>OY757940.1:49973205-50175705 GCA_963585895.1 Sepioteuthis lessoniana | reverse complement strand
CGCAAAGCAAAGTTTAGGGGGCGTACGGTCAGATCACACGATGAACACCAGTCACATCCGGGTGTCCTCGTGGTGTAATGCACTGCGGAATCGTAATACGCGAGTTCGTACTCCAGTCGCGCTATTACGTTCACTTTCGGGCAAATACCCTTGGGAAAGGTATGAACCCCCTTATTCTCCCTCCAGCTATGGGTAAATAGTAGGACGGACTAGGTTCTTCAGCCTTGGTGAGGCAACTAGTCTAGGAGAAGGAAAACTCTGAATTCAAACCTGTTAAACTCCGCTTAAAAATTGACCTTGTGTCATATCCTGCCCGAGCGGAGGGGTTGGTAAATAGTACCAGTCACATCCGTATTACCGAAGTTAAGTAACAATAAGCCTCCTCAATACTTAGATTGGTGACTACTAAATAAGAGCAGTTACAGTAAGCAATATCGGGCCTAATTTCCACGCAAGGTCTAAAAAGAGAAGAACGCTTACAGTTAGATCACACTAAATGCATCGATCACATCCAGATTGCCTTCGAATCACGCTGACAGTATTGTTTTCCAATTAGAAAAACGATGTTATGTAGCAATGAGGCAAGTCAAATAATTAGATGGGTCAATACTTCGGAATAGCAAATTCTAGGAGCAATCTGAGACATGTTTCCTGATTTTAATTCTAATTCCTGTTTTAACCGTTATATAAGACTCATGTTTCAACAAGGCCTCTTGCCTTGCAAAGATACGGAGGTACGAGTCAACTCCTCAAATTAACTGTCTCTAAACTACGTCTTTCATATAATGAGCAGAGTAATTCCTAAGTACTCTAGGCAAAAATGGATGTTATATCACGAAAATAAAACGAAAAATAATTTTTTTATAATTTCTTATAGGATACAAAAGAACGATTTATCTTTGCTCTTAATATAGTATTTTAAAATCTGCAAAATCTACAAAGTATAGAATCGGATAGGAATACGTCCTACAGTTTAAACAGACATCTTTGAGATGCAAGTGAATTTAGGCATTTGGCAATTGTAGCTCCATCTGATTAATATCTTAACATTTTTTGGAATGCAATTAATTACGATCATGACTTAGACTGGTGCACACCAAGCTATTGCTGGTGAAACGTTTTTAAAACAAGTGAAACTTTAATTGATACACACAGACTTTTTCGTACTCATTTTATATTTGGTCGGAATGATGCTGTTCCGAATACAATTTTCTATCAATAATAGTATAGATTTTTTTATCGAAAATAATTTTAAAAGAGAATTTATGTTCAGTGATTTCCATCTGTAAGATAACCAATGTATTTTCATTATAAATGTAACAAATCTATTCCATCATCAAGAACTTGCTCAAGGTCCCAGCCACTAACCATCCCTTTGTCTTCAATTTCAAACTATTCCAATGGCAAAATCATTGACGATGATTTTACTAAAATAAACGAATCAATTCATTTTTATTATACATTTAATAGCTCTTTTCTCTTATTATTTTAGCCTGACCAATGACAATCCCTCTTTTCGCGAATTTCAGGTTATTTTTTATATTGCTGAATTATCGATGTATTTTTCATTACATATATAATATCCCTATTCTCCTACTAACACATCTCTAATATTCTGACCCATGACAATCCCTTCCTTCCCGAGTTTCAAGTCATTTTATAGTAAAGCCACCCTCAACGCTTTCCAATTGAAATATTATCAATAAATTGTCATTATTCAAGTAACAGCCCTATTCGCTCATCAACAACATGCTCAAAGTCCTTACAGCTAATAATCCCCCTTTCTTTTATATTTCAAACTATTTAGAGAGCAAAATCATTGAAATATCAATGAATGTTGATTATACATTTGCTTTAAGACCAGACAACCGACAATCTTTTCCTTCTCAAATTTCAAGTTATTTTCGATAGTACATTTTTGAAACAATCAATGCGATTTCATTCTTTATATAACGCTATTATTCTCTCATTAGCACTTACCAAATATCCTGGCCACTAGCAATCTTTTCGTCTCGTATTTCAAATTATTTCTATGACAAAATCCTTTTCAATAATTCTACTGTAGTAAAAAAAAACTATCAATGCATTTTCGTGAGGCATAGAGTCATCTGTTAATACTTCCCTAAGGTGCTGATTACTCAATCCCTCCCTTCTTAAATTTCTGGTTATTTTCGAATCGCAAAGGTTTTATATATATATATATATATATATATATATATATATATATATATATATATAATTTTTTTTTTTTGGTCCAGGAGACCTGAGTTCAATCCCAGGTCGAGTCATACCAAAGACTTTAAAAAATGGTACTTGATGCCTCCTTGCTCAACACTCAGCATTATAAGGTATGGATCAAGGGTAAATTGGAGCAATCCAGGGAAAGGAGTTGCGCCCTCCCCAACACCTTGGTGTAGTAGCTATCGAAAAGGGAGCCTTCGGGTTACCCTCGACTATGGTCGCCAACTTTACTTGCTTGTATATATAAAGTAAATGAGAATATTTAAAGAATGAGTGCTTAATGCCCGGGTATTTAATGAAAAATATACCTGGAGAGCTAAATATATATTTTTTGTTCAAAATCAAGAAATTTAGAAATTGTATTCTATAAAAAATTTATTTCGCTTATTAAAGCTCATTAGATGGTTATATATATATATATATATATATATATATATATATATATATATATATATATAAAGTTGTTGTCGGCCACAGTCAAAGGTGACCCGAAGGTTTCCTTTTTCAAAAGCTACAACACCAAGGTTTAGGGGAGGGAGCTATTCCTTTCCCCAGATTACTCTACTTTACCATTGATCCTTACCTTATAATGCTGAATGTTAAGCAAGGTGACATCAAGTACCATTTTTGAGTCTTTGGTATGACTCGACCAAGGATTGAAACCCAGTCTCCCAGACCATTGGTAACACTCTACTCATTAGCGCAATAGGAGTGTATTTCAATATGTAAGGGAAATGTTTTAGTTTAAAAAAAAAAACAATTTTGTTTTCAAATTTTCTCCATTAATGTGAAGTTGCCATTGTTTTAAATTGGATTAAAGCAAAAATTACTTGCAGAAATATTTATTTTGAGGCAATTAAAAATCAGAATGTTTCAGATTTGAACAGAGGTCTGTCTTCAATCTTTGAATGCTGAGAAGTGCAAACCATATAAAATTTACAGAAAAAATGTGCACAGAGAACCATTTTTCAAACAAACAGAAAAAAATCAACGTCTGAATTTCTAAGACGAAGCTTAATGATTTTTGTCATTCAGGGTTTTCGGACTATTGTCTTCATATCTATTGCTTTCATCTGTATCTTTATATTCACAACGTTTCGGTCGATATGTACTCCTGCCTTCTTCAGGTGTTTCTTATCGAACTCGCGAGCCGACACAGAACTTTGAACCACGTCGATTGTTTGATTCACGGGGATACTTACTCTGATTCCGTTAACGATAAGCGGATACGAGTGTTAAGTATTCCTGACTGAAGGTTCAATCCTAACTGCAGGAGAGTAACAATACAAGAATACTTAACACTTATACCCGGTCATGGTTAACAGAATCAGAGCAAGGGACACCCGTGAATTAAATAACGGACGTGGTCTGAAGTTCCCAGTAGTCTTCCGAGTTCGACAAGAAACACCTGAAGAAGACCGGAGGACACTTCTGCCGAAACGCAATGAATACAACAATGCAGATGAAAAAATAGTCCGAAAACATTCAATGATAAAAGAATATCTTTACAAATGAGGTCTATATTGGTTATCACTTCGAGCCTGAGTCAAAAAAGATACTATACAGAGTTGGTAACACAATTACCTACCGGTAAAGAAAAAAGTTCCGGGTGTAGCGTTTAGTAAAGAAGGATATACTTACATAAAAAAAAATTTAAACTCAAATAATCGTGTCCATTTTCGACAATGACTGTTCCACCAAAAGAGCCTCTGGGTCAAATAGATCTGATTAAAAACTATTCACGTTCAGTAAGAAATCTTGTTGCCATTTAACCGTAAATTATTTATATTAAGAGTAGGTATTGTAATTGTTTCCGAGAAATTGTTGTTAGTTACTTATAAATGTGTGCAAACAAATTATCAAAAAGACATGATTACTTAAAACTATATAATTACTAACTAACCTAAAATAAACCCAGATGATTTGACATGCAATTTAAACCAACCAATCAATCAATCAATCTAATCTTTAAGAGAGGTAATAAAGCCAGGTTTATATTATCAATCTACGACAAAACGTCTAGATTAGGTTCGTTCGGTTAAAAGAGTTGTGTATAAACTATCGTTGACGTGGAGTCGGTTTTTTTTTATATGATGGTCGTCTCCCTCCACCAGTGACTCTGATGCCTATGTGTGTGATCAACAATAAAAATGTCAATTATGAGAAGTCTTGTGATAAGCTTGAGAGACGGTCACACATATGAGAGTCGGGGTATTCTTTTAAAAGATCTGTCAGTTACCGAGAGAGCAACAAATAACGACTTATGTTTCGGGGTTTAGAAAAAATGCTCCGCTCATTTGAGTTTATGAGCTATTTGCAAAAGAATGAAAATTTCTTTGATCAACTTGGAAATGCCATTTAATGAGTTTCTGTTATTGAGACCGGTCCAGAGGAAAGTTGTAACATGGGCAATAAAGTGAGTGGTTGTTTTTCTGTGACCACGTGTCTGGGTTTTCCTTTCCTTATGTAAAAAAACTTCATCCAATCGTCATCTCTTGATGTTGCTTTTGTCTCTTCGTCTCTGTCAACTTTTCTCAAAACGCCAATGACGTTATTTTGAGTTCCCATAAAAACCCTGGACCTCCAAAGAAACTTATCAATGCGGTGGATAAAGGATTTTGTAACTTAAACAAGAAGCTTTTTACCAAAATGAATAAAAGCTATACCGTTTTAAGAATACTTGGTGTCTTTCATTTTGCTATCATAAGATGATATCCAAGTTCAAGAAGTATATCACTTCAATTTTTATTTTCTCTCTCATATACTATAATTGTTTCACAGGGAATAACTGCTATCTTTATATAATTTTACGTTTAGCTTGATAACCTGAAAGTATTTTGCATCATCAAGAAAATACAGACTAATATAATTTACAATAAAACTGTATGATTACTTGAAAATTCCCGTTATTTTCATAGCACGGAATTAACGAGAATATATGTAACTCAGCAACTCTGTCTTTTGCTTGAGACAATAGAAATAACAAGAAAACCCCTCCTGAAATTCATATTATTTTGTCATTAACCGGACAGTATTTGCATAAACAAGAAAACGCAAAGCAATAGAAACAATACTGCAATTGCATATTTAGTTGAAACTTAAGGCCATTTCTTTGACATGTGTAAAGGAAAATATATTTAACACTCTTATGTTGTCATTCGCTTGAGTTATTTAGACAATCAAACAGTTTCACATATTCACTCTATTCTGTATTTTTTCTCTCATTATTCTGTCATTCGCCTAAAGCAATCAAACTGACCATAAAACACTTCCATGTATTCATTCTACTCTGTCATTATTCTATCATTCGCTTGACATAAACTGACAATAAAACAGTTTCAAATATTCACTCTATTCTGTCATTTTTCTCTAATTATTCTGTCATTCGCTTAAGGCAAACAAACTGACCATAAAACACTTCCAAATATTCATTCTATTCTGTCATTATTCTATTATTCGCTTGACACAATTGAATTGACAATAAAGCAGTTTCAAATATCCACTCTATTCTTACATATTCATATCATAATCAGATAGCCAAAATATATCTGGCTTTAACAAGAAAATACAGGGTAATATAAATTAAAATGCAAACTAAAACATATATATTTCAATTGGGTTATTCGCTAGATACAATCAAACTGACAATCAAAACATTCCTAAAATTCACATAATTCTGTCATTGTCTCGTCATTATTCTGTCATTACTGAATAGCATGAAAGTATTTTGCAAAAACAAAAACAAAAAAAAACACAGAGCAATATAAAATATAAATCAATAACGTAATCACTTGATTATTTCTGCCATTTTTAACACAAAGGGGAAAATATACATAATATCGTAAATTTGTCATTTTCTTGAGACAATGAATCCCTTTCTGTCATTATTCTATGATTCACAAGAGATATCAAACTTCTTTCACTCATTATTCCTTCAGTATCCTATCATGATTCGTTTACTTGAAAGTATTTTGTTCAAAATACAGAGCATTGTAAAATATAATTCGGTTGTATTATTAGTCAAATATTTCAGTCATTTTTTATCGCACAGGTAAAGGAGAATATATATATGATTGCAATTCTTTCGTATGCTTGAGACAATGAAACTAACGATTACATCCTTCCTGAAATTCATATTATTAAGTAAATTTTTTTTGTTTTTTTTTACATGAGACAATCAAACGGACAATCAAAGCCTTCCTGATTTTTTTATTTTGTCATTTTTCTGTTATTTGCTTAAGACAGTCAAACTAGCCATTAAAACCTTCTCAAAATTCCAATCTTTCTGTCATTGTTCTGTCATTCTCTAGAGACAATCAGACAATCAAAACCTTCTTGAAGTTCGCTTTATTCATTATTCTGGTTTGGCATTGTTTAGTTTGGTTTTAGGGCATATCAACCATTATTGGTTATTAAATTCCAAATCTATTTTATACATGTAAACAGTTTTATTTCAAACAATTCAGTCTAAAATAAGTGCACAATTTAGATGGCAAAAAAACAGTCTATTTCAAATGATTCAGTTTAGCTTAAGTACAGTTTTTGATTACACACAGTTAAATGTAAAACCAGTTATATTTCAAACAATTCGGTTTAATATAAGTACATTAAGTTCTATTCAACTCATATATAGGACCCTATCAGAGATAGAGTGGACCTGGAAGCTATAGCAATAAAGAAGTACTCTGCATTCCCCAAAGCTCCAGTATTACTAGAATCTCACCATCAGAATGTTTAGTTTTAAACACAGAACAATCGTTGGAGGTATCTTACTCCTCTAAAGAGAAGCAGTCGTATTCTCCAGCCCCAGTCGACTGGGTCATATTATTCTGGATTTCATTTGAGACAATAAAACACTTCCTGAAAATTACTTTATTCTGTTTCCGTTTTATGATATCAAGTATCCCTGTATAACAGTAATAATTGCCAAGCAGCGACATAGTTTCAAGTAACTAATTAGGATCATCCTTAGTACACAACGATAGCAACAAGTAACTATTCTTAATGCAAATAATGTCCCAGGGGCCTAATTACTAATGTACTGGACTACGGCCTTGAACAAAGCAAATTTGTGCCCTAGTCACCCGTTCACTTTCTAATACCCTTTGGAAAGGTATGAACTTTCTTTCCGGCTGGTTTCGGATTGAATATTATCACAGCTGTTGTTCTACAAGAGTTGCTTTGAAATTCCATAACTCATGAATTTTGATATGTCATTAAACTATGAACCGTGAACAGATCTATTTGAACCGTTACAAAGTAGACCTGGGAGTAATGGCAATGATAAGGTTCTCCATTTTCCTCAGAGTTACAGAACTGAAGCCTCAACACCGTATGCATTTTAGTTTTATACTCTGAGTGTTCATTTTGAATTACTCTTCTGCTGAAGGAACTCTTGAAATAATAAAATCCTGATGTACTTATATATGGGTGATTATATATACATTCAATCATAACCTTAATTTAAATTGAATCACAGACAATTTAATTTTATTCCTCTTGTAAAATCGATGTCGACATTTTCATATGATATAATTATAATTCATGATTATATTAAATATATATAATATCTCACTTATTTCTCTAACTCTTACCACGGGTCCTAAGAACTAACAATCATTTCCTTCCTAAATATCGATTTACTAACATAATAAAAACATTTTCAATTCCTTTCCTATTGTTAAATGACTATAAATACATTGAATTCATGCATATAGTATCCCTATACTCACTTTTACAATTATCTTCTGCCCTAACCATTGACAATACTTTCCATTTTGGATTTAGAATTATTCCTATAATAAAATCACGCGTAATGTTTTTCTAATGGTAAAATTATCGATGCATTTTCATTATGCCTATAACAACACTATAAGCTCATCAAGAACTTGCTTAAGGCCCCGACCACATATAATCCCTTTTTATCTTGAATTTCAGATTATTTTGATACTAAAATCATTAAAGATAATTTTACTATAGTAAACCTATCAATGCATTTACATAATAGATATTATAGTTCTATTCCCATTAGCATATACCTTAGAGCCTGACTACTAACAAATCCTTCTTTCACGTCTTTCAATTTTTTTCTAAAGTAAAGCTACTTTCAATGTAATCGCAAAATTATCAATCCATTTTCATTATATACACAATGGCCCTGGCCACTCACAATCCCTTTCGTTTGGAATTTCAGATGCTTTCAATTAATAAAATCAATTGTTTTCTATTGCGAAAATGATCGTATATAGTAAAACCACTTAAATATATTTGCGACTATATACTTGATAAAATCAGTCTTAAACTTAATTCTTGACCGCTGACAACCTGTTTGTTTGTAGGGATTCTTAAGTACCTAGAGTGAGTGGCAAAACCTATATTAACCTTATGACATTAGGTATGTAATCATTTTCTTCTAATTACTAGAATTATCTTAAATAAACAAAGGAATGATAGAGTACCGATATATTCAGTTGGAAACGTAAAAAGCCAAAACATTGCCTCTGTATATCCGCTTTTAAAATTGAGGTTAAAATCAAATCCTAATATTCCACATCCAATATACCCATCTCCGACGGATAAGAAATCAATACTTGGATCAGCATTGGTTGATTTACAATCTTTATTATCCAATAAAAATTCGCTTCGAATTCATACAGTCTGTTATCATTAAAGAAAAATCTACTAAAGAGAAAATAGGTTTAAAGCGGATATTTTTACATTATTTTATAAAGTTTGTTTTTTTTTTTTAATCACAGAGTTTTAAAGAAAAATAATCTAATGATTTAACTGACACTTTAAATTATTTTTTGGTATAAACATATTTGTTTTTTGTCCGGACCTTTAATCCAAAGCAATTATATTAGATAATTTTACAGATAAAAAAAAAAAAACTAATGAAAAGTAAAATCAAAATACTATGCCTGAAACTATAATTTTTATTCATAATTAAAGATTTTTGATGAATGAAATTGGAATTAATAATGACGAATAATTCCTCCCTGATTGAAGAGATCTAAATCTTCATTTGTTAAGACAGTTTCAGTATGGCCAGATATTTTTTGTTCAGGGGTTTATCATAATATACTCTGTTCTATTTTTAAAACTTTTCTGTATTTTGTAAAAATTAAAATCTTGAAACCAAAAACATTTTAAAAAATCAACTATCATCATGGTTTCCATGGAGTCTAATAAAAATGCTAGCAATATTCAATTAATTTACTTGGTGGGAAATCAAAATAAAGTTTAGTTACATGGAGTGCACCAAGCAAAGAGTTAGAGAATCCCAGAGAGACATGAATGAAAAATTCCCTTAAAGTGATCCACACATTCTTTATGAATAATCCACCTATTCCTTACGTATGATCCACCCATTCCTTATGTATGATCCACTCATTCGTTAAGAATGATCAACCAATTCCTTATATATGATCCACTCATTCCTTATGAAGGATCCACCAATTCCTTACGTATGATGCACCCATTCCTTACATATGATCCACCCATTCCTTATGTATGATCCACTCATTCTTTAAGAATGATCAACCCATTCCTTAGATATGATCCACCACTTTCTTATAAATGACCCACCTATTCCTTACATATGATCCACCCATTCCTTACATATGATCAACCCATTCCTTAGATATGATCCGCCAATTTCTTATAAATGATCTACCTATTCCTTACATATGATCCACCCATTTCTTATGTATTATTCACTCATTCTTTATGAATGATACACTCATTCCTTTGGTAATAACCGCCTATTCCTTAAGTATGATCAACGCATTCCTTATGAATAATCCACTTATTCCTCACGTATGATCCACCCATTCCTTACAAAAGAAGCACCCATTCCTTATGTATGATCCACCCACTATTTATATATGATCCATTCATTCTCTATGAATGATCAATTCATTTCTTATGTATGATCCACTCATTTCTTATGAATGATCCACCCATTCCTTATGTATAGCCCATTCATTCTTCATCAATGATCCATTCTTTTCTTAGATATGATCCACCCATTCATTATGTATGAACCACTCATTTCTTTTGAATAATCTGCTCATTCATTACGAATGATCCAGTCATTCTTTATGTATGATCCACCCATTCTTTACGTATGATCCACCCATTCTTTACGTATGATCCACCCATTCCTTATGCAAGATCCACTCATTCCTTAGCCATGATGCACCCATTCCTTTGTATGATCAACCTATTCCTTATGTATGATCCCTTCATTTCTCATAAATGATCCACATCTTCCTTACGTATGGTCTACCCATTCCTTATGTATGATCCACTCATTTCTTATGAATGATCCACCTATTTCTTACGTATGATCCACCCTTTCCTTATCTATGACCCACTCATTCGTTACGAATGATCCACACATTCCTTATGAATGATCCACTCATTCCTTATTTATGATCCACTAATTCCTTATGTATAATCCCTTCATTTCTCATAAATGATCCACGTCTTTCTTACGTATGGTTCACCCATTCCTTATGTATCTTCCACTAATTCTTTATGAATGATCCACCCATTCTTTAGACATGATCCATCTATTCATAATGTATGATCCACTTATTCTTTACGTATTAAATGGTCCGTTCACTGATTTGCGTATGGTCCATCCATTCTTTTTTAATTATCAACTCATTCCTAACGTATAATCCATCCGTTCCTTATGTATGATCTCCTCATTTCTTATGAAGGATCCACCCATTCCCTACGTATGATGCACCCGTTCCTTATGTATGATCCACCCTTTCGTTATGAATGATCCACAAATTCCTTACAAATGATCAAGTCAATCCTTATGTATAATCCAGTTATTTCTTTTGAATAATCCCCTCATTCCTTACGAATGATCCACCCATTCCTTATGTATGAACCACTCATTTTTTTGTGTATGATCCACTCGTTCCTTATTAAAAAGAGAGTTAATGGTGAAAGATTTCGTCGGTCCTCTATAAAGAACAAATATACTAATTCTTAACAATTATTGATATAGATGAAAACTATGTACGTAATAATGAAAATGAATGTCGCTTTTAAGATCATTGTTCAACAAATGATCTTCTCTTTCACCCGTGACTCTGGATATATAAACAGGCAGTAATAACAAAATGATGAAAACGAAATCCCGTCTTTTCATCCAGTAATCCCTGTGATATATTTTAAAGCATTGAAATCAAGGCATCATCATCATCATCAGACGGAAAATATCTATAAAAATCATCATCATCATCGTGTTCCTGAGTCTGGACCCTTTTTTCTATCTTTCATCTTTTTATTTCCTTGGCCTTTTTTTTTTTATTCTGATAACTTTCATCCTATCACCCAGGGGCTAAAATATACATTGATCTCTCTCCTTTAATTCATAATTTTCCTTTTCCTAGCGGTCACCAAGGCTAGAGAGCCTGTCTGACCTACTATGTTATCGAATTCTAAAAGAAGAGATTGACTTTCTCCAGGGCATTAGTGAATGTAAACATATTGGGTGCGAGAAAAGTTTCCAGCTAAAGACTGTTTATTTGGGGGTGGGAATTAAAAAAAGAATTAGTATGCTGAAAACTTCTGCGTACAGAATCGGGCAAAATGATCACTCGTGTTTAGAACATAAATTTAAAAAAATACACATCATAGATTTTATCAAAAATTTAATTTTGTCATAAGAATAGAAAGAAAAATATTTGCCATTTTGTTTATCATAATCATTACTTCTTTTAAACAGTACATCGTTTAAATGCTTGCCCTCACGAACGATACATGCTGATGCCTCATCTCGAAGTTCAGCAATGCTTGCCTCATCATAGATACGATTTCATAACGAATAACATCTTTCATTTCGCTGGTTGTCTGCAACTGGAGCCTTCAGGTATCCTCCGAAGAAGTCTCTTTGAAATTCCCAACCTACAACAATCTGATTTTCAGATCAGTAACTCTTGTAACATTGCATTGGTGGAGTCACAATTTTTATTAAATCATAAACTCATCATTCCACGCATCGATGGCAGTTGAAATAGCACCACTACCGCTGCTGCTGTTGCCGCTGCTCAAAAACTTATACTCCATCTGACTCTACCAGTTCTCCATTACGAGCGCCTTCACGGCAGCAATATCAAATCATTTTGCAAGACCGGCATATTTATATGAAAACCAACTTACAAGAAATCGGTAAACGGAATCGGTAGATAGATATCAATATTAACTATCTTTCGAAAATTTTCCCCTGGTGTAACGGCTAAAGTGCTAGATTATCGGGTTCGAAGTGAGCAAGTTCAAACGCTATGCAGCATAGGACCAAAATACGTTGTGTCTGAAAGAAATGAGTTCGCGAAAACAAAAACAAAAAACAAGAAACACTGAAAACTTGACTCTCAAGGAAGAAAATAGTAGTCGCTTTTATTCTTGGGGATTACAGCGGACTGTAGTAAAAAATGTTTGTTCAATGGCATTCTTCTTCGCCTTCTCTCTCTTTTTTTTTTTTTTTTTTTTTTGCTATCAAACGTCTCCTTTCCCTCCGCGCACTTCAACTAGCGTACGTAGAAAAAGTTCACCCTCCTCTTCTTGGTGATGACGGTGGCGTTGTTATCGTTGGCCTGTTGATACTTTCATATAAGTAAAATTGCGGACAGGCTGGGTATTCAATGGGTCGGGGCATCGTGGACCTCTGCTGAACCTGTTTGGAAACCTGCCTTGAACTGCCAAAATCTCGCAACTTGGTTTTCTTATTTAGCGATTTGATGGATCAATTCGAAGGTTTCCGAAGGTTCGATGATCACCAGTGGAACAGTAGTGCAGCACGTGAAAGTTCACGCGTGATTATATTAAAATCACGCTTGAACTCTACAGGTCACTCTGGCTGCACGAGCGAGGTTCGTGACATTTTTGATCGTCAGACCTATGTACCCAATGACTGTTGAGAGCTGATGTACTCGAACGTTCTCCAACCTTGAGCCCACCGCAATTCAATGACGGCGCCCGTACGTAATATTACAGCTAGTTACTGCGATCATTTTTGGACTAATACTCTTGAGAAAAGTATTAATCCCCTTATCCTCCCATCTTTGGGTTAAATTACATCACTATTTTTTTCCTCCCTTAGAACTGCTTTGGCATTAAGTAACCCAAAAGAATTATATGCAAAGAAACAAAATAAGAAAGAATCATTCAGATAAGTCAAAACGGATGACAAAACTTTCTATTATAAATTCGAACAATTAACACAAATTATTGCTGCTTTGTGTAAAATAATAGGTGTGAAATGATCATCATCATCATCATCATCATGTTGCGCTGCTAGCACGGATCTCCCTGAGCTTCTCTTGCCACCCGTCTCTATCGTCCATCGCCCCCGGGAGGCCTTCCAGGCTACATTCTGTATCGGCACAGAGCTGTTGTAAATAGGTTCTAGCTGGTCGTCCAACCTTTGTTCGTCCATGTGACGGGGTACACAGGAGTATATCGCTTATGTGCTCGTCCTTACTTTTCCAGCAGTGTCCCACATGTCTGATTCGTCTAACTTAGTTTTCGTGATGGGTGGTAGGTTGTCGTACAGCTGCTGTTTTGTGAGATGTCGCCTCCAGGACTTGTTCAATACAGCTCGCTGGATTCTTGCGTAATTGCTGTCAAACTTTTTTCCATACATTTTCTTAGTTTCCATGTGGTGCATCCATATAGCAGTATTGACTCGACCGCTGCTTGGAAAAACAATTTTATTTATCGGTCAGGTCTGACTGACTTCTATATGTATGATAGCCTATCAATAGCTGTTCATGCCTTTGCCAGTCTCGTCTTGATGTCATTCTCGGTTGATGAGACGCTGCTTTAGAGGTAGGTGAACTTGTCCACTAGTTTCAAATGCCCCCTTTTAGTATGGCAATGTCACCCGTTTGATTAAAGCACATGTATTCTGTCCTGTCTGCCTTGACATAGATGTCTATGCCATCTGCTGCTCGTTCCACCCTATGTAGCAAGAATTTTGGCTTGGACGGGTGTATTTGCTAGAAGAGCTATGTCATCGCCATAGTCGGCGTCTACAATTGTTTGTGCGGAGTATCTTCTGCTTCTTTCCTTTGCCATATTGAAACCTTTTTCTTTCATTAAATCAATAGACGTTCTAAGCACATAGTCTACACAGATGATAAACAGGTATGGAGCTAATGTGTCTCCTTGTAGCACACCTATTAAAATATCGAAGTTGTCTGTGTCTCCATCCGGTGGGCAGACTTTTACTTTCGTGTTTTTATATAGAATCATTATGGCTGCGACGGTTTCTTTGGGAAGTCCATAGGCGAGAAGTATTTGCTCCATCTTCTCTCCGTGTAAAGAGTCAAATGCATTGGATATGTAGACGAATAATATTGTTACCTCAAGGTATTTAGCACGTACAAAACGAGGAGAGAAGTCTCCTAGGTGTCGTGGGTAACGTGCGAAACTGTGACCTCATAGTAAATGAGTTCGACCCCCAGTTACACTATTACGTTCATTTTGGAACTAATATCTTTGAGAAAGGCATGAACTCTCTTATCTTTCCGGCTAAGCATTAAATAGTAACTTTACTTTACTATAATGATGGCTTTGGCATTAAATAACCCACGGAGGTTGGTATGTAAGAAACCAAACAAAATAAGACGAAACAAAAATTTCTAATGACAATCTTACATAAAAGATTGCTACAAATTAAAACCACTTGTGCTGACAACAAAAATTAAAATAGAAATACATCTGGTATTATGATTATTTCTAAGATGCCTGGGGAAAAACGCACACTGCTAAATCTTAGTGCTTTCATTTTACCTCATTTTCCTATTTTGTTTCTTCTTTTTTTTTTTTTTTGTGTTCATTCTATCCTTGTTTTTGTTTATTGTGGTTCTTCACAAGGGAATTCTTTTTAGTGGGGGTGCCGTTCAATTTTTATATGGCTGGCTTTCTTATCGTCTACTTTTGTTAAACAATTTTCTTTCTTGTCGTCTACTTCATATATTTTCTTTCTCGTCGTCTGCTTTTTGACATTTTCGTTCTTCTTTCTTTCCTTTTGTCATCTTTCATGCAATTTCTTTCTTCTTTATTCATTTCTTCTTTTTTCATGCAGTATTTTTCTTCTTTCTTGCTTTCGTTTATCTTTCGTACAGTTTCTTTTTTCTTTCTTTCCTTATTTCTTCTTTCTGACAGTTCCTTTCTTCTTTCCTTCCTTTCTTCTTCTACCCTGCAGTTTCTTTCTTCCTTATTTCCTTCCTTCTTTTTTCACAAAGTACTGTTCTTTCTTTCTTTCTTTCTTTCTTTCGCTTCTCTTACACACTGTTTCTTTCTTCTTTCCTTCCTTTCTTCCTCTTTTTTACAGCTTCCTTTTTTTTCTATTTACTTTCTTCTTTTATACAGTATCTTTCTTCTTTATTTCTTCCTCCTTATTTCCCGGTGTATTTTTCTTTTTTCTTTCCTTCATTCCGCTTTCATACACCTTTTTTCTTTCCTTCTTTCCACTCACGGAATTCTTACTTTTTTACCTCTTTACTTGCTCATATTCACCCATTTTTCCATCTCTTTCAATCTCACTTTGTTCTTTGTTTATTGTAGGATTTTTTACAGTAAAGTATTTTCAAAATCTTTTTTCAGCTCATCACTTTTTTTTCGTTCTCCACTCTAATTTTAATTGGGGAGGAGGCTCTTTGGAGTAGTGGCAGAGTAGTAATTTACATAGGTTTTTGCTGAGATGTGACACAAGGCCATATGAATGGGACACCCAATGAGAATTGAACTCACTCATGAAGGTTTGCTGGTCTAGCTTGCTAACCATTACACCACCTGAGGTGCCCTATATCTTTGGAGTAGTGGCTAGCATGCTGAACCGTGACATCGTAATGAGTTCGAAATCTAGCTGTGATATTACGTCCACTTTTGTTCAAATACTTTTGAGAAAGACATGGACTCCCAGGTATGAGTAAGATAGCATCATTACTGTTTTTCGGGCTTCGGTATTAAATAACCAATGAATGTTGATATGATATGCCATAAAACAAAGAAACCAAAACAAACCAAGCGTTGAAGTAGAGGAGTCATCGAGGTGTAGTGGCTAACGTGCAAGACTGCGATATCGTACTAAGCGAGTTCGAACTCTTTTATCCTCCCAGCTATGAGTTGAATAGTACCAGTTCTATTCTTCTACAAGGATTTCTTTGCATTAAATAACCTACAAAGGTTTATATGCCATTAAGCAAAGAAAAGTATGAACTTTCTTATTCTCCCAGCTATGAGTTGAATTGTACCACTTTTATTTTTCTACAAAAATGAATTTGGCATTAAATATCCCATAAAAGTTTATATGCCATTTAGCAAAGAAAAGTATGAACTCTCTTATCCTCCAAGCTATGAGTTGAATAGCATCACCTCGATTATTCTAGAAAGATGACGTTGGCATTAAATAACCAACGAAGGTTAATATGCCATTAAACAAAGAAAGCAAAACTTATTTCTTCTTTATTTCTACAACCACTAACCCTCTATCTCGTTTATTCCAACTCTTTTTTCTCCCCTTCTTCTCTTACTGCCTCCATCTCTATTCCCCATTTTCTCTTTGCACCAATTCCTCTGATTTTATTTTTTTATAACTTTCCTGATCTCTCCATTTGTTATCTCTCTCTCTCTCTCTCTCTCTCTCTCTCTCTCTCTCTCTCTTTCTCTCTCTCTCTCTCTCTCTCTCTCTCTCTCTCTCTTACTTCTCTTCTTCCTGTTTTTATTAACTACTTCTCTCTTTCTCTCTTCACATTCTTTTAATCTTAACGCTTTCTTCTTCAGTTACTTTCCTTCTTTTTCTCCCTCTTTTTTCCGTTATTTTCTTCCTCATTCTCTCCTTCCCCTCTTTATTTCTCACTGTTTTCCTCTCACTATGTTCTCACTATCTCCCCACCTCTTATTCTCATTCTACTTATGTTACTGTATCTAATTATTTCTCTCTTCAATCTATTTTACTTCTTATCTTTATTTTTTATTTATCTCTCCTCTCCCATTACCTTACCTCTTTTCCTCTTTCACTTCTTTCTCTCTTTCTTCAAACTCCTTTCCTCTCACTGAATTCTCATTATATTACACCATCCCCTCTCTTTCCCCCATCTCTCTTTTGTCTCTCTTCTCATGTGATTTCCCTCATTATCTCTTCTCCCTCTCTTTCTTTATCACCCCTTTCTTCTCCCTATGTCTTATATTACATCTTTCTCTTCCCTGTTACCATCCCTCTTGTTCTCTCTGTATATCTATTGCTTTGTTTGTCTTTAATGTATTTTTTGGGGGGGTGACTATTTCTCTTCTCATTTTGATTCTATCATATCGTCCTCTTTTCACCCCTTTTCACTCTCCATCCTTTACTTCTCTCTGTCACTGTCTGAATATCTTTCTTTCTTTCTTTCTTTCTTTCTTTTTTACATTTTCTCTCCCTTTTTTATTCTCTCTTTTTCCCAACCAATTAGTTATCCAAATCAGATGTCTCCTGAACGGCCCTCCAAAACATATCTTTTTAATGTACTTAATTCTGACTATTATTCCAATTTTTTCTTCAAAAAAATTAGAATGAATCTCTCTGGCGTAGTGTTTAACAAGGTGGACGGTGATCTCTTAGTAAACGTGTTCGAACTTCAGTCGTGCAGTTACCTTCACTTTCAGACTCTTGAGAAAGGCATGAACTCACTTATTTTCCCAGTTATGTTAAATAGCATCTCTACAGTTCTTCAAAGATTACTCTGGCATTAAATAATTTACTAAGGTTGATATGCCATTAAACAAAGAAACCAAACAATGTATTTTTTATTTATTTGTTTCTCATGTTGTTAATGTATTGACTAAATATAATTAAGTCTTGTGTCTTATAAGATGGACGACAACATAACGAAGTATACCTGGTTCCCAGGGTATTTACTGTCCTTTCAAAATGTTTAAAATATAAGACATAAACACCAAAATGTACACACGCATTTAAGATTACACACGCACAATGATATATGTACATTTACACACAATACAGCATAGCGCCGCTTTCAGAGTTGAACTATCAAAAAAATAAGACAGCAATTTCCCATTACACTTAGAAGAATAGAATAAGGGTTTCACCCTGATATCTACGGTAAAATTTGACTACTTTTGTGAAGATATACATTATATACTCTTGAGTGAGTCAAATTATGAAGACCCAATTTTCAAACCAAAAAATATATATCTACCTATAAATAAGAAATAATCTTGTAATGGAGAAAATTAAACGTAATGAGAACGACAAGAAAGAACTGAATTACAGGTCTCACCGTGTGTGATAAAAAAACGTTCTGTCCAAATTATTGTTCTTTGGACGAATAGGAAATTAGCACAACTCCTGGGTTATAGCGGTGTAGTGGCAAAATTGCACAACTGCGATATTGTAGTAAGCGAGTTGGAAATTCAATCGCATTATTACATTCAACAACTTATTATTTCCCTTGGGAAAGGCATAAAATCCCTTATCCCTTTAACTATGGGTTAAATAGTCCCACTAGTGTGCTTCTGCAAGGATGACTTCGGCATTATATAACCCACGAAGTCTGATATGCCATTAAACAAAGAGAAACCAAACTAATCTGAATTACAGGACTTATGCTAAATAGTAAAATAGCACGGAAAGCACCTGTTCCCGTCTGATCACGAAATTTGAGCGACGATAAACCTTCTCAGTATTCAGATGGCACAGCAACAAATGTATGTTTGTATGTATTTACCCAACCCCTCCACACGATCAAGATGTGACATCAGGTCAGTTTTTAAGCGAAGTTTAACACGTTTGAATTCAGAGCTTTCCTTCTCCTAGATCGGTTGCGATACCAAGTTTGAAGAGCCCAGTCTGCCCAAATATTAATCCATAGTTGGGAGGTGGAGAATAGTTGTAATCATATTTTTCCTGAGGTTATGTGAAATAAAAACTTCTTCGTCCAGAATTTTAACTTGGCGCACCATATCCATTTGCTAAGACAATGACCATTACATTACAAGCGTCTCCAAATGCATATCTGTAGAATGGTCAGTGAATGAATCCTTGTGGCATTAACAGCAGCGGTCGGCTGCGTAGGTGAGGCTATTCGTCGGCTGGGGAGGAAAACGCATAAATACAATTCGACTTTTAATTGTATCACTTTCCATTATTTTTTCTCTCTTACACACCGGTTACCAACAGAGAAATATAATCGCGAAATCTATGATATATATATATATATATATATATGTGTGTGTGTGTGTGTGTGTGTGTGTATAATGGATTCATATATATAGAGATATATATATATATATATATATATATCCCCGCATAAGCATGATGGGACCCGAAGCACCCTTTTCAATAACTACTATACCAAGGTGTAGGGGAGGGCGCTACTCCCCCCCGTAAATTTTGGCAACCGTAGTCGAAGGTGACCCGGTGGCTAATTTTTCAATAGCTACTACACCGAGATGTGGGGGAAGGCGCTACTCCTTTCCCTGGTAAGTAGTAAAGTTGGCGACCGTAGTAGAAGGCAACCAGAAGACTCCTTTTTCAACAGCTACTACACCGATACGTATCTTGTCTTGCAGAGTATTAAGCAAGGAGATATCAAGTACCATTTTAAAAGTCTTTGGTATGAAACAAGCGAAATCTAACAGGTCTAAATTCAAAGTTTTTCTTTTCCTAGATCGGTTGCCATACTAAGGTTAAATAGCCCAAGCTACCCTACTATTTACCCATAGCTGAAGGGAGAGTAATTTGAGTCATACCTTTCCCGAATGTATTAGCGCTACGTGGAAGGACTTGAAAGAAAGTCACCTTTCTAACGACGGTAACCATTGCAATGCGGACCCTTATATATATATATTATATATATATATATATATATATATGTGTGTGTGTGTGTGTGTGTGTGTGTGTGTGTGTGTGTGTGCTGGGGTTTTCAGAACTCACTGAACTTACTCGGTGAACCTCTTCCGGCCCTCATTCCTGCTTGGTGATCTGGTTTTGCTTGAAATGCTTGATCAAATGTATCATATTACAAAAAATGTTTTAAACTCTTTCGATTCGTCTTCCTTTCGGCTGCTGACTTTCATTTGATAAACCGGTACCATTTGCTTGTAATGCTACAGTTACTTCTTAGTAACAAGAATTCAAAATTTGTGCGCCATCCTGAATTCCATGAATTGATCATTTTACTACCAATAATATCTCTTATACATAGGTATATATGACATCTTAAAACACGGGTAGGTGGAAGTACCCGAGTCCAAATGGCTAAAGTGCTTGACAGCGGACTGGAAGTAAACGAGTTCGAACTCCAGTCGTACTATTACATAGACTTATATTTTGGGAAAGGTATGGACACCCTTATCCCACCAGTAATGGGTTAAATAGTATCACTACTTTTCTTTTATAAAATTAGCTCAGGCATCAAATAACCCACGAGGGTTGATATGTCATTAAACAAAAGAAGCCAAAGAAGGTTAAAAATAGACATGTCATGTGACCTATCAGCTAGGGGTGATATCATATCTCATTTGAAATCGCCGAATTTAGGCCAGCTTTCTCGATTGCGGACTGACAAATAGTTCTTTCGAGCGGATGAAATAAGTTTGAGCGAATTGGCATCTGTGAATTAAAGAGACTTGCCAAAGTGTAAGGATCAAAAGGTCACATCCAGCTGTCTTCACTAAAATTGGTTGAAAGAAAAATGTCTTGTATTGCATAATACATCACTTGGTGTGCGATCACTATTTCATTGATTTCTGAGGAATCGTCAATTATACAACACCCTAGGATCAGAGTGTAGTATACGTACCCTCTGTCTAGCATCAAAGGGGAGCTTCCCAACTTGTAAATTCAGATCCAAGTGATGTATCTGTTCCTACTACTCAGAATATATATATATATATATATATATATATATATATATATATATATATATATATATACATATATATGTTTATCAATAAATATATAGAGAGAGACAGAGACAGACAGAGACAGAGACAGAGAAAGCAAAGACTAAAAACAAATTCAAAAATAAAATTTAATTATAAAAGTTAGATAAACAAAATTAAATAATGATACTAATATTAAACTAATAATGATAATATAAAGTTGCCTGGAATATATAAAATAACAATTTTTAGCACATTTCATATGTTCCACACATCGACCACTAACGAAATTTATATCAGAAATCATTAATGAAACTGAAAAAAATGCCTGATTGGCTCACAGAACAAGAAACATACCTAATACCGAAAACAAAGGAAACAACAAACACAAAAACAAACACAAAAACTAAACCTATTTAATGTCATCTACAGTCTTTTTTTTATTTCAGTTAATACAGATTACTCGATAATACGACAAATAATGCTCAAACATAAAAAGCAAAGCAAAAAATACAGATATAAGTTGCCATTTTGATAGTGACGCGTATTACATGATAAAGCGGTGTGCTATGTGCATGTGCTGTGAACAACAAATGATTTTATTCTCGTCCAACTGATATCTAATAAAAATATGACAATCAATTCGAAGTATTGTTTTTTGTTGTTGTCTTTTTTTTTGTTTTTTGTTTTTTTGTTGTTGTTTTTTTCTTTTTTCCTTTTTTTTTTTTTTTTCCTTTTTTTTTTCCATAGATCCAATGGAGACTCCGACGGAAACGCCAACCATTTATTTCAACTGAAATTTCAACAGACTGAGTGCAATAAAGAAGATGGATATAGAAAGTTTTCAGTTACCTACCCAAACCGAATCCTGACAGCATAGACTAGGCATGGAATAGCAAGCCTCTGAAATTTATAGATCAGTTCACATACCTCGATAGCAATATCTCATCTACAGAAAGTGATGTCAACAATAGCATAGGTAAAGTAGGGACAACTATTGATAGGTTATCGATCATATGGAAATCTAATCACTCTGATAAAATAAAACGGGAATTCTTCCTGGCTGTATCTGTATCATTACAACTGTATATTTGCACCAGTTGAACTTTACGAAACGCCTGAAAAAGATGCTCGTTGGAAACTACGCAAGGATGTTTTGAACAAATCCAAGAAGCAGCACCCTACAAAACAGCACTCCACAAAACAGCAGCTTTACAGATACTCACCTCCCATCTCACAAACCATCCAAGTAAGACGGGAAAATAAAAAAAAACTAACACATAACCAACGTTCTCTTATGGACTCCTATTTATGTATTTAAGTATTGACCAACTAGCAGAAACATCAATTCATCAGTTCTATGTCTGCACTGGATGACGTGTAAAGGATTTTCCAAAAACGAAAACCGATAGTGACGAATGGCAAGAGAGAGTCGAGTGAATCCCTGCTGTCGATATGCCTTGATGACGACGATGATGATGATGATGATGATTAGCTATAGATTATCGCTAGCAACAAACGCTTTAAAATTAACACCTATTTTCTTTTTTTATTATACTGGCCCCATGACAAGTAATTTCGCCAGCGTGCAGAAAGAGTCTGCATATTGCGCTCGTAAAGATTTACCTCAAAGTAGAGACGATCTACCAATTCACAACAGTGATCAGATTTTCGTTGACAAGAAAAGAATGTTCACAGACGTGGAATAATCTAGTTGAATATACCTTATCACTTAATCGATGTCGCCACTGTTGAATCACATTATCCACAATTCCATAAATTTTCTAAGGAAGGAAATAATCGCGCTTGTCCAGTAAAAATTCGCTAGTCTACTTATCTTGAATTATAGGATTTACAGTGTATAGTAAAAGACAGCTCTAATCAAAGTATAAGTCCTTCAGTATACTGTAAATTAAAACTAAGCTCAAATTATAGATCTTTCAGCATATTGTATATTAGTCCTTTGTTCAAAGTATAGGTCTCTCAGCATATAATTACCATTCAGATTGAATTATAGGGTTTAGAGTGAAATTAGCTCAAATTATTGGTCTTTCAGTATTTAATTAGCGCTCAGTTCAGGTTATAGGTCGTTCGGTCGATATGAAATTAGAACTCAACATGAAATATTAGGCTTACAATGCGTTGTAAAATAGCGCTGAAAGTACCAGTCCACCGTCAGATCACCGAAATTAAGAAGCAAAAAGCCTGCTCAGTATTCAGATCGGTAATCTATTAATTACTGGATTCTAAGAAAATGTATCCCAAACTAAGCAAGTCATTGTGAATATTAATTGATTTAAGGTATTCTTTCCAAAAGTAAAGCCGTCTCTTCATTCCACAGGACATAAAACTAATAGAGAAGATACAATGACACTGTTTGATAGAACAAATTTCAGTACCAAAACGCTATTGATAGCTCCCGATAGGATTGTTTCTATGGTTCAAATAGAACTTTTTGACATTTAAATACTGTGTAAAGAAATTACTAATACTAAACTGTGATTGTTATAGATCAATACTTGGAACCGTTCCTCTATGTACATGGTGGAACGATAAAATTGTCGTCCAAAAGAAAACAACACTACAGATTTATTTTAAAACTTCTATTGAAAAAATCAATTCAAGTAACTTGATTATGTAGTAGAGCGGACATCTATTCAATGTTGCTGCCTTCAGACTCAATCACCGTCTCGATACGGATCCGGAACTGGGAGCATGCCTTTTTCACAAGCGCCGGGGAGAGCTCGGTGGATGGCGGTGATAGGTCTGGCTTTGGTGTTGTTGGAGGTCATGTTGGTGATGTTCTCGACATATGACCAAACAAAGTAGTCCAGCGGGTTCAGGTAGGGGGAGGAGGGGGCCACTGAGAGAAGGGTACAAAGTCGTCAGCACTCCCTCTGAAGCCAAGCCTTGGTCTCTTTGGACTTGTGGGTCTGCCACCTGATTGCACCAGTGGATCACCACACTCTTCAGCACATCCAGGTACACTTTGGTGTAGACTTTCAAGCCGACTTCGAAGATGTGAGGTGGCATGATATGGCCCTCACTTGAAACCACACAAAAGACCATAACCGTATCCGGAAACTTTGTTTTCATCACCCTGGGCATGTTGAACCGTCCGGATTTGCATTTTGACGGTGCTGGCAATGGTCCTGTTGTCATAACTTGGATCGGTAGAGACCATGATTCGTACAGCGACGCATCTCCGATCTCGCTCGTTGAACATTGTATCACTTTCAGACATGATAGAAGGCTCCTATCGCTCTTGGGATTTGTACACAACTGGCCAACTAGTAGATGGTCTGCAACAACAAAAGAAAACTGGTTTTCATGAAACGGAAATGGAATCATGTCGTCTTTTCTGGGGCGACAATTTTATCGTTCCACCTTGTACAAAGAAAATGAGGTAAGGCTCATTTAAAAAATGTTATCTACAAAATGTGTTTACAAATCATATATTCGATATATATATATATATATAAAGGATTTGGCGTTTTATAGACAACAATGGTTGTGCCCGTGGTGTAATTGTTATCGTCGTAGGAAATGAACACGGCGACACGAATTTAAATCCTGGACGAGACTGATTGCATTTCACATAGCACTAATACCCTTGGGAAAAGTATAAATCCAATTATTCTCCCTCCAGCTATGGGTAAATAGTATGACAGACTAGGTTCTTCAGCCTTGGTTAGGCAACTAGTCTAGGAGAAGGAAAACTCTGAATTCAAACCTGTTAAACTCCGCTTAAAAATTGACCTTGTGTCATATCCTGCCTGAGCGGAGGGGTTGGTAAATAGGACAATGGTTGATATACCATAAAACCAGACCAAACCAAATCCTATATATTCAATAAACATGTATAAAGAGGATGTGGCATTAAATAACCATCAATAGTTGATATGCCATAAAACCCAACCAAACCAAATTATATATATTTAATATACAGTAGCGGCCATAAGTTAAAGAACGGAATAACAACAGATATCTAAATGATTTTCACTTGAAAAAATTTGCATGTACTTTTACGAAATTTTCACAAAATATACTTGGTACACATATGCATTTATTACATATAAAGTTTTCTAAATTTTCTTTTACTGTAAATTAAGTCAACTGAGAAAATAGATATACATTTTGACTTGGTCAAAAGTTAAAAAACGCATCATAAATCCTCGTTAGATCAATCTTTAAACTAAAGAAAAATTCAACATTTAGTGAATTTTCCTTTGCATTAGATTACGTCATTACATCTTCGACCACATGAGACAATTAACTTCTTACAAGAGGTGGTAGTGATACTTTCCTATTCTTCTTTCAGAAAACCCCATCAATCATCAATATTTTGAGGATTTTATGTTCTGAGCTTTCTCTCCGTTGATTTCCCATACATTCTCAAGAGGATTCATATCTGAGTTTTCATAAAAGCTATTCCTTCCTCTTCCAGAAAACATAACACAGTTTTAGCTTTGTCGCAAGGCGCGTTGTCTTGCATAAATATAGGACTTTCAACTGTCCCTTTGCGTAAATGAGGAAGAGCATGCTGGCGAAAAAGTTCTTTATAAACACTGGCATGAATATTACCGTGAAAACAAACAATGGGTCCTATTACCGCTGAAGAAATAATCCCCCACACCATTACGCACCACCTCCTAATTTCACAATTTTCTCAACCCATTGAGGAGATAAGCATTTCCCATTTCTACGTCTTACAAACCGCTCACCATCAGATCCAAACAAATTGTATTTAGATTCATCAATAAAGTGAACCATATTCCATTGTTTCTCTGTCCACAAGATATGTTCCGTGGCGAAGTCAAGACGAACCTTTTGATTTTCTTTGAAATCAAAAGTTTGTGACATGGAATCCGAGCCAATAATTTTTCCTTATTTAACCTACAGGAAACAGTTTTTATAGAGAAATGCACAAGAAATATTCGTTGCTGTATCAAAACAGTCTATTAAAAATATTTCAACAATCATCCTATCTTCCTATTTGGTAGTCATACGAGGCCTACCAGTTCTCGGTTTTGGTTCAAGTGTCTTATCAGCCTTAAATCTACTGATTACGCGAGAAACAACCTTTTTTGACCTTCGTATGATACCAGCAATTTCAGAATACAATTTGCCTTTTTCATGATTTGCTAAAATTTACGTAATTGTTTGATTCTCGAATTAAACAATTACAGGTTTTCGCCTCTATCTGGCTTAAAACAGTTCTAACGATGTATGACAGTTTACTATAAATCAAAATTAGCAATCAAGTTGTTTAAAAATTACCTAAATTACTATAATTCAACGGCGTTCCTTAACTTTTGACCATGGCAAAATGTTTATTTTTGTTGTTTTTTTGTTTGGTTTTTTTTTTTTTCAATATTAATTTACACCAGTCTATTGGCCTAATGACTTGAGCGTTTGTTAATGGAAGACCGGCGTTCAATCCCAGGTTGAGTCATACCAAAGACTCAAAAATTGATTGTGCCTTGTTTAACACTCAGAATTATAAGGATCAAGGGTAAAGTGGAGCAATCCAATAAATGAAATAGCGCCCTCCCCTACACCTCGGTATAGTAGCAATTGAAAAGGGAGCGTTCGGGCCACCCTTGACTAAAGTCGCCAACACCTTTTTTACTTTTTATTAATTTACTGTAAAAGAAAATTTAGAAAACTTTATATGTAATAACTACATATATGTTCCAAGTATAATTTGGGAAAATTTCGTAAACAAACTTACAAATTTTTTCAAGTAAAAATCATTTAAATATTTGTTGTTGTTCCGTTCGTTAACTTATGGCAGCAACTGTATATATGTAAAGAGGATTTGGCATTAAATAAACAACAATGGTTGGTATGCCATAAAACCCAACCAAACCAAATCATACATATTTAATATATATGTATAAAGAGTGTTTGGCATTAAATAACCTACAAAGGTTTATATGCCATAAAACCCAACCAAACTAAACCTTGAATCTACAATGGTTTTCAAAAAATATTATGAGTTAGTTGAAACCATATAACTGTGTGCAAACAAATGATTATCATAAAATAGAAATAAAAGATGGTGACCTCAGTCGATGGTGACCCGAAGGCTACCAATTCAATTGCTACCACACCGAGCTGTAGTGGGGTGATACTCCATTCCCTGGATTGCACCACTTTACGTTGGATCCTTACCTTATAATGCTGAGTGTTAAGCAAGGGAGCATCAAGTGCCATTTTTTGAGTCTCCTGGACCATTGGAGAACACTCTACTCGTTAGGCTAATGGCTCGTTGAAACAATATAAGTGTTTTATCGGAGTAGCAGCAGCAAGCATAGGCCTCCATGTTAATGCACACAAAACGGAATATATGTGCTATAACCAAACGGGGGACATCTCCACTCTAGAAGGAACCCCTCTTAAACTAGTAGACAAATTCACGTACCTAGGAAGCAGCGTCGAATCAACCGAAAAGGACATCGAAACGAGGTTAACGAAAGCATGGACAACTATCAATAGGCTATCGATTTTATGGAAATCAGACCTAACCGATAAAATGAAACGCAGTTTCTTCCAGGCAGCGGTCACATCGATACTGCTATATGGATGCACTACATGGACGCTAACAAAACGGCTGGAGAAGAAACTAGATGGCAATTACACAAGAATGCTGCGTGCAATCCTGAACAAGTCCTGGCAGCAACACCCCACAAGACACCAACTGTACGGCCACCTGCCCCCTATCACGAAAACTATTCAAGTTAGACGAACCAGACATGCAGGACATTGCTGGAGAAGCAGAGATGAACTCATAAGTGATGTACTCTTATGGATCCCCACACATGGCCGCGCAAAAGCAGGACGACCAGCTCGAACGTACATTCAGCAGCTATGTGAGGATACAGGTTGTTGTCCTGAAGACCTACCTAGGGCGATGAACGATAGGGAGGAGTGGCGAGAGAGGGTCAGGGATATCCGTGCTGCCAGCACGATATGATGATGATGATGATCGGATTACTTGAAACCAAACAACTGTACGCAAATTATATTGATTGATTAATTTTAACGGCTAGTCAACTCGTCTTAGATTATTTTATGCCTAGATGTTAGAGCATCACGTTCATTTACGTCCATATTTACATTTTTATGTTATTGCTTCGTAAAATATTTTCTTTGTTTCTGTTTTTTGTTTGTTTTCTTTTGTCTATTTTTTTCTTGTTTTATTTTGGGTTTTTTGCACATAGCCCTATCCAATACGAATCAGTTTTAACAGGGATTTTTGGGACCCAAACAAATATTACCGATCCGGGTTAGAGAGAACCTGGGATAAATAGTAATAAAGGGCTCAATACATCCCAGATATTAAAAACTGGAGCCACACAATCAGATGCAAATTAGTATCATATCAGGACTCCACTTGGCGGGGTCTAAACCCTTTAGAGGAGGCTGTACTGGTCTTCTCAGCTTACCGTTGTGTATGTCTGTCTTTTTTCCGTTTTCTGGTCATCACTATCTCTTCAGTATCTGTTCTCTTAACCCATCTCTGTATCTATGGTCCCGTCTATCAATCCTTCCAAGTCTCTTCTGTATCTGTTCTCTTAAATCATGTCTGTATCTATGGTCCAGTCTATCTATCCATTCAAGTCTCTTCAGTATCTGTTCTCTTAACCCATCTCTGTATCTATGGTATCGTCTATCAATCCTTCCAAGTCTCTTCTGTATCTGTTAACAAAACTCATGTCTGTATCTATGGTCCCGTCTATCTATCCTTTCAAGTCTCTTCTGTATCTGTTCTCTTAACCCATCTCTGTATCTATGGTCCCGTCTATCTACTCCTCACATATAGAGATGCTAATTTCTGTATAGGTGAGGGGTCCTTTTAATCAATAAAATGTATTTTGTCCTAACCCACTTCGTCAATGCGATCCTGAAGAGCCGTTAAGGTGAAACCGAGGTAGACTCGCTCTTGGCCATGTAGGAATTATTTCTCGTGTATTGAGCACTTTATTACGTTTTAGCTTAGGTAATTCTGTCGGTGTTTTTTCTTTTGACTAGAAATACGGGTGGGTTGATTATTTTCAAGTAGCACGTATGTTTTTAGTTTTTTCTTCTTTTTTTTTTTTACAGAATGTTTTTCCCAGATATCACTTTGTAGAATTCGCAATTTGTACAACCTGTTGTTTTTTTTTCACACCAACAGAATCATAGATTAGATATAACGATTAAAATTCCTTACATTATTTTTATTCCATGAAAAATAAAGTAAGCATAAGTCAGTGACAAAACCTTTTTCTTAAATAATGGGCAAACATTCTGGTTTACTTTAAACTAATTAAAATGATTTTTTTAAATTGATAATCGAGATAATGCTGACGGGTAGATTCCCTTGATAGGGAACTACTCTTATTGGTGATTCCATTATTTTTCTTCTAAAGGATTCCATAACTAGTTCCGCTATCTCATATGGCTCAGTTGGCTGCGACTGTAGAATACACCGACTGCACCTCTGTAGTGGGGTAAGACCCCCCTACCACCACCACCAACGTGTGTCCTAGATTTGACACTAAACAATCTGATGCTGACGCTGCAGTAATGGTGTAGTTTAAACAATGCGGAGTACCCTTTCGTTGCCATTGCTCCAAACTCGGAGTGTTGGCACCTGATAGGGTCCGACCTATGTGTCAAATAAAACTGTTTCACATTTAAATTGAGTGCAAACAAATGACTTATGTTAAATTGAATTGATTGAAATATAATGCTTTGATCATTTATTTGTGTGTAAACAAAAGACTGATATTTAATTGAATTGTAAGTGATACATAACAATACTTGGAACCATTTAACTATGTTGACTAAAGCTAAAGTGAATCGTTAGGATTAGAACTGTTTGATCATTTAACTGCGTGTAAACAAATGATTGATGCTTAACTGAATTATTAGTGATGCATAACAATACTTACATAAATCGTATAAATTTAATGTATAAACCGGATTTGGCATTAAATAGCCTACAATAATAAAACCAAACCGAACAAAATCATATATATCTAATATATATATATATATATATATATATATATATATATGTGTGAAGAATTTGGCATTAAATAACCAACAATGGTTGATATGCCATAAAATCCAACTACACCAAATCATATATATTTAATATATATGTATAAAGAAGATTTGGCATGAAGTAATCAACAATGGTTGATATGCCATAAAACCAAAACAAAACAAATCATACATAATATCATATGTATCAAGAAGATTTGGTATTAAATAACCTACAATGGTTGATATGCAATAAAAAAAACTCAACCAAACCAAATCTACCTTATATTCATATCAAAGTTTTAGAAGTACAGAGATATCTGTCAGAATATATATATATATATATATATATATAAAGTGCGCACACACACACACACACACATATATATATATATATATATATATATATATATATATATATATTGCAACAAAAGCTACTAACTGAAAAAAAAATGAAATGTTGAAAACTTTTTCATTTTTTTATTTCATTTGGAAAAATAGATTTAAATGTAATTCAGTATTTATTGCCTTGATGATGGTTTACGACAAAAACTGAAACCTTTAACGTTGTCAAATAATTTGGCTATAAATAAAATCATAATATGAATACCTTGCTTCTTTGTTTTGCTTTTTTGCCTTTTTCATATCTTTACATTTGCATACCTTGAGATGTATTTTCAATTTTTCATATATATATATATATATATATATATATAACTTTCTATTCAACTTTTTATTCAATTTTGTCATTGTAAAAGTCAGCGGTGTATACTACTATGGGTCTTGAATGAAAGAACAATATACTGTTATCCCAAATTATAATATGGAACTCGACCGAAAAGAATCACTTTTGGAACGTGAAATTCTATTTTTAGTAAAACGGTAGAATTATAACTCGTGTTAGTGCCAATTTCTGAAGACAGGGGGAGAAGGAAGAATGAAAGGCAAGGTAGGAAGTAAAATAGAATGTGAACAGAAAAAAAAATCTTTTTAATGTATTAGCTTGGACTTTAACTAAGTTAAAACCTAACGGAAAAGGACAAAGGATAGTTTGTTTGTTTGGGGTTTTTTTTACGAACGCCATGTGAAGCAGCATGTTGGACGTAAAGGCAAGTGGATAAAACGTCTGACGGCCTAACGCCATGCCTAACCTGTTCCTGTGCATATAAATCTCACGGTTCAATGGTCAGGATAGTTAGTTCGATCGGGGAACTACTGCTGCTCTTCTATAAGGTGGGCTTCTATGGATGAGAATAAAAACAGCCATCGAAAGATAACCATGACCCACACTCAAACCACATGTATAAACCGCATCGCTATTCGGGCAGGTAAAAAAGGGGCGCGTCCTGCTGAGGTTGAGGCCCTATCCTCAGGGTTAAAAAAATCAGCTACAGAGCTCAAACATCAAAAATTACTAAATTGTAAAAAAAAAAACAATACAAATAGTGACATTCAGCGTTGAGAACCTTAAATAGAATAGGACACCTACTGTAGCTGACTGCATCGGCTGTAGAACATAACATAGACATAATATGCATTCAAGAACAGAGATACACACATAGCGAGGATAGTAAATATCACGATACTGGCAATGGATGGACGCTGGCCACTGTATCAGCATGGAAAAATTCTGTCAATGCCTCGGTTGGAGGTGTAGGAATATTTACAGGACCAAGAGTCTTAAAATCACTTAATAGCATAGAGGGAATACAACCTAGGAGGATGGTAGCTACTTTTAATGGCAACCCCAGAGCAATAATCATCTCCTGCTACAGCCCTACTAATGTTAATGAAAAAACTGAACTCATCACCTTCTACGATGAGCTATCCTTTCTAGTGCGTAGCATTTCGAAACACAACGTTCTCGTCATTGGCTGCGACATGAATGCCCAAATCGGGAAAACGGAAACCACAAATACAGCCTACACAACTCGTCAAACAGGAATGGATAACATCTAACAGATTTCACGATAGAAAATAGATTAACATGCCTCAATACAAACTTTCAAAAAAGGGAGGGAAAATTATGGACCTCGACATACGCAAACAACACTAAAGCACAGACAAACTACGTCTTTATAAACAAAAAATAGAAAAAGAGCGCCATAAATTGCGAGGTATACTCCCCTTTCGAGGGTGTGTCATCCGATCACCGAATTGTCACGGCTAAAATAAACGCCACACGAACAACGACCACCTTACACTATGAATGGGCCCTTCTTAACTACAGGGGTATTAGAGATAAATATGTGTTAGCATTGAGAAACAAATTCGATGCACTACAGGAGAAGACAGAAATACGTACGCCGAATGACGAATGTGAGAATTTCGTCAACGCATACTTAGAGGCAGCAGCGAAATGCATACCAACAAAACTTAGAACTAAATCTTGAGTCCCATGGGGGACATTAGCAGTTAGAGAAAAACGTACAGGCGTGAAAACTGCCTCCAAATGCAATAGGAAGAACCAAACGAACACAAATGCCCTGAAACTAAAAAAGTCACAAAATGAATTAGCAAGCATATATCTAAAAGAACTGACAAAATACGTACAAAATCAGATTGATAAGATTAGAGACTCATTGGAAGATAGGCAATTTAGGATATCGTTGCAAACGATAAACGAAGTGAGTAGAAGGAAGAGCACAGCTAAAGCTAAACTGAAAGCTACAAACCAACAAGAAAGAATAAAACTGTGGAAACAGCATTTCGAGAATCTACTAGGAAACCCACCGAAAGTTACACATGACCCACGAGAGTTATTCGTAAGCAATTAGACATTAAACTAGGACCGTTTACTCTTGAAGAAGTTGACTCAGTACAAAGAAAAATTAAAAATAGGAAAGCTGCAGGGCTTGATGAAATTCCCCCCAGGAGTATGGAAAACCCGACAATTCGACGACATACTGCTCCGGCACTGTAACGCAGTCTATAATCAAAATCCGATAGACAGATGGATGAAGAGATGCATCTTCCCTTTCTCTAAAATGGGTGACCATGTATTAGCCAAGAACTACCGAGATATAACATTTCCATCCATAGCAGCCAAGATATACAACGCCCTACTATGAAACCGCATAGAACCCAAAATTGACAACATTCTTAGGAAGAACCAAAAGAAGAAATAGATCCACGACCTCACAAATATTGACTATCCGTAGAATCCTTGAAGGCCTACGGGCAAAAAATCTACAGGCGACAATACTATTTATCGACTTTACCAAGGCCTTTGATTCCATTCACAGATGGAAGATGGAAAAAAATCTACTAGCATACGGCATACCAACAGAGACCGTCGCAGCCATAGTGATTCTCTAAAGAAACACCAAAATGAAATTACTTTCTCCGGACGGAGGCAGACTATTTCAACATTGTAGCAGGACTACTGCAAGGGGACACACTAGCCCCATACCTCTTTATCATCTGTCGAGACTACGTGCTTAGAACATCGATTGATAAAATCAAAGAAAACGGTTTCGAGCTGACAAAGAAAAGAAGCAAAAGTTACCTTGCAAAAACAATTATCGACGACAACGTAGCGAATCTGGCAAATGCACCTGCCCAAGCCGAAACACCATTGAATTGTCTGGAACGAACCGCCGCAGGCATTGGCCTCCATGTCAATACACACAAAAAGGAATACGTGTGCTTTAATCAAACAAGCGACATTTCCACACTAGGCGGTAGCTCTCTGAAACTAGTTGACAAGTTCACCTACCTAGGAAGCAGTGTCTCATTAACCGAAAAAGACATCGACACATGACTAGCAAAGGCATGGACAGATATCAGTCGTATGGAAGTCAAACCTGACTGAACGTATGGAGAAAAAGCTTGACGGCAATTACACAATGCTGCAAGCAATATTGAACAAGTCTTGGAGGCAACACCCAACAAAGCAGCAGCTATACGGCCACTTACTTCCCATCTCGAAAACTATCCAAGTTAGACGAACCAGACATGCAGGACACTGCTGGAGAAGCAGAGACAAGCTCATAAGTAATATTCTCCTATGGACCCCTTCACATGGTCGAACAAAAGCAGAGCGACCAGCTCGAACCTATATAGAGCAGCTCTGTGAGGATACGGGATGTAGGCATGAGGATCTGCCGGAAGCGATGAACGATAAGGAGGAGTAGCGAGAGAGGGTCAAGGATATCCATGCTGGCAGCACAACAAGATGATTATATATATATATATAACATCTTCAATTATGAATGATAAAAACGACGTTAGTCGAGGGTGACCCGAAGGCCCCATTTTCGATAGCTACTACAAGGTGTAGGAGAGGGCGCTACTCCTTTCCCTGGATTGCTCCATTTTACCCTTGATCCGTACCTTATAATGCTGAGTGTTAAGCAAGGTGGCATCAAGTACCATTTTTGAGTCTTTGGTATGACGACCTAGGATTGAACCCAGGTCTTCCGGACCATTGGCGAACACTCTAACGATCATGCCAATGTCTGTTTTATGAATTATGATAACAGTTAAAAACAACAAAAAGACTTGTTTCAAATACTTGCTCACCTAAGAACAGGTAACGTGAAACTCATGATTATTAGTTTTTTTTTTCTGTCGTTATTATTATACTATTTTATTCAAGTCATCAGCCCGCATGGGAACTCGAACCCCAGACCCTCAGATTGCATTCGTACTTCAACCGGGACATTGGCCCAGCGGTTAGGGTGTTCGCCAATGGCCCGGGAGACCTGGGTTCAATCCCAGGTCGAGTCATACCAAAGACTTTAAAAATGGAACTTGATACCACCTTGCTTAACACTCAGCAGTATAAGGTACGGTTCAAGGGTAAAGTGGAGCAATCCTGGGAATGGAGTAGCGCCCTCCCCTACACCTTGGTGTAGTAGCTATCTAAAAGGGAGCCTTCGGGTCACCCTCGACTATGGTCGCTAACTTTACTTTACTTATTTTATTCAATAAATATTTGAATTTTGCCATGCATTTTTGCTAAATAATTGCCAAACTTTTCGTCTGTGTGAGTGTATATGCATGTGTGTCTGTGTGTATGTTTCACTGGATGATCATGAAAACGTGAAAACTGCAGAACCAGTGATGGCTTTTCGGTTGCTATCATGATGTGTAATGGCAAGCATTGTGCACGTGTCAGTGAAACTCATGGTGACATCCCATGTCTAACTCACTCACTAGATCTATCCTCTTGTGATTCCTTCTTTCCTCCGAGGATATCTGAAGGTACAAATCTTTAAACGTAATCCGTAGACAAATGATGAACTGAAAGATTTTATTCCATAATGAAATTGTGGCAGTATCTGAGGTAAAGGTTAGGTGAGTGCAGTAGAACTTCACTGTGAGGAATTAGAAGTGTATAGCTAATGAAAGTGTGCATTTGACTCATTTTAGATAAAGTGATGATAATAACAAAACTAAAGGAGGAGGTGCCCGTGGCGTAATGGTTATCGTCGTAGGAAATGGACACAGTGAAACGAGTTCAAATCCTGGACGAGACTAATTGCATTTCACATAGTACTAACACCCCTGGGAAAGGTTTGAATCCAATTATTCTCCCTGCAGCTATGTGTAAATAGTAAGGCAGACTGGGTTCTTCAGCCTTGGTGAGGCAACTAGTTTAGAAGAAGGAATACCCTGGATTCTAACCTGTTAAACTCCGCTTAAAAATTGACCTTGTGTCATATCCTGCCTGAGCGGAGGGGTTGGTAAATATGATAATAACAAAACAAAATGGCAAACATTCTTCTTTCTTATAGGACAATTAAATTTTGAAAAGGATCTGCGGTGCTTTTTATTCTTATTAACATTCATTAATGTTTCAAATCCGTGATATCATTCTACCAGGCCCTGTAATAACTTCAGGATAAGACAACAGAAATGTATTCCTCGTTATTTTAACGATATAAGTAAAATTAAGGTAAAGTTGGCGACCTTAGTGGAAGGTGACCCGAAGGCTACCTTTTCAATAGCTACTACACCGAAGTTTAGGGGTGGGCGCAACTCCATTCTCAGGATTGCTCCCCTTTTCCCTAGATCCTCACCTTATAATGCTGAGTGCTAAGCTAGGCGGCATCAAGTACCATTTTTTGAGTCTTTGTTATGACTCGAACTGGGTCTTCCGAACCATCGGCGAAGTGTACCATAGCCATAATAAACGCTATGTGTGAAATGGACATAGACTGTTCATAACATTATACATAGAATATAGGAATCTCGAAACACGAAAAACACTTACGACTTCTTAGTTCAGGTACGAAACTTTTTATTACCTTTGAGCTTAAAGGTTCTTCGACATAAGGAGAGAGATACACATTCTTTCTATTCTGGCTTTTCCATCTGCCCCTCCCCAACACGTGCACACCCGTCGCAAAGGCCACTGGCCTGGCTTCGGCGAGCAAGCGAAAGCCAAATGTCTTCCCCCGAGGCAGGACTAAACTCTACTAACTGACTTTTTCAAAATCCCCAAAATCCTCCACACGCTTCCGGTGCGTGACGTCGCCCGCACTCTCTAGTCCCGTTTCCCATCTGGGCTATTGTGACATGTCTGAGTGACACGTCCGCTCCGCGCGTGTGCGTGAACACCTGCATTAATGTTGAACCTAAGTAACCCATGCACTGAGCCGAAAGGTTCTCAGCCTAACTAAACCCAAAGGCATAAAACGAAATCCCTCGGCCATTATATTACAGAAGGGGCCACAATAACAAAACAAAATGCCTTATATTTCTCTTATAGTAAAATTGAATTTTATGCAGGATCTGTGTTGTTCTTTTTTTTCACGTCCTTAACCTGAAGGATCATTCTGGTGGACGCTTTATATATATATATATATATATATATATATATATATATATATATATATATATATCGTTTAGTTTGTTTTGATGGCATATCAACCTTCTTCAGGTATTGGATAATCCCAAAGCGATCTTTGTTGAAGAATAATAGTTGTACTATTACCTCATGGCTGAGGAATGAAAGAGTTCATGCCTTTCCTACCGCTATTAGTACGAAAGTGAACGTAATACTGGTTATAGAATTTGGACAATTACTACGTTGTCTATGTCCAGCTTAACTACTACGCCACAGGGACACACACACATATATATAGTCATCCACAGACAGACTGTTTCGTTCTATCAGAACTCATCAGTGCAGCGAGACAGGCTAAATTCCCGAAGCTGGGATCGAAACCTGGTTGACTGTAACGCCAATCCAAGATTCTACCACTCAGCCACAAGGAAACCAGCTCGAGCGAAGGAAATTTAAACACTTATGTATCACGTTTGTTTTTGTTCACATATATCCGCTTAACGGCTACCGAGAGCTCAAATTCATTTGAAGAGCCTTGCTGGAATATATATATACACATATTATTATATATGTATTACATCACAATAAATTCACCTATTTGGATTATTCTGTTTTTCTGCTTTTTTCATAAACTGCTAATATCACTAATCTTTAATGAGAACACCTTATTGTTAATTAATTATTGAAAATCAATTATTAATAAGAGAAATTTGTTTTGATTGATTAGTTTGTTGGTTGGTTTTATGGAATATGAACCCTTGTAGTTTAAAAATTTTCTATATATGATTTTATGAGTATCAATATATTGGTACAAATAATTTTCCTTAATTGTTTTTTTCTTGATGCGGTTGACCCTCCGCTACCGCCTCTAGGCACCTTTAATATAACAGTCAAGGCGCCAGGGCTTAGCAAGAACAGCTGACTGATCGGATCGGGACTTCAAGAGTCATGTGACCATTCAGAACTCAGATGTCCCTATTGGGGAAGGGGATTCCCTTACTCCTCACCAGAGTTGGAGTCGCTGTATTCTGTACATTCACCAGATAGAATGGAAGTTTCTTTTAATTTCATCAGTAGCGTTGATATAGTTTCTACCAAAACAGATTAGCATTTGCTATAAAGTAATCTAAATCCCTACTTTCAAAGGAGTTATTTAAACTTCCGCAAGGGAAGTCAATTCTCATAACATTTGTCGGCCTGAATGATTGGGAAAACCTTAAACGGGAAAATGGTAGAATAATATGGACGCCAATTGTTCCACGCCGTGCATATATATATATATATATATATATATATATATATATATATATATATATATATATATATATCATAACAACTGTAATGGAATCATGTTCATAAAATAATCAAAATAATTTTTTAAAAAACAAAGCAGGAAGACCCTTTCATCAGACGTGTTTTCAACAAAATACACCGAATCGTTTAAAAGATAAATCTGTTTAATATTATTTTACTTAATCAATGAAATGATTCCCTTTTTATTAAGATAAAATTTTCTTATACCATATATATATATATATATATATATATATAAGTGTGATTTGAATGTTTAAAATTCCGTGGTATTTTGCTGTCGTTCATCATACCCTCATTTCAATTGATGTGAAAGATATTTGCCAATATTAAAAAAAAAAAAAAAAAGAAATATTTAGAATTCACACTCTGAAAATTTTAGGAGTTTTAATATTTGTCTAAATTCCTGAGTTGAAGCTTGATAATTCTTATCACTTAGTTGTGTTCTCAAACTTGTCGAGGATTGTCTTTTGTTTTTAGGTTGAGGGAGGGGTGACATCTTTTTATTCTATTGTTTCCTTCATTGTTTCACTTTCACTAGAAGTTACGCTCGTTGTCGCAGTTTCTTTGTTTGTTTTTTTAACCATTTCTTATCCACCTTTTGTATTTCTGTCTGGGTTTTTTGGGGGCATATATATTTTAACACTAACTTGCTATGCTCTACATAAATTAGCACGTAAAATTCGCTACTATTGTCCCTTGTGATATGTTTTCATAATTTATTTACTTTTTCGCTTTCTGTCTTGACTTTTGTCCAGTATTGACTCCTTAGGGATGCTATATTAGTCTTCTTTTCACTCGTGGTTTTTCTTATTAATTCAACATTTCTTGCTGTCTTGACTTAACATCAATGTTGTTGTGCTGGGTTCAGTGGTGTTTGGTTTTCAGTATTTTGGGTTTCAGTTCCTGTAGGAAGCACTTCTTATGTATATTTTCCACGATGTTACTGTTAACATATTTCTAGTACAAAGACGTCAAAAAACCAGTCTTTCTTTAGAATTATTCTAGCTTAATCGACAAGTCTTTGGCTCTTTGTATTAGATTAAGCGGATTCTGCCCAAATTTCTACGATTCTTTTCCTGTATCCACTTTGTGTAGGATTGCTCATTATTATTCTTATGCGAGCTTCTCACATCAATGATAGCTGATGGTCTTTCACAAAAGTCCTTGAGATGGCAAGTCTTCTCGGGTATCCAGGACTCTACTCAGTATTCTGGTTGATCTTAACTATTCTGTAGTTTGAATGGTCTTGATTCGTCTTCCGATTTCCAAATCTTTCAGACTTCTTACCTAACCTTTGCGGATCATTCCAAGCGTACCAATTACAACTGAGATTAGTGTTACTCTCATGTTCCATAACTTTTTTAGTTCTCTGAAAAGATCAAAGTTCTTGTCTCTGTTTTCGTGATCTTTGATTTTCAAAATTTGGTCCACCGGGATGGCGAAGTTCACTATTCGGCAGGTTCTCCTTTTTTTTAAATCATCACTAGGTCTGGCCTTCTGACCGGAATAAGGTGATCTGTTTGTTTATCAAAATCCCAGCGAAGTTTGTGAATCTCATTCTTTAGAACATATTCTAACTTGTGCATCTACCATGGTAGTATGGTGAGATATCAGTCTCCTTCACAATTCCTACCTAGGAAGCAGCGTCTCATCAACCGAAAAAGACATCGACACACGGCTAACAAAGGCATGGACAGCTATCGATAGGCTTTCGATCATATGGAAATCACAACTGACTGATAAAATGAAACGCAGTTTCTTCCAGGCTGCAATCGAGTCGATACTGTTATATTGATGCACTACTTGGACGCTGACTAAATGGCTGGAGAAGAAGCTAGACGGCAATTATACAAGAATGTTCCGAGCAATATTGAACAAGTCCTGGCAGCAACAACCCACAAGGCACCAACTATACGGTCACCTACCACCTATCACGAAAACTATCCAAGCTAGACGAACCAGACATGCCGGACACTGCTGGAGAAGTAAGGACGAGCTCGTAAGTGATGTACTCCTGTGGACCCCCGCATATGGCCAATCAAAAGCAGGACGACTAGCTCGAACATACATAGGGCAGCTATGAGATGATATGGGATGTATCCCTGAAGACCTGACAGGGGCGATGAATGATAGAGAGACGTGGAGAGAGAGGGTCAGGGATATCCGTGCTAGCCGCACGACATGATGATTATCATCATCACAATTCCTAGTGGATTACCTTTACCACCTAGTTGTTTTTAGTCTTATACTGCCTTTTCAGTAGGTGCTAAATTCGCTTTTCATGGGATTAACCGTTTCGTCTCTATTACCACATAATCTGCATTTGCTATTCTGTTGCGTCTTATTTATTTTGGATTTAACGTAATTGATCTTAAAAGTGTTATTTGCGCAGCTATTAGAAAAAATTTAGTTAGTCTTTAGATTTACCTTTCGTAGACATTTCCTGGTCTTCTCAGGTTTGATATTGCCCATTTGTCTCTTGAAAAATCCATGCAGTTGTTTTTATTCCTATTTCTGTTTCCTAGTTATTGTTGTTCTGTTTATCTATACGTTATCAGGGCTGTTTCTTGTTACTGTAATTAGTCTTTCTTTATTCTTTTTAACATAGTTTTTGAATCCTCATATTGATGTATCCACACCATCTTTAAAACTGACGGGACCTCGTCCTCTTTTTTTTTTTTCTTAAAACATTTAGCCTATGTAGATCATTTCTCGGATGTAAGGCTTTGTTCATCGACATCATTTTTTTTTTTTTTGTCCTCGGGTCCAGTTTTCGAAGTTCTTCTATAGATCTTATCAAGAAAGGTCACGAGTATCTTACAAGTGGAACAGCCTCAGTGTTTAACTCATTGATAAGATTTCAGCTACCGAGTTTGGTTTTGAGATGCTTTCTTTTTTTTTCCTTTTTTTCTCATTTCCACTTGTTTGATGGTGTCTGCTTTTAGTTTTCCCAAGTACTTGTAATTTTCCTTTTCTCCGAGTGTCCTGATTCTTTCTTGATTTGACAGTTCTATTCCTTTCTTTATTTGTCTTTTCCCACTTCTCCTGATAAGCATGACACATTTTTCTATGTGAAATTCCATACTTACATCATGACTGCATATTCTTACTGTTTCTATCAGAGTCCCCAGTTTTTTTCTTTTTTATTAATTTTGTTATTTTACTCATTTGAGAATATTTTACACCAGTGTTAGCAGATGGTCTTCCACTAAAGGTTAAGTGACAGCAAGTCTCCTCAGATCTCACAGACTCTTCTCAGTATTCTGACCGATCTTAATAATGCTGTCGTTGGGTGGTCTCTACCCTTTCTCTTATTTCCAGACCCTTTATAAATACTCTGGTAACTGTACAAAGCACACCAACTACAATTGCTATCACTCTCATTTTTATATTCCATAGTTTTTTTCTGTTTTCCATCAAGGTCTTCGTACTTATGTCTCTTTCCGCTTTCTTTCAGATTTACTCTGCGATCAGCTGGAACGGTGAAGTCCATTATTCAGCAGGTTTACTTTTTTTGTTGTGGACTATTCCTAGGTGTGGTCATCTGGCCAAGATAAGGTGATCCGTTTTGTCTCAAAATCCCAGAGAAATTTGTGCATCTCATTCTTCAGAATGGATTCTGGATTGTGTATTTACCATTTGTTCGTATAGTCAAATTTGAATTTCTTGCAACATTCCCAGTACATCAACTTGCTCACCCAGTCATGTATAGTCTTATACTCTTTTTTTTTAACTAATTTCCTGCATTCGCTTATTATGCGATAAATCGTTTCGTCTCAGTCGCCACATAACCTGTATTTGCTATTTTGCAGCGTCTTATCAATTCTTGCTTTGTTTGAGATGACTGGTTCTTATGGTGATGTTTGGCGCTGTAATCAGAAGAGTTTCAGTTTCTCTGGAGGTGCTCGTGGTGTGATGGTTATCGTCGTAGGAATTGGACACGGCGACACGAGTTCAAATCCTGGCCGAGACTGATTGCATTTTACATAGCACTAATACTCTTGGGAAAGGTATAAATCCAATTATTCTCCCTGCAGCTATGGGTAAATAGTAAGGCAGACTGGGTTCTTCAGCCTTGGTGAGGCAACTAGTCTAGGAGAAGGAAAACTCTGAATTCAAACACGTTAAAGTTCGCTTAAAAATTGACCTTGTATCATATCCTTCCCGAGCGGAGGGGTTGGGTAAATATGAGTTTCAGTTTCTCTCTTCATGTTTCCCTTTTGTAGCCATGACTAACTTTTCTCATGTGGAATTTTGTTTGTTTGTCGCTTGAAGTGTCCGTAGAGTTGTTTTCATTCCTATTTTTATCTTTTGGTTATTTATATTCTGGTGATGATTGTGTTGTCTGTATTGTTTCTGATGACTGAAATCTGTCTTCCTCCACGCTTGTGTATGTAGTCTTCGAGTTATTGTATCAATGCATCAACGCTAACTTGAATGCTGGCAAGTCATCTTCCTCATATATATATATATACGTGTGTGCATATTTGTATATGTGTATACATCTACATGAATATATATGTGTGTAAATATACATATACATGTGTATGCATATGTGTGTGCATATATATGTGTATATATGTGTATATATGAGAGTATACGTATATATGAGTGTAGATACATGTATTTCAACTGTCTTTCGTTAAAGTACACACACACACACACACACACATATATATATAAAGCTTTGGCTTGATGTTTCAGTCAACCGGGTTTCGATCCCAGCTACGGGGAGATACTGTCTAGCCACACTGATGAGTTCTGATAGAACGAAACAGATCTGTCTGTGGATGACGATAGATATATATACTCCCTTACCCCCGTAGGGTTGAGTTCTCTAGCGAAGAAGTATTCGTGTTGCCATTAGCGCCTTTGCAAGTCTCTTCGTATTTGAATTGAGATCTCGGCGGCCGTTTGAACGGATGTATATAAACAATATTAATTGTAATTCATAACCGTTTAAAAATGTACTTCGTAGCTAATATCTGCTCGTAGCTAAATGGTTAGAAGCTTTGGCTTGATGTTTCAGTCAACCGGGTTTCGATCCCAGCTACGGGGAGATACTGTTTAGCCACACTGATGAGTTCTGATAGAACGAAACAGATCTGTCTGTGGATGACGATATATATATATATATATTAGTTGCAACAAAAAACATGTTCATTCAAAAAGTTCCAAGTCTCACCCAGAAAGAAGAGTGAGTTAAACAAATTTGTGGTGGCAATACACAACCCCTTTTAATAAAAATAATGACTAGTTTAGATTTATATCTTAATTTCTGTGCAAGCGAGGGCAAGAGGGAGGGGAAAGATATGCAAAAAATCTGATGTATGGATGACACTTAGAACTTTTTGAATGCCCTTTTAATCTTTAGTATTAAAGCAAACTTGTCAAAACAATGATTTGCTCTCAAAATTAATACTGGAATATATATATATATATATATATATATATATATATATATATAGGATTGTGTACAATTGTTAAAACCAATGGTTCAAGGTTAGTTTCTCGCCTACGTGATCATCTGAGTCGTAGACATGCTGTGAGTCTCCCTTTACACACTGTTATGCATATCGATTTAGTTTGTAGGGCCTTCAAGGAAGGGCGTTCTAGTTTATATCGTGTGGTTATATAATCGGTTATATTAGTTGAATTATTTTTATTCATTTTATATACATATATATAGCCAGGCAATTGGCCTAATGAGTAGAATGTTCGCCAATGGTCCGGAAGACTGGGGTTCAATCTTAGGTCGAATCATACCAAAACCTTGAAAAAATGGCACTTAAACTCAGCATTTCAAGATAAGGATCAAGGGTAAAGTAGAACAATACAGGGAAAAGAGTAGCCCCCTCCCCGACACTTCAGTAGGGAAGCTATTGAAAAGGAAACCTTCGGGTCACACTCGACTAAGGTCGCCAACTTTACATACTTTATGTATATATATATATATATATATATATATATATATATATATATATATATTGTAATCCACAGACAGACGGTTTTGTTGTATCACAACTTTTCAGTGTGGCTAGAGCTGCAAGATGCTTCAAGCCGAGATATTGACCCCAGAGCCTCTGTTATTCTCAGCATAAGCGAAGGAATTTTACGTATATCATTTTACATTTACGTTATCTGTTACCAGAGTACTCAATTCGTGAGAAAAGCCAGAGTTTGCAACAGAAATATTTCCCACATTTTAAACCTTTATCTGTATGATGCAAGTGAATTTAGGCAAGTTGTAATGGTTGCTCAATCTAGCTAATGTCTTATAATTTATTTTCAAGATACGATCAGTTACGATCGTAGATCGAACCGACCGGTGCACATTATGTGATTATACAGAGATCTTTTCGTGTTCATTTCCTGTTACATCGGAATGATACTGTTCCGGATTGAAAATAGTTACTGCTATGGTTAGACAATTTTAGAACCACACCCTCAACGCTTAAAAGAATATCATCTGAATAAAAAGTGCAAACCTTTATTTAAACAAGAGGGAAATATTTTTCTTGAATATCTGTTAAGTTGCTTTTTTGTAAACATTAAAAATATGGTCGTTTCATGCTATGATCATAACTAATCGTACCGGAAGAAATAGTCAGATAATGAATAGATACGTTGTATACTGCTCTTGGATTTTTTACTACCGATTTGCACATTGCATCTGGACTTGAAAACAAAAAAATGACAAAGACTTGTATATAAATAATATAACTTATTTTCTTTATTTCTCCGGCTTGCTACGAATGTGGATTCAAACAGGGAGAGTCGAAGAGATTATGAGCGCATACGAGGAATTGACGGAAGACCTCTTCACTTCGACCGTTAGGCTGGATCAGTTCTAACATCTGAACATGGCTGCTTTTATAAATACTTCACCTTGAGTTTGACAACCAATATCCGGTCATGCCACCAAAGTTTTCCCTTCCCGTTGGTGACACCGATACTTTTTGCGCCATGACTTTTGTCCGCTATTTACTTAGTCTTATATCTAAGTCATCTTATTTCTCATTTCTATGTGTCACGACCACTTGTTTAATTGACTTATCAACTTGTCATTCATTTCTTATTTCCGCCAGCCTGTGTCATCTTTATCCATTAAGCTTTTAACCACAAAGGTGTCTGTCCTTTTATGAAAAACACATCGATTTGTCATATTCTAATCTACTGACAATGCAGCTATTAACATTTGCTTACGTTTACTTTCATCATAACCTCATAAAAAAACCTCTTAAAGTGTTTGAACAAGTATCTATACCAATAATTTTAACCATTAAAAGTATTTGAATTATCAAAACTGGAAACATCTCAAAAACGTTGTTGATATAAGAACGCTGTTTTTCTTTTCAATTAAAGTAAAAACGATGGACAACCCCGAAGAGATAGAAATAAAATATGGTTTAAAAGCTCCTTTGACAAAGTAAAAAAAAAAACAAAGCTAAAATGAAGTTTTCTAAAGCAAATTAATAAACATTTCGAAAACAATCATATGCTCCAAAAACTAATACTGCTGTAAAGACAATATGCAACGTATCTTATAAAAACAACCATAAATTACTAAGCTGAGTCAAAAGTTTTGCAATATTTTGGTAACATGAAGTAAAACTACGATGAATCAAATGTTTTGTTTTTTGGGGTTTTTTTTTTCAATATTTTAGTAACGTCAAGCACAACTCACCAGCCGAAGTAATGAAAGGGACCAACCACACTGGAACGTGAAATGCTGACCTTGCCTGATACTCTCTAATTGCAACTAGTTACTTTTGCTTCTGCGGCTTGGAACACAGCCTCAGAATCCTCCATGTTTGGCCTACCTGATTTTGCTTAATAAATTAGGTTCTTTCCAACCAAGCGAAAATTCTTGATCAATCTGGTTACAGTACCGTAATGAAATGCCCCTTCACACACAACAAATATTTTTGCTTGCTTCCAAGTCGTTATAACCCTGTTCGTACTCATAAAGTGTGACTTTTCGAATTTGCATGTTCAGCTGTGTGACTTTCAAATCACACATAGTGTTCGGCAATGCACAACGTGTCAGCACACCAAGATACTATCAGGGGGTGTCCTCGTGGTGTAATGGTTAAAGTGATGGACTGCGGAAGCGTAGTAAGCGAGTTCGTTCTCCAGTCGCGCTATTACGTTCACTTTCGGGCACATATCCTTGGGAAAGGTATGAACCCCCTTATCTTCCCAGGTTTGGGTTAAATAGTACCACTACTGTTCTTCTAGGAGAATGGCTTTGGCATTAAATAACCTACAAAGGTTGATATGCCATTAAACAAAGAAACCAAACAAAACAAAACCAAGATACTATCAATCACAGCGGATAGCTACCACGGCGAGAACTACTCTGGTCACGTGATATGGGCACCACGAACTAGCACGCACAAAATACTACGAGACTTTTGTCTCATCCTTTTATTTAAAAAGAGACGACAAAAATAAGTCTGGTTGTAAGTCTACTGGAAATCAGTTTGCTTTGAAAAGAAAAATGTATTAATGAAATATGCATTATAGACATTTAATGTAAAAGATCAACATTGAAAATGTTTAAAGAAATTCTTAATAACCATAAATCTTGAAAAATAAAAGATATTCCAATAAGACGATGTTGTCGAACGCGTGAAGATTTTTTAAAAGTTGCCCAGTCGGCTGGGGCTGTAGAATACACCGACTGCATCTCTGCAGAGGGATAAATCCAGCCCCAACGAGTGTCCTGATAATATGACACTAAGCAATATGATGGTGAGGGGATACGGAGCACCCCTTCATTGCCATTTCTTTCAGGTCCACTCTAGCCCGGAATGGTAGCACCCAATAGGGTCCTATCTATGGGTGAAATAGAACTAGCTGCATACTTATGCTAAACTGAATTAGCTGATTTAGAACTGTTAGACAAAACTGAACAGCTTGAAATAGAAATGTTTTTGACCTTAAACATGATAAACTGAATCGTTTGAAATAGAACTGATTATTTGTTTTAAAATGGATTTGGCATTAAATAATCTACAAAGATTGATATACCATAAAACCCAAACAACCAAAATTTTTAAAAAGAGAAATGAAACAGAATCACAAATACAATGGAAAATCCTAAGAAAAGCATATCGAGGCAAGTAGGATACGAAAAGGTGTCATAGACGCTTGGGGAAGTGCAGGATTATCAGATTCCCAAGAAAGGTGCGGATGAGCCAGCATCGTGCAGTTGGGAATGAGCTCCCACTAACCTAGAAAATGGTCCATTATGGCAGGTGCAAACTCACTCTCTCCATTTGTTCACATCACAACACTGGTTAACGTTGAATGGAGAATAGTGTGAAAGCTCGTGTTTCGCACTGTAACTATTCGAACACTCACAAACCAAGAACTGCTGTAGCTTCTGGAGGTGATGGCCTGTGCTATGAGGGAATGAAAAGGTGTAATCTCTGCTTGGTTAAGTTCCAAATGTAGGAATCCTAAATAGGAACTCTCTTGTGTAAGGGGACACATGACCTAGGGGTTAGCTCCCTTAGGTAGCGAACGAAAGAAGATAGGCGTAAGACGCTTATGACTACAAGTTCTCGACTAATCCATGATAGCCGATAAATATCAGGCCATGAAAAAAAAAAAGAAAATTACACAAATGCAAACTCCGCAAAATTGTAACACTCTGTAACTCAAATTCCATTTCACCACGATAACCGCCATAAAATCCTAACACTCAGAAAATAATGATACAAATGCCTATTTATAACCTCTACTAAATAAACTGCAACTCCTGTAAACAAACATAACTTACCTAAAAAATTGCAACTCTCTGTGACCAAAAAATCATAACACCATAACCCCACCTTAAATGATAACCCAAAATAGAATTGCAGCGACGTAATCTACAAAAATTGCAACATTGTAAGCAAAAATAGAATTATACTAACAATACCCACAAAAATTGCCACGCTCTTTCACAACAAATAAAAATACATCACTATTTAATCGTATCTGATAGCATCTAATTAATAATAAGAAATTACGTTGATGTCGCTGCTATTATCACTTAGCGAAATTCACTGACGCCACGCAGGAGAAACTTTAAAATTAGAAAAGTATTTCTATCGCATTCTATTTGATATTCAACTAGAAATCTTAAAATCCTATCATTTTTGGTATAGAACAGAATCAACTTTTTATAGAAGAACCTTTTGAAATATACTTATTTATGGTTGATAATGTATATGTCTTTGCAGAATCATTTGTCTGTGAAGTAGACAAAGTGTTTTTGTTATTCAATCGCGGAAGGAAAATGGAGTTTATAAAGAGTAGAAAAGAAATAGAAAATCGGATAAAAAGACAGACAAATACATCAAAGAAATATTCGCACCACCTAAGATCAATCGAATCACGTAGATCGATAAGAATAAACGTGGAGACAATGTAATTATAGCACAGTTTGAGCCAGGTAATTGAGAACAAATCATATTGAAAACAAAAGATATTCCTTTATATAAAAAACATTGTACATAGATAAATAGGTAACTATAGACAGTCATTGGCGCGTGGTGACTGTTTCTTACCTATATTTTAATCAGATCAAGTCTGTAGTTGTTAGTTATTAAGCTATGCTTATGTAAGGCACCCAGGCCTCTGGTTGCTTACAGTACCTGCTGATGCTTAAGTGATCACTCATTTAAATATTAAACTCTCTCATCACTGCTTAACTTCGGTAATCTTGCAGGAATCGATGCTTTCAGCGTGAATTGACTGTAACAGACAGGATTTGTTAGTCCCCACGTGGTATGTATCCCTTTATGTACTGTTGTGAGAATAACTTCCCAGAATTCTTTACAAAGTAGATCACTCTTCCCATCAGAAGGATGATCTAGTTTATGAAGGATTCTGGGAAGTTATCAGTTTCACTTATCATTTTCTTGTGTCTTTTTTTTTAATCCTAACGAGTTTTTCCCTCCTGGGTTAACAGCAGGTATTTCTCAGAAGACTGAGTGACAGCAAGTCTTCATGGAACCTCCTCAGTATTCTCGCCGATGTCAATTATACTATAACCTGGATTGTCTCGATTCTTCCCCTGATTCCCAATTGCTCCAGGCTTTCTTTCAAGCCTTTTGGGACCGTTCCAAGTGAACCAATTACTGGTGGGATCACTGTCACCCTCATGTTCCTCAGCTTTTTTAGTTATGTAATATAATGGCCGAGGGATTTCGTTTTATATATCTTGCCTTTGGGTTTAGTCAGGCTGAGAACCTTTCGGCTCAGCACATGGTGCAAACTTGAGCGTAGGTGTTAACGCGCGCGCGGGGAGGATGTGTCGTTCACAGGTGTCAAAATAAAAATCCCAGGACCAGGGGATGTGAATGACGTCATGCACCGGAGGCGTGCGCGGAGGATTTTGGGAGATTCGAAAAAAGTCAGTTGAGTTGAGAACTAGACTCCGAACGGGAAGGGTCGACTTTCGGTGCTCGCTGAGGCCAGACGAATTTGTGCGCTACGGGCGCCGCACGTGATGGAGGTGGGGGGCGATGGAAAAGTCATTATAGAAAGATTTTGCATCTCTCTTCCTTATGTCGAAAAACCTTTTAACTCAAAAGTAAAAAAAAAGTTTCGTGCCTGAACTAAGAAATCGTTACGTGTTTTTCGTGTTTCTGGATTCCTATGTTCTATATATATATGTTATGAACATTCTAATGTACGTTTCACATACCCGGATATCTGGCTATGTTACAGTTATATGAAAAGGTACATTTTCGCTTTCTTTTATATTTACTCTATGGTCCGTCGGAATGGCATTATCCACAAGACAGCATGTTTCTTCTTTTCAAGTTAGGCATGAAATGGTATGTGCGTGTCGTAGCCTCACCGACCCGGGACTATATCGAAAACTGATTGATGTTTATACTCTTCAAATACATAGCGAACACTTAGCTTCAAAATACGAAAGAGTTTATTTCTGTCTGCATATATTTAATGGAAACACGAGAGAGATATAGAGTCAAAGAGCTATTGTTGTTTCATAGAAACGCTATCAGACACATAGACGGCTGACATCCAACCCTATTTCTTTTGCCCCACTCGTCCCCAGAGGGATATCTGTCTCAGAAAAGGACTGACCCAACTGCAAATTCCTGAGTCAATTAAGAAATATATTTTCTTATATATCTTAATCATTTCATCAGATAATCATGAAAAGCACACGTGTCTTTAACCTTCATGCGTGACGTCATCCCCCTAGCCAGACGCCGTTTACATTTTTTTACTTTTACTTTTCCAAAATCCAGCCTTTAACCTACGATTTCAAAAACAACCTATCAACTTAATTATCTGCCAACCTCATCCAGGGACACGGGCACGTGTATGACCTTTACGATAACCTAGACTTCATTTGAAGAATTTAGTTAACTTACAATTTATTAAGGAAATAAAATAATTACCTAATATAATTAAGTATCATCCTTAATTATATTACATTAAATGATCCATTTGTATTTCAAAATCCTGCAGAATATTAAGCGTCTCATTCTCTATGATGGATTCTGGTTTATGTATTGTTATGAATTTGGACTCTGGTGATAGTCAAATTCATATGTTACGCATAAATGTAAACTCTCTCTCTCTCTCTCTCTCTCTCTCTCTCTCTCTCTCTCTCTCTCTCTCCTTTTTTGTTTCCCTCGCAAACTAGCAGAAGTAGACGAGAAGTCTGAAGAGTTGAATTCGGATCAAGAGTTCGTGCTGACCGATTGACGGACATGTTTCCCTAATATGGCTGTATAAACTGGCAAGCAGCCCCTAGCAACAAGCAGCCGGTTTGAAGGCTGAATATCGATTGGCCCAGAAGCCCACGTGATACAAGGCAGCGGAAAGGTCGAATATGCAAAGAGGAAAAAATCAGACAAGTCAGTTGGTCGTGATATGCCCTAACAGGCAGACGTGTCTATGACGCAAAGAGTAAACGGTCTTCCCTGGCCAGCTCATATGGCAAGACTGAAATGCCGCGAGAAAAAGGATAAGCAGTGTGTGACTATTTTGTTCGTTGACTGACCATGAGACGAGCCAGAGAACGTGAAACGATTTGAAGATGTACCCAGGAAGAAAGAAAGAAAGAAAGAAAGAAAGAAAGAAAGAAAGAAAGAAAGAAAGAAAGAAAGAGAAATTAAAGGTCGCTGAAACACGACACCCGGAAAAAAAAAAGAAGGAAAAATTAACGGTTAGTGGAACGTGACACTAGAAAAAAAAAAGAGAGACATATATGTATATATAAAAAAGAAAAGATAAAAGAAAATGAGAGAGAGAAGTAAGCTAAGCTTTCAATTTGGTGTTGTTTTACTTTTTGCTTACGCTGTTCCTACCGCACACAAAACAAATCAAAAAAAAAATTTTGCACACATCATCACAAGAAAATTTCTTGATGAATTGTCCCCAGATTGTTAAAATATAAACATTTTTATTTTTGTCAGTAAGACTATTTTACTTCGCGTACATGCCTTTTTGGGGGTTGTTAATAAAATAATTTATATTTTAAATTGTGCATTTCTTTTTCGGCTTGTTTGAAAATCTCGGTGTCATAGTTTTCCCAGTTCGCTTGTGGTTGAATGACCCCCCGAAATAAAATATTGCCGGACCTAAAACCAGCAATACGCTTAGCGTTGTCCGGGCAATAGACGTAGGTAAAAGAGTCGATACTAAAAGCTTGTCATCTTCGCCGACAGTAAACCAGTCGGAGAAGTTTCGTGAGAGTACATTGTATTTGATAGTTTGATCAGATTTCTATCACTTGCACAATTCCCAATGGATCACCTTTCCACCCCAGTCATGCATAGTCTTGTACTCTTTTTGTTCTAGTTTGCTGTATTCGCTTACGAAATGATTGACCGTTTCATCTCTTTTTCCATATAACTGACACTAACTATTCTGTTATATATTATCGATTTTTGCTAAAACATAATTGATCATCATGTTTTTTGTGCTGCTACAATGTATAGTAAGTCACTTTTTCCTCTAGTTCTCTTGCTGCACCTTTTCATTCTTTTGGAAATAGCTAACGTTATTCAAATAGGTAATATATTGCTTTTCTCATCAGTGCAGTCAGAATTTTCCACATAATAGGCAAACACGTTATCAGTCTATAGTTGTTGGAGATACTTCCTACATGAATCTCCTTGATGAAGACAGTTTTCCTTTTCTTTATCCATTCGTGTATGCTTGTTTCTTGTCGGTATTTACTTAGTTGCAGTTTCAATCAGTCGTGGATTGACATTAACTTTTTAAACTAGAAACCATACGTACCATCATGGCCGGGCGTATTTTCATGTGATACTTTTTCGGATGTCGCTCTAAGAGCGTCTAAGTGTATATTTGCCTCGGGTTGTTCTTCACGTTCTTGCAATTGTTTTTTGTTGTTTTTGTTTTTTTTGTGTTATTTATTCATTCAGCATTCCCGTTATGTTCTTTCCTTCTCCAAATTTTTCTCTAAAATTGTTATGTTTCTTTTGCCCCTAGTTGCTGATTTCTCTTTGTGCACTCTTCATCAATCAGTGAGTAGATTTTTTTTCGTTATCTTTTAATGTCCAGGTTTGTTTGTAGTATTTGACCATGTCCCGGTACTTTTTGAGTCTTCCTTCTTTCGCCAATATCACTTGATTTCTTTATTCCGGTTGTGTTCAGACTTGTCTGCGGTTGTCTTTTTATGGTATTTTCTTTCCGTAGGGTTCCTGCATGTTTCTCTTTCCTTAGTAGTTTCGCTCCATGTCGAAGTATCTTTGTTTGTACACCGAGCCTCATTTCCCATCCAGGTTTTTTTTCTGTTCGGATTCCTTGGGAAGATACTTAAAATTATTACTGTCTAGTTTTATTCCAGCATTGATAAACTCGCTCAGTTCAGTAATGTTGTCCGTTGGGATATGTTTCAATAGTTTATGTACTTTTTTCCGCCTCTACTTTGTCTTTTTTCCAGTCTTGAATATTTAGGGATGGTCATGTAATCTTCTTTTCACCCATGATTATTTTATTATTATATAATCAATTTTTATTATTCTTATTTACATTTTTCTGTCTTCTTATTTTAATATTGATGTTACTGTGATGGCTAAGTTTTCAAGATTTTGTTTTTCAATATGTGTAGGCCACTCTCTTTGAGTAAATTTTTAACGATTTACCTCTCCGCATATTTCAACTATCTGAACGTCAGAAAAACAGCATATTTTTAAAATCATCCAAGCTTGGTCGGCAAATCTTTTACTTGTATTAAGTTTCACGAATTCTACTCCTGTTTCCACCATCCTTTTCCTATACTCACCTTCAGTAGGATTGCTTTCAATATAATAGTAGATTACTTTTTGTGTGTTCTTCTCTTGCACATTTTTCACTTTGGTGTCTCTCAAACACATTGTGGCGTTGATCTTTGTTTGTGTACCTGAAATAAAAACACCCAACACTCGCGATCACGTCCTCCATGTTGTAAATCAAGGGAACTCCTGTTGCGTATAGGACTTGCCAGGAACGACGGATGGATAGGAATTGATATCGAGAAAGTGTTAAGGTGTTCAGTACTAGCGGCATGTCCTGAGGATAATGATCATAATTGTTATATAATGCTCCCGGCACCAGTCTCGACACCCTTGTTTAGCCATTATTTGTGTAGATGTGATTGACAGAGATAGGTCAAGGGTTTAATCTTAGCTGAAACAATTGCAAATTACATGGGCATTTAATGATTGACTATAGGTGATCACATCGTATAAAGAGTTTAGTATGTTTCAATCCCTTACCCATGTTTAAGTTTTAAACAAATTTAGGAGATTTTTAAAACCACACGTTTCATGGGGAGATTTCTACCATTTCTTCAATGGCAAATCAACATTCATGGCTTATTTAATGCCAAAACCATACTCATAAAATGAGAGATAAGAAGGTTGATAACTTTCCCAAGAGTATTTGTCCGAAAGTGAATTTAAGATCGCTGCCGGTGTTCAAACTCACTTCCAGGATTCATGTGGTGATGTCTTACAAATTAATGAATTGCCTTGAACTTGATGAAGAGTTGCTGTCAAACCAGGCTGAAAGCATCACCAACCACTAGATCACTGCAGTTAAGCATTGGTGAGCCAATTCAGTACTTAGATGGGTGACCATTTCGAAACAGAAGGTAGTGAAAAGAACCACAGTCCTGTGTGTCAAACCCAGTCAGACTTGGCATATAAAAATATATGAAAATAATTTTAAAATGTCAACAATTAGATATTATACTGTAAGGTAACCATACGTTTCCATTTATTATAAAAATGCAGAGTACTCCATCATTACCATCTCTCCAAGGTCCACTCTCATTCGGAGAGGTAGCACCTGATAGTGTCCTATTTGGGCGTCAAATACAATCGTTTGACATTTAAACTGTGTGTAAATGACTTATGCTGAACTGAAAGATACAAAAAGTGCGTAAAACGGTGAAGTTGTCCCTGAAATTGTGTCTGTTATCCATATCGATATACTTCCCCAGCCACAGAAACTGAACGAATGTAATAAGTAAAGTTGGCGACCTTAGTCGAGGGTAACTCGAGGGCTCTCTTTTCAATAGCTACTACACAAAGTTGTAGGGGAGGGCGCCATATTTGAGGATATTTTTGTTTTAGTGTTTCCTCTCGCCCATTTGTCGATTTACTAACGCAGCTGTTGTTCGCCGATTGTACATGCAAGAATTTTTCGTCGATTATTTGATGAAATTTTTCCCATTCTCGTTTTGGGTGTTGAGATTCTTAGCTTCTTATAAAGAAAACTATTGACTCAATTGAACTTACGTTTAATTACGCCCTCTAAAAAGTGCTTCTCTGTTGATAAAGTCGCAATACTTGGTCAGAGGGTACATAAATGAATGGGAATAATTCTTACCATATCTCCTAAACACATATATTGTTTGGAATTTCTGCCAAGACAATTACAAAAGATTCGTAAATAGAAATCCTTCACGACGATAAACAGGAAAACTTGAATATATTGGCAATGATTACCTCTAAAATAAAAGATGTCTGCCTAAGAGCAACCTAAGAAACAAAATTCAATTACTTATTTCTTAGATATCTTTTCTCTTTTTGCGCATTTCTTAAGCCTGCAGTGGGATGATATACAATAAAAGACTAATCAATGGGAAAGATTAAAGAACCATTATTGTTCGCTTTCAGTTTCGAGACTCAACATAATTAAATATATTGTACCTATTGTCAGCCTAAAACCAGCAAAATCTGTTCAGAATAAGAAAGATGTGTCATTTATGTGAGTTTAAAATTATGTTAGAAGATCCTAATGTTATATACCTAATATCGAATCGCACACACGCATGCGCATTGAGAGTCAAGCTCAAATGCAGAACTCACGAGACTTGGTAAGGGCAAATGATCTAGATAGTAAACTTTGAATTCAAATTGGCAGTATAATGATGTGATTTGGTGAAGTTTCCTTGTTTATTGACATATCAACCTTCCTGGATTATTTAATACCGAAATCATCCTTGTAGCAGAACAATAGTGGTATTAGTTAACCCACAGAGGAGTGGGAGATAAATGTTTATACGTGTTATAAGGATATAAGTTCGAAAGAGGATGTCATAGCCCGACTGAAGTTTGAACTTCATGTAAAGGAGCCAGCAAGTTAGGCGCTAAACCATTGCAACTGGGAATCCCGCGACTTAATGTTCAATCTTCTTTAAGCAAAGTTTTTATTGTTTTATTCTTCGCTTGGGTAACATGCGTGTCGTAAAGAAGTGGAAACTAGCCCAGTCGGTTGGTGCTGTAGAATACACCGACTGCATCTCTGCAAAGGGGTAAAACTCCCCTAACGAGTGTCCTGTTATAACCCTAAACAATCTGATAGTAAGGCTACTGTAATGCTGGAGCTTTGGAGAATGCGGAGTACCCCTTCATTACCATCACTCCCAGGTCAACTCTGGCTCGGGGAGTTAGTATCTGTTAGGGTCCTATCTATGGGTTAAATAGAACTAAACTGTGTGCTTTTGATAAACTGAATTGTTTGAAAAAGGGTTGTTTTTGACATTTGAAATGTGTACTTACGCTAAACTGAATTGTTTGAAATAGAACTGTTTATAAGTATAAAAATGGATTTGGCTTTAAATAACATACAATGGTTGATAGCCAATAAAACCAAACCAAACCAAACTAAACAGGGGAAACTTATTGCATGGATATCTTTTGGTGATCCATAAAACCATATCCATGAGTGTGCTGGGATCCAAACACAATCCGTAATCTTGCCGTGCTGACTGATGCAATCAGGAATGAGAATATTTGGTTGATTTATTGATTTTTGCGGTATGTCAACCATTCTAGGGTTATTTTATTCCTGGGGGTGGGGGATTTGTGTACATTACCCATTTATATTTGCATTTTTCTGGAGTATCTTAAGAGATTTTTTGCACACATGTATTCCTGTCTTATACAAGTAATTTCAAATAGATCTATTTGGTTGGGCGTAGAGTCGTTATTTGTCTTAGTAACATATTTAACCCTGGTGGGTTATTTAAAGACAAATCCTCTCTCTCTCTCTATATATATATATATAAATATATATATAACTTGTTAGGGAATAGTTAAATATTTTTAAGCATTGCTGTTTAACACTTATAATTCAATTTGATATTAGTCATTTCTTTACTCACAGTTACATGGTTTCAAGTATTGCTATTTGATACTAATAATTCTATTCATTGAATGGTTTCAAGTATTGTTATCTAATACCAATCATTCTATTTAATATTTGTCATTTTCTTGCACACAGTTAAATCGTTTGTCAGTATTTGTACGTCTCCGAGTAGTAATAGTAAGCAAAGTAGTCTTCTTTATCAATAAGTAACTAATCGTCAGTGCAGTCACAACAGATGTCCCTAATCTGTGGATTTTATCAAACGTAATCAATGTTTAGTTCGATGAAGAGTTGCTGTCAATCCAGGCTGAAAGCAGCACCAGCCACTAGATCACTGCAGTTAAGCATTAGTGAGCCAATTCAGTACTTAGATGGTGTGACCATTTCGAAACAGAAGGTAGTGAAAAGAACCACAGTCTTGTAAGAGTTGGCATATAAAAATATATGAAAATAATTTTAAAATGTCAACAATTAGATATGATATTATACTGTAAGGTAACCATACGTTTCCATTTATTATAAAAAAAGCAGAGTACCCCATCACACCCATCTCTCCAAGGTTCACTTTCATTCGGAAAGGTAGCACCTGATAGTGTCTTATCTATGGGTCAAATACAACCGTTTGACATATAAACTGTGTGTAAATGACTTATGCTGAACTGAATTGAATTAAGTAGAACTGTTTGATTATTTAACTGTGTGCAAACTAATGACTGATATTTAATCAAATTGTTAAAGATATAAAGGACTACCTGGAATCATTTAGATATGAGCAAATGAATGAGTAATGTTGAATAGAATTATCAGTATTAGAGAGTAATTATTGAAACTATTCAACATTGAATTATTGGTATTACATAGGAATACTTGGAACAATTTGACTGTATATAAATAAATAAAGTGCTGATTAGAATAATTAATGTTAAAAAGCAATCCTTGTAACATTTTCACTGTGTGCAAACGAATGATTAATATTGAATAGAATTAGTAGGGTTAAATAGCAATAATTAAAACCATTTAACTGTATAGAAACAATATTAATATTAATGTGCAAACAAATTAGTTCTTACTCATTCAAAAATGAAATTATCAACAAACTATGTGTGCAAACAAACGACTAATGTTAAATTGTGACATTTATATTGCAATATTGAAACCATTTGACTCTGCGCAAAAAATTGACTCAGGCTCGTTTTAAAATGTTATCAACAAAATAATTTAAAAATCATACATACTAAATATATATGTATAATGAGGATTTGTCATTAAAACCCAACCAAACTAAATCTTGTATATTTAGTACATATGTATTTGGAGGATTTGACATTAAATAACCTACAATGGTTGATATGCCATTAAACCAAACCAAACCAAATCAAACCAAACCAAACCCATATATTTGTATAAAAAGGGTTTGACATACCATAAAACCCAACCAAACAAAATCTTATATATTTAATATATATGTATAAAAAGGATTTAGTATTAAATAACCTACGATGTTTGATATGACATCATGATCATCATGATCATCATTATCATGTCCTGCCGGTAGCACGGATATCCCTGACCCTCTCTCGCCACTTCTCCCAATCGTTCATCGCCTCTGGAGGGTCTTCAGGGCTATTTGTGTTATATAGGGATACTTGAAACTATATAATTATGTAAATTCTTTGTATTTAGAATAATAACTTGCTGCTATAAAAAACGATTAATATTTAATAGAAGCGGTTACTTAAAACCATATATTTATTTAAAGAGTATTAGAATTGGTTAGGAATGCTTGAAATCGTATAGATATGTACTAATTATTGGTATTAGATTGTAATTTATTCAATTATTTGTCCAGTAACCTGGTTTGGTATTATGAAGAGTGTCTTGAGCAGCAAAAACTAGGAAAAGCCCATCACTCTCCGTGTCTACAACTGGTTTCAAATCAAAGTTTTCCTTCTCCTAGACTAGTTGCCATAACCATTCTGCTCTATTATTTACTAGAGAAATAATAGTTGGATTCACACTGATCTCAAGAGTATCAGCTCTATCTAAAATGCAAACAAACAACCTCACTAGAGTAGCTGAGTCCCCTTCCAACAACGATAACCGTTGCGCCTCGAGTGCCTCCATGATAAGAATATTTAATATCACATAACTGTGCGCCAAAAAAAAATTTCCAAGAAACAACGAAACAAAGATGTATATCTCAATGCGCAATGAAAGCGATTTTCTGACTTCTATGTGGGACATATCCCTAGACGGGTTGACAAGCCGTTAAAATCAGTCAATCAAGTAATTAATTTATTCACGGGTTATACCGAATAAAGCAATGAGATAAGAAAAGGTCGGTAGTTGATATTATTTAAAGCTTTGCATTAATACATTAACGAGACCAGCAGTATTAAACTACAGGATTATTTAGGTTTAAAGAAATTATATATATATATATATATATATATATATACAGAGAGAGGGAGAGAGAGAGAAACACAGAGGGTTATTCTATTTGTAGAAATATTTGCAAATTTTTAACGTTTCGGCTTTTAGGACTTCTTCAAGGCGTGTAAGTTATTAAATGAAACAAAACAAGATGACAAACTTGTAAAACATTCAATTTCTGTTGGTAGCGTTGTTTCAAATATGTGTGAGGTAATTAGCATTCCAAAAGTTTCTTATGAAAAAAAAAATCATATCACTTCAGTCTATCTATGTTGATAATTATTTTTATAAACATTCAGTAATATATCTGTCCGTCATTATCTGAATTAACCTTCTTTCTATCTCGGTTTAATTCGACTGTCTGCTATTCTACTCATTTTGATTATATATATATATATATATATATATATATATATATATATATATATATATATTGTCATCCACAGACAGTTTCGTTCTATCAGAACTCTTCGGTGTGGCTACATACGTAGGACGCTCGAAGCCGGGATCGAAACCCATCCAACTTTACGTTATACTAAGTCTCAGATCGCTCGGCCAACAAGTGTACCACGTTTGGCTAAGGGAATTTTTAAGGTATTATTTAGTAACAGCAGCAGCCGTTTGTTTACATTTTTATACCCTATATTTTTATACCAGAGTGCTCAATCATTCGAACAGCTTTGCATTATGCGAGTGGCGGCCGAAAATTATGCTTGATGAGATAATAAAGATACATTTTGTCTATAGAATTTTATTAAGGCGCGTTCAAGTTTCCTGATAAGTGTCTTGGTTTTAGGTTGGATTTGGTAGATGAATTTACAAAAATTGTCCCGATTGTTTCCGGACCTTTCAAAGGCCATGATCAGGGAATGTTTGCATGTGTATTCGTCTACCAATTCCAACCTAAAACCAAGACATTTATCAGGTAACTCGAAAGGATCTTCATAAGAATATATAAACAAAATGTGTCTTTATCATTTAATCAAATATACTTAAATGAAAAACAGTGGGTCCACTATATATATATACATATATATATATTCTTTAAAGAAAAAACCAAAGACCGGTTATTTTAGGATTATAAATTTATTTCCATCCTGTTTTTCGTTTCTGATGTAAACCAAAAACACGAAGAAAAATATAAAAGGACTTCTTCAGATCTTATGGATAAAATAAATCAGAATAGACACGGGGTGGGGAAGGAGAGAGGAAGAGAGGTGAAGAGTTACCTCCTTGTTTTATTAAACTTCCGTTTTTTTATTTACTTATTTATTTTGATTATTTTTCTAATTTTACCGTCGGTTGGAATTATGGTGATTTAACTTTTATATTTATTTTATTTATTTTCTTTTTTTGTTAAGTTCGATAATTAACTTTTATGTGTTTTGTTTATATAATAATTTTTTGTAAGGGAAATATTAATACTTATATTAATTTCGAGTTTTATTTTATCCATAAGATCTGAAGAAGACCTGTTATATTTTTCTTCGTGTTTTTGGTTTACATCAGAAACACAAAACAGGATGGAAATAAATTTATAATCCTAAAATAAACGGTCTTTGGTTTTTTCTTGAAAGAAAGTATTGCTCTGTAATATTAGCTACATTGAGCTCTCTACCAGGGAAATTTAAATGTTCAGCTTTTGAATGATTTTCTTGTCCTGACGGAATTACTCCCAACACTGGTATAACAGGACCGAATAATACTATATATATATATATATATATATATATATATATATATATATATATATAATGACGAATCGATTTTTTCTTTTCTTTTTAAGTTTCAGTACTTTGAAATTTTGGACATCATCTTTCAGATGACCACAAAATATCACAGAATGGTTTCAGGTTCAGGTAACATTTCTTGTACATGATTTTTTTTTAAGATAAGAATCGTCTCAGTATGGTATCTTTTCCATGAAATAATTTTTTCGGTAAAACCCAATGTTCTTAGAAGAAACTTGATTCAACCACTCAAGGCAAAATTCTGTTATTTAGCAGAGAAATTTTCGGTTAAGAAAAAAGATTATATTTGAAAAATAAATAAAAATGTTATGCGAAATAAAGAAAAAGTGTTTTCATAATCTGGAAACGGGAATTCGTTTTTATTTGTGCGAAGTTTTTTATCCTCCTTCAATCTGCTAATATTCAGCTTCACGATTTTATTCTTACCATTAAGAATATTCGGACTATTGTCTTCATCTTTATTACTTTATTCGCAATATTTCGCCCGGTACGTTCGAAAAAATGCAATATGAGCTAAGGTAAAATAAAAGAGCATTATATTAATAAAAAGTAATTCATACTGTTGATATAAAAAATTTCTGATTTATAAGTCCCAAAAATACACTCGTAATTGCCCAGCAGGTCATGCATAACGGATATTAGCATTTGGTTAATTAACTTCTGAGTGAAATCAACTGAAGGTTGCGGTTTCAATCCTGACAAAATAACAACGATTCCTTACTATAGCTTAAAACTTGCACCCGGTTATGGTCAACGAAATTAGAACAATCTATCCTTGTGGATTAAAGAAAAGGTTTGTTTCGAAGTTCCACGTCGGCTCCCGAGTTCGACATGAAACACCTGAAGAAACCCTAGGATCGCATCATCCGAAACGTAGAGAATATAACACTGAAGACAAGAGTAAAGATACTCTAAATAATGAAAATTATCAAGCTCTATCTAAAAAAATTAGACAAATGATTTAATCCTCACTTAAAATCTTCCTTTCAAAAACTTTCGAAATTGTAGTCTTCCTTTGTTTTCGCTTATATTACATAGACGTAGCGCATTATCAAATCTTGGGATTGTGGAGTGACCCTTCATTACTTGCCTCTTCCACTCAGACCCGGAGTGGTAGTATCTGTTAAGGTCCCATCTATAAACCAAATAAACATGCTTGAAAATTATTAGTGTTCGATAGGATTTCTAAAGATGATATAACCGTATGAAAAACATCTTAGAAAAAAAAAACTACAAAAAAAGTAAATATTTTTACAATGGACCCAATTTCCTTAAGCCCATTCGGCTAGGGCTGTAGAATACACCGACTGCATCTCAACAATTATACTGGATATGGTATTGAAAAATCTGATGGTGAGGCTTCAGTAATGCTGGAGGATCGGGGAATGCAGAGTACCCCTTCATTGCTATCACTCCCATGTCCACTCTAGCACAGAGTGGTTGCACCTGATAGAGTCCTATCTATGGGTCACATATAATTGTTTGATATTTAAAGTGAATGTAAACAAATGCCTTCTGCTAAATTAAATTGCTTGAAATAGAATCATTCGAACATTTAATTGTATGAAAACACATGACATATTTAAATGAATTGTTGGTGATACATGACAACACTTGATACTTTTTAACTGTGTGCAAACGAATGAGTACTGTCGAATAAAATAATTAGTCTTTGATAGCAGGACTTGTAACTACTTCATTGTGTAAATATGATTTTTCTTATTAGATAGCAATACTTGAAACCATTTAACTGTGTGCAAAAAATGACGTCAGGCTCGTTTAAAAATGTTATAAAAAAAACCTGTTTACAAATCATATATATTTCATATATATGTATAAAGAGGATTTGGCATTAAATGACCAACAATGGTTGATTTTCCATGAAATCAAACAATTTTCTTACTTCTACGCATAAAATAACCCGAAGAGGATTGGCATGCCGTTAAAACTAAACAATCTTAAGAAACAACTTCATAAAAAAGAAAATACTAACGCATAATGTATGCAATTCCCTCGTCTCTTAGCATAAAATAACCCCGTTATTGTTGAAATGTCATTAAAAACAATCAATCAGTCAATTAACACCGAACTAAATTTGAGAAAAAGCTCAAAACAGCTGAACCCTACTAAAAATTGACTTTGTGTCACATTCTGTCTGGAGCGGAGTTGTTGCATGCAAGCGCTTTTCAATAATTTAAGAGATAACGGATGAATGTATGTATTTACCCAACCCAATATATTCTCTACGGGAAGGATGCGAGACAAAGTCAATCTTTACGCGGAGAACAGCTTAGTTTTCTTTTTCTGAGACTGGTTACAAAACCAAGGTTAAGAACTGAGTCTGTCCCACAATTTACCCATAACTGAAAAGAGAAAAAGTGGATTCATGCCTTTCTCAAGGCACTAATCAGCCTTGTCTTTGAATTTGGATTGCTGATTCCTCTCCCGACAATGATAACCATTCCAATAATCCCGCCTCCCAATATATGTGCGTAGTTCAGAATCTTTTTTAACGTTATATCGAGCCCTGTCAGCTAGGGCTGTAGAATACTCCAACTGCATCTCTGCAGAGGGGTAAGACTCTCCTAAAAAGAATATCCTTATATGACATTAAACAATCTGGTGGTGAGGTTCCAGTCTTGGAGATTTGGGGAATTTTGAGTACCCCTTCATTGCTATCACTCCCTGGTTAACTCTGGCCAGGAGCGATAACACCTGATAGGGTCGTATCTATGGGTCAAATAGAACTGTTTCTCATTAAAATAAGTGCAAACAAATGACTCTTGCTAAATTGAATTGTTTGAAATAGAACAGTTTCATCATTTGACTGTGTGCAAAAAAATGACCGTGTTTTAATTGTGTTAGTAGCGACACACAAGAATACTTGGAACCATTTAACAGTGTGCAAAAGAATGTGTGATGTTGAGTAGAATTATTTGTGTTAAATAGCAATACTTGAAACTCTTTAACTGCGTGACTAAATTGAATTATGGGTATTACATTGTGTTGAATGGAATAATTAATGTTAAATAGCAATACTTGCAACCACTTTCATGACAGCAAACAAATAATTAATTTTGAATAGAATTATTAGTACTTAATAGCAATAATTGAAACCATTTGACTGTGTAGAAGCAATGGCAATAGTAAGGTGCAAACAAGATAGTTCTAACCCATTTAAAAATGAAATTACCTACAAAGTATTTACTTACAAATCCCACCCGTATATATATATATATATATATATATATATATATATATATATATATATATATATATATATATACCCATTTAACTGTGTACTAACAAATGATTAATAGTAAATAGAATTATTCATGTTAGATTGAAATACTTAAAATCATTTAGTCATGTACGCAAAGAAAAATAGTATCTATAAAATGTATTTACAAACCATATATAGATGTAATATATATGTATAAAGAGGATTTGGCATTAAATAATTTAGAATGGTTGATATACCATACAACCAAACCAAATCAAATCCTGTATATTTAATATATATGTATATAGAAGATTTGGCATTAAATAACCTTCAATGATTGATATGCTATAAAACCCAACCAAACTAAACCAAATTAACGTTATATCAAAAGGAACTATTTGCCTAACTGACGAGACTATAACATGTATTACCACTCTTGGTCAGGGTGGACTTAGGATTAATAGAAACGAATGAGTAGCTCCAAATAATTTTTTGAATTTATAAACAATTATTAATAGGAAATATATATTTTTCATTTCCATGCTGTTCATTTATAAACGAGATAGAATTCTATTTTAAGTCCTGGATGTGACTCTAAATTGCATCTGATAGTTCCAGTTCTCGAGATCTTGCCATTACTCGCAAGTCCACTCTAAATCGGAAATGTAATGCCTGTCAAGGTCATATCTATAGGTCAAATAGATCAGATTAAAAATTATTCATATTCTGTAGGACTGTGTTAAAAATATTTAAGAAATAACTAGGAAAAAATGAAAATATAAGTGACACTATGAGTTGGATATATGCACATACATGTATACACACGTGTGTGTGTGTGTGTGCACCCATACATGCGTGCGTGTGTGTGTATATATATACGCCCACGCACATATGTGTGTACATACACGCACACCTACACACACACACATGCACATATATATATGTGACAAGATAAATTAGATTCGACCTGGTTATCAAATTTCAAATGTTGGGAAAACCCATTAACTAGATTAAGGAAATCTAGATAAGAAAATATTTATACATATGGCCACAGGTGTGGGTAAGTGTTAAGTACTTGTCGGGTACTGGTCAAAAACTTGAAAGGGTCTGAATTTAATGTCCCTTTATCGGAGACGGCCAGGCTAGGAAATATTTTTATGTCCAGTTTTTTTAAGAGACAAATGGCCCCCCAAAAAGTTATGGGTTTATTCGTGGGTGTCCCTGGGCCGGAAATAATAATGAAATATTCTGTATATATACAGGTGCGTTTTGGGTCCAAGCAGTTAGACTTCGTTTGGGTTCGAGGAAAGTTGATTAGGCCGGAACAAAGAAACAACGAACAGCGACATTACTAGCCGGACCCAGTTAATATAGATAATCTTTTGCCAGCCGAAACTCAGCCTAGAACTAATTATCCACAAAGTATTACACGCTCTCCATCCTCCCTTGGCGTTCTAATCACAAAGTTGTTGTTGTGTTTTTGTACTTTTTCCTGTGAAGCTGCCTCTCCCTCGATCCGGCCACACATAAGTTCTCGGCGTGGGGTTAGTAACTTATGTAACGAGCTGCAGAGGTGGGTATTCTCACATATAGACGAACGTGATTCCTAAACCTCTTGGCTTAAAATAACCCTAGATAGGTTGACAGTCAATCGTAGAACTCAGCATTGGGGTTTATCTTATACATAACAAAACCCACAGCCAGAATTGCAAAGAACCCGTGATGTGTAACGCTTGTTCTGTATTTGGGTAATGCTGAGCTTTCTTCACAATGTTATCTATCAAACAAATGTCTTTAACAGAAAAAAGAAGCCATATATCATGACATCACTTCCGCTACTGCTGGTTAGGATCTCATCTATGAGTCAAATAGATCCGGGTTTTTTTTTCATATTCGATAGTACCGTGTGCACAAAACTCTTAAGAAACAACTAGAAAAAATATAAATATGAATATAAAATGAACACAGTTCCTTAGCCTTGAGGTATAAATAATCCTTGACGAGTTGACATGCCGTTAAAATGAATTAATTAAATTTCCATTTCAATATCGATTTTACAAACATCTACCTCTATATAAAAGCGGGTGTCCTCCTGACGTAACGGTCAAGGCGCTGGACGGCGGAATCGTAGTAAGTGAGTTCGAACTCCAGTCGCGCTATTACGTTCACTTTCGGATAAATACCCTTGTAGAAGTTCTTTATCTTCCCAGTTATGGATTAAATAATGCGACAGTGTTCTTCTAAAGGATGGATTTGGCATCAAATAACCCAAGAAGGTTAATATACCGTTAAGCAAAAAAGCAAACAATCTAGATAAAAATAAACGAGTGAAATTAATGAATAGATTTAAAAGAAATAAATATGAAAACGCATATCTTAATATATATATTTACCAAACCCCTTCTGTAAATGTCGGATGTGAGACTTGGTCAATTTCAAGTGGAATTCAAAAGATGTGAATACAGAGTTTTCCTATTCCTAGACCGGTTGCGGAAACAAATTTGAAGAGCACAGTCCTTCTACAATATCTGAAGGAAGAATGGTTGAATGCAAACCTTTTCCGATAGTATTAACGCTACGTGAAATGCAAACTGCCTTGTCCATGATTTGAACTTGGTTAGCTGTGTCTTTAAACACCACGAGCGCTGGGTAATCATTTCTTTAGATTATGTAAGACGTGATATTATTTCTTCCACCCGGACAACGCCTGTTAACCCTTGTAATGCAATAAATAATTAAGTTCAATTAAACTACAATTAAAAACAAGTTTGATGACGTAATTCAGCTGAGCGAGCAAGATACTAATGCATTGGTAATATAATTATCTAAGTTAAGAGCAAACGAAAAAAACTCTCTCTCTCTCTCTATCTCTCTATCTCTTTCTTTCTCTATATTCTAACTTCTCCGTAATTGGCATGCCAGTTCCAAATCCCGGAAAATATTTCAAAGATCCAAATATGCTAGAGGAAAACATAATTATTTTAAATTTTCAGACTCGTTGCTCAAATGTTTCAGTAAAAATCCAGGAAATCAAACAAAACTAAACAAGTTTGCGATAATGGATAGAAAACAACACTGCTAATAACTAACTTGATCTGTTAGAATAAAAATTAAATGGAAAAATAACCAAGATTTTTTGTTTTCCTTTCCTGAAATACAAATTTCAACACGAGTTAGGCCAAGCGGATTTAAATATCATGACATCAAACTAAACAAAACAAAAATTACCGGTTGGATAACATGACGGTCAAAGAAATAAGCCTGTTATTCAGAACCAAGATTCTATATTCATGCATTTTCAATTTCTTTGTTTAATGGTATATCAATGTTTGTAGGTTATGTAATGCCGAAACCATCTTTATAGCAGAACAGTAGTGGTACTATTCAAACCATAGCTCAGAGAATAAGACTGTCCATATTTTTTGTTGAACGGCATAATAACCATTGTGGGTTATTTAATGCCAAATATCCTAATAAATGAGGGATGTCCTCTTGGTGTAATGGTTAAAGCGATGGACTGCGAACTCCAGTCACGTTATTACATTCACTTTCGGACAAAAACCCCCTTATCCTCCCTGCTATGTGTTAAATAGTACCAGAACTGTTCTTCTGGGAGAATGGCTTTCGCATTAAATAACCTACTGAGGTTGATATGCCATAAAACAAAGAAACCAAACCAAACCTAATAAAAAAGGCTGTAGTGATATTCTTTAACCCATTACTGTAGGAGTTTAATGGGTTCATGCCTTTCCCAAGGGTATTAGTCTGAAAGAGAAAGCATGACTTGAATTTGAACTCGCTTACTTCGAGGCTGCAGTTTAGCTTTTAAGTCATTACGCTACGGGAACACCCGCTCAGTACAGTGTTTCAGAAAAATTGATATAATTTTGATTTGAAATAGCCGTATCGTTTGAGATATAAATAAGTAACTACTGAGCCTGAGCAATTGAAACTAAACAAGCTTAATGTGCATTCTGTATTGTGTTTAGTTTCTTTGTTTAATGACATATCAACCTTTGTGGATTATTTAATGCCAAAAGTATCCTTGTAGATGAACAGTTGTGCTTCTATTCAACCCATAAGTAGCGGTTTAATGCTGAGCAAAGTAAGATTTATTCATGAAAATTTAAATAAAAAATTATACACACAAACGTATATATATATATATATATATGGGCAGCATTTTCTCTTTAAAACGTATTTGATTTAATCTGACATACACTTCGAATCTGCTTATTTTCTTTTTATATCTTCTTATAGTTCGTTAGACATCTGGTGGAATGAATCCAGTAAAGTGCCGTATTTTTCCCAATTACTTACATTATTCTTTCCCTCGAAAATGGCTTCGGTTGAAGCCAAAAATACTTAGTAAAAATACGGCGCCTTCCTGAATTCATCCAATCCGGAAGTCGAACGGCTCATACAACTTGAAAAGATAAAATAGGCAGACAAAAGGTCTCTGTCCGATTTAATCAAAGTCCTGTTGGCATAATGGGTAGAATGTTCACCAATGAACCGGGAAACCGGGTTTTAATCTCAGATAGAGTCACAAAGATTAAAAAATGGTACTTGATGCCTCCTTGCTTAACACTCAGCATTATAAGGCACAGATCAAGTGTAAGTGGAACAATCCAGGGAAAGGAGCAATCCCCTCCCTTACACCTGTAGTAGATATTGAAAAGAGAGCCAGGTGTCGCCCTCAACTACAGTCGGCCAACTTACTTATATATATATATATATATATATATATGTAATCGTGTGGAGATGAAAAAACACAAGGTCTTCAGAGAATGATTTTATTTATAAAAATATTTACCAAAATTAAACGTTTCGATTTTTACACCTTCATCAGGGCGTATAAATTTTTAAATGAAACGAAAAGATGAGAAAATTTTAAAACATTCTACTTCCGTTGGTAGTCCAATATTTCGAATTTTTGTGATTCAACTAACGTTCCAAAATGTATAAAAAGAAAATATATCTATATATATATATATATATATATATGTGTGTGTGTGTGTGTGTGTGTGTGTGTGTGTATTTATACGATTGAGCTTATATCTATCAAACCGAACCATTGGCCTGATGAATTGAGTTTTCGCCACAGGGGTTCAATCCCATTTCGAGTCATATACCAAAGACTCAAAAAATGACACTTGATACCGCCTTGCTTAACACTCAGCATTATAAGGTCAGGATCAATGTTAGGATCAAGAGTAAAGTCGAGCAATCCGGGGAATAGAGGAGTAGCACCTTTCCCTCCACCTCGGTGTAGAAGTTGTTGAAACGTGTGCTTTCGGGTCACCCTCGATTAAGGTCGCCTACAACAATATCTATCAATTATTAATATTCCATGATATACCTATCCGTCTTTATCAGTATTGATCTTTCCATTTCTGTGTAATTCGACAATCTTTTTATCTATCGATCTTTCTAGATATTTATAAGCGATAAAGCCGCATTACTTTAGATTAAAGATTTTGTAACTTTTCGGCGCTAATCTGACCAAATAAGCAGATAAAATTGAAAAAAACTGTTTGATGGTTATGGAATTTAAAAGGATATTAGATTCAGCAATTTTCCTGCCTTTTTAATTATGTATGTAAACTAACATCTTGGAATCTTTAACATTAAACTTGGGATTAGTTTCTAAATTAAATTTGACTGCTCTTTTTAAATCTCTTCAGAGCTCGTAAATTCGTTTATCAACACAACTGGAAGTTTCACCCATATATATTTTATTGCAATCCAGACATGGAATTTCATACGCTCCTGTTCTGGATTCGATGTGGGTATTTTTATTCCTATTATTAATTAAATTCTTAATTGTCTTTGAAGAATCGTTGACTAATTTAATTTCAAGGTTGTTTAGGATTTATTTCGATGCTGTCAGTGCGATCATCTGGTAAAATGTTATATCTAGATAATTTGTTATTTGAAAAATTATTGTTTAGACTTTCTGGAGAAGATGTATATTTACAAACAAATATGAACTAAATAACACCGGCATTAACATAGATGAATAGACTAATATGGATTTTTTGACAAATTTTGTAACTCTTCTTGCATCACACAAATTCGAAACAGCAATACCAGAGGAAGTGGACTATTTTAAAACTTTCTCATCTTCTTTCGTTTCCTTAAGTAACTTATACGCCTTGATGAAGATCTAAAACCTGAAACGTTTAAAGTTGGCAAATATTTCTACAAATAAACTCATCCTCAGAATATCTCTGCACAATTTCATATTGACATATTTTCCCCCTTATTTTAGACTGGCTCATTGGCCCAGTGGGTTGAGTGTTCGTCAATGGTCCGGGAGACCTGGTTTCAATCTCCAGGTCAAGTTATACCAAAGACTTTAAGAATCCTACTTGATACCTCTTTGATTAACACTCAGCAATATAAGGTACGTATCAAGGGTAAAGTGAAGCAAGCCAGGGAAAGGAGTAGCGTCCTCCCCTACAATCGCTGTAGAAGCTATTGAAAAGGGGGCCTTCAAGTCGCCCTCGACTACGGTCGCCAACTTTACTTACTTTATATATATATATATATATATACAGCGTTCTTCGTCCATCCCAGCATATTTTTTCGAATTATATTCGTCTATACCTTGAAACTTCTGTTCGTGAATTAAAATTTTCCGAGGCACATACATTTGAAAGAGCCAGACTTATTGGATTAGAATTTCGTCGAAAACAAGGAATGCCCCATAACATGGCCGATCAACTTAGATCTGAGACATTTAGTATAAACAGAAACCACATCTCCATGCTCAGATCTATATTTATAACAAAAGTTGCTGCAGAAATTTGGGCAGGGCTGATCTTATCAACATTATCTCCAGCATCAGTCTCAGCCCTGTTGAAACTGAAGTCCTCAGTTTCGGGCCAAAATTTGCCACTGGTATCAAAAACCATGATATGGGAAAATTAATTAACACAAACTACAAGCACCATGACTCTGACTTCTACAAAGGATTCTTACAAAGTATCATCGCCGCTTCCACTAATTGCCATTCCAATGAACTGACTCAACCCAACAGATACATAACTGCCTTAACTTCTAACCACAACATCGTTATTTCTCCTTCTGACAAAGATGGAGGTGTTGTTATGGATTCCACGGTCTACAACCAAAGATCTATGGATCAACTTGGCGATAACAGTACATATGAACAGATACCCCTACAAACAATTTCAAATAATATTAATGACTTTAACTTTCTAGGTACCATCAGTGACGCACACATAAAAAATTCCGGATGACTGCTCAACCAACTAACATTAATGTGAACAAAAATATTTAGCTATTTTAGATATCAAATCCTTATATACCAACATACCTATTGATAGATGCATTGAACGTCTACATAATCGCCTTTGAAAATCTAATTCCACATTTCCTCTACCTATCTCTAAACTGATTAAAATTTGTACCTTATGCACTTCATACTGCTACTTCCAATACAACATATTTTAAAAACAAAATTTTGGTTTACCAAAGGGATCGCCGCTTAGCAGAGTTCTTGCATGCATTTATCTAGAATTCTTAGAATCTGGCCCCTATAAATATATTACCCCCAATATGCACATTACTTCAGATACATCGACGACATCCTACTTACCTATCCACAAGATCTTTATTTACGTAGCATCACTGACAGGCTGAACAATGTCGAACCTGCTATAAAGTTCACATATGAATTTGAATACAACGACACCCTACATTTTCTGGATGTTTTTACTTATTAGGAATATTAACAAACAAGAATTCAAGTTTTACTGTAAACCCATCAGTAAAAACCACCACATATATTTTTATTCACACCATAACAACAATACTAAAAGAGGTATCATAATAGGTTTTTATCTCAGAGCTCTACGTATTTGCTCCTCGAAATATTCAAATGATGAATTCATCCACATAGAAAACTCCTTCCTTAACCTTCAGTACTCCAAATCCCTAATACACTTAATACGCTTAATCTAAAGCCCTCAAAATCCACAAGAAGAATCAGCCTCGAACTAATGCCCACTCACAATCTGATAAGACTAATCCCCCCCAATAGATTCATAACTTTGCCAGACAATTCTTCCTCGCACAGAATAATAAACAACTTAAATAAATTCAATATCAAAACTACCCCTTTACCCTCTAAAATGATCAGCAAATTAGTACACTGTAGTCCTCAAAGTAACATATTTTCAGTGTTTATTGTTTCCCTTGTAAGAATTGTAAACTAAAATATATTGGTGAAACATCTCGGAAACTCACGTTCACTTGAAAGAACACAAAAGAGATATAATTGGTAAATTAAACAATGCATTATTTCTACACATTTATCAATCTAACAACTTCGATTTCAATTCTGAAACTTCGATTCACAACTTCGATTTCAATTCTGCAAGGATGCTCACAACTTCGATTTCAATTCTGCAATCACAACTTCGATTTCAATTCTGCAAGGATGCTCATTTATATTCATAATAAAAGTCTAAGACGAATTTTCGAACCCGCTCCTATTTCACTCTTTAATTCCCTAAATACTCGTCCTGGCTTTTATAATATTTCTCCTTGCTTGAGCAAATCCATTTTGAATAGCTACAATATATTCCAACTTTACTTAATATATTCCACATATATCATCATTTTATGCTTTCTCTTTTTCTTTTTATCTTCCTTTTTCTTCCTCCTTTTGATTCGAAATCGTTCTCGATAAACAAATGGAACATAAATTCTACACAATATTTCTAATAAGTCAAATGAGGTAATTTAAAACAACAAATGCTGATTCACTAATGAAACGGCCAACTTTTTCTTGTTATACAAATTTTCCTTAAGTTTTTGTATTTTGCATTTTTAAACATCAATCGTTGATTTAAAATTACTAATACCATCCCTCATAGTCCTGATGATGGTTCAGTAGAACCTAAACACTAGTGTCGACTTTGCTTCTCAATAAATCTCTCCTTCTACTTGGATTACCTTGTTATCAATTTTTCTTTACACACACACACACACACACACACACCTATATATATATATATATATATATATATATTACCTGTCTAAATAAATGGAACATATATATATATATATATATATATATATATATATATATATATATATTCCATTTATTTTGACTGGTATTATGTTAATACATATATAGACAAGTAAAGTAAAGAAATAGATGTTGTGAAAATATAATTCATTTCGGTAAGTCCAGAGTAGGGAATAATTCCAATCAGGACCAATGAAATATTCAAAAATAGAATATTAGATTTAAATGATCTTGGAAAAGAACTTAATGTAAAAAAATCCACACGGTAAATAATTTTCTCTTTGAAAAAAAAAGAAAACAACAATCGGTCACATTAAGATAATTGATTTATTTCCATCCCGTTAAATGCATTGATATAGATAAATGCTCTAAAAAATTAATAGGACTTCTTCAGATCAAACAAGAAGTGGATTAAAATAATTTTTTTCACATTTACAACCAGACTAAAAAGAAATATTTCTCCAAAATAATAAAGCAAGCCTAAACCTTCAAGTAACAGTAAATATCAAATTATTATGGCATGAAAAACAACATCCTGTTTCATCACACTTCAAATTTAACGGAAGCCAAATTTACAATTACAATAATTAATGTCAAAAATTCAATCATTTATAAAGAAATATTCAGACATATCTAATTTTAGTACATCAATTTTCAATTTTAGCATATCAATTTTTATCATTAAATTGAACGAAAAATCTAAAACTAATGTTAATTATGGTAAACCCCCGCTAGATTAGAATAATAGAGAAAAATCACTAATATAAATTCAAATTCTAATTTATTTACCAATTTAATAAGTCATAGTTATACGTTTATTTATTTATTTATTAATTTATTTTTGAAAATAGTCTAAATTTATTTTTATGCCTGCATCTAGCAATTAAATCACATCTCCAATTTAACAGGTTACCAGGATCAAAGTATAACATAATTGGTATCTTTTCTTACAGCGAAGAAGTCCTGTTAATTTTTAGACCATTGGTTTATATCAATGCTTTTAATAGGATAGAAACAAATTATTATCTTAATGTGACCGATTGTTGTTGTTTTTTAAGAGAAAAATATTCATATAAAAGGGCTTTAAGAACCATATGCATTTAAAAATACATTAAAATTAGTAAGAAGCGTTTAGAATACTTTGAAATTCTAAAAAGGGAACCCTCCCTTACGATCACGTCTCATTAGAAAAAAGTACCGTGACAAACAAGTCGTGATAAAGAAATACTTTTGAATTTTAAAATATTATAAAAGTTTCTTAGTTATTCAAAAATATTTTAGAATGTATAAGCTTCTTAAAGCCGTTTCTAAATTTTGCCTGCAACACAGAATCTTGATATATATTTTTCCTGCAAATATATGTATAATGCATATTCTTTCTTTGAATTTAATGGGTTATCAACCTTTGAGGGTAATCTAATGCCTAATCCATCCTTTTAGAAGCATACTAGTGATACTATTTATTTAACCAGTACTTGAAAGAATTAGGGAATGTCATACCTTTTTCTTCCGCCTTTTTGCATTCGTTTTCCCAAAGTTCACATCGGAATTGTTGTGTCATTGGGAAGCAAAGGTATTTTTTTATTTCATTCAAAAGTTCTTGGTCTATTTTTAGGTATCTGTTGTGTAATATGTCGCTGCTTCTAGAATTTCTACTGTGCTTTTTTTTTTTCGAAGTTTTGGTTTTGCTTATGTTTTTTCTGATCCTCTGAGTCTTGTGATGTTATTTTCTTCGCGAATTTTTTTTATGATGATTTCTTCCATTTCTATGAAATCTTTGTAAATTACGGATGTTTCTTTGTTTTTAATAGCATTGAAGAATGCTATCTTCCTCTGATTTAGGAGGTTTCGCCATTATCGGAACTGTGGGTAAAAGAATGCAAAAAAAAGGAGGAAGAAAAATTCAAAAAAATCTTGGATGGAAATTTTTTTTTTGGTTGAAAAATCATCTTAAAAAAGAAAAAGAAAAACTAACAAAGAAAATAAAGAATATACACAAAAACCTAACAAAACAAATCTACACACTCCACAGAACAAATACTCACGTCACCATCACCAACCAAGAAAAACATATAATAGTAAAAAAATTACCGAAATACACATTGCCAAACATATATATATATATATCATCATCATCATCATATCGTGCTGGCAGCACGGATATCCCTGACCCTCTTTCGCCACTCCTCCCTATCGTTCATCGCCCTAGGTAGGTCTTCAGGACAACAACCTGTATCCTCACATAGCTGCTGAATGTACGTTCGTGCTGGTCGTCCTGCTTTTGCGCGGCCGTGTGTGGGGATCCATAAGAGTACATCTCTTATGAGTTCATCTCTGCTTCTCCAGCAATGTCCTGCATGTCTGGTTCGTCTAACTTGAATAGTTTTCGTGATAGGGGGCAGGTGGCCATACAGTTGGTGTCTTGTTGGGTGTTGCCGCCAGGACTTGTTGAGGATTGCACGCAGCATTCTTGTGTAATTGCCATCTAGTTTCTTCTCCAGCCGTTTTGTTAGCGTCCATGTAGTGCATCCATATAGCAGTATCGATGTGACCGCTGCCTGGAAGAAACTGCGTTTCATTTTATCGGTTAGGTCTGATTTCCATATAGTCGATAGCCTATTGATAGCTGTCCATGCTTTCGTTAACCTCGTTTCGATGTCCTTTTCGGTTGATTCGACGCTGCTTCCTAGGTACGTGAATTTGTCTACTAGTTTAAGAGGGGTTCCTTCTAGAGTGGAGATGTCCCCCGTTTGGTTATAGCACATATATTCCGTTTTATGTGCATTAACATGGAGGCCTATGCTTGCTGCTGTTCGTTCCAAACTATGCAGAAGTGTTTCGGCTTGGTCAGGTGTATTTGCCAGTATCGCTATGTCATCGGCGTAGTCGGCGTCGGTAATTGTTGTTGCGGGGTATCTTCTGCTTCTTTTCTTCGTCAGTTCGAAGCCATTCTCTTTGATTTTGTCAATCGATGTTCTAAGTACGTAGTCTAGACAAATGATAAAGAGATACGGAGCCAGCGTGTCTCCTTGTAGTACTCCTGCTACTATGTCGAAGTATTCTGTGTCTCCATCTGGTGATCGTACTTTTACTTTAGTGTTTCTATAGAGAATCGTTATTGCCGCTACGGTTTCTTTAGGTATGCCGTACGCTAGTAGGATTTGTTCCATCTTTCCTCTGTGAATGGAGTCGAAAGCCTTGGTAAAGTCGACAAATATTAATGTCGCTTGTAGGTTCTTTGCCCGTACACCTTCAAGGATTCTGCGGATGGTTAATATTTGTGAGGTCGTAGATCTATTTCTTCGGAAGCCATTTTGGTTTTTTCTAAGTATGTTGTCGATTTTGGGTTCTATTCTGTTTCGTAGTAGGGCATTGTAGATTTTGGCAGCTATGGATGTAAGTGTTATGCCTCGGTAGTTTTTGGCTAATCCGAGGTCCCCCTTTTTAGGGAAGGGGAGTATGCATCCCTTCGTCCATCTATCTATCGGATTTTGATTGTATACTGCGTTGCAGTGTCGGAGCAGTATGTCGTCGAATTGTCTGGTCTTCCATACTTCCGGGGGAATTTCGTCCAGTCCTGCAGCTTTTCTATTTTTAATTTTTCTGAGAACCGAGTCGAGTTCTTCTTGTGTGAACGGTCCAAGTTTAATGTCTAATTGTTTGCTAATTATTCTGGTGATTGGTTCAGGCGTTATTTTTGGTGGGTTTCCAAGTAAGTTTTCGAAGTGCTGTTTCCACAGTTTTATTCTTTCTTGTTGGTTTGCTGCTTTAAGTTTTGCTTTGGCCGTGTTCTTTCTTCTGCTCACTTCGTTTATTGTTTGCCAGGCAATTCTAGATTGTCTATCTTCCACCGAGTCTCTAATCTTATCTATCTGATTTTGAATGTATTCTGTCTGTTCCTTTATATATATGCCTGTTAATTGATATTGTGCCGTTTTTAGTTTTAAGGCATTTGTGTTTGTTGGGTTTTTTCGATAGTTTTTGGAGGCTGTTTTCACTAGTGCACGTTTTTCTCTCACCGCTAAAGTTTCCCATGGGACTCTATATTTAGTTTTAATTTTTGTTGGAATGTATTTTGCTGCTGCCTCGAGGTGTGCATTGACGAAATTTTCGTATTCGTCGTTTGGTGTACTTTTTTCCGTCTTTTCTTGTAGTGTTTCGAATCTGTTTCTTAATTCTAATACGTATTTATCTCTTACATCTTTGTTGTTTAATAGGGCCCAGTCATAGTGTTTGGTGGTCGCTGTTCGTTTGTCGTTTTTTCGTAGGCTTAACCGTATTTTCGCCGTGACTATTCGGTGATCGGTGGACACACCCTCAAAAGAGGAGTATGCCTCGCAATTCAATGCACTATTCTTCCATTTCTTGTTTATAAGGACGTAGTCTATCTGAGCTTTAGTATTGTTTGCGTACGTGTATGTCCATAGTTTGCCCTCTCTTTTTTGGTAGTTTGTATTGAGGCATGCTAATCTATTTTCTATCATGAAATCTGTTAGATGTTGCCCATTTCTATTTGACGTGTTGTGGAGGCTGTTTTTGTTGTTTCCGTTTTTCCCGATTTGTGCATTCATGTCTCCGCCAATGACTAACATGTTGTGTTTCGGGATGCTACGCACTAATGAGGATAACTCATCGTAGAAGGTGACTATTTCATTTTCTTCACTAACATTGGTGGGGCTGTAGCATGAGACGATTGTTGCTCTGGGGTTTCCGTTAAATGTAGCTACCATCATTCTAGGTTGTATTTTCTCTATGCTATTAAGCGTTTTTAGTGCTCTAGGTCCTATAAGCAATCCTACCCCTCCCACTGCGGCGTTGACAGAGTTTTTCCATGCGGATATATATATATATATATATATATATCCACACAGCTGGTGGAATTATCAAAAGACATACAAACAACCCTATACATAAATAAGATTAATCCACATACATAGCATCTCACAGAGAAAATAGGCACAACTACCTTAAAAATAAAAACGACTCACGAACAAACCATTTTTAAGCAAAGATAAGATTAATCCTTATACATACTATCACATTAAAAAATTTGACTCTACCACCATAAATACCAATAAATGCTGGAAAGTTTGAATAACATCCACTACAGTGAACCCAACATTGAAGTAAGGGACTAAACAGGCAACCCTCAGGATAACATCAACAAGGTAAGAAACATTTTTCAAGGCAACACAAATACCCAAAGAAATACAAATTGCCCTCGAAATAAAAGCAATACAGAATGAAACTTCTTTTTCAGCAATCTAAATTCCTTTGAAATTATTTCAACAGAATAAAACCTCTTTTTAAGCAACTGGACACAATAAAAATCATGAAAACCAAATGATAACCAAAAACTTTAAAACACACTAACCGAAATTTGTGGAACACACAACTCATGGAGTCTCAAAAACTAACAATAAATAAAGCAGAATATGTAATATAATCATCAAAAGAAAATCCTATACTTTCCAAAACCTGAAAACAATATTGATAATAAATATAAGTTAAGTTGCAAGGCACAATGTACAAGAATAAGTCTGCATAATCAAATGTACAAAATGCAATGAAATTGACATAGGATGTACACAGGGGATGAACAGCAGAGTCTCTTCACTTCAAAGCAACATTCAGCTACTAGAAAACAGAAAAATTCATGTATCAAAACACTTTCATGAATGCAGCAAGGGAAACTTCAAAATAATGCTAATATACCAGAACAACAACTACGCATTATTTACATAAAAGAAAAAACTTTATTGATTTAAACCAACATTAAACTGAGCCTTACAACACGCACACTCACACATGTAAACAGGATGATGCACACACACACACACACACACACGCTCTCAAACACACACAGAAAAATACACACCAGTTAGATGGAAAACATCTATGTACGGGGAAAATACATTCTCACACGCATTATATCCCCCTAATTCCCTTAAAAATTTGTGTACACAAGTGTATGTATACCAAAGCAGAACGGTTTTTCATTGAGTGCTGTACAGTTATTGCTAATAAAATAACTGAATTTAACAAAATTAAGCAGGTATCAGAGGTGTCATGTGTATTTACGTTTTTCTTAACTTTTCTTATTTACTTGTTTAGGTGTTGTTCAGGTTAGAGCTACACAGGAAGAACTAACCGAAGGTAAGATTCTTGCATTAAACGTGTCCCTAAGAAAATACGTAACCGGCTCATTGTCCTAGTGGGTAGAGTGTTCGCCAATGGTCCTGGGTTCAATCTCAGGTTACGTCATACCAAAGACTTTAAAAATGGTACTTGATACCTCCTTGCTTAACACTCAGCAATTTAAGGTATGTATCAAGCGTAAAGTGGAGCAATCCAGGGAAAAGAGTAGTGCCCTCCTCTACACCTCATTGTGGTAGCTATTGAAAAGGACACCTTCTGGTCGCCCTCGACTACGGTCGCCAACTTTACTTACGAAAATACGTAATTTTATTGGAGGCCCGATGGATATTCTTTCAAATAGATGCGGGTCTTCCATTGCAGAACACTTAATAAATAATCGCAACTGTGCTGAGAAATTTACTGTGGATTTTTTCTCTGTTCTGAGCAAGTCGCACTCTTCATCTCTTTTTAAAGTACTGGAGACAATCCATATTTTGTCCGGCAGACCGTCTCTCCGTAAACAAAAGGAATATTTGCTTGGACTTAATATTATTTCGTTATAGTCTCCAATATAACCTTTTCCACACCAGCATAAATATTTTCCTTTTATTATCCTACACGATATTTCCTCGATTTAGCTCTGTTGAGCGAGGACGAAACCGGTCAGCAGGCTTATCACTTTTTTATGCTTTTAGTTCCATCATTACAAAGACATTGGGTCTGTTTTTTGAATAAAAAAAAATTGGTACTTCAGAAAAAATCTGTACATAGACGTGTGGCAACCAATGAAAAATATCTAATAGAACTATTAGTGTTTGATAGTATTTGTGTGCCATTAGTGTTTGATAGTGTTTTGCGCCATCAAATGAGCTCTAAGCCGTTCAAAAATAATGTTACCAGCAAACTATTCGCTTGCAAATGCTATATATATATATATATATATATATATATATATATATATATATATATATATGTGCAAATTTCATTAAACATAATAGACATTTTATGTCTACATATTTTCTTCTGGATCCGTTCGAATTCCCGTATTACTTTTATCGTATTCGGGGGGAATTGATTTATGTATTGTCCATAGTTGTATGTATCCCTAGTACTTTCTGTTCGACTTTGGGCCATCATCAGGGGAGGATCTATTACAAAAGTGATGTAACTTTTGTTTTAGCTTATTACTACTGTGTAAGGGCGTCTTTGCCGTTGAAGATTATGGCGTTTGCCTTTGAATGTAATTCTATAATTAGTGCCAGTAGCTAAAGACATTTAAGTACATTAGCACTGGTTTGAAAATTAATTCTATTAAGTGTTGGTTGCAGGTTTCTAATATGTAGTGCTTCGAGAATCTGAAGTTTTTGTTTATTATTTTGATGTTCTAATATTGTTGTCACCGACAACACAACAATATTAGAACATTAGACTAATAGATAAACATTTTAAACAAGATGATATATTACATAAAATATTCAATAGGAAAACCTTGAAAATGAGTTATTCTTGCACAAAAACTATGTCTCAAATAATGAATAGTCATAATAATGAGTTAATTAATAAATTTCATAACCGGGTAAATAATAATAATACTATTAGTAAAAAAATAGAATGTAATTGTAAATCTCGAACTGATTGTCCAATGAATGGGTTGTGTAATTTAGGTAATGTAGTATATCAAGCTATTATTAATCCAAAAGAGGACATAAGTGATAAGAAATTTTATATCGGCGTTTCTTCTACTAGTTGGAAAATTAGATATGGAAATCATAAATTTTCCTTCTCCCATGAGCATAAAAAAATCAAACTGTTCTATCAAAACATTATTGGGGATTAAAAGATAAAGGGTTAACCCCTGACATACAATGGTCCATATTGAAAAGATCTAGTACCCCAAAATCTTTCGATAGTAGGTGCAACCTGTGTCTTGAAGAAAAATCCACATTTTGCTTTTTCCTGAGCCAAAAAAATTATTAAATAAGAGAAATGAACTAATAGTTTGGTGTAGACATGGGGCTAAATTTCAACTATAAATATTTAACCAAATTTTTCAATAAAAACATAGAGTTAATTTTGAGAATAAATAAAATAAATTGTTAGATAGAAAATTGTGAAAAAGCATATAATACGTACGTACTACGCATAAAAAGTGGAACTGATTAATGCTTTCTAAATATTTTTGAAATGTTAAAATATAGTAAATAAATTAAATAGTTGTTTTTGTTTTTAGTTTTAAGATATCTATTACTGTATCTTTATGTGAAGTTATTATTTAAAGTTTAAATCTAATTCAATAAAAAATCTGTAATTTAGGTCTAAATATAATTTTTTTTAAATTATTAATTAAAGAAAAGTTTATCTAAAAAAAACAATTTTTACTACATTGCTAACCGAAAGTTAAATTTAAAACGGAAGTGGGCTTAATGAAGAGGTAACTCTTCACCCCTCTTCTGTACCCTCCCACTATCCCCTCCCACTCCTATGTGTCTATTCTAGTTTTTTTATCAAAAAGATCTGAAGAAGTCCTGTTACTTTTTTCGTGTTTTTGGAAATTTCAAAAATGCGTAACAGGATTGAAATAAATTTATAATCCTATGTGACAGGTTTCGTTGTTTTTTCTTAAAGTATATATATATATATATAGACTAGACATGACTGTGTAGGCAAGGTTATCCAGTGGGAGATGTGCAAGAAATTTATATTTAATCATAGGAACAAATGGTGTATGCACAACCCAGCATCTGTCATAGAGAATGACAAGCATAAAATCCTATGGGACTTTGACATACAAACAGATCACCTAATCTCGGCCGGAACACAAGACCTTATAATAATCAACAAAAAAAGAACATTTGCAAAAATATCGACTTTGCTGTCCCGGCTGACCACAGAATAATACAGAAAGAATGTGAAAAGAAGGATAAGTACTTCGACCTTGCTATGGAATAGAAAAAACTATGGAACATGAAGGTGAAAATTACACCAATTGTGATTGGTGCTTTTGGTACAGTAACTAAAAGATTATTAAAGGGACTGGAGCACTTCGCGGTAGGAGGACAAGTGGAGACCATCCAAACTACAACATTATTGAGAACGGCCAGAATACTGAGAAGAGTCCTGGAGACTTGAGGAGACTTTCTGTCACTCAAACTGCAGTGAAAGACCATCAGCTAAAGGTGATGTGAAAAATTTTAATGAGTAAATAAGTAAGTAAATAATAATAATAATAATAATAATAATAATAATAATAGAGAAAATGAAATTTACAAATAAAAGGGAATATTGGAAGCGGTCACCATTAAACAAATAGAGATTAAAGAAATGGCCGAGGGAAGAACTTCAACAAATTGACCAGAGAATAGAAAACTATGAATGATGCATGAGGCTTTATATACCAGAGATGAAGTAGAGAGACCGTATGTATCAAGAATTGGAGGAGGAAGAAGACTCGCTAGCAGTCGATGCATCAGTAAGATGATTTGAAGACTATATTAAAAAAGAAAGTTTAATCACAGTGTGACGTTACACCCTCGGCCCCTACGTTACATCAACTTCTTCGAACCATTTCACTTCTTGGCCGGTGATCAACTAGTGGTTCCGATCGGCGTATCACACATTGTTTTGGCTACAAGAAATACAATCAAGGGAGCGGAAGGAAAGAGAACAAACGAACAAACGAACACTATGGCTGGGGTTAACTCAAAGTGCAAGACAAGGAGTTATGCAACACTCTGGATTCCTTTTAGCATATATAGACTAACGCTAGCGTGAATTTCTAGTGAAACTTCTACAAAGCTACTAGGAATTCCAACCTATCCTGACCGGTCTTCCTCACTGCTCTGGACCTCATCTCATCCCACTGGTCTCTCTGCTGTCCGGTGTCGACTGGCCACTCGCGTCACCCTTCGCCAACTGCCTTCTTTTCAGTCTCTTTGTTTAACTCTCTTCTCGCGTTCTCTTACCCACTTCCGGCCACGCCGAGATCTCGAGTCCGAAACCCTTTGTCTGGTTTCGCGCCAAAACAGACAAAGGAATCGTTTGCTTGGCGGACCACCTACATAGTGTTACAACAGCGTATAGAAACAACGCAAACAACACAATGATCAACAGAACCACTAGGAAACAAAACAATGATCAACAGAACCACTAGGAAACAAAAATGAAAAGCAAAAGAAATAAATGCATATTACAAGCGATAAACAATCAAAGCCTCACACGGGAAGACTTGGACGTAGCTAAGAAAAGGAAACCTCAAAAGAGGAAATAAATTTCTTCTAATAGCAGCACAAAACAACGCCATAAGGACCAACAGCGTTAAAGCGAAAATAGATAAGAGGCAACAAAATAGCAAATGTAGATTATGTAGTGATAGAAAAGAAATGATTAATCCCATTATAGGTGAATACAGCAAACTTACCCAAAAAGAGTATAAGACTAGATATGACAGGGTGGGAAAGGTGATATTCTGGGAATTGTTCAAGAAATTGTAATTTGACCTAGTAAGCAAGTTGTATATGCACGAACCAGAAGCCTTCCTGGAGAATGAGAAGCAGAAATTTCTCTGTGATTTTGAGATACGAATTACCTAATCTCGGCTAGACGATCAGATCAATGATAGTAAAAAAAACGAGAAGCTGCGGAATTAAGGACTTTACCTTACCGGTCGACAACAGAGTAAAATTAAAAGAAAGTGAAAGAAGAGATCAGTACCTATACCTTGCTAGAGAACTAAAAATATCTATGGCATATGAAGGTGAATGTGAAAACAATTGTGGTTGATGCGCTCTGGACAATCCATAAAGGTTTGGCAAAGTGACTAGCAGACTTAGAAGTCAAAGGACAAGTAGAGGCCTTTCAGACTACGGCATTGTTAAGATCGACTAAAATCCTAAGAAAAATCCAGAAGGCCTCAACAGACTTGCTGCCACTCAAACTTCAGTGAACGACTATCAGCTAACGCAGATGTGAAAATTTTCTCAAAAAAGTAAAATAATAATAACAGAAGTCAAAGAAGCTACTATCGTACTGGACTTTCTTATCCAAACTGACAGAAGAATAAAGAGTAACAGACGAGATATAGTGTCTTTTAAAGAAAAATAAATCTCCAATTGATATATCAGTGCCAACAAATAATAACTTATCAGTCAAAGAATTCAGTGAAATTTGTAAATCATAAACCCGGAAATGGAAATTTAAGAAATATGACACCTTGAAACTACTACTGCGCTAATAATCGTAAAATTCTTGAGTATGGTCAAGAAAGGTCCTAGAAGGGCACATCGACAAGATACCTAGCAGTCCCAGACTATATGAAAATGAACTTTGTGGAACTGATCATTCAGACTGCAATTGCTGAGATCAGTCACAATATTCTTAAGAGTCCAAGAGGTCCGAAGAGACTTGCTGTCACTCAGACTCCAGTGAAATACAACTAGCAATTGCTGGTGTGAAAAACTCACTAGGCGTAAATAATAATAATAATAATAATAATAATAATAATAATAATAATAATAATGACACATATAAACTCCTATGGGACTTTGACATACGCACGGATCACCCAATCTCGGCCAGCAGACTAGACCTTATAATAATCAACAAAAAAGGAGACTTTGCAAAACTGTCGACTTTGCTGTCCCGACTGACCACAGAATAGAACTGAAAGAATGTGAAAAGAAGGTTCAGTACAGCGACCTTGCAAGTGAATTGAAAAAACTATTGAACATGAAGGTGACGATTATACCAATTGTGATAGGTGCTTTTGGCACAGTTACTGAAGGATTATTAAAGGGCCTAGATGACTTGGAAATTGGCAGACGAGTGGAGACCATCCAAACTACAGCATCATTGAGAACGGCCAAAATACTGAGAAGAGTCCTGGAGACTTGAGGAGACTTGCTTGTCACTCAAACTCTAGTGAAAAACCATCAGCGAAAACTAATGTGAAAAACTCTCAAGGAGTAAATAATAATAATAATAATAATAATAATAATAATAAGAAGAAGAAGAAGAAGAAGAAGAAGAAGAAGAAGAACAACAACAACAACAACAACAACAACAACAACAACAAGAACAAGAACAAGACAAGATTTGCAAGTGTAGATAACATGGTGTCAAAGACTAGACAGTTAATCACTCAATAAGTAAATGCAGCAAACTAACACAAAAACGATATCAGTCTCGACACGACTTGGTTGGAAAACCGTTATTCACTGAGAATTGTGCAAGAGAATAAAGTTTGACCATTCAGATAGATAGTATATGCACAAACCAGAATCTGACCAAGAAAACGAGAGAAAATTCTCTGCGGCAGGTTGATACAAACGGATCACTTTATCCAGAGAAGACGGCCACACCTGATTTTAAGAAAAGAACTTGTTATTTAGTAGATTTTGTTTGCATGTTATTTGATAGTATAATCAACCTTTTCGAGATATTTAATTCCAAATTTATCCTTTTAGAATGACAGAAGTGGTACTATTTAACTCATTGATTGGAGGATAAAGGATTCATATATTTCCCAAGCTTATTTGTCCGAAAGTGAACGTAATATTGCGACTGGAGTTCGAAATCGCGTACTACGACTCCCCAGTCCAGCGTTTTAACCATTACACCATGGGGATACCTACTTAGTAGATTTTGCTGTTCCAGCAGATCACAAAGTGAAAATAAGAGAATTCGAAAGGTAGAAAAATACTTAGATCTTGCCAGAGAGCTAAAAAAAATGTGGAACGGGAAAGAAACGATGATACCAATTGTATTTGGTGCGCTTGGGAAAAAAATTTCCAAACTCCAGAAAAAGAGACTGGAGGAAATGAAGATCAGAGCAAGAATCGAGACCATTCAGACCACTGCACTGTCGATACCAGCAAGAATACTCAGTAGAGTCCTGGAGATCTGTAGAGACTTGCTATCACTCAGACTCGAGTGAAAAGCCTCCAGTTGAAACTGGTATCAAAAAGTCACATAGATTGAGAATAATAGAAAACGGTAATTATCTTAAATCGCTCACTTTAACGTGTTTGAGTTGAGCGTTTCAAAAGATATAAGAATCTGAAGCACAGAGAAAGACGGCTATTTAAATTTTGATAAATTCCGAAAAGTGGTGAGTTTAAATCTGTTAGTTCTTCATTTACAAGCAACATTTTCTTTTTCTTTCCTGAAAGAGAAAAACTCGATCTTTTGATGTTTAAAATTCAGAAATACAAATTGCCGTAAAAATTTGTTTTTAACGAACAATTTTCGACGCAGATTTTGGCTAAATATTGAAAGTTCTATAAAGAAAAGAAAAAAAAACAATGATTATAAAAATGAATTAATGTTAATTACGGAAAGCCAGAAAATATTTTGTTGATTTGAAAAAGTTTTTGCATCTTAAGATTCGATAATTGCATTGCTTTCTTGTCTTTTGATACCGACTTGATTCATTTAAGGATCTCAAGGGTGATACTCAGGTTATTAATTTGCATAATTATTTTGCATAATTATTCTTCAATCAAAAGAGTTTCTTTTAGTTGCTTTAGCAGATTATACAGAAAAAAATATTGGTTGCCCTGGTAATACATTGAAACAGTTCAGAATTAGAAAAATAAACCTGACTGGAGGGGTGATCGGCTAATAATGGTGCCAAAAGTTGATGCAATACCGCCGTTCAAAGGAAAGAGTCATTTCTTTTCTTATTCTAGATTTCTGTTGAAGTCCCTCGTAGAGGGTTCTAAGCTTCAAAACACTCAAAATGCGCCTGACTGTCGGCCTCAGAAGCTCGAACTGACATTTCGAATCTAAAATCTTACGTGACTGCCTGTAACAAGTGAAAAAGCGCCTACGCGATGTTTACTTTCCCGGTCTAACTTCAGCAGTTTTGAAATTTGACAAATCACCTGAATATTCATTATTTTTATTTTACTTATTCCATAACCTGGTATAGTCAAGGAGGCGCTTACTCATGTAGCATGTTTAAGCCAGGAATATTCTGACGGAGTCTGGTGAGGCAGATGCCAGTCAAGGTTTGGTTTGAATTCTGAGTTTTACTTGATACCACTTAAAGAGTCTGTTCTGCCCTTCCATTTATTATTTGGTGTGTGGGGGAATGTTTGGATTCATACCTTGCCCAGACGTATTAACTCTATTTTATGAAATGCAAGCAGCCTCGATCAGGTTTGATTTTGAGTAGCCGAATTTACTTCCTACAATGAAGCGAGTGCGTCAAAAACACTAAACGGAAAAATGAATTGGTTTTGGGTTGCGAATTAATTAATAAAAAAAGTCAACTGCTCGATGAGGCCCGAGTTGAGGTTAAAGGTGATAGAGTGAGCAATAACAACCTATAAGCTATGACACCCTCGGGCAAAAAGTAAATAAATAAATGAATACAATTTTTTAAAAATACATAGTATATTCAATAAGTTTCCAGACTTTTTTTGTACAGTCATTTAAAATTGTCGTAGACTCTTGAAAATATGAGATGACTGATCAATTTTTATCATTTCAGTTTCAAATGAACAGCTACAGTAGCAATTGGAATACACCCTATTAAAGCCTGATTGTCACAGCTGGTGAATTTCAAAAATGCAATGACACTTAGAAGAATGATATGCAATAGAATTCTGTTTTAAACGTGGAAAAATGCCACAAAAACGTATGAAATGCTTCAAACTGCTTTTTGACCATCTTGCATTAATTAAGAAAAAAACCCATCAGTCATTGCAAGACATGTACCGCTTACACAGGTAGGCTTTGGAGCTTCCAGTTTTGAGAAATACAATATGTCGGGTATCACCAACCTTTTCAGCATAATGAGCTAGACCATCTAAGATATATAGCAGTAGCTCTAATACCAGAAAGATCAGTCTAGGAGACCAGTCCAGACCAGTCTACGATCAGTTTACATCTACGAGTCTGAAGAGCTTTTCCTATTGTTGAAGCATATCCTTAATCTATCACTAATCCTATGTTCCTACTACTAACAGCCTCTCTCTTGTAAATACTCTTTCCTGTGAATATAACTATTTCCTTACATATCGTGGTTTGTCTTATTATAACTACTTGTGTTCACTAACCAGAACACAACACAATAAAAAATTAAGTTTTATTGTTTGAAGATTTAGGGAACTGAACTTCAAATCGCTGTAAATCGCTGGCACAATTCCCACTTAATCACTTTTCCCACCCAGTAGTGCCTTGATTTGTACTTCTTTTGAGCTAGTTTGCTGCATTCGCTTGGTATATGATTAGTCTCTTTCTCTGCATATCCTACATTTGCTATTCTGTTGTGTTGTATTTACTCATTAGAGTTTTTCACATAAGCGTTAGCTGATGGTCTTTCACTGGGGTTTGAGTGACAGCAAGTCTCTTCAAGTCTCCTGGACTCTTCTCAGTATTCTAGCCGTTCTCAACAATGCTGTTGTTTCAATGGTCTCCACTGGTCCGCCAACTTCCAAGTCCTCCAGTCCCTTTATTAATCCTTTAGTTACTGTACCAAATTATTTACTTTTTGAGAGTTTTTCACATCAGCGTTAGCGGATGGTCTTTCACTGGAGTTTGAGTGACAGCAAGTCCCCACAAGTCTCCAGAACTCTTCACAGTATTCTGGCTGGTCTCAATAATACAATATTTTCGATGGTCTCCACTTGTCCTCTTTTTTCCAAGTTATTATTATTATTATCGATTTTTTTACACTGGAGTTTAATAGGCAAAATATTTTCTCGAGTCTTCAAGACTCTTCTGAGTATTCTAGCTGATGTAACAAAGCAGTAGTTTAGGAGGTTTCCATTTTTCCTCTGATTTCCATTCCCTCAATTTTTTCAAACTTTTTCGGACCATTCCAAGCAAATCACTTACAACGAGTATCACAGACATTCTTACGTTCCACAACTTTTTCAATTCTCTAGCAAGATCTAAGTTATTATTATTGTTATTCCTTGCAAGTTTTCCTCACCAGCGTTGGCTGTTGGTCTTTCCTTGGAGTCTGAGTCACAGCAAGTCTCCTCAAATCTCCCGAACTCTTCTCAGTATTCTGATCGATATCAATTTTTTTTTGTCATATAGGCTGGAACTACCATCATTATTGGTAATGTGTTTATCCGTACCTTCCTATCATACTCAGGGGTATTTTTTGTCAGAGTACTTGTTTTACCGGACATTGGCATTGTGGTTAGAGTGTTCGCCAATGGCCTTGGAGACCTGGTTTCAATCCCAGGTCGAGTCATACCAAAGACTCGAAAAATGATACTTGATGCCTCTTTGCTTAACACTCAGCATTATAAGGTATGGATCAAGGGTAAAGTGGATCAATCCAGGGAAAGGAGTAGCGCCCCCTACACCTTGGTGTAGTTGCTATCGAGAAGGGAAACTTGGGGTCAGCCTCGACTACGGTCGCCAACTTTACTTTTCTTACTTGTTTTAAGGTACCAGTTTTTCCAATTCTGTAGGCTAGCCCAAAAAAGACTGTCACATGAAAAGATGAAATCATTTTGTCTTGATTCATAAAATAATACCGAAGAAAATATATTTTAAGTGATTTGAATAAATGACATCTTAGAGATGGTCTCTGTTTTTACGAATACAAAGTTACACCCTAATTTGAGCCCATTGCTTAATTTTTCTAAGGGTTCTGAGGTCAATACTCATATATCTGAATGTATATTATTCTTGAACTGTTGCAATATTTTAGGCTTATTCATATAAACAAACTCTTTTAAGTGACCAAACAAAAGAAGTCAGATTGACAAATTGTGCGGATAGGGAGGCTATTTAAATTCTAAATTCCTTGAAATTACTCCGTCCACAAATATTTCTTTTTGTTGAAATTACAATTCTCTAAATTAAATAGTAAAATTGTATTATTTTAATTTGTTCTATCAATGTGTAAATTGACTTTTTTAATTTGCTCAGATTACTGACGTCAATTACACAAGAATGTTCCGAGCAATATTGAACAAGTCCTGGCGGCAACACCCCACAAGGCACCAACTATACGGCCACCTGCCTCCCATCACGAAAACTATCCAAGTTAGACGAACCAGACACGCAGGACACTGCTGGAGAAGCAAGGACGAACTCATCAGTGATGTACTCCTATGGACCCCCGCATATGGCCAAGCAAAAGCAGGACGACCAGCTCGAACATACATACAGCAGCTCTGTAAGGATACGGGATGTAGCCCTGAAGCCCTGCCAGAAGCGATGAACGATAGGGAGAAGTGGCAAGAGAGGGTCAGGAATATCCGTGCTGGCGGCACGACATGATGATGATGATGACTGAAATATAAAAACAAGAAAGTTATTAATTCTTTTAAATGTTTCAGTATTTTATGAGCCACTCTGTATAACCGGGTTTTTATATTTACTTATTTTATTGTATTCTTTAACTTTATACGTCATTATCTGTTGGCGCTGTAATATTAATTAGAAGGTTTGTTTTTCTTTTTATAACCCTTTAACATTTTATCAGCTCTATTGCTTTTTATGTTACTCTTTGACAGTTTTTCACACCAGCGTAAGCTGATGGCCGTTCCCTGGAGTGTGGGTGACAAGTCTTCTCAAGTTTCCAGGGCTCTTCTTACTATTCTGACCGATGTAAATAATAGTGTTGTCTAGATGGTCTCCCCTTGTCCTATAGCGTCTAAGTCTCCCTGTCTCTTTACCATCTACAATTGGTATTACTGTCAACTTCATGTTCCACAGTTTTGTTTTTGTTTTTGTTTTTATTTAAGCTTTCTTGCAAGGTCCTAGTATTCATCTCTCTTTTCTCTTTCTTTTATTTTCACTCTGTATCCCGCCGAGACGGCAAAGTCTACTATTGGGCAGGTTCTCTTTCTTTTGTTGACTATCACTAGATATGATCGTCTGGCCAAGATAAGGTGATCCGTAAGTATCTCAAAATCCCAGAGAAGTTTGTGAGTCCCATTTTCCAGGACAGATTCTACTTTGTGCATATACCATTTGTTCGTACGGTAAAATTTCAATTTCTTGCATAATTCCCAGTGGATCCCCATTCCCCACCTAGTCATGTCTAGTTTATACAATTTTTCTGCTATTATTATCATTATTGATATTATTTTACTACTTGTTAGTTTTTCAAACTAGTTTTAACTGCCGATTAATCACTAAAATCTGTGTGACAGTAAGTCTCTTCTGGTCACTAGAACTCATTTAAGTATTTCTAACTGAAATTAAAGATGTAATCTGGATTTCTCGATTCTTCCTATTATTATTATTATTGTTGTTGTTGTTAGCATCATATCCATTTCACCATTTCCTTTCCCATATCTTTGGGGATCGTTCCAAATGCACCTACAAAGATTGGTATAACCATCTTCCTTAGCCCTCAGGCAAGATCCGAATATTTATTTTATCTTTTTGCTTTTTTTCTCCTTCTGTAGTCAACCGGAACGGCAAAATACACGAGATGGCATTTCTTTCCTTGTTAATTAACATTCGATCTGGCCTTCTGGCTACGATTGGGTGATCCGTTTATATCTGAAAATCCCAGAAAATTTTATGTCTCTTATTTTCTATCATTTATTTTCACAGAAGATTTAACTTCTGGTCTCTCAGTGACAGCAAGTTTCCTCCGGTTTCTCGAACTATTCTGAATATTCAAGCTGATCTTTGCAATGCTCTTGTTTGAATGGTATCGATTTTTCATCTGTTCTCCAATAACTCCGGTTGCTTTCTCTCCAAACCCTTGGCAATCGTTCTAATAACACTAACTATACATGGTATCATTGTCATCTTCATATTCCACAGCATTTTCAGCTCTCTGGTAAGGTCTAAGTATTTATCCGTTTTTTCCCTTTTCTTTTTCACTCTGAGTTTATTAGTATGTTTAAATTTAAATCTCTTGCTCAATTCACAGTTGATCCTCTTTCTCATATAAGCATACATACTTTTGTATTTCTCATATGCCATTTTACTGCATTCACTTATTATGAGACTAACTTTTTTTTATCTCGGTCACTAGATAACACGCAATTGCCATTCTTGTAATTTTGTCACACCTGTGTTAGCTGGTCTTTCACTGGAGTTTGAGTGACAGCAAGTCTCCCGGACTCTTCTCATTGTTCTAGCCGAACTTAAAGCTATAATTTGGATGATGTCGGGTCGTCCTCCGATTTCTGACTCTTCGATCCCCCTTACCCAGCCTTTAGGAATCATTCTTAGTGCACCAGCTACAATTGGTATCACCGTCATTTTCGTGTTCCAACGCTTTTTTTAGTTCTCTGGCAAGGTCAAAATATTTGTCTCTCGTTTCGTTTACAGTGATTTTCACTCTGTTGTCTGCTGGGACAGCAAAATTCATTATTCGGTAGTTTCTCCTTTTTTATGTTGATTATACCTAGATCTTTTTTTATGTTAATTATAACTAGATCTTTTTTTTTTATGTTAATTATAACTAGATCTTTTTTTTATGCTAATTATAACTAGATCTTTTTTTATGTTAATTATAACTAGATCTTTTTTTTTATGTTAATGATAACTAGATCTTCTTTTTATGTTAATTATAACTAGATCTTTTTTTTATGTTAATTATAACTAGATCTTTTTTTATGTTAATTATAACTAGATCTGATCTTCTGGCCGAAATTAAGTGATCCGTTTGTATCTCAAAATACCAGAAAATTTTGTGCATCTCATTCTTCAAGATGGATTCTTTTTATGTATATACCTTTAGATAGTCTGATCAAATTTCAATTTCTTGCACAATTCCCAGTGACTCACCTTCCCCACCCAGTTGTGTCTATTCTTGTACTCTTCCGTTTTTAGTTTGCTAGAATCGCTTATTATATGATTAATTGTTTCATCTCTATCACCACATAATCAACATTTGCTTTTTTTAGTATTATTTATTTTCACTTTAACATAATTAATCCTCATAGCATTGTTTTATCCTGCTATTAGAAGAGATTTATTTTCTCACTTAAGGTTTCCCTTTTGTAACCATGACCATATCTTCTAGTGTGAGATCATGTCAATTTGTCGCTTGAAATATCCATACAGTTGCTTTTCTTCCCGGTTCTATTTCCTAATTATTATTGTTCTGCTGACATTTACGTTGACAGTATTGTTTTTAGTTGTCGCTGTAATTAGTCGTTTTTTGTTCTTTTTCATGTTGTCTCCGAGTCTTCGTAATAATGTATCCACGCTATTTTTAATATTGTCAAGTTCTCTTTCTCTCTTTTTTTTTTTTCTTAAAACATATATTTTGTTTATGCTCTCTCTGAGAGTGTGCTAATCAATGTAGGGTAGCTCTTGTTCCCTCGTGGAATCCTTTCTATTCTTTGGGAAACAGTCCGTGGCTTATTAGCAAGTAATCATCATCATCATGTCGTGCCACTAGCACGGATATTCCTGACCCCCTCTCGCCACTTCTCCCTATCGTTCATCGTCTCTGGCAGGTCTTCAGGGCTACATCCCGTATCCTCACATAGCTGCTGCATGTTCGAGCTGGTCGTCCATATGTGGGGTCCATAGGAGAACATCACTTATGAGCTCGTCCCTACTTCTACACTAGTGTCCTACATGTCTGGTTCGATAACTTGGATAGTTTTCGTGATGGGAGGCAAGTGGCCGTATAGTTGGTGCTTTGTGGGATTTTGCCGCCAGGACTTGTTCAGTATTGCTCGCAACATTCTTGTGTAATAGCCGTCTAGCTTCTTCTCCAGCCGTTTTGTTAGCGTCCAAGTAGTGCATCCATACAGCAGTATTGACACGACCGCTGCCTGGAAAACCTGCGTTTCATTCTATCGGTCATTTTATCGATAGTTGTCCATGCTTTCGTTGTCTTTTTCGGTTGATGAGACACTGCTTCCTCGGTAGGTGAATCTGTCAACCAGTTTCAGAGAGGTTCCGTCTAGTGTGGAAATGTCGCCTGTTTGATTAAAGAACATATATTCAGTTTTTTGTGCATTGACATGGAGGCCAATACCTGCGACGCCTCGTTCCAAACTATGCAGTAGTGTTTCGGCTGGGTTGGGTGTATTTGCCAGTATCGCTATGTCAGTGGCGTAGTCGGCGTCGGTAATTGTTTTTGCGGGGTACCTTCTGCTTCTTTTCTTTGTCAGCTCGAAGCCGTTTTATTTGATTTTATCAATCGAAGTTCTTAGCACGTAGTCTAGACAGATGATAAAGAGGTATAGGGCTTGTAGTACTCCTGCAACAATGTCGAAGTATTCTATGTCTCCATCCGGTGAACGTACTTTCACTTTGGTGTTTCTATAGAGAATCGTTATTGCTGCTACGGTTTCTTTTGGTAGGCCGTATGCTAGTAGGATTTGTTCCATCTTCCCTCTGTGAATGGAATCGAAGGCCTTGGTAAAATCGACAAAAAGTAATGTCGCCTGTAGGTTTTTTTGCCCGTACGCCTTCAAGGATTCTACGGATGGTCAATATTTGTGAGGTCGTGGATCTATTTCTTCGGAAGCCATTTTGGTTTTTCCTAAGGATGTTGTCGATTTTGGATTCTATGCGGTTTCGTAGTAGGGCATTGTAAATTTTGGCTGCTATGGATGTAAGTGTTATGCCTCGGTAGTTCTTGGTTAATCCGAGGTCACCCTTTTTAGGAAAAGGGGGGATGCATCTCTTCATCCATCTGTCTATCGGATTTTCATTATAGACTGCGTTGCAGTGTCGGAGCAATATGTCGTCGAATTGTCTGGTCTTCCATACTTCTGGGAGTATCTCGTCAAGCCCTGCAGCTTTCCTGGGCGAGTAATAAATCTCTATAATCTGTGCAGTTGGGATTTTCTATAATCATAGATAGACACGTTTTCGATCTATTATTGGTGGAGACGGTTCTTTTTTGTTTTTTGTTGTTTTTTTTTGTTTTGTTTTTTTGGTGGGGGGTCTTTATGAAACAAGACGGCCTTCCTCGGAGTCATCTATTTGGGTATATTTGTTTCTTCGAAGTATCTACTTGGTTCAAGAGTCAGTCCGTCGTAAATAGATCTTCTTCTTCTTCTTCTTCTTCTTCTTCTTCTTCTTATTATTATTATTATTATTATTATTATTATATATAGAGAGAATTGGTTATTATTTTCTCTTAATTCCTTTGTGGATTCTCATCGTTTTTAAATGTGGACTTTATGTATGTAATTGATAACTGATAAATAAGTGAAACATATTAAATTTTAGATTATAAATCGGTCAATTTCTTTGTTTAGTCACATCTCAACCTTCATAGATTCTTTAATGCCAAAGAACAGCTGTGATACTATTTAACCTACAGCTCGAGGGATAAGGCGGTTCATACCTTTCCCGAAGGTGTCAGTAATAAGTAAATGAAAGTAAATATAATAGCGTGACTGGAGTTTGAACACGCGTACTTCAAAGCCGCATTCCAGCATTTTATCCATTGACACCAAGGGAATTCTCTCCTTTGAAATATTGGAAGTACAAGGAGTTTGTGAACTGGAATAAAATCAGTATCGTTTCTGTCGTAAGTTAATGACTGAACGACTACGAATAAACGCTATTGAGGTTTGAATTATGATAATTCTATTTGAATATGTTATATTTTATTAAAATCTAATGAATGATTAACATCTCAAATCTAAAGATGAGCACCATACTTGAAAACGGAGAATGCACAAAACATTTTTCGCATTGAGTGCAGAGATCTCCAGAGTTTTCATAACAGTAACACTTTTTTGCAAAGCATCAAGGCATGTCACTTTTGAAAGCATTTTTTTCTCGCACGAAAACTTGTCCGGAAAGGCAGCCTCACGTTCTCAGTTGGATGACTTTCCAGGCCAACGCCCTTGTGTTGAAATCATTTCTTGCCGATTTTTTAATAATAATGTTTTTTAATAGAAAAACAGTAGTGATACAATTTAACCAATAGCTGAAGGGATAAAGGGACCCATTCCTTTCCCGAGGGGATTAATTCTCACTCTCTCTTTTTCTTTTTCTCTCTCTCTCTCTCTCTTTCTCTCTCTCTTTCTATATATAACGATGTCGAAGTCCAGCACATTAGCCACTACGCCATGCAGACTCTCTCTCTGTTTCTCTCTCTCTCTCTCTCTCTCTCTCTCTCTCTCTCTCTCTCTCTCTCTCTCACTATATATATATATATATATTTGCCCCGGATATTGTGGCCATTGCTCGTCTATGACATTCCGATTACCACCGTGGAATCGTTAGAGAGAGCAATAAGTAATCGGTTGAGAAGGTGGCTGGGCTTGCCGAGATGCTTAAGTGGTGTAGCTCTCTACGGGAACAGCAACGCATTGCGCCTCCCCTGCAGCAGTCTCAGGGAAGAATTCAAAATCACGAAGTCAAGAGAACTGCTACAGTATACAGAGTCTGAAGATCAAAAGGTGGCGGCAGCAGGAATTCAGATAAGATCTGACAGGAAGTGGAGTACGAGGAGAGAGTTGCAAGTGGCGGAGGAGAGGCTTAGGCATAAAGATATCTTAGGGTCGATAGCTAAAGGCAGAGCGGGATTGGGATTTTTCTCCTCGACGCATACTATCAGTGCCAAAGGCAAGGAAAGACCCCATCTCATCCTAGAAGAAGTCCGAGAGGGCGTAAAAGAAGGGTGTTACGGCAAAATGGTCGGTCTGAGTCAGCAAGGAGCCTAGACAAGGTGGGAGGATGTAGAGAAAAAAAGGGTTACATGGTCAGATTGTTGGCGGCCGGGTTTTAACGAGATTCGATTCCTCATTAAATCAGTGTATGATGTGTTACCGGGCCCAACGAACCTGCACATATGGGGGAAGATAAAGACCCCCAATTGTCAACTATGTGCTAGGAAAGGATCTTTACAACATATCCTTAGTAGTTGCCCAAAAGCTTTGGGTGATGGATGGTACCGTTGGCGTCACAATCAAGTACTCAAGGTAACTGCAAATGAAGTGACTAAAGCTATGAGGGCTAGTAAACATCAACCAGGAAAGAAATTGAAGCAGATCAACTTCGTAAAAGCAGGAGAGAAGATACAGAGGAAGAGGAGATAGAAACGATTGGCAGTTGATAGTGGATCTGCAGACTCAGCTGAAGTTCCCCAGACACATAGCTGTAACATCGCTAAGACCGGACCTGATATTGCACTCTGATAACATAAAGCAGTGCATTATTTGGGAGCTGACTGTGTCATGCGAGGAATATATTACTCTCGCTAATGAGAGGAAGAGGTCCAAATACCAAGAACTGGTCGAACGATGTCAACAAAAGTCATGGAAGATTCATTATGACCCCGTAGAAGTTGGTTGTAGGGGCTTTGCTGGACAGCCTTTGGGCAGAGCCCTAGCAAAAATTGGTATAGTCGGGGCAGCTAGAGTGAGAGCGCTGAAGGACATTACCAACACAGTTCTGAAGGCGTCAAAGTGGCTTTGGCTTAAGAGATCAGAGCCATGGAAGAAATAAAGAGGACGATGGAGGAGCCTAAAGAATTAAGACTACGAGACACATTACAAACCATAAATGTATAATGAGTTAATACTAAGTTAGGGTAGTCGGAATGTCAGGGGGAGGGGTTGAAAATAAATGGCGGTTGGGAGGGGGGATTGATATTTTTTTTAATAATCCGTTTTTATTTTTGTTTTTTATTCTTATTTTTTCTTCCTCGTATACTGGTTATGGTCCGCTACAAGGTTTTAATAAATTTATTTACAGCGGTCACGAGCAGTTTTAGTTAATTGATTGAAACATAATTGCAAATAGTTCATTGGACGAAGGGGGGGGGACTGGAGATAGGTTCGAAATAGTAATAAATTAGAATGTAAGGAGTTGAATAGAGTAGCGTTTTTTTGTTTTGTTTTGTTTTTTGTTTTTTTGTTTTTGTTTTTTTTTAGAAATATGCATTAGATTGGTAATATGAGCATAGATTAATGATAAACGGGGAGGGAAATTTTGGAAAAAAAACATGAGTTAATCTGTAGCAAATGATCTCATGAGCCAAATAAACGGGAGTATTTTTTTCTCGGAATAAGGGTATAAGGTAAGAGTTAAAGATTGACTGAATAGTTTTGAGCGGGGGCTTAATTCATGTTAGTTTCGAAGTTTTAGTATAGGAAAGATTTGGCGGGAGATTCGTGTAAGTATAATGAAGTGTAAATCATGAACACGGACGAGTATTAAAATAACATCTTACCTCGGTACCGATTCCGGAAGTAGCCTGGCAAATTTATTTCATTGTAAATTTACAATGAAGGCACGAGGCCTTGGGTTTTTATGGGAGGGGAAGGGAGAGGTCTTTCATTAACTATGTTATCTATGGGAACCTAGCTAGCCACATTCGCCGACCCATTCAGCAGTACAGTATATAATCATTCATTCGTCACCATGTGCGCAGCAATCACCAAAATACCACAATTTCTCTATGAACGCCTACTTAAAATCCCGAGTGCAGTGTATGATTTTATTTACAATATGATTTTTACAGTGAAAGTATATGATGGGGATGGGAGAAAAAAAAACCGAAAACGAAAGAGACGAAACCAAGGAAAAAAGATTCTCCCCGTTCGGTTGCCCTCCCATCCCCCCGTCTATAAAATTGGAGGCCGACTGTTTTCCGGGTCACAACATACTTCTAACTAGGTTTCAAGGGGAACAAAAAGAAATTCCTATTTACTCGGGCTGGGATCCCTGAGGACCCGTACCGTAGACGCCATGGGTCGGCAGAGGAGGGAAGGATGACTCCAACAATGCCCCCTTTCTCACGACCAGGCTCGCTGCATTCACCCACCTTTTGCTGAATGTAATGCGATCCAAGCGTTTTCTATCGCATCTGATTTTGACCCTCAGCTGATGCCGAAAATACAAAACCAGATCACGATGAGAAAAGTTTGCATCGTCATACAATCCCTTGTTTCGCGTCGTCCAGATCACCATTCGAGCTACAGCTAGGATCGTGAGAAACACCATACGCTTCTGACCCTGAAACGGAGGAAGAACGTTGTCTACGACGTAACCAACGTCGAGCAGCACGAGCTGTTTGGGTTCGATGCGAGCCGTCCACTCCCGACGTGATCCCAGAACGGGCGAACTCGCTCGCAGTAGTAGAAGGCGTGCTCAGCCGTTTCTTCCAAGCCACTGCCGCAACGAGTACAATCGGGCATGTCTGGCAGGCCCGCTCTGAAGTTCAAGCCGAGAAGGGGCAACGCATTCCGCACAAGTCGCCAGGTGAGCGAGAACTCGGACGATTCCAGTCTAATTTCCCATCCCGTATTATTATATTCCTTTGAGAGTTTTTGCCACCAGTATTATCTGATGGTCTTCCACTGGATTTTAATGAGAGCTAGTCTCTTTAAGTCTCCAAGACTCTTCTCTCTAATCTGGCCGATCTTTTTAATGTTGTAGCTTGGATAGTCTCAACTCGTCCTCTTATTTCCAAGTCTTCCAGTTCCTGTACCAATTCTCTAGCAAGGTCTAGGTAATTATCTCTCTTTTTGCTTTCTTTACTGTAGTCGGCCTGAACAGAAAAATCCACTATTCAGCAGGTTCTCATCTTTAATTTATTTTATTATCATATTTACCAACCCCTCCGCTCGGGCAGGATATGACACAAGGTCAATTTTTTAAGCGGAGTTTAACAGGTTTGAATTCAGAGTTTTCCTTCTACTAGACTAGTTACCTCACCAAGGCTGAAGAACCTAATCTGTCCTGCTATTTACCCATGGCTGGAGGGAGAATAATTGGATTCATACCTTTCCCAAGGGTATTAGTGCTATGTGAAATGCAATCAGTCTTGTTCTGGATTTGAACTCGTGTCACCGTGTCCATTTCTTACGACGATAACCATTACACCACGGACACAATTTATTTTATTATATTTAATTTAATTGTCTATTACTAGTTTTGGCTGAGATGAGTTGATCATTTTGTATCTCAAAATGCAAGAGAATTTTGCGCGTCTCATTCTCCAAGACGGATTCTGTTTTGGGCAGATAGCATTTGTTAATATGGTTAAATTTAAACTTCTTGCAAAATTCACAGTGGATCACCTTCCCCACCCATTCGTGTCTAGAGTTTTTCGCATCAACCAACGCTGATGGTCTTTCACTGGAGTTTGAGTGACAGCAAGTCTCCTCAAATCTCCAGGTCCTTTCTCAGTATCCTGGCCCATCTCAATAATGTAGTAGTTTAGATGGACTCCTATCATCCTCCTATTTCCAAGTCCTCCAATCCCTTAAATAACCCTTCGGTTACTGTACCAAGATCACCAATGACAATCGGTATAAACGTCACTTTCATGCTCCACAGATTTTTTTTTTAATTTCCTACCAAGGTCGAGATGATTATCCTTCTTTTCACTTTCTTTCAATTTTACTCTGTGGTCAGCCGTGATAGTAAAGTCCAAAATTTTGCATGTTCTCTTTTTTTTTTTTTGTCATTATAAGGTCCGTTCGTTTAGTCCTGATAAGGTGAACAGTTTGTATGTCAAAATCCCATAGGAGTTTGTGTGTCTCATTCTCCTGGACAGATACTGGTTTGTACATATACCATTTGTTCTTATGGTCAAATTTCAATTTCTTGCACAATTCTCAGTGGATCACCCTGCCCACCCAGTCGTGTCTAGTCTTATACTCTTTCTGTGCTAATTTGCTGCATTCACTTATTATATGATTAATCGTTTCGTCTCTATCACCACATAACCTACATTTGCTGTTTTGTTGTTTTATCTATTCTTGCTTTGATATGATTGGTTCTTATGGCGTTGTTTTGAACTGCTATTATGAAAAAAAGATTCAGTTTCTTTCTTAAGGTTTCTCTTTTTTAGCCACGTCCTAGTTTTTTCGTGTGAGATATTAAACTTCCACTTAAAACCTCCGTAGAGTTGTTGGTTTTTCTTTCTATTTTGGTTTTCAAGGAATTGACGTTTTGTTGGTATTTGTATTGTCAGTATTGTTTTTGGTGGCTGTAATCAGTCTTTCACTGCTCTTTTGTATGTAGTCTTCAAGTCATTATATTGATGCGTCAACGCTGTCTTCAGTGCTGGCAAGTCCTCTTCCTCCTCCTTTTCTTGACACATATAGCTCGTCAATATGAGGAAAAAATAGTGAAAGAAGAATAACAAGAAGTTAAAGAAATTCGAGAACAGAAATAGAGAAAGAAAAAACGAAGACAAGGAAAAAAAGATGTGAAAGTAAAGGAAAGATAGTGAAAAAGAAAGAGTGTAGATGAAAGATGAGGGAAATAAGTAAAAGGAAACAGAGAAAGAAAAAGGACATGAAATTTAATGAACAGTAAAGGAAGGATAGTGAAAAGAAAGCGAAAAAAAAGGAAAAAAGAAGTAAGTAAACAAGGTAAAAAGAAAAGAGAAGAGAAAATTAAAAACAAAAAAGGAAAATTTGAAAAGAAAAAAAGGAAGAAGAAGAAGAAGAAGAAGAAGAAGAAGAAGAAGAAGAAGAAGAAGAAGAAGAAGAAGAAGAAGATCAATGGTCTAAATGAAAAGTCGGGTAAAGAAAGAAAGAACAGGAAAGTTATGGGAAAATGATAAAAACAAAAAAATCTTTAAAGAAACAGAAAAGACAACGAAAGAAAAACAAGAAGTTTATATGAAAATTCGTGAAAAGAAAGAAAGAAAGAAAACGAAATCCGAGGAAAAAGAAAATCAAGGAAACACAACAAAAAGAAATAGAGAAAAAATTAAAAAGAATGAAAGAAATTTAAGTAAAAATCTGAAAAGAGTGAAAGAAAAGACAGTGAAAGAAGAACAAAATGTTAAATAAAATACTAATTTCTCTTTCTTTTTACAATTTTTCCTTAACTTTGTTCTTTATGAAAATAAAGAGAGAAAGATAGTGAAAGAAGAACAAGAAAAACAAGAAGCCAAATGAAAGATTGTGAAAAGAAAGAGAAAAACATAAAAATAGAAAAAGAAAACGAGGAAAAGAAAGAAGAAAAGAAAAGATAGTAAAAAAGAAAGAAAGAGAAAAGAAATGAAAAATAATGAAAACCAGTAAAGGAAAAATATAGAATAAAAGAGAGAAAGACGGTGAAAAAAAAAACGAGAATCTAAATTAAAGATCATGAAAAAAAAGAGAGAACGAAAATAACGACGGGAAAAATAAAGTAGAAAGGAAAAGAAAGATTGTAAAAAGAAAGAAAGAGAAAAGAAAGGAAAAATAATGAAAGTCAGTGAAAGAAAAATATGAAAAGCAAGAGAAAGACAATGAAAGAAGAACAAGAAGTTAAATGAAAGATCATGAAAAGAGAGAGAGATAAGAGAAGTAATACGAGGGACAGAGAGAAGATGGTAAAAGAAGTAGAATAAAAAGAAAGAAAAAGAAAAGACATGATAAATAATGAGTGGAGACAAGATAGTAAAGGAAAAAAGGGGGGAAAAGAGAAAGAAAAAACGGCGAAAGAAAAAGAAGACGCTAAAAGAAATATCGTGAAAAGAAAGAAAGAAAAAAAAGAAAGAATGGCAAAAGGAAATGTGGAATTAAAAAATAAAAATTATTATCTTTTTAATGAAATAAAAGAAAAGGCTAGCTACAGAAATGACAATTAGGAACAGAAACATTTTTTTTAATCCATCTGTGATTTTCGTCTATTTTTGTCGTGAAATTAATGATAGAATGCATTCATGTTTGCCATTCGACCTGGACGAAAATACGACACAGCTTTAATCAAATTGATTTCACTTCTGTTCAACTTGAATGACGGGCAGAAGTGAAAAAATTCTAAGTATAGGAACATGGAAAATGCTGTTAAATACCTGGATGTAAACTAAAAGTTTAACAAAAAAAAAAACAAAAAAAAAAAACAAGAAATCTAAATACACCATAGGAAACAAACGATGTTTTATTGACATTTACTAAGTATAGCTTTTGATAGCTTTGTCCTACACAAGGTTAAAAGGGAATTGATTGATTGATTTTAAACTGCATATAAACTTGCCTAGGGTTATTTTAAGTCTTGGGGGTCAGGAAAACACATTCACTCAATATTCTTATGTATATTTTTTGTTATTTCTTAAGAGTCTGTTCCTTTTTCGCACACGGTTATATCGATTATTAATCATATTTAAACAGATCGTTTTGATCCGCATTTAGGAAATTTTCCCCAATGGCCCGGGAGACCTGAGTTCATTTCCAGGTCGAGTCATACCAGAGACTCACAAAATGGTACTTGATACATCCTTGCTTAACACTCAGCATTATAAGGTACATTTCAAAGGTAAAGTGGCACAATCCAGAGGAAGGAGTAGCACCCTTCCCTACACCTCGGTGTAGTAGCTATTGAAAAAGGAGCTTTTAGGTAGCCCTTGACTAGGGTCGCCAACTTTACTTACTGGTACTGCCTCTCCGAACAGAGTAGACCAGGGAGTAATGGCAATGAAGGGGTACCTCACACTCTCTGGATCTTCAGAATTGAAGCCTCGCCATCAAAATGTAGTCTAGTATCATACCAAGAAGATTTTGTATAGCCATACGTATACGTATACCCAAACAGGCACAAATACAACACAAATGCAGACGGGCTCTGTTCTTCAGATATGAACAGTTTATTAACTTCTGAGTTCGGTTCTTCGACACGAGGAGAGAGACACAATTCTTAAAAGTCTTCCGTCATCATACAATGCTAACCCCAACCGTAACGTTCGGCACATCTCGTGATGTTTAAGATCTCAATTCATCTCTGCCGGTAGAGATCCGAAAAACTTAACCGCCGCTGCGACAGTAGAGAACTCAATTCTCTATGCCCCAATGGCAGAGAACTCAATTCTCTGCCTACATGGTCCCATGTCAACCTTCAACTGCCTCTTCAATGGCCCAAATCCAACTTCAACTCAATGGCAGAGAACTCAATTCTCTGCCTACATGGTCCCATGTCAACCTTCAACTGCCTCTTCAATGGCCCAAATCCAACTTCAACTCAATGGCAGAGAACTCAATTCTCTGCCTACATGGTCCCATGTCAACCTTCAACTGCCTCTTCAATGGCCCAAATCCAACTTCAACTCAATGGCAGAGAACTCAATTCTCTACCTACATGGTCCCATGTCAACCTTCAACTGCCTCTTCAATGGCCCAAATCCAACTTCAACTCAATGGCAGAGAACTCAATTCTCTGCCTACATGGTCCCATGTCAACCTTCAACTGCCTCTTCAATGGCCCAAATCCAACTTCAACTCAATGGCAGAGAACTCAATTCTCTGCCTACATGGTCCCATGTCAACCTTCAACTGCCTCTTCAATGGCCCAAATCCAACTTCAACTCAATGGCAGAGAACTCAATTCTCTGCCTACATGGTCCCATGTCAACCTTCAACTGCCTCTTCAATGGCCCAAATCCAACTTCAACTCAATGGCAGAGAACTCAATTCTCTGCCTACATGGTCCCATGTCAACCTTCAACTGCCTCTTCAATGGCCCAAATCCAACTTCAACTCAATGGCAGAGAACTCAATTCTCTGCCTACATGGTCCCATGTCAACCTTCAACTGCCTCTTCAATGGCCCAAATCCAACTTCAACTCAATGGCAGAGAACCCAATTCTCTGGTCCATGGCAGAAACCCAATTACCTGCCTTCATAGTCCAATCTCAACTTCTCAACTGTCGTCTTTTCAAAATCCTCAAATTTTCAGGACCATCTCTTCCGGGCATCCACACTCCAGCTTCATTTCCTGTCTGGAGTTTATTATGACAATGGTGTTGTCATATCCTTTACGAGCAAGAATAAAACTACCCAACAACTGTGCACCTGAACAAAGAGCCGAATAGCTCAAAGCTCTACGAAACTGAATGATAAAATATCATTAACGAAAAATGATTAATATTTAAAAAAATCATTCCTTTATTATATGACAAATACCCCTACTTTTTTAAAAGGATATTATTTATCTGTTATTGTTCAAGTATTGACTACTAGCCATGATTATGGATACTTTAAGTGGCACAGCAGTACAAACTTGGATATTAGCTAAGAAAAATATTCCCTCTTTTGTTTTATAAATGTTGTGGAGCCAATATACTAAGGTACTGAGTTTAGTTCTCTTATTGATTCTGAAATTTAAAATCTAAATGAAGACGTATTCACAAATGAGAAATTAATATAACAAGAGATGACGTATAAACATCAATGACGATTCTCGATATTTCTGATCAGCAATCTTGATATTTTTAACAAATTTTTTTCTGGGGGAGACTCAAAACACAGGTTTGTGCAAGTGCAGTTTGATAACAAATTGATTGATTAATCGATTTTAATGATATATCATCTCGTCTAGGGCTATTTTATGCTGAGAGTTTAGGGAAACGCATTCATTATATTATATGTTCATATTCATTTTTTGTAGTTTATTTCTTAAGAGCCGGTTTATTTTTTGCACATGATCATGTCGATTCCAAATCATTTTTATAGGGATTGATTTGACCCATTGTTCGAATCCTAACAATTACTACCACTCACAACCTTGTGTAGGTCAAAGCTATGGTCATATTTCTTTTAACGTTATCCACATACTATAATCTTAGCTATTAAATAAAATATCTGTTAAGTAAACAAAAAAAATCTCCCTCGGCGCCAGGTATGGTGAATATAGATGTTACAGCACTTGGAAAGACTGGTTAGTTGGTTGGTTGGTTGGCTGGTTGAGTGTTTTGTTTTACGGTGAATCAACCCTCATCGGGTCATTTAACGCCGAATTAGATTTCAAACCATTCAGTTTAGTATAAGTACGGTTTTTGTTTACAAATAGTTAAATAGCAAAACAATTCTATTTCAAACAATTCAGTTTAACATATGTATAAAGTTTCAAAGTCAAAAGGAGTTCTATTTCAAACAGTTCAGTCTAGCATAAGTACGCAGTTTAGTTCTATTTGACCCATAGATAGAACCCTGTCAAGTACTACCACTCCGGGTCAGATTGGAAGAAGTTGAAAGGTTTCAAGACAGAGTGATGAATGAATCGTGATCATATGATGGAATTAGAAAGATCATAGTAGACTGAAAATGTGTTAGTAAAGAAGAAGAAGAAGAAGAAGAAGAAGAAGAAGAAGAAGAAGAAGAAGAAGAAGAAGAAGAAGTGTTATAGAAGATGACGTGAAGAAAGAAAGAAAGAAGATATTTGAAATATATACAATATATATACACGTAGACCTAATTATGGAAAGTAGGTAATATTCCTTAAAACTCTTTCTATATAAAGTACAATAGGTTAAATACGATATACCTGCTTCATATATATATTTAAGAGAATGCTTTTTTATCGTCTTTTTTGTAAAACTGATTTGGTAAATACTGCTACGATAACGCAGTAAATCTTTTTACTCGACTCGATTTTCAGCTGTTCACCGTATTATATATCGTTTTTGTTTTTTGTCTAATGGCATATCAACCTTCGTGATTTAGTACCTCTGAATAGACCACTCACCCATTCATCGAGGCCACTTGTTTGCTGTGGGTAGCGACACATAATGATTGAAGACTGGATCCTGGTGGTTGAGCAGTCTGTGACCCGGCAACCGATGTAGTAAGTTGACTTGCAACACTCCACTTTGGCACTTACTTGGTTAGACGAGTAATCAGAGAGGTTCTATCCAAAAAATATGCTGGTTATTTCAAGCCCTAACACCTATAGAATGGTACTGACTGTATTCGTCAAATTACTCAGATGAAAAACAAGTACCCAAACCTATTTTATCTAAAAGTTGCTAGAAGGTAATGGTTGAGGTTCAATTGCGCTGAGATGGTATTACTTGAAATCATTTAGATCGTGTATAAACAGACGATTATTATTAAATAGAATTATTAAGATTAAACAGAAATTGTTTAAACCATTTAACTGTGCGCAAACAATGAGTAATATTAAATAGTATGAGAGTGAATCAAAAAGAAAAGCTTTTTTTCTTTAGTACTAGAATAATTATCTATCATACATCAAAATGATGCTGGTCCTCTGTGGATCACATCTCTACTTCTCAACATAGTCCCCGTTTTCCTAAATAGCAATGTTCCACCTACAGATTATCATCTCCTCGGCTCCATGAAAAAGGGTTTAAGAGGCAAACATGCCAATGTCGAGAAAGTGAAAACTGCAGTAATAAAGTGGTTCAAAGAACAGTCAGCGGAATTTTATGAGGCAGGGATATGCGGTCATTCAAAAGTAGAACATTGCTATTGAGAAAAATAGTGACTATGTTGGGAAGAAGGGATCTAATCCACAAAGGATCAGCTTCATTTTGATGTATGATAAATGTTCATGTGTCGGTAATTATTCTTAAACTAAAGAAAAATGCATTACTTTTTTACTCACCCATGCATTATTAAAGTTAGGTAGTGTTGAGCAGGTAAGGTTTTCAAGAATCGAAAGAAAGGCTGTGTTCTTTAGACTCTGTGGATACTTGTTAGGGACAGAGTCACTTCTCTTTTGAGAGGAGCTGCAGAGTAGAAACAGGTCGGCAAGGAGTTCACAAGGGCTTTGAGATACTCCGAACAAATCATCACGAATCCAGCGACCACAGTTCATATCCGGCCTGTACCTCAGAAAATAGAATATCAACTCTCCATATGAAAACATAACAGATAACTATGCCTTAAACAATTTACCTATGTGCAAGCAAATGATAAATGTTACATAGAATTATTACTGTTAGACAGCAATACTCTAAACCATTTATGATATGCAAACAAATGATTACTATTAAAAAGAAATTATTACTGTTTGATAGCAATAATGGAAACCATCAAACTGTATGCAAACAAATGATTAATTTCAAAACAAATTATAGTATTTGATAGTAATAGCAGAAATCATATAACTGTGTGCAAACAAATGGGCTATATCTCGTTTAAAATTGTTATCTACAAATTATTGGTTTACAAATTATATATATATATATATATAGCCCAACTATTATATATATATCCCAACTATAATCAACAATACAATGGGACTATACAGAGACGACGGTCTAATCCTCATTAGGAACCCAAACGAGACAGCTACAGAAAAAAGATATCCAACGCACTGAAACTGCTGGGAATTAAGATCACCATATACACAAATCTAAAAATTGTAAATTTCACTAAACTTAGGTAAAGGCACATACGAACCTTACAAAAAAGATAATGGCACACCAATCTACATACACACTTCTTCAAACCACCCACTCTCAGTTACCAAACAAATCCCAAAATCTATCAGCCGTAGACTATCCACCAACTCCTCTAACATCGATATCTTTAACAAACACAAACACATAATTGACAAGCATTAAAACACAGCGTTATAGACAAGCACTAGAATTCATACCTCCAAAAGACAAATCTAAGAATTAAAGTAGGAATATTATTTGGTTTAACCCACCTTACAATAAATGCATAACATCCAATAATGGTAGGGACTTCCTAAACTTAATTACCAATTATAATAGCCCCTTAGCCAAAATCTTTAACAAAAACAACATTAAGGTTAGCTACAGTTGCACAAGCAACATGTCACAAAAAATTAAAAAAACAAAACAAAAAATTGCATCCGCCAACGGTACAACACACCCTTCCAACCAATGTAATTGTAGGGTCAAAAGCACATGCACCCGACCAGAAAAATGCCTGTACAAAAACGTCATACACAAAACCACGGTAAAACTAAACAATTCCGTCAAACATTACATCGGTGCAACGGAGGGCACCATAAAAGAGAGAATTTACAACCATAAACTTTCTTTCAAAAACAGAAACTATGCATCCAACACCTCATTATCCTCGTACATATGGCACCTAAAAGACATAAACATCACTCCCGCAATCACCATGGAGATACTAAAACAAGCACCTGCCTACAACAAAACATAAAAAAATGCCTTCTTTGCCCCCACGAAAAGTTAGCCATCATAACCTACCCATCACAAAACACCCTACTAAATAAAAAATTTGCAATCCCTTAAAAATGTAGGCACGAGAACCAACACCTTCTCTCACACTTCGATCTATACACACAACCCATCTTACACCTCAAATATATATATATATTAAAAAAAAAACTGAAGGACCGTTAGTACCATTTTCCTCCACCGACCATCACACTTGCCACACAATATATGTATCATCTTTCTCCATTTACCCCCATATTCTTCTCCACACGCCTCTTACTATCTGTTAATTTTACATTTTTATGAGAATTAAGAATAGGCCCCAACACTCTACCCTTATCTTATCTACCACGTACCACTCTACCCTTATCTTATCTACTACGTACCACTCTACCCTTATCTTATCTACTACGTACCACTCTACCCTTATCTTATCTACTACGTACCACTCTACCCTTATCTTATCTACCACGTACCACTCTACCCTTATCTTATCTACCACGTACCACTCTACCCTTATCTTATCTACCACGTACCACTCTACCCTTATCTTATCTACCACGTACAACTCTACCCTTATCTTATCTACCACGTACCACTCTACCCTTATCTTATCTACCACGTACAACTCTAGCCTTATCTTATCTACTACGTACCACTCTACCCTTATCTTATCTACTACGTACCACTCTACCCTTATCTTATCTACTACGTACCACTCTACCCTTATCTTATCTACCACGTACCACTCTACCCTTATCTTATCTACCACGTACCACTCTACCCTTATCTTATCTACCACGTACCACTCTACCCTTATCTTATCTACCACGTACCACTCTACCCTTATCTTATCTACCACGTACAACTCTAGCCTTATCTTATCTACTACGTACCACTCTACCCTTATCTTATCTACTACGTACCACTCTACCCTTATCTTATCTACTACGTACCACTCTACCCTTATCTTATCTACCACGTACCACTCTACCCTTATCTTATCTACCACGTACCACTCTACCCTTATCTTATCTACCACGTACCACTCTACCCTTATCTTATCTACCACGTACCACTCTACCCTTATCTTATCTACCACGTACCACTCTACCCTTATCTTATCTACCACGTACAACTCTAGCCTTATCTTATCTACTACGTACCACTCTACCCTTATCTTATCTACCACGTACCACTCTACCCTTATCTTATCTACTACGTACCACTCTACCCTTATCTTATCTACCACGTACCACTCTACCCTTATCTTATCTACTACGTACCACTCTACCCTTATCTTATCTACTACGTACCACTCTACCCTTATCTTATCTACCACGTACCACTCTACCCTTATCTTATCTACTACGTACCACTCTACCCTTATCTTATCTACTACGTACCACTCTACCCTTATCTTATCTACTACGTACCACTCTACCCTTTTCTATAATAGCGTATATATCACACAACATAAACACAAAACATGTAACTATTAAAAATAACCATCCAAACCACCCAACTATTACCCGTACCTCCCAAACCCGCCATCTATTTCCTTAATGAATTTCCTTAAATTCATAATGACAACACTTTGCGCTTCAGTTATAATCATCATCGTACATAAATAAACTATTATTGTAACCCCTTTATTATTTTCATTATGCACGTACTATCAAAGATGACTATAGTATATATAATATTTACTCTACATTTCATTAATTGATTATTATATCCTAGTTCAATTCCCTTCCCTAAATATAATACTAACATTGTACAATATCATATTGCAATACAATATACTCCTACTTATACCCATTGTGATTCTGGTTTACCATAATATAACCGTTTAAATACGCTTACAAATCAAATCTTTATTCATTCCCCTTGACATGCAATGATGATGTTTTGTTCCTTAGCTATAGTCACCTAAACATAGAGAAATAAATAATGTAGCGAAAAATTAAGATACACCTACGAATTTATATCTGGTTAAAACAACGCGCTGCGTTTGTACCTTCATTTAAACCCATACATACGAACTAATACGCAACTATAACCTACATAAGCATACGCACACACCCACACACACGCTCACACACTTACAATCACTCGAAAAGATTCCTACAAAATCCCAACGGTTTTTTTACTGTATTTTTTCGATTTTCGATTCATTTCATTTTCTTAACTGCCTGATGATTGTTGTTTCGCAAAAAACTCCGTGAAACCCAGGGGTCGCAGTATAAATTCCATGAATTCCATGAAATATATATATCTAATATATATTTATTCATTATTATTTATATATATATATATATATATATATATATATATATATATATATATGAACAGGATTTAGAATTAAATAACCCACAAGGGTTGATATGTCATGAAACACCACCAACCCAAACAATTAGATAAATATGCTCTATCACTGATATTGAACAACACTAAAACAGCAAGTTATATTTTGATACATATATATATATATATATATAGAAAGAGAGAGAGAGAGAGAGAAAGAGAAACAAGTGGACCCGTGGCATAATGGTTTGTAAGCCGAACTCCCAGACCAGTGTTACTAATTTCGATTCTCACTGGGCTTACCATACCTAAGAACTTTCTTTAACATGTCTGTGTTAACAGCGGTATTGACTCTATAACCCTGACAAAAATTGCAGTGGCATTGCATCTCCCAAGGAGCTGATGACTCTCAGGCACATCTCATTTGTGTGGAATGTGGTTTGCATGACGACTAGAACTTCCTTCAGGTCTCTGCATAACCATCTGTCCTTCCTTCGGTTAAACAACTTTGTCAACGAAAAATCAGGAAAAGGTCAGGAATAACGCAATCACTATAACACTATCAGTATATCACTATAACGCTATTTCTTTATCCTTATGGCACTATCTCTGTATCCCTATAACGCTGTTTCTATATCACTATAATGCTATCTCTATCCCTATGACGCTATCTCTGTATCACTATAACGCTATCTCTTAAAACCTATAATAATATCTGGATATCACAATAACGCTATCTCTTTATCCCTATAATGCTATCTCTATATCACTATAACGCTATCTCTGTATCCCTATAACACTATCTGTATATCACAATAACGCTATCTCTTTATCCCTATAATGCTATCCCTGTATCCCAATAACGCTATCCCTGTATCCCTATGACGCTATCTCTTTATCCCTATAATGCTATCTCTATATCACTATGACGCTATCTCTGTATCGATATTCCGTGCTTTTAAGATAAATATTACGCAATGTATTTTCATTTACTGAGTTAAACTCGTTTTTGACATATTTTGGGTGAAGACTAAAGTAAAGGAAACGTTGGAAGAAAGTTAATGCTTTTATATATATATATATATATATATATATATATATATATATATATATATATATAAAGAAAAAACAGATGATGTTCTTAATGAATAGGAAAAAGAGAAGAATATAATTTTGAGAGACATTATCAGACTGTTCGACTAAATATAGCGGAAAATTGCTTTCGTACGATGCGAGATTCTCTATTTACAAATTGCATGATGCAACTCTTCAGACAAAATTACTAGATTGATATCCAAAAATAAAGCTACAGGGAACACGCTTCAGTCAACTAAAAAGACTATCCCTTCATAAATAGATAGATAGATAGATAGATAGATATGAACTGACTGAGGCAGAGAAAGATGAATGAACAGACATAGATTTGTAGAGATAAATCGGCTTACTTAAGTATATACATAGTGTAGGATATGTATGAATGGATTAGAAAGAAAGAAAGAAAGAAAGAAAGAAAGAAAGAATGATATGCGAGGCTGAGAGAAATAAATAGAATTAGATTTATAGAATTGAATAGTCTATAATAGATAGATAGATAGATAGATAGATGGATGTTCTAAAAAGACTGGACCTGTTTTTAAACATGTACTTGAATTATTTTTAACGTCGCATATAACAAAAAAAGGCTAATTGCATATATTTACTTTATATATGTTGAAAATGATTTGTTTGAGATTTAAGTCAGGTTCGTTCCCATTTTATTACATTTGCTGCTTAACTTATTTTGGTCAAGCAAAATTTCCATCTATCACCTAAAAGAAATATTTCAAACTTGTTATGAAGTGAAGACTGGAGAAATTTCAAATTAAATTCGTCTCTCATACATTTTTAAGATTTCTACACGAAATAAGTCTAAACTATCAACGCGAGTTCGCATTCGGATAACAGTAGAGTTAACACAAAAAAAAAAAAAAAAAAACAGAGATGTCTAAGTAAATCATAGGCATAACTGCCCAGTCGGCTGGGGCAGTAGAATACATCTATGCAGGGGGGTAAGACCCCCCAAACGAGTGTCCTAGATATGATGCTAAACAATCTGATGGTGAGTTTCCAGTGATGTTGGAGCTTTGGGGGAGTGAGGAACACCCTTACATCGCTATCAATCCCAGGTCCACTCTCGCCCGGAGAAGTAGCAGCTGATAGGGTCTTATCTTTGAGTTAGATAGAACTAAATCGTGGTTTCGTGAGTTTCCTGTTTTTGCATTTAAACTGCGTATTTATACTAAGCTAAATCGTTAGAATAAAACTAATTGGACATTTAAACTGCATACTTATGCTAAACTGAATTGCTCGAAGTAGAACAGTTTTGGCATCTAAACTGCGTACTAAATTATCTAAAATAAACCTGTTTTTACCTATTACCCAGTGTATTGGCCAATAGGCTAGAGCTGTTGTCAGACCCTCTAACCAACGATGTCCTGTCCCGGAGTGGTAGCATCTGATAGGGTCCTATCTTTGGGTTAAATAGTGCTAGACTACGTACCAATGTTAAACTGAATTGTTTGTAATAGAACTATTTTTGACACTTATAATGTATGTACGCTAAACTGAATTATTCAAAATAGAACTGTTTTGACATTTAACTGTTTGTAAACAAAAACTACACTTATACTAAACTGAATTATTTGAATTTGACATTTACATGTGTGTGAACAAAGACTATTTATTGTTACACTAAATTTCTTGAATAAGAACTGTTTGACTAAACTATATAGCTTGAAAGAGACACTTGAACTGTGTGCTTATGCTTAACTGTATTGTTTGAAAGAGAACTGTTTATTTGTATAAAATGGAATTGGCAGTAAATAACCTACAAAGGTTGATATGCCATGAAACTCGGTAATTTCAACTGCTAAAAACTCTAATCTATTAATACAATATTGCCAACGCACTAACATTTGTCACGTAGTCTCTCACTGGGAGAAGAGAAATAAGGAATTGCTACTATCCCTCGTGTTTGAATTAGCAAGACGTCAAAGAATGACTGTTAAGAGAGATAGTAATATAGATCAATCCTGAAGGAACAAATCCAGGTCAGAATGGAAACGAACAGATGTTTGTAATTTATGGCCAGATGGATAAAGAAGGGGGTACAGGTATATATAGTAGCCCTAACGAATCGCCTGACAGGGGAAGGAAGAAGATAGAAGCCAAATGAAGGCTAGAATCCCAAAGCGGAAAGAGCCCCCTCCTTCCGTCAACGGAAATAGGGAATAAGAAAATCAGTTTTGGAACAGACTTCGTCGTGTGAGGATGCGAGTCCCATGCCAAGACTCCGGGTAAAGAAAGCGGAAAGGATCTTGGACAAGAAGAAAAGCTATACCTTCAAGCCAGAACTAAAAATAACATAAAGGCCGTTAGCCCGTAAAAAAGGAAAATATTCTCCAAAGGAAAGTCGTCGTAAAGATAAGTAAACTTTAAGACTGTTTCTCCCGATACCAAATTATATATCCTTTCTCCCTCTCTCTCTCAAGTTGAAGAAAGATAAAGAAGAAAGAAAAGAAAAGAAGAAAGACATTTATGTTTATGTACTATCCGTTAATAATATAGCCGACGCGGTGAATATGTGTATCAGCGTGTATAGTAAAAAGATTGATTTATTTTAATGTTCCCACGTGTTGAAATTGTTCAGTTGTGTCGTCAACTACCAAGTTGTTATTTCATGTTTCTTTTTCAGCTTCTATTCGCCTTATGTTATTCTCGCTTAAATTGTCCTATGAATTGCTTTGAAAATATTATACGGGAAACCGGAGTAGTCGACTGCTATAATTAATATTATTATACTTAAACCTAGAGGTCCATACCTTCAATAAATTTAGGGATGGAAGAGCTAGTGGCCTGGTGGGTGTATATGTAATGTGAAATTTGGAAACCCCTTCCCAACGGCGGTCAGTCTAGCCCTAAATTAACCCCCACACAATATGCCAGTTTCTATATGCCCGAGAAAGGACTCTGAAATAGGACTTATTCCACGAGGGATCAAGTGCCAGACCGCCCCGTCTTCATACAAGCAAAAAAATAAAACTCCCTGTTTGGTGATAACAATATTTAAATGCACCAGTTCCCATACGCTATTGAACTGGTTGCTCATCCGGGGATCTTAATATTTTAATTTGCCGTCCCACATTGTTGCATAAACTTAACTCACATGTATATTCTACACATTTAAATATATATATATATATATATATATATATATATATATTCAATTGTAATATATATATATATATATATATATATATATATATATATATATACATCGTTTCATATAATATATACACAAACACACACATAAACGCATATATCTAATCTCTTTTTCTTGATTTTTTAATCACCTCGAGTGAGGTGCGAAACCGGTTCGCTAGCCTTTTCATTTTTTTCTCTTCTTAATTTTAACCATGATTACTAAATATGCACATTTCATAGCTATCATTAAATTTCGTACCACAAAAAATAAAATTTTCTGAGGCTTTAGTATACACCGACTGTTTCTAAACAATCTGATGTTAAGGCACTCGTCCTGGAGCTTTGGGTAATGTCGGGTTCTTCTTCGTTGCCAGGTCCACTCTGACCAGAGTTGTTGCACCTATTAGGGTCCCTCATATGGGTCAAGTAGAACTGTAAGTTCATTTAATTTGTTCAAATAAAATAGCTTTAACTCATTTAAAAATAGTTTCCTGCAAACTGTTCACCGAAAAATCATATATATATATAAAGTAAGTTGTAAAGTAGGCGACAGTTGGCTAGGGCAACCAGATAGCCACCTTTTCAATAGCTACTACACCGAGGTGTAGGGGAGGGTGCTACTCCTTTCACAGGATTGCTCCACTTTACCCTTGATACATACCTTATATCGGTGATTGTTAAGCAAGCAGGTATCAAGTCTTTGGTATGACGCAACGTGGGATTGAACCCAGGTCTCCCAGACCAATGGCGAACACTCTACCCCCTACGCCACTGAGCCGGTTCATATATATGGATATGAATGAACAGGATTTCATTTGAAATAACCTTCAAGGGTTCATATGCCTTTGAAATAAATAACATAACCCCTCTCTATCTATCTCTCTATCGATCTATCAATATCAATCTATCTAGCGATTGCTTTGAATACATATATATATATATATATATATATAAACAGGATTTGATTTGAAATAACTGCTGTATTGTCATCTTCTGATTCATGCAGAAATATACATATATATGCTGGATACATACCGACGCAATGATAACAGACGCAGTAATAAACGACGCAATGATAAAGATAGACGCATGAAGGAAGACGCAGGAAGACTTCTTTAACAAAACATATACCTCTTACTTTATTGCAAGGGTTCGAATGGTTTGTTCAAGGTTTACATGTGAGAGGGAGTTGGAGATCGAACATAAACTGTAATATCTTGACCCCACTGTTATGACCGTCACGTTGTGTCTTTCTTGTTCTCTTGATGCTCAACCGGAGGCCTAGGGCCCACTGCTGGATGCTGGCTTTCTTTATTGCATCTTATCAGCATCTTCTCTGGACCCCAAACTCCATCGGGGTATGCGAGGGCCCCCTCGGTTGGGTGTGGCTTTCCCTACCACCCCTCCTCTCCAACTGTCTGGAACTCTCCTGGCAACTGCTCTGGCTCGTCGAACTCAACTAAATTATATAATCGTTCGACGCCCACTCGATCTTTGAAATCGAATGTTTAATCGTCATCAAGCGGAAATAACTGTCATGCAGTTCAAAGGTCACTCTCTTCCGGTGCATCACTCTGTAGTGTACCATGGGAATTTTTCTTGCTCGTCCCATTTCATCAGCCAATTTCCGCCCACGCGATTTCCTCTCATAACTACCATTAGAATGTATCACTTCCTTCCGGAGCATCACCTTGAATGGCATTTTTGGCCGGGTCAAAAGGTCAAAACATAACAATAACCTTCAAGAATTCATATGTCTTTGAAACAAATAACATAGCCTCTCTCTCTCTCTCTCTCTCTCTCTCTCTCTCTCTCTCTTTCTATATATATATATCGATCACTTTATACATATATCGATCTCTTTATATATGTATATATATATATATATAGGGGGTGTATTAGTGTGAGAAGATCTTGTGATAGGTACAAAATATAGATATTCTTTTCAAAAGTTTGTCCATAAGATATGAAAACGATTAAAATATTTTAAAACCCTAGAACAAGACCCAGTTTTTTTTATCTCTTCTCTTTAGAAAATTATATCACTGACAACAAAGTTTACACCAGAGGAAGCAAACATGAGTTATCCATCGAAAAAGCCTTGGGAGAGGAAAAAATTTGATTTTTAAAAAAATTACCGTAAGCCAGAAGAGTTGGCGCTGAAAATGTTTTCTTCACGCGATCTTTTTTTTTTTAGGATTTGAAAATATTTTAATTGTTTTGAAAATATTTTTAATGCGCACGCTTTCAAAAACAATATATGTATATATATAACTGTGTGATATATATATATATATATATATAGCACTGTGATTTGAATTCAGAGAAATTTGATGGTCAACAAATCCTGTCGGCAAGGCCTACAATACGTCGATTAAGTTACATGTCTCTCATCTTGATGTTTGTCCCAACAGCAATATATTGATTCTATGCCGATCTCCACGTCTTTTTCACAGGTATGGTACTACCTAATTAATGGAACAAGTCAAGGACAAAAGAAGTTATTGTAGTAATCGTATTAAGCCAAGACATTGCTTAAAGGTGGCATCTTAAGATTTTAGAGTATTAGAATTAAACTAATTTAAATACGTGAAAAGGATTTCTGTAAGTCCTTGGTTGTCCCGTTCTCTTCGGGATTGAGTAGGAGAAAAGAAAGCCCTGATACCGAGACATCATACATTTTATTTATCCACTTTAGTTTTACATTATTGCCTAGGAGTCGTCAGATTTTAGAATAGAACCGTTAATTTTCATCATTTTTTATGTGAATATGACTTTGTATATTTTTGTTGTTTTGCTGGATTTTATTGCATATCAACTTTTGTAGATTATTTAATATCAATTCCTGTTTATATATATATATATATATATATATATATATGAGGATCATTTAATAAGTTTCCTGACTTTTTTTGTATGGGCACTTTTATTGATAGTACACACATGAAACTAGTCCCCTTCGACGTAATCTCCTCCGGCTGCAATGCACTTGTATCGTTCCAACAAGTTCTGGATGACCCCATGGAAGTCCTCTTGTGTGAGCTTGTCAATGACCTTCGTCACAGCCTCTTTCATAACCTCAATTGTTTCATAACGACAGCTTCTGAGCTTAGGGAGTAAATAAAAGTCACAGGGAGCAAGGTCTCGACTATAGGGAGCGTGAGGAACTGTCACGATGCCCATCTTGGTCAAATAGTCTGTGACAAGGATGAAGTTATGGACTGGTGCATTGTCCTGGTGAAAATGCCATTGACTCGGTTTGATGAGTGCTGGTCTCTTCCCTAGGAATCTCTTCCTGAACTCCCTTACAACCTCAACATAGTAACCCTAACCCTAACTCTTTGGCCAATCAACTCTGGTGTATTGACTTCCTTACTCTTCCCACACTTCTCATCATCCCTCACAGACTCCCTGCCTTCCTTGAATCTCTTATGCCGCTCAAAAACTGATGCTCGATTCGTGAAAGATGGTCCAAGAGCAGTCTGAAGCATTCCATACTTTTCTGGGGCATTTTTCCAACTTTAAAACAGAATTTTATTGCATATCGTTCTTCTAAAGTGTCCTCACGTCCAGATTGCAATGTGACAATCAGGCTTTAGTAGGGTGCATTGCAATTCCTGCTGTAGCTGTTCATTTGAACCTGAAATCATAAAAAAATAGTCAGTCATCTCATAAGATGTATAGCAATAACATACTGAATTTTCAAGAGTCTATGACAATTTTAAATGCCCGAACAAAAATGTCTGGTAACTTATTGAATTCACCACGTATATATATATATATATATATATATATATATATATATATATATATATATTCCTGATTTGTCAAAGAATAGTTTGTAGGTTTACAATTATGGTACGCAGTTTCAAATATCGCTATGCAACACTATTAGTTTTATTTGCACTCATTTAAGTCATTTCAAGTATTTTTATTCAACACTTGTAAACCTTTCAACATACTAAATGGTTTGAAGTAGAGTAAATGAAAGAATAGATGTATTTGACCCTGAGATGGAACCGTAACAGGTGCTACCATTCCGGGTCTAATATGATCATGGAGTAATAGCAATGTAAGGATACTCCACATTTTCTAAATCTCCAAGACTGGAGTCTCGCTATCAGATGCAGTTTAGTGTCATATCCAATACAATCGTTACAGTGAAGGTGCTTACTCTGCGTATTCTACAGCCCTTGTCGACAGGACTATTTCCATATATTTGATTAGACAGTTTCAGTGGTGTAGAATTTAATTATTATCATCATCATGACAGCATGGATTCCCTTTATTCCTTCTCTCTCTCTCTCTCTCTCTCTCTCTCTCTCTCTCTCTCTCTCTCTCTCTCTCTTACTCTCTCTCTCTCTCTCATGCGCACTCGCTCTCTCCCGCCATCTGTGCGTATTGGCCATTGGTCTTGGCGAGTGCTTCCAGTTTCCCCACAAAGCTGTTGAATGCAAGTTTTTTTTGCTGCTCATCCGATACTGGTGTGGTCATATGTGAAGGAGTCCCCACTTACTTTCTTAGCAAAGTCCTCCATGTCTTTTTCGTCTTACTTGGATGGTTTGTGATATAGGAGGTAAATAACTGTAAAGCCGCTGATTTTTCGCGGTGCTACTTCAAGGATTTGTTCAAAGCAGCACAAAGTCTCATTGTGTAGTTCCCATTTAACTTTTTCTTCAAGCATTCCGTTAGAGTTCAAGTGGTGCAACCATACAGTAGTAATAACACGCTTCAGTTCGGAAGATTTCCCGTTTAATTTCACCAGAGAGGTTAACTTTCCATTTAGTCGATAACCAGTCAATAGTAGTCTATGTTTTCCCTATGCGTACCTTGAAATCGCTTTCGGTTAATGAGATATTGCTGCTGAGGATCGGTTTGTTTTTGTTTCGTTTTCAGGTTTTTTTGTTTTTGTTTTTGTTTTTAGTGGTTATTTTTTGTGGGAGTTATGGTATATGATTTGTTTGCACATAGTGAAATGGTTTCAATTATTGCTACCTAACTCTAATAATTATATTCAACATTAATCATTTGTTTGCAGTCAGTGATGTGGTTATAAGTATTGCTATTGAACACTATTACTTCATTTGAACACACTTAAATGGTCCTACATATTACTATGTAATGCCAATAATTCAGTTGAGGCACTCAGTTAGAATTTCAAGTACTGCTATTAAACACTAATAATTCTACTCAACGAAATAAGATGGTTTCAAGTATTGCTATGGTACAGTAAAAATTTAAAATCAGTCATTTGTTTGCACATGGATATAAATAGGATTTGACAGGAATAGTTTGTGGGTGATTTCATTTTTAAATGATTTAGAATTAATTCGTTTGCTCACGAGTATTGCAATTGTCTCTACACAGTTAAATGTTTCCAGTTATTGTTATTTAACTCTAATAATTCTATTCGATATTAATCATTTTTTATAAATAGTTAAGTGGTTACAAGTATTGCTATTTAACACTAACTATTCTATTCAATACTATCCATTCATTAGCTCATAGTTAAATGTTTCCAACTATTGCTATGCATCACTAATCATTCAATTATGAAGTCATTTGTTTACACAGAGTTAAATGGTCAGACATTTCTATTTCTAACAATTTAAATCAATGCAAGTCATCTTTCTTCACCCAGTTTAAAATGTCAAACAGTTCTATTTGATCCATAGATTGGACTTTATCAGATGCTACCACTCCGGGTGAGCGTGGACCAGGAAGCAATGGCAATAAAGGGGCACTACCTATTCTCCAAAGCTCCGGGGTTGGAGCCTCGCCATTAGATGGTTGAGTTTCATATCCAGGACACTCGTTGAAGGGGTCTTAGCCCTCTGCAGAGATGCAGTCGGTATACTCTACAGCCCAAGCTGACTGGGCTATACCGAGGTATATGAACTAATCTACTAAGTAATAATGTTTATTAATATCTGTTTTGTTTGCATAATGTTCGCATTCACCCAACCCCTCCGCCATTGAGAGAATGTGAAACAGGTTCAGATTTAAATAGTATGAATTCAGAGTTTCCTTCTCCTAAACTGATAGCTTAACCAAAGCTAGTGAGCCCAGTCTACCCCATTATTTACTCATAGGTGACGGGAGAATGGTTGGATTTATGTCTTTCCCAAGGCTATTAATGCAATGGGAACTGCAAACAGCCTCGTCCTGAGTTTGAACTTGGGTCACCTGCTCCATTTTTCACGACGATAACTATTACACTACGAGCACGATTCATAGTGGATCCCCTACCCCAAACCATTCATGCACCACGAGAAAGAATATAATACCAAATCTTTGGTTTGGAAGAAATTAGCTTTTTATATTAAAAAATGTTGGTGGACTTAATTATGCGCGTTACTGTAACCATACAAGTGTGTATGTGTATACGTATGCTTATATAAATTTATCTGTGTATGTATGTGTGTTTACAGTGTGTGTGTATGTATGTTTACTTGCATTTATGTGTCTCAGTACGTGTGTTCATGTGTGTGTGTGTGTGTGTGTGTGTGTGCTTATTTGCGTGTATGTGTGTATGTATGTTTATCATATTTACCCAACCCCTCCGCTCGGGTAGAATATGACATAAGGTCAATTTTTTAGCGGAGTTTAACAGGTTTGAATTCAGAGTTTTCCTTCTCCTAGACTAGTTGCCTCACCAAGGCTGAAGAACCTAGTCTGCCCTTCTATTTACCCATAGCTGGAGGGAAAATAATTGGATTCATACCTTACCTAAGTGTATTAGTGCTAGGCGAAATGCAATCAGTCTCGTCGAGGATTTGAACTCGTGTCCCCGTGTCCATTTCCTACGGCGATAACCATTACACCACGGGTATGTGTGTTTATAGTGTGTTTATTGTGTGTGTGTATGTTTATTTGCCTTTATATGTCTCTGTATGTATGTTCATATATGTGTGTGTGTGTGTGTGTGTGTGTGTGTGCTTATTTGTGTTTATGTGTGTATGTATGTGTGTTCATATGTGCGTTTATTTGCGTTTCTGTGTTTATTTACGTTTTTTGTGAATGTATGTGTTTTCATGTGCATGTGGATGCTTATTTGCACTTATGTATGTATCTATGTGTGTTCATGTGTGCGTGTGTTTATTTGCGTTTATGTGTGTATGTATGTATGTGTGTTAATGTGTGTGTGCTTATTTGCGTTTATGTTTGTATGTATGTATGTTCATGTGTCTGCGAGTTTATTTGCGTTTCTGTGTATATATGTGTGTGTTAATATGTGTATGTATGTGTTTATTTACGTTTATGTGTGCATTTATGTGTATTCATGTGTATGTGTGAGTATGTGTGTGTGTGAGAGAGAGAGAGAAAGAGAGAGAAGTATTGAATAAAATCCGATGGTAAAAAGAAAAAATTCGGAAAATTGAATTGACACGTTTCTGCTATCGAGGTAGTTGCTGAAAAAATCTTGGGGTGCTGAGGAGATGTCTGTTTTCTTTCTTGCTAACCGTTGTCTCTTTTCGAATTCAGCGGGTAAAAATCTCGACTCCGACCCATAGGCTTGGAATTTCTTTACTCTGCCGGACGGAAGTTCCTCACTTCTCCTTCTGTAATACGACCGGCTTTTATATCCATCGCCAGGTTGTAGAATTCTCAAGAATCCTCCCGATATTTTCACAATATTCGAGAATCAGGATGTGCGTAATCATTTCCTGTTTCTTTGTTTTCTTTTCTACGTTTAACCTCATGCTCACTTAGGGTCACGGGGTCACTTAGTTCAACCGTTAAAACCGGCACCAACATGACTTGATCATATTACATGACACCGATACTATCTCTGCTCTGAGTGGTGTCAAATAAAAGAAAATAATAATAATATTTTAAAAACAAAGTACCTCCAATATATATATATATATATATATATATATGGTGTAATCGGATGGAAATTCAAAGTTGGTTAAGTCGTCATTATAAATTTATTTCAGCGGAGAATATTACTATACTCTCCGTCTCGTCAAATGACTTTTTACATGCTTTTCTCGCAGTATTGAACACTCACATAGATTTTTATGATATTCCTCATATATTCTATAAAAAAAATAATCTACACCCACTGTCCTTGAACGTTGACTGGGTATTATATATATATATATATATATATGGTGATTGAATGATAAATAAAAGACCCAAAAACATAAATATAAAATAAGCATTAAATGAAAAAAATAGACACAAAGAAACAACAGTCTCCCATGAGGCCTCTGACAGGAAGAACAATCTGCGCATGCCTGAAAATATGGGCATCATGATACCAACAAGGAATTCCTTCTCAGATTCCGATTGACATCTCGAACTAGAGGATGACTATTTTACTGATTCGCGAAAACATTCCACTCCTTGAAATAGTTATAACTCTGGGAATAAAAGCTGAGTTTAAGAGTATTCCTGTCTCTTTTCCGTCATTGATTCCTTTTTAGTCAGAAAAAAAAAGAATAAGTCAATGGAGATAAGAAGAAAAAGCAAGTGACCAACTTCATAATCTTTCCTAACATACCCAAACCTCTTATACCCAAATATATATATGCATATATATATATATATATATATACTTTTCTTTCCTAAACCAAAATCCATCCAAACACCGCCATTATGCTACATTTTGCTATAACGACAGCTTCTGGGCTTTATGCCCTAAAACAGTTTTTGTATAAAAATAGTTTCAAAGGAAAGCTTCACCCAAAAGATATTTTATTTTGTAAAAATGAAGTCAAGGGGGCGTGATGATTTATTCTATTTCTTGTGAGTTTTTTTTACATCAGTCTTAACTTGTATTTATTTTTTACTTGAGACTGAGTAACAGCAGATATCCTCTGGTCACCAGGACTCTTCTCAGTATTCTAGCTGTGTTCTGGATGGTTTCAATTTTTCCCCTGATCTGCATTTTCATTCGGTGGTCTTCAAGAACATCGAAGTCTTCTAGCTGAGAAGTTAGTTTTCTTCCAGTTGATTTAATCTAGTTCCAGCCTTCGAATCTAGATTAAGTGATCCATGTGTATCTCAATAACGTTGAAAATTTTATTCGTTTCATTTTCTTGTAGAATTTCTGATTTTGGCATGTTCCAATTTCTCAATACGGCTAATTTTTTTGTCAATTCCCAGTTGATCAGCTTCCCGACCTAAACGTGCCTATACTTGTACTCCTGTATCAATTTACTGCATTGGTGGACTCTCTCTCTCTCTCTCTCTCTCTCTCTCTCTCTCTCTCTCTCTCTCTCTTTCTCTATTTCCCTCTCTCTCTTTCTCTCTCTCTTTCTACATAGCCCGCAACTTCTGTGTTTTCTTAAATTCTTCTATCGGTTGTAACTTAATATAGAAATATATTGGTGAAATATGAATATTGAGTGCATGTTAAGCATGGCTTAGTTTGTTTAATGGCATATTAACGTTAGTGGATTATTTAATGCCAAAACCGTCCTTGTAGAAGTAGTGTGGTTGTACTATTTAACTCATAGCTTGGAGGATGAGAGAGTTTATACTTTTCTTTATTAAATTTCATATCAACCTTTGTGGGGAATTTAATCTCAAAGCCATCCTTGCCCTGTCTGCAGGGGCTTTAGAATACGCCGACAGCACCTCTGCAGAAGGGTAAGACCCCCCCCAATGAGGCCACCTGTTGGCCGTGGGTGGCGACCCACAAGGTGCTAGGACTGAACCCTGGTGGTTGAGTAGTCATTGATCCGGCGACAGAGTGGTTAATGGCTTGCAACACAACACTTTGGCCCTTACTTGGTCTGACGGGCGGTCGGATTGGGCCCGATCCGATCAATCGGCTGGTCCCGACATACCGTAGCACATATGCTTGTTTTTCTCCCGATCGTATCATACAATCTACTCTTGTGGAACTATTCGATCTACTTTTTCGGAACTATTCCCAACCCTTTATTTCATACGTGCTTGAAGGCAGGGGTGGCTGAGGGTCAATTGTGTTGAGAGATAAGACTTATGACCGCTGTTAGATTGTTGTGTAATTAAAAGCAGAATTTGGCAGAGGCTCGGAATCATACTCTTTGCATGAGTATACTGGTATTGTATCCCCGTCTCAGCCAAGGCAAATGGGTTGCCCCCTTGGTTCATTCCCTTCTCAAGATGGATTCCATGGTGGGTGGTGGAGTATAGGACCATTGAAAAATATATAACAAATACGGCTTCTTTCTCAAACAAAAAATTTAAACGTAGTTTAAACGAATTGGACTCTTCTGACAATGAAACAGAAGGACCTTTTCCTAGATTCATAATCATTGAATCTAACAGTGCTCCGATTACTAATTTATCACCATTCATAATAGAAAAAGTTATATAAAAAAACCTAACACCAATTACTGTAAAAAAATTTAAAAAATCAATCTCTGCTTGTCGAGGTAGAAAAGAGGAAATACGCTGATTTTCTACAAAAAATGACAAAGTTTCACAATATCAGTGTCAAAACTTACCCTTACATCCCTGAACGTGAGTAAGGGGGTTCTGAGAAGTAAAGAACTCTCCTTATGCACTATCGAAGAAATAAAAAGAGAACTAAAAAAGCAAGGCGCGACTGAAGTGAAAAGAGTGTCGATTAAAAAAGAAGGGAAAACAATAGAGACAAATACATATATAATGCAGTTTAACACCCAAAAAGTACCCAAAAAAATAAAAGTTGTCAATACAATGGATAGGTTCGAGCAATACATACCCAACATATTGCGATGTTACAAATGCCAAAAATATGGCCATCATGAGGATAATTGTAAAGGACGTGAAGTGTGCGGGAAATGTGGTCAACAAAATCCTGACCACTACATTAATGACTGTCAATTCCCATGTAAATGTGTAAATTGTGGCGGCGATCATCCAGTGTACGCAAGATTTTGTGAGAGCCGGAGGCAAGAGAAGCAAGTATTTACTGTAAAACACCGGAATAATATTCTTTACGATGAAGCCTGTAAATTAGTTTTAGGCTCTAAGACCACAACATGACCCCAAACAGTTCAGCCTAACAAATCTCCACATAACAAGTATGAGACGATTACATTAATTCAACTGGAGCCAGGCGAATCGGAAAGCTTCATCAATAAAATCAAAGCCTCTCTTGATACCACCAGACCTACAGATGCATCAACTAGATCAGTGGATCTTGCCGAAAACAAAGAGTAAACGTCTGCCCAAACACAGACCCGATTGGGGAAAACTAATAAAAAGGAGAAAACGGCACTAGCACCAACCACACGGCCGATAAAATGTAACACTATGTAGGTGGTCCGCCAAGCAGATGATCCCTTTGTCTGTTTTAGCGTGAAACCAAACAAAGGCCTTAGCCCGCGATCTCGACGTGACCGGAAGTAGGAAGGTAACGCGAGTAGGAGTTGGACAAAGGAACCCAGAGAAGGCAGTTTGTGAAGGGTGACGCGAGTGGCCAGTCGACACCGGACAGCAGAGAGCCCAGTTGGCATGAGATAGGAAGACTGGTCAAGATGGGTTGGCATTCCTAGAAGCTTTGTAGAAATTTCGCTAGAAATCCACGCTAGCGTTAGTCTACATATGCACTAGGGAATGCAATGTTACATAACTCCTCTTCTTGCGCTTGAATTAACCCAACATATTGTTCGTTTGTTCTTTTTCTCCCACTCCCTTGATTGTATTTTTTGAAGAAATGTGCGATGCCCCTATCGGAACCACTACTTGATCACCGGCCAAGAAGTGAAATGGTTCGAAGAAGTTGACGTATTCGGGGGTCCGAGGGGGTACCGTCACAAAACACCCTGTAACAAGATCTCCTACTAAAAGAAGATCAAAAGTCAGAAGATCCCCAATACGACCTCCCGCTTCTACAGATTCCTCTCCAAATAAAAAACGCTTAAAGAAAAGCAAAAACCTAAACGAAAACCAAAAATACAAGAAACAGAAAATACAGAAGCAATGAATAAATTCCGACAATTAGAAAATATGGAAACAGAGAGCAGCCCCCAATTAACTAAATCTATAACCCAAAGAACTAATAATGAACCACCAAATTACTCTGGGGAACTGTCCGGATTAAATTCAATAAAAAATGTCTAACAAAATATTACATTGGAACTGTTGAGGAATTAGAGCAAATTACGAAGAACTGCTACTACTAAATAAATTTAACCTCAAAGTAGTATGTCTTCAAGAAACATTCCTCAAAGATGAGAACCAGTTGAACATGAAACACTTTCAGTCCTACAATCACCTATACAAAGACGGACACATAGCCTCTGGAGGCGTCTCAATCCTAATTAGGAAAGACATACATCAAAGCCAAGTTCATGTAGACACCGATTTCCAAGCGATCGTTGTCAAAGCAACACTACATAAACCATTTCACATCTGCTCCATCTACATTCCCCCACACGACCCCATCAGTGACATCAAAATGAATGAATTACTCCAGCAAATACCAAAACCCTACCTATTACTGGGTGACTTAAACAGCCATAGCACCGTATGGGGGTGACAAAAAACGATAATAAAAGGTAATGACCTAGAGAAAGTTATGCAAAATAATAACCTGTGCATACTTAACAATAAATCACATACCTACCTCAACTCATTTACAGGTTCTTACTCAACCACTGACCTCACTTTATGTGATCCCGAAAGCTATATGGACTACTGGTGAAAAGTTCATCACGATCTATGTGGTAGCGACCACTTCGCCATCCTAATAGAAATCCTACAACCCCTCCATGAAGAAATACTCCCACATTGGAAACTAAACAAGGCAAATTTGGAAGTCTTTGAAACCCTCAACAAACAAAAACTCTTCCAAGACACTAACTCCACAGACCAAACAAACTATTTTACGGACACATTAATATCAATAGCAAATATATGTATAGCAAAACTCTCAACCTCGAATAAACACAAAACTCCCTGGTTTAACGATGATTGCGGGAAAGCTATCCGCCTACGTAAGGCTGCCTTACGTAAATTCAATAAGCAACCCACCTCTACTAATCTCAACGACTTCAATCTCCTCAGGCAAAAACACGAAAACTCATTAAGGAAGCCAAGAAGAAAAGTTGGCAAAACTATGTCAACTAATTGGGCTCCTCTAACAAAACCAACACAATCTGGAGGATGATTAGGAAAATCTCAGGAAAACCTCAATCAACCATATTTTCAGAAAATTCTTCTCTCAAAAACTCCGATACCCAATTCATTTCTTACAAAATCAAATCAGAAAAATAAAGACTCAGTTTTAAAACAAGACTCAGTTTTAAAAACAAAACAAGACTCAGTTTTAAAACAATTAACTCAGAGAAGTATAACCTGCCATTTACACTAGCAGATCTTAAAGAAGCATTACAAACATCGCGTAAAACAACAGTCGGCCCAGATGAAATTCATTATGAATTTCTGAAACACTTAACAAAGAATTCTCTCTACCACCTACTGAAGATATTCAATGATATCTGGATAAAAGGAACATTTCCAGGATCATGAAAAATAGCCACAATCATTCCAATATCTAAGCCTGTTTTTTTTTTCTGATTTCAGATATCTTGTAGCCTTATTTTGTTGTATTTTATATTATCTGACAATGAAATTAATTGTAAATTGATATTTTCGACGTTAGCTTAGAATTACAATGCCGGATAATAGAATTTTGAAAAATGATTTTCAAAACACAAGTCCTTCTCCTGTCCCCGATCTTTAATGAATTTCTACGATGCCATCAACACTGATAATTAAATCTAATGGTTTTATTGTTTGGGTCTGAAAATGAGATCCCATTATACTTTTATGTTATTAAATTATGACTATAAACAAAATGTCTCCATTTGAGATTTGCTGTCAAGTGAACGAAGCAAGAGAGGATAACAAACCATCCGGACGTAATCGATTAAACATTTCTGATTGGATAGGCCATCTGGAATTCCAGCCTTGATATGAGACCACAATATTTCCTCATTATATCTATACTGTTCTTTCTATTATGTATAATAAAGACTTTTACGCTATTAAGCCGAATGGTTATATTGATTAGAAACGGACCCGTTAACCCGAGTTCAAATCCTGGCTTTTTCCATTTCACGTAACCTGGGAAAGTTTTGACTCCAGCCATCTCCATCAGTAAATAGTTGGGCAGACTGTACGGAGCTGTTTAACTTTGATATGAAAATCGGTATACAAGGAAAAACCCTGAATTTAATCTTGCTGTATTTTCTTTAAAAAATTGTCCTTGTGTCGAATCTTGCTCGTGGCAGAAGGATTGTGTAAATACTTGTATTGAAACATTAGGTATAGTGTTTAATGGCTTATCAACCCTAGTGAGTTATTAAATGCCAAATCCTCTTTATACATATATGATATAGATAATTTGTAAGCAAATAGTTTGTATGTAACAAGTGAAGGCCATCTGGGCCTGTAAAAAACTTCAGACCCCACCTTCAACTTGTGACCTGAATATGATACTAAACTGTATCTGATGGGGGGGCTCAAATCCTTGAATCTTGGTTTGGTTGGGTTTGGTTCGGTAGGGTTTTCTGACATATCAACCATTGTAGGTTATTTAATGTCAGATCCTCTTTATACATATATGATTTGTAAACGCATAGTTGGTAGATAACATTTTTAAACAAGCCGGAGCTTATTTGATTACATACAGTTAAATGGTTATACTTTTCATTAGTAAGCCAATAGTTTGCAGGTAATCTTGTTTGTAAATGAATCAGAGCTAATTTGTTTACACACAAGTATTATTATTGTTTGCTCACAGTTAAAGGGTTTCAAATATTCTAACACGAAAAGTTCTATTTTGTATCAATCATTTGTTTGCACTCGCTTGAATATTGCTATTTAATATAAATAATTTTCTTTGTACACAGTCAAATGGTTTCAACCGGACATTGGCATAATGGTTAGAGTGTTCGCCAATGGCCCGAGAGACCACAGGTCGAGTCATACCAAAGACTCAAAAAATGGTACTTGATGCTACCTTTCTTAACACTAAGCATTATTAGGTAATGTCCAACTCAGATGCCTACACGAAACTTCAAATTGAACTCTTTATTTCAGACTAGTAGGACGCATAGCGTCACGGATGTACACATTTGATTAAAAAGCTTTAAAGTGAAATTATCTGGAGGTGGTGGGTTCAATCCGGACAACAGGTAAATAACAAGGAATACTTACAACAGTTTAACACTTAACGTATTGGTTTACAGAATTAGAACAAATAATCCCCCCTAAGGTTCAGTTCGAAGTTCCGTGTAAGCTCCCGAAGAAAGTCGAAGGACTCATCGGCAGAAACATTGTGAATATAAAGTTGAAGATAATAGTCCGAATACTGTAAATTGTAGAAATTATAAAGCTTCACCTCAGAAATTTAGACAAAAAGAAATTACTTGCATTTAAGAAGAAGAATGACTCAGAGTCAAATAAAGGCTTGTAAATTAATAATATTACAGAGGAATACTTAATTGAAGACGATCCTGTTGGTGAGGGATAGAATAGGGTGACTATTTCTTCTAAACTGTTAAGTACTCCTCCCTAAAATATATGCTTTGGGTATGACACTAAACTGCATCTGATGTTGAGGCCCCTATACTGAAGTTCTGAGTGTATGGAGTACTTCTTAATTGCAATTACTTCCAGGTCCACTCTGCCCTCTCCCCCCTGAGAGGTAGTTACAAATTATCTTAATTAAGAATAATTACGTGAAGCTAAATGAGTAGAGTGTTCGCCAATGGTCCGGTAGACCGGGGTTCAATCCCAGCTAGTCATACTAAAGACTCTAAAAATGATACTTGATATTGCCTTGGTTAACACACGGCATTATAAGGCAAGGACCAAGGGTAAAGTGGAGCAATCCAGGAAATAGAGTAGCGCCCACCCCTACACTTCGGTGTAGTAGCTACTGAAAAGAGAGCCTTCCGGTTACCCACGACTAAGGTCGCCATCTTTACTCTTACTTATTACTAGTTACTTGAATAAATTATTGGTACATATGAATTTAAAGAGTCAAATACTAAGAGATATATGCAAAATTGGGAGATTACAATAAATGGAATTTATTGAAATCGCAAGGACTCTTTCATCAGAAATTTGTCAAGCGACAGCCATCAGAAGTTGTTTAAAAACAATGTAAATAAGATTAATTAAATGGTGAGTGAAAATAAGAATGATTGCAAGACCAAGGGGAGGAGAAAGAAAAAATTAAAAACCACCCTGAGTCGAGCAAAATTTTTCTCCCAGTAAATTCTAGGAGTGCTTGGGGTTTTGCTTGCACAGAGTTGGCCTGTAAAGCAAAATATAAAGGGCTTCCAGGGCAAGTAAATGCTATTTTGTCCTGGCTCTATGCAAGACACCAAAATACTCATCGTTACTTGAAACTATCTGATTTTGTGCAAACAAATAACTGTTACTCAATAGAAATAATAACTTGAAAGCTGATAATTATATATTAGATAGGAATACTAAAAATCAATCACCTATGTGCAAATTATTTGTATTAATTAGGGATAAATTATATTATCATTGTGAGTAAAAATCTTTTAAAAAACAACTGCATAAAAATGTAAATATAAATATATAATAAACGCTCTTCCCTTGCTTCTAAGCATAAAGTAACAGGAGAGGTGTTGACAAGCCGTTAAAATTAATGAATCAATTAACTGAAGATATATAAATATATATAAAGCACATGTGGGGAAATGTTTACCGTCGGTTACAAAAGAACCGATTTTAAATCCTGGATAGCACAGTTTGCATTTCATATAGCTCTAATGCCCTTTGAAAAGTTATGAATCCAACTATTCTCTCACTCTCTCTCTCTCTTCCCCCCTCTCTCTCTATCCATCTATGGGTTGATAATAAGGCAGATTGAGCTCTTTAACGTTAGTATGACAACCAGTCTAGTAGAAAGAAAACTCTAACCTTAAAAATTTATCACGTGTCACTTCCGAGTCATGGGAGAGAGGTTGGATAGATATATAATTGTTTGAAAATTATAAAATAAGTAGTTAACTGAAACCAAACAACTGTGAGCAATTTATTTGTATTAATAACAGGTGCCCGTGGTGGGATGGTTATCGTCGTACGAAATGGACACGGCGACACGAGTTCAAATCCTGGACGAGAATGATTGCATTTCACATAGCACTGATACCCTTGGGAAAGGTATGAATTCAATTATTCTTCCTCCAGCTATGGGTAAATAGTAGGACAGACTAGGTTATTTAGCCTTGGTGAGGCAACTAGTCTAGGAGAAGGAAAACTCTGAATTCAAACCCGTTAAACTCCGGAGGGGTTGGTAAATAGGATTAATAACAGTATCATAAGACTTGAAACGAAATAAAAATATATTCTGCTTGAAGAAAAAGGTTTACATGCCGCAGTACCAACAAATCTAACATCTAACTCACCTCGTTTTTTTTAATGTTATCGTCTTAGTAATAGACTTCTTGGAGAATATATAACATCTCTTGGCATCGCCAAGAAATAGACGCATTTGTTGGTCTTCACCTGAATGAAGATACAAATCAATACATTATTATTTCTATCTCAGCAGAAAGGGTAATAAGATCCGAATAAGATAGTCAAATTAAGACGGAATGTTATCTGAAATATCCCAACCTTTGGATCATGGGGTTGGAAAAAGATTTAACACATGATAAACAGGTAATAAGGTACTCCAAACCGCCCTGAAATATTAAGATAGTAATCTTCTGACAACCATCAAGTCCATAACATATTTACTCTTGAAACGCAGACACATCTATCTCAACACTGAAGAAGACCCGAAGGAAGTTGGACTTCTGACTGAGATGAGTTTAAAATTTGAATTGGAGACAGTATTAACACTAGAGATTAATAGATTTACGTAAATATAAGGCGATATTAATAGTGTTTTGTAATATAAGGTATAAATAGATTTACTTTAAAAGATTTACGTAAATTTGGGTTGGTTTGCTTTGGTTTGGTTCGGTGGTACATCAGCCATAGTAGGTTATGAAATGCCAAATCTTCTTTATACATTTACAGTGTCAGGCAAAATGATCTGACACATTTGTAGGTTTAATAAAAGAGAAATAAAGAAAAGAAACAAAAAAGTGTTTTTATTTTCGAAAAGAACATATAATGCCATTCTGTTTCATTAGGTTTTGAAAATTAAGTCAGTCAAATGGGATCCATTATTGTCTACACACTGTCGAAGGCGTTCACGAAAGTTGTCTATAACTCGGCGGTTCATTTCATGTGGAATGGCAGTAATTTCTTGACGAATTGCATCTTTAAGTTGTTCAATAGATTGAGGGCAATTACTGTATACCTTTGACTTGAGGTATACCCAGAGAAAAAAAAATCAGGTGTGTCATATCATTTTGCCTGACCCTGAATATGATTTGTAAGCACATTTTGTTCATAAGATTTTTAAAAGTTCCTCATTCTTTTGTACACACTTAAATGGTTTCAAGTATTTCTATCTAACACGAATAATTCTATTTACTATGAATCATTTGTTTGTACACACATAAATGCGTTCAAGTATTGCTATGTAGCGTGAACAATTCAATTAAACATTAATCAATTTTACATCCAGTTTAATGAGCAAACGGTTCTATTTCAAACCATTCAAATTAGCATTAGTCATTTGTTTGCTCTCGGTTTAAACGTCAAAGAGTTCTATTTGATCCATAGATCAGACCATATCTGGTGCTACCACTCCGGGTCAGAGTGGACCTGGGAGCAATAGTAATTAAGGAGTACTCCATATTCCCCAAATCTTCATTAGATGTTTAGTGATATATCCGGGACTCGCATTGGGTTTATACGTCTTAGCTCTCTGCATAGACGCAGTCGGTGTATTCTACATCCCCAGTCGACTTTGGCTGCGTAAGTATAAAGTAGCAGTAATAATTTTTCGTGATATAAACTATTTTACTTCAATAAATTTGCGAAAATCTGCTACGTATATCTGATGATATGCGCCAAAGATATTTGCTGACCATTGTTATGATTATTTATTATTTGTTTGTTATGCCTCCTTGGGCATCACACCTTTTTATCGTCTTTCCAGATCCACTTCTTTAAAAAAATCTTGGCACAGAACATATACTCTATTAATGGGGGAGGGTTTTAGTGGTTTATTGGTGAACGCTATACACTGCAGAATCGTAGTAAGCGAGTCCGAGCTCCAGCGGCGCTATTACGTTCACTTTCGGACAAATACCATTGGGAAAGGCATGATCCCCCTTATTTTCCCAGCTATGGTTTTAATACTACCACACCTGTTCTTCTCGAAGCATGGGTTTGGCATTAAGTGAACCACAAAGTTTGATTTGCCATTAAACCACAAAACTGAACCTATTAATGAAATATCTATAAACAAATCGATTTCTTTTAAGATATTTATCCAATAGTTCCCAAAATACTTTCTTTAATTCTTTTTCTTACCAATATTTCTGAAATCATCCAATCCAATCTTAAATTTTTTTTTAATACTAATACTGTTTCTGATCTAATTTGACAATTTGTTCCAAAAATATACACTTCTATTCGCAAACAAATCCAATTGGTTAATTGACTTAGTTTGTGAAATCTACATTGAGAGTAGTTTTCCAATTCAAGAAAAAATGTCTGCTATCGGTAGAAATCCAATTGATTATTTGGAAAGATTCAATAAGATCACCCCTACTTCTTCTTTCTTGTAAGGTAGTCAATCCTAATTTTTCCAATCTCTCCCTGTAACTGTAATATAGCTGGGGAGAATAAAAGTGCTTCATGCCATTTCCTACGTTATTAGTCAGAAAGTGAAAGTAAAACGCAGCCTGAGTTCAAACTTGCTTACTTTGTGGCCGCAATCGAGCACTTAAGCCATTACGTCGCGGAAGTATTTTGGTTTTGAAGTCTTGGATATGGCTACCTAAATCAGTAATAAATCAACTTGGAAATCCATTACTGAATTTATCTCAACTAAAGCCTCAAGATGGGCGCCTCTGGTGGTGTAATGGTTAGCAAGCTAGATTAGCCATCCTTCACGAGTGACTTCGAGTCTTATGGGGTACCCCATTCACACAGCCTTGTGCCACATCGAAAGAAAAAGCTTAGTAAATTAGAACTAAAGCCACAAGATGATGATGATGATATTATCACTGTAATGTTTTCATTCACTCTGAGAAACCCCAGCCTTGTGCCAGATTTAAATAAGCGCGGTTAATACGCATAAACACATGCGTTAAGAAAACAAGAATGTTTTCAAAACAAAATTTAAATAATGTTTTCACACTCAGTTATGTTTATAGAATCATCTACGAGTGATTTTGATGACTGATGTGAACATCCTTTTATAGTGTTAAAGACATGCAAATAAATCGCATCTGGTGGTGAGGCTCTAATTCTAAAGAATCGGTGACTTTTATTCTACTCGTAGTGGTAATACCTTTTAATTCTTTTACATACTTATCATTAAAAGATTCTGGGATTTTGGATGAAAAACAGTCTGCTCAGTCTGTCTCTCTCTCCCTCTCTCTCTCTCTATCTCTCTCTCTATATATATATATATATATATATCAATGATTTAGACCCAAAGTTTTATTCATCATTCAGCTAGGTTGTCATTTTTTCTTTTTCTGTTTTTATTCCCATGATGGATAAAACTTTGGGTCTATTCATTGCTATGATCAAGTTTTGTACCCCGAAATATATATATATATATATATATATATTCTTTTAAATTCTAAACAACTAAAACAACTCGATAAAACTAGCATTTGTCTATTTCTTCGATTATTATTCTAATGAATGATCTACAATAAAATCTTTTTCTTTGGTTTTCTGGAAACCATAATCTGTAACAAGAAGGAGATGCTAGAAGCTGTCATTTCTACATGTCATTGTTAGGAATTCTAGTGTTAAAAACCGGAAGTTTTCTACAAAATAGAGAAAAGTGAATTAAATTGAATATTAAATCATATAATAACATTCACATCAATAAATATCTGGGAATACTGAAACTGACTTTGCATGTGAACATCCAGATGTCTTCGGTCAAAGCAGGATTTCCGTTAATAAAAATTTAATTTTAATCTTTTTTTATTAAAATCTTTTTCACCCGAATAGGAATAAAATTTCATGCATTAAATTTTAATTCTACTGTTTCATTTTTTTTCTTTCTTAAAATCTGTATTTTTATTCTTATAATTAAATAATATTTTTTCTACGGATGGACTTACCTTGGTTTGTGGCTAACGTACCAGACTACGATATTGTAGTAAGTGAGTTTGAACCTATGTCGCCCTACGACGTTCACTTTTGGTACAATGCTCTCGAGAAAGATATAAAATCCAACTTCTTCAGCTATCGGTAAAATAGGATCACTACTGTTCTTCTGTAATTATGGCTTTGGCATTTATAACCAGCGATGGGAGGTTCTAATTCTTTCTTAAAATCCGTATTTTTATTCTTATTATCAAATAATCTTTTTTTCTAAGGAAGGACTTACCTTAGTTTGTAGCTAACGTACCAGACTTGTGATATCGTAGTGAACGAGTTCAAACCTCAGTCACCCAACTACATTCACTTTTGGTATAATGCCCTCAAGAAAGATATAAAATCCCCTCATTCTCTTCAGTTATCTGTAAAATAGTACCACTATGTTCTTCTGTAAGGATAACTTTGGCATTAAATAACCAGTGAGGGTTGATATACCATTATACAAAGAAACCGAACCATTTTCTTTCTAACCACAACTTATAACCGGTGATAAAAAGAGTTATAATAAAATTCATTTTATCATAAAATAATTTGTTTTAAATGTAGTTCTTTTTAAATGTTTCTTTTCGTAAAAATATGATCTTCGGCGTCGACAACGACGCCAAAAAGTACTGCACAAATCATTCATTTAAATGACCTGTACGTTTCAAAAAAGTTGTCTGTGAATGACATCACTAGTGGCCATCACTCCCAAAATCTGAAATCGTGCAAGAGACCTTCGGCAAGAGGTAACCAAAGTTCCCACTAGCTAATGTCTTGCCCATTCTTTTATATTTGAGCAGTCCCAATCATGTCTCGAAACAGTGTATACTGTACATATGAATCTCTAATTGCCACGCAGAGAGCTTTCCAGGTTCATTTCGTGTTATGTCGGAATAATACCATTCCGGAGAGACAATCGTTACTATCATAGGTTAAAAATTTCGGAACCACAGCTTTATCTATTAAAAGTAAACGGGAGCTCTCGAATTCCGTAAAATGTCTAGTGTGTTGGGTTTGGTTTGGTTTATTTTTATGTCACATCAACCATTATAGGTTATTTAATGCCAAATCCTCTATTACATATGTATTGAATATATAGGATTTGGTTTGGTTGGGTTTTATGGCATATCAACCATTGCAGTTTATTTAATGCTAAATCCTTTTCATACATATACATTGAATATACATATTTACCAACCCCTCCGCTCGGGCAGGATATGACACAAGGTCAATTTTTAAGCGGAGTTTAACAGGTTTGAATTCAGAGTTTTCCTTCTCCTAGACAAGTTGCCTCCCCAAGGCTGAAGAACCTAGTCTGACCTACTATTTACCCATTGCTGGAGGGAGAATAATTGGATTCATACCTTTCCCAAGGGTATTAGTGCTATGTGAAATGCAATTAGCCTGGTCCAGGATTTGAACTCGTGTGCCCGTGTCCATGTCCTACGACGATAACCATTACACTACGGGCAACATATATATTGAATATATGATTTCTAAACACATTTTGTAGATAACATTTTTAAACAAGCCTGAGCTTTTTTCACACAATTAAAGTGGTTTCACTTAATTCTATTTAATACAAATGATACTATTTACCATTAATTATTTGTTTGCACACAGTTACATGTTTTCATGTATTGCTATTTAACATTAACAATTCAATTAAATATCATTCTTTTGTTTACATACAGTTAAATGTCAAACAGTTCTATTTCTAACAATTCAATTTAACATGTCATTTGTTTACATACAGTTTAAATGTCAAACACTTATATTTGACCCATAGATCGGACCCTATCAGGTGCTACCAATCCAGGTCAGAGTGGACCCTGTTAGCGATGGCAACGAAGGGATAGTCCGCATTTTCCAAAGCTCCAACATTACCGAAGCTTCACCATCAGATTGTTTTGTGTCATATCCAGGACACTCGTTGGGGAGTCTTACCCCTCTGCCTCGGTGCCCGTCGGTGTATTCTACAGCTCCAGCCGACTAGGAATTGTATAGTCAGTGAGCCTGCTGTGCAATTTCCAAAATGTTCAGCCCGCAAAAATGCTTCTGCTTTGAGATTGTCTGATCGAACAAAAAATGGTAAGATATTGACTAGATTGAGTTACCATTGCCAGTTGCCGACGTTTACTTGCACCACACAGATTCCTAACGCACCCAGTAGTGGGGGTGTCCTCGTGGTGTAATGGTTAAAGCGATGGACTGCGAAATCGTAGTAAGCAAGTTCGTACTCCAGTTGCGCTATTACGTTCAGTTTCGGGCAAATACCGATGGGAAAGGGATGAACCCCCTAATCCTCCAAGCTATGGGTTAAATAGTACCACTGCTGTTCTTCTAGGAGAATAGATTTGGCATTAAATAACCTACAAAGGTTGATATGCCATTCAACAAAGAAACCAAACCAAACACCCAGTATTTAACCTTTGTAATTAATTTGTGAAACTCCTTTTTATAATGTTAAATAGCAATACTTGAAACTCTAACTTTAAATTGAATTATTGGCTAACATAGCACTACTTGGAATCATCATGTTGCGCCATCAGCACGGATATCACTGACCCTTTCTCGCCACCCTTCTCAATCGTACATTGCTTCCGGCAGATCTTCAGGACTACATCCCATATCAGCACAGAGCTGCTGTGTGTCAGTTCTAGCTGGTCGTTCTGTCTTTGTTCGTCCATGTGAAGAGGTCCACGAGAGTACATCACTAATGAGTTCGTCCCTACTTCTCCAGCAGTGTCCCGCATGTCTGGTTCGTCTAACTTTGATAGTTTTCGTGATGCTTGGTAAGTGGCCGTACAGCTGCTGCTTTGTGGGGTGCTGTCTCCATGACTTGTTCAATATTGTTCACAGCATTCTTGTGTAGTTGCTGTCAAGCTTTGTCTCCATACGTTTAGCAAGCGTCCATATAATGCATCAATACAGCAGTATCGATACTACTGCTGCTTGGGAAAAACTGCGTTTTATTTTATCGATCAGGTCTGACTTTCATATGACCGATAGCCGATCGATAGCTATCATGCCTTTGCTAGTTGCGTGTTGATGTCTGTCTCGCTTGATGAGACACTGCTTCCTAGGTAGGTGAACTTGTCAACTAGTTTCAGAGAGCTACTTTTTAGTATGGAGATGTCGCCTCTTTCATTAAAGCACATATATTCCGTCTTGTGTGCATTGACATAGAGGTCTATACCTGCAGCTGTTCATTCTAGACTGTGTAGCAGCGTTTCGGCTTGGGCGGGTGCATTTGCCAGAAGCGCTATGTTTCAGCGAAGTCTGCGTCCGCAATTGTTTGTGCGGGGTACCTTCTGCTTCTTTCCTTTGTTATCTTGAAACCGTTTTCTTTCATTTTATCAATAGATCTAACCACGTAGTCAAGACAGATTATAAAGAGATATGGGGCTAATATGTCTCCTTGCAGTACACCTGTTACAATGTTGAAGTTGTCTGTGTCTCCATCCGGGGAACTGATTTTTACTTTCCTGTTTCTATACAGCAATCCACTATCTGCTAACAAATGATTAATATTAAATAGAATTATTAGTGTTAGATATCAATACTTCAGGCCACTTCAATATCTTCAAAAAATGATTAATATTTAATAGAATCATCATCATGTCACGCCGCCTGCACGGATCTCCTTAACCCTCTCTCACCACCCGTCACTATCGTCTATTGCTCTTGGGAGGTCTTCAAGGCAATATCCTGTATCGCCACAGTGCTGCAGTATATAGGTTCCAGCAGGTCATCCTGCCTTTGCTCGTTCATGTGAAGGGGTCCATAGAATTATTTTGCGTATGAGTTCGCCCTTTCTTCTCCAGCAGTGCCCTGCATGTCTGGTTCGTCTAACTTGGGTAGTTTTTGAGATGGGTGGTAGGTGGCCATTCAGCTGCTGCTTTGTGTGTTGCTGCCTTCAGGACGCGTTCAGTATATCTCGCAGCATTCTTGTGTAATTGCCGTCAAGCTTTTTTTTCCGTACACTTAGATGATAAACAGGTATGGGGCTAATGTATCTCCTTGCAGTCCACCTGCTACAATGTCGAAGTCGACTGTGACTCCATCCGGTGAGCAGTCTTTTACTTTAGTGTCTTTATAAAGCATCATTATGGCTGCGACGGTTTCTTTGGGTAGGCCGTAGAGCGAGTAGTATTTGCTCCATCTTCCCTCTGTGTATGGGATCAAAGGCCTTGGAGAAGTTGACAAATATTGTTGCGTCAAGTTTTTTTGCACGTACACGTTCTAGAATTCGACGGATAGTCAAAATTTGTCATGTCGTGGATCCATTTCTCCGAAGGTCATTTTGGTTCTTCCTAAGTATGTTCTCAATTTTGGGTTCTATGCGGTTGCGTAGTAGAGCATTATAGATCTTGCCCGCTATGGATGTAAGGGTTATACCTCGGTAGTTCTCGGCCATTCCGAGGTCACTTTTCTCAGGGAAGGGGGGATGTATCCCTTTGTCCATCTGTCAATTGCGTTTTGGCTATTTACATCATTACAGTGTCGGAGCAGAATGTCGTCGAATTCTGTGGTCTTCCATACTTCTGGGGATATTTCATCAAGCCCTGCTGTTTTTCTATTTTTTAATTTTTCTTAATACTGAGTCGAGTTCTTCTTCGTAAACTGTCCTAGTTTGATGTCTAACTTATAACTAATAATTTTCGTGATCGGTTCATCATTGGATAATTAGTGTTAAATAGCAATACTTCTGACCACTTCACTCTCTGCAAACAAATGATTGATATGGAGTAGAATTATCAGTGTTAGATATCAATTATTGAAACCATTTAACTTTGTAGAAACAATAGCAATTCTTGTGTGCAAACAAATTAGTTCTAACTCATTTAAAAATGAAATTACCAACAAACAATTCACTTACAAATCATATGTGTATATCCACTTAGATGTTGCAAACAAAGGACTAAGGTTAAATTGTACTGTTACATAACGATACTTGAAACAATTTAAGTCTATGCAATTCATTAGGAATAATAAATATAATTATTCCTATTGGATGAAAATACTTAAAACCATTTAACTGTGCACAAAAAAGGCTCAAGATTGTTTAAAAATGATATCTAAAAATATGTTTACACATCAAACATATTTGATATATATATATGTGTGTGTGTGTGTGTGTGTGTGTGTGAAAGTAATTTGGCATCAAATAACCTGCAGAGGTTGAAATGCAATGAAACCCAACCAATCAAGCCAAATTATCTTTTAGCTCTTTTACTCTCGTTTCACTTTTACATTGAGGGTTTTTCAAAGGTTCTTACATGTTACATATCTGGGGACCAGCCTTCTAAATCATTAGGAGGTGTCCCCGTGGTGTAATGGTTAAAGCGATGGACTGCGGAATCGTAGTAAGCGAGTTCGAACTCCAGTCTCGCTATTACGTTCTGTTTCGGGCAAATACCCTTGAGAAAGGTATGAACCCTCTTATCCTCCCATCTATGAGTTAAATAGTACCACTACTGTTCTTCTCGGAGAATAACTTTGGCATTAAATAACCTACAATGTTTGATATGCCATTAAACAAAGAAACCAAACCATAATGAGTAGTTGAATTAAGTTATATTGTTTTAATGGCATATAAACTTTTGTGGGTTATTTATAGCCAAAAAATCCTTGTAGAAGAACAGTTGTGGTACTATTTTACCCATAGATGGCGGTGGTGGGGATAAATGGCTTCATGCATTTCCCGTTGATATTAGTCTGAAAATGAACCCAAAAGCACAAGTGGAGATCGAACTCGCTCACAACGATGTCACGGTCCAACACGTTAGCCACTACGCCACAGAGATTTCCTCCCATTAAAAGAATGCGCGCACGTTATCATCTAAAAAATGAAATCAGTGACCCGATTTCAAATATTACACTGATTGTTTTTGTATCATTTCACATCAATTCTCTCTGAAGGCACGAATTCATTTATTCTTACCCAGCAGTGGGTTAATAGTAAATCAGATTGAGTTCTTCGGCCTTGTTTAAGCAAACAGTCTAGAAAAATGAAAACTCTTAATTCAAACAAGCTGTACTCCACTTGAAAACTGACCTTGTATCATAAACTTCTTGTGGCTGAGGAATTTTAGTAAATACATAACATTACTTCCAGGTCCACCCTAATCAGGTGTGGCAGTAGCAGTTAGGATCTCATTATAAGTCCAATAGATCTGCGGAAAAATTATTGTATAGTAATAAGTGAAACCTTATAACTGTGATTGATTGATCAATTTTAAAGATATGTCCAACCGTCCCGGGTTATTTTAAGCCTAGAGATTAGGAAATCATGCTCAGTATAGATTTATATATACACTTTTTGCATAGTTGTTTTTTATTTAAGTTTTTTGCACACAGTCATATGATATCAAGTATTCCTATTAAATGCAAATAATTTTCACATAGTTCTATGGTTTCAAAATTTCCAATCAAACGCAAATTTTTTATACGGTTGTACGCTTTCATTTTTATCTTCTATTAAAAATTATAGATTTGCTGGAGGTGCCAGTGGTGTAATAGTTATCGTCGCAGGATAAGGACACGACAACACGAGTTCAAATCCTGGACCTGACTGATTGCATTTCACATAGCACTAATTCATACCCTTGGGAAAGGTATGAATCTTGGAGAAAGAAAACTCTGAATTCAAACCTGTTAAACTCCGATTAAAAATTGACCTTGTGTCATATCCTGCCCGAGCGGAGGGGTTCGGCAAATATGATTAAAAATTATAGATTTTCAACTAATCATTTATATTTAATAAAAGTCATTTGTTTGCGCCTAGTCATATGGTTTCAATTGACTAATCATAATCTGACCCCAATTGGCTTGGGCTGTAGAATACTCTAACTGCATCTCTGGATGAAGGTATATCGCCCTCTCAACGAGTGCCCTTGTAATGGCCCTAAACAATCTGATGGCGAGACTACAGTAATGCTAAAACTTTGCAAATGCAAAGTACCCCTTCATTGTCATCACTCCCAGGTCCACTCTGACCCGGAGTAGTAGCACCTGATAGGGTCCTATGTATTGATCAAATAGTACTGTTTGACATTTAAACTGAATGTAAACGAATGAATGAGGTTTAATTGGATTGTTGGTTATACGTAGCAATACTTGGAATCCTTTAATTTTGATGACTTTTGCTAAATTGAAATTGTTGGATCAGTTAAGTGTGAAAAAAAAATGACCGATGTTTATGAGCCCCCTTATCCTCCCAGCTATGGGTTAAACAGTACCACTACTGTTCTTCTAGGAGAATAACTTTGACATTAAATAACCTACAAAGGTTAATATGCCATTAAACAAAGAAACCAAACCAAACCATCATAAATAGTTGGATTAGGTTAGATAGTTCTAATGATATATAAACTATTTACCCATAGCTGGAGGGAGAATAATTGGATTCATACCTTTCCCAAGGGTATTAGTGCTATGTGAAATGCAATCAGTCTCGTCCAGGATTTGAACTCGTGTCGTCGTGTCCATTTCCTACGACGGTAACCACTACACCACGGGCACCTTCAACCATTTAACTTTATTGACTTATGCTAAATTGAAATTGTTTGATCATTTAACGGTGTTTAAAAAACGACTGATGTTTAATTGAATTGTTGGTTATACATAGCAATACTTGGAACCATTTAACTTTGTTGGCTTATGTTTACAAATCATATATATCTAATATAGATGTATAAACCAGATTTGGCATTAAATAATCAACAATGGTTGATCTACCATTAAACCAAACCAAATCATAAGTAAACAATTAATACAAATAATGAACAGCTATTTTACATCAAGTATTTCTACCGAATACTCATATTTTTAAAAAGATCTCATAGATGGAAGCCTAACAGGTACTACCACTCTGTGTCAGAGTGGACCTGGCAGTACTTGCAATGAAATGGAGGCTCAGCATCAGATGCAGTTTAGCGTCATACCAAGAGATCCTTTATTGTTGGAAGGGGTTCTTACCCTTCTGCAGTGTATTGTAATCCCTACCGATAGGGAGACATGAAGTAGTGCGAAACTCTCATGGGGTAACTATATTTTGGAGAGACATTAGAAACCACATAAATGTTTGCAAACAAACGAGGATGACTAAAGAGCTCATTAATGGATCAAATAGAACGTGAGGAAGTCACTGAGGCGTAGGGGATAACGTTTTAGACTGTGACATAATAGGGATCAAGTTCGAACACCAGTTGAGCTATTACGTTAACTTTCGGATTAATAGCTTCAGGAAAGGTAGGAACTCGCTTATCCGCCACCACCTATAGGTTAAATAATGCTACTGTGTCCTTCAAGAAGAATGACTTTGGTTTTGAATTCCCCACGTAGGTTGGTATGCCATTAAACAAAGACATCAAACAAAACTGAATAGAACTAATTGATAACTATTCATATTCGATAGAAATACTGTCGTATAACTGTAAATATATTATTAAATAGATAAACGAAACTGAATTTGGCATGAAATTATACAAAAATATTTTACTCACCGTAAATCCAACCAACTAGCCAACTAACGATTATTATTTTGGTAATTTACCAAGCTTTTGCTTAGATGTAGCACAAGGCTGCATGAATTGGGCACCCAATGAGAATCGAACTCACTCGTGTAGGTTTGCTAGTCTACCTTGCTAACCATTACACCACCCGAGGTACCCAAACGATTATTATTATGGTTTGGTTATTTAAAATTGAAAATTAAGCCATATTGAATTTTTATTCTATTCTTATTCTTTTAACAATAGAAAAAGTTCTCCAAAGATTAGTTTGCATCTGTCCATTTAGTAAAATTAATGTCGACAATTCGGACAGCACAATAATGCACAGAATGGTATTTTAGTTCAGTGGTTTCGGCCGAAGAATAAATTGATTGTGTCTAGTTCCAGGGAGCCGTAACACAAGTAACACCTACCCAATTTTACTAAATAGGAGCAGACCAGTTTTATTGTCTCAAGCCTACAGGAGTGAACAATTTTATCATCACCTTCCTGTATTCATTGTTAAATAAGAAACACCATAGGGACGTAACCAATTCAGAATTTTTGATTGGCTTCATTCGGCTGGAATTTCCAGCCACAATACCACGAACCAATGCTGTGTCACTGAGCTTATACCACTGTTTCTATTATATACATGATGGGGCACTTATAAAAGACTCTTTTATTAGAAGCATAAAATTTTAGTAAAAGAGATACTAGCTTCAGTAACCCATTTGTAAAAGTAAAGCTCACAAGTATGAAACAGACTGAATCCTCTGCAGAGGGGTAAGACCCTCCCCCGAGAAAAAAACACAAGGGTGTGTCCTAAGAATGTTCCTAAACGGCATCTGATTCTGAAGCTCCAGTTTTAGAGATATGGGTAGTGATGTGTGATCCTTAATTACCATTATTACAAGTTATACTTTGACCCAGAGTGGTAGTTGGTTGGTTGGTTGGTGGTTTGGTTTTATGGCATATCAACCTTTGTAGGTTATTTAACGCCAAATCCATTTTTATGAAAATAGTTCTTTTTCAAACAATTCAGTTAAGGATAAATTTAAATGTAAGTACAGTTTAATTAGGAAAAACATTTCTATTTCAAGCTATTCAGTTCTACTTCAGCTAATTTTGTTTAGTATGGGTACATATTTTGTTTATCCTATTTACCCAACCCCTCCGCTCGGGCAGGATATGACACAAGGTCAATTTTTTAAGCGGAGTTTAACAGGTTTGAATTCAGAGTTTTCCTTCTCCTAGACTAGTTGCCTCACCAAGGCTGAAGAACCTAGTCTACCCTACTATTTACCCATAGCTGGAGAGAGAATAATTGGATTCATACCTTTCCCAAGGGTATTAGTGCGATGTGAAATGAAATCAGTCTCGTCCAGGATTTGAACTCGTGTCGCCGGGTCCATTTCCTACGACGATAACCATTACACAACGGGCAACTTACATATTTTGTTTATACGCAGTTAAATTTCAAAACAGTTCCATTTTAAACAATTCCGTTTAGCATAAATACGCACTTTAAATGCAAAAATCAGTATAGTTAAGGAAGCACGTTTAGTTCTATTTAACCCATAGATAGGACCCTATCAGGACCACTCCGGGCCAAAGTGGACCTGGGAGCGATGGAAATGAAAGGGTATTCCGCATTCCCCAAAGCTCCAGCCTTACTGGAACCTCACCATCAGAATGTTTAGAGTCATATCAGGACACTCGTTGTGGGGGGGGGTTTCTTACCCCTCTGCAGAGAAGCAGTCTGTGTATTCTTAAGCCCCAGCCGAATGGGCAACACAGAGTGGTAGTACCTGTTAGGGTCCCATCTATGGGACAAATAGAGCTGTTTGAAAAATATTTGTATTCGATACGAATACTTAATTCCATCTAATTGCAACTTTTTTGTACTAAGAATAATTACTTGAAGCTATAATTGTTTATTAAAGATTATTTTAGGTCCTTGAAACCATATTACGGTGTGCAAAGAAATTGTTATTATAAAATAGAAATAATTACTTAAAATTAGATAATTATGAGTATTTGATAAGATTACTTGAAACCATGCAATTGAGTGCGAATTATTTGGATTAGATAGGAGTATTTAATAAATGAAAAGAGTAAAGAGTGGTGACCCAACAACTCTCTTTTCAATAGATACTCCACCGAGGTATAGCGGTGGGCGCTACACCTTTCCCTGGATAGCGGGGTGTCCTCGTGGTGTAATGGTTAAAGCGATGAACTGCGGAATCGTAGTACGCGAGTTCGTACTCCAGTCGCGCTATTATATTCACTTTCGGGCAAATACCCTTGGGAAAGGTATGAACCCCCTTATTCTCCCTCCAGCTATGGGTAAATAGTAGGACGGACTAGGTTCTTCAGCCTTGTTGAGGCAACTAGTCTAGGAGAAGGAAAACTCTGAATTCAAACCTGTTAAACTCCGCTTAAAAATTGACCTTGTGTCATATCCTGCCCGAGCGGAGGGGTTGGTAAATAGTACCTTTCCCTGGATAGCTCCACATTACCTTTAATCTGAATATTATAATGCTGAATGTAAAGCAAGACGGCATCAAGTACCAATGTTTCTTTTTTTGGTATGACTCTCAAGCCATTTCCAAACACTCTACCCACTAGACCAACTGGCCGGCCTCTGCGTAAAATAATCTGAAGAAACAACACAAAAATTTTTAATATAAGTGTATAATAAACGCATTTTCTCAAGCTCTAAACAAAATGGCTGGTTGGTTGATTGGGTTTAATGGCATATCAACCTTTATAGGTTATTCAACGCCAAATCCATTTTTATGAAAATAGTTCTATTTCAAACAATTCAGTTTTGCATAAATACGCTGTTTAAATGTAAGTACAGTCTAATTGGGAAAAACATTTCTATTTCAAGCTATTCAGTTTAGTCAAGCAGTTCTAATTCAGATAATTCAGGTTTTGCTTGCACACAGTTAAATATCATTGCCCTAGTGGGTAGTGTTCGCCAAAGGTCTGGGAGACCTGGGTTCAATCCCATCATACCAAAGACTTTAAAAATGGCACTTGATACCTCCTTGTTTAACACTCAGCAATATAAGGTACGTATCGAGGGTAAAGTGGAGCAATCCAGGAAAAGAAGTAACGCCCTCCCCCACACCTCGGTGTCTAAGCTATTGACAAGGGAGCCTTATGGTCACCATCTACTACGGTCGCCTACTTACAATAACAAATATCAAACTATTTCTATATCAAACAAATCAAATTAGTGTAAGTACAGTTTCAATGTCAAAAACAGTTCAATTTCAAACAGTTCCGTTTAGCATAAGCACGCAGTTTAAATGTAAGTACGGTTTAATTGTCAAAAACATTTCAATTTCAAACTATTCAGCTTAATTAAACAGTTCTAATTCAAACAATTCAGTTTAGCACAAGTATGCAGTTAGTTCTCTTTGACCCATAGATAGGGCCCTATCAGGTGCTACCACTTCGGGCCAGAGTGGGAGCAATGGCAATAAAGAGATACTCCGCGTTCCCCAAAACTCCAGTATTACTGGAACCTCATCAGCAGATTGTTTATTGACATATCCAGGGCACTCGTTAGTGGGGGGGTTACCCATCTGCAGAGGTGCAGTCGGTGTATTCTACAGCCCCAGCCGAGTGGGCAATGAACAGAATGATTAATGTTAGAAACACTTTTAATCTATATATAAATTATGTTCATTAAGAATAGTTACTTGAAGCTATGATTGTTTTACTAAGTATTATTATAAGGTTTTTAAACCATATACGAGGATCATTAAATAAGTTTCCAGACTTTTTTTCGTATGGGCACTTTTATTGATAGTACACACATGAAAATCTAGTCCCCTTCGAAGTAATCTCCTCTGGCTGCAATGCACTTGTTGTACCGTTCCAACAACTTCTGAAAGGCCCCATGGAAGTCCTCTTGTGTGAGCGTGTCAATGACCTTCGTCACAGTCTCTTTCATCTCCTCAATCGTCTCATGATGACAGCCTCTGAGCTTATGGAATAACCAAAAGTCACTGGGGAAAAAGGCCTGGACTATAAGGAGAGTGAGGAACTGTCTTGATGCCTATCTTGCCCAAATAGTCTGAGACAAGGAGGGAGCTGTAGACTGGTCCATGGTCCTCGTGAAAATGCCACTGACCCGATTTGAAGAGTGCTGGCTTCTTCCGACGGAATCTCTACCTGAACTCCCTTAAAACCTCAACATAGTAACCCTAACCCTAACCCTTTGGCCAATCAACTCTGGTCTATTGACTTCCTTACTCCTCCTACACCTCTCATCATCCCTCACAGATTCCCTGCCTCCTTTGAATCTCTTCTGCCTCTCAAAAACTGATGCTCGATTCATACAAGATGGTCCAAAAGCAGTCTGAAGCATTCCACACGTTTCTGTGGCATTTTTTCTAAGTTTAAAACAATATTTTATTGCATATCGTTCTTCTAAAGTGTCCTCACATCCAGATTGCATTTTTGAAATTCACCACCTGTGACAATCAGGCTTTAGTAGGGTGTATTATAATTCCTGTTGTAGCAGTTTATTAGAACCTGAAATCATAAAAATTAGTCAGTCATCTCATAAGATGTATAACAATAACATACTGAATTTTCAAGAGTCAACACCAATTTTAAATGCCTTCATAAAAGAAGTCTGGAAACTTATTGAAGGCACCACGTAACTATGTTATAGACAAATTTCAATTATCAAATAGAAATAGTTACTTGGAACCTTATAAATATTAGTATTTGAAAGAAATACTTTAAAGCATATAACTGTGCAAAACAAATCTTCAGAAACAACTGCACAAACATTTAAATATAAATGTACAATGAATGTGATTCCCTAACATCATGGCATAAAATAACCCTAGACGTGTTTTCATACTGTTAAAATTAAGACATCTTACTGTGAAACAAAAACTTTTATTTTTTGTCTTTAATTCCTCAAATCCAAAACAGACAAATGAGCCTTGTTTTAATATTACTTTTACACCAATCTATACGACCGACGTAAGGTTATAAAATGTGGAGCAGAGGGCTAGCCTTGTGCATGGGTGAAACGGGGTCGTTAGCGTGCTGATTCGATACACGTTGACAGAAATGTCACTGGTGTAAAAACTTTTGTGTAATGGTATATCAATCTTTGTAGGTTATTTAGTACCAATGCCAGTCTTCGAGGAGGATAAGAGAGTTCATGCCTTTCCCAAGGACATTTGTTCGAAAGTAAACGTAATAGCATGACTGGAGTTCGAACTCGCTAACTACGATTCCACTGTCCATCGCTTTAACCATTACACCACGAGGAAAACTTCCTTTCAAGCTCGAAGCACGAGTTCAAGAATGAATGGACGCGGTTAGAGATATAACTGTCACGTTCGGGTAGCCTTAAGATGACGTATATATAACTGAATGAAAAATATATTTTCTTTCTCTCTCTCGAGCTGGTGACGAATAGATACAAATTCCTAAATTGACCTGGTTTTCAGAACCACTGGTCAGCTGTTTCGACCTAATTGAAGAACTTCCACTACGTCAATTCCAGCAAGCATAAATTTTTTATAATATGCCATTTATTTAAAGTGTGTCGTAGTTTCTGCTTTTGTCTTTTGTTTTGTTTTGTTTTTTGTGGGGTGGGGTGGGGTGGTATGGGGCGTGTTTTGTTTTGTTTTTTGTGGGGTGGGGCGTGTTTTGTTTTGTTTTGTTTTGTTTTTATTTTTTTATCATTTGAAATATCAGGCTGTCTGGGAAGATTTTCAAATACTCCACATTAGTTAAAAATCCCCAAAACTCCAAAGAAAAATGTTTTTCAGTACATTAAATCGAGGTTTCAGGATTTAGTCACGATTTCTTTCGCTGCTGATTCTCAAAATAAAATAATTTTTCAACGCGAATAATGTAAATGTCAAAAAATCACTTTTTCGTGTTCGAGCAAAAAGAGAAAGACAAGTGTTTCAGCAGTGAACAACATATATATATATATATATATATATATATATATATATATATGAAGAGTATCAAACTTGTTTCGTACAGATGGAAGCTAAAAAAAACGCTTGGAGAAAAAGCTAGTTAGGAACGACACAAGAATGCTGCGTGCTGTTTAGAAAAAATCCAGATAGCAACACTCCACAAAACAGCAGCTCTACGTCCACTTATCTTCCATCTCAAAAGCCAAACAAGTATGACGAACGAAACATGCGGGATACTGCTGGAGAAGAAGAACAAACTCATAAGTGATTTTTCTCTATGGACCCCCTGCACATTGGCATGTTAGTGTTAGTCAACCAGCAAGAACTAATCTGCATCAGCTCTGTGCGGACACAGGATGTAGTTCGGAAGACTTGCTTGGAGTGATGGATGATAGAGACAGATGCAGAGAAAGAGAGAGAGAGGGGGAGAGAGAGAGTCAGGAAAATCCGTGCTGTCAGAGTTACTTGATAATAATGATGATAATATATGTGTAGCATTTTTGATGCACTTGACTTAAAGAGAGACCTGGGTTCAATCCCAGGTCGAGTCATACCAAAGACTCAAAAAATGGTACTTGATGCCTCCTTGTTTAACACTCAGTATTGTAAGGTACGGATCAAGTGTAAAGTGAAGCGATCCCGGGAAAGGAGTAGCGCCCTCCCCTACACCTTGGTGTAGTACGCTATCGAAAAAGGAGCCTTCGGGTCACCCTCGACTAAAGGGAGACAACTTTACTTTCTTTTAATGCATAAATATATTGCGTCATTTATGCGCTTACATATGCGTATATGTACATTTCTGCGTACATATTTATATGTGTGTATATGTGTACATGTGTATTTGTATGTGTGTGTACATATATATGAGTGTATAAGTATGTGCGTATTCATATGCATACATACTTATGAGTATATATCTGCGTATATATATATATATATATATGAGTACGAACTTACATACAGCAACTATGTGAGGACACAGGATGTAACCCTGAAGACCTGCCGGAGGCGATGAATGATAGGGAGAAATAGCGAGAGAGGGTCAGGGATATCCGCGCTGGCGGCGCGACATGATGATGATGATGATATGTATGTGTGTGCACGCATATATATATATATATATATAGCCGTATATATGCGTATATATACGCATATACACTCATGCATATGTATGTATGTGTGTGTGTGTGTACCGATGTATATGTATTCAGATGCATACATACATTCTTGTGTCCTTCTATATGCATACATATATGCGTAGATATACATCGGTAATTTTGTGCGTATATATATATATATATATATGAATGTACATATATATATATAAATATATATATATGTGTGTGTGTGTGTGTGTGTGTGTGTGCGTGTGTGTACACAAACATACATATATATATGTGTGTGTGTGTGCGTGTGTGTGTGTGTGTGTGTGTGTATGTGTGTGTGTGTGTGTGTGTGTGTGTGTGAGTTTGTGGGCGCATAGATAAGTGTTTCTATGTATTCCATAACGGAATAAAATAAATAATTTGTGTGTAGGTTTTATGCATGTCTATGCTAAAGGTTTACTAAATAATATTATGAATGTATCGGAGAATATCATCAAATATAATTCCCTTGAAATGAGAAATGTTTTCAAGTTATAAAAGAATTTAAACTTAGCAAATTCGATTTAGAAGACAAAACTTTCACTTTCACTTTCACTTAATACAAGTAAAAATAAAGTGCTAGTGCTATTGATTCCTACGATCCTAGAGAAAATAGAATAAAGACGTTATATGATTTGATTTTAGTCATTTTCTGCCGGTGAAATCATATTTCTCACATAATCTACCTAAAGTTGAATTTGCAATGAAATTATTTGCATCGATAACAGAAACCTGATGAATGGGTATTTGTTTTGCTTTGTTTTGTATAGTTTTATTTTTCTTTTTATTAGGAAACGATGAAGAACACGGACACTCTTTAAAAATTATTTTTTTCTGAAAAGCAATAGATATATATTACTAGATACATGTACAGCCCAGTCGGTTGAGGCTGTAGAATGCACCAACTGCATCTCTGCAAAGGGCAAAGATCACCCCTCAACGAGTGTGTGAGATATGACATGAAACAATATGATGTTGAGGCTCCAGTTATACTCGAGCTTTGGGAAATGCAGAGTACCCTTTCATTGTCGTCACTTATTAGGTTTTATTAGGTCTCTCTTATTACAATACACGAATGTGTTCTAAATCATTTGATTTTGACGATACATTATGTAAATAGTATAAACGTCCATTTTGTTTGATATTAATCATGGTACCTTTTGGGTGCAAAAATTCTAAACAATTACGTCCTAAGTTTATAAAAGCAACACTTTTGGCAGCCGTTTCCACAAAAACTATGCCATGTTTAAATGTCTATCATCATATCGCGCTGGTAGCACGGATATCCCTGACCCTCTCTCGCCACTCCTCCCTATCGTTCATCGCCCTAGGTAGGTCTTCAGGAAAACAGCCTGTATCCTCACATAGCTGCTGAATGTACGTTCGAGCTGGTCGTCCTGCTTTTGCGCGGCCATGTGTGGGGATCCATAAGAGTACATCTCTTATGAGTTCATCTCTGCTTCTCCAGCAGTGTCCTGCATTATAAACATATATATGTATATAAACATGTATATAAACATATAATCAATGTATATGAACATATAATTAATATACAATTACGTTTATTCCTTTGCCATCCTGTAATAAAATACGAGTGTTACTTTAATAGTATTAGATCTGAAACGCTATTATCAATTCGACTTCAACAATGTAAATTTCTGAATGAGAGTTTTAGTAAAAATTAATAAATTTTGATTTATCTCCGATTTCTGGAGCAGTAACCCAACAGTTAGGCGGTAAAGCCATGGTATCTGCAATAGTATCGTGGCCAAAGGTGAAGAAAATGTTTTTCAAAACAACTTTTTTTAAAATTTGTAACAAAACGATCCCCGACTCGACGCCTTTACCACATCTACAAAGAAACCAAAGATTTTCATGTTGTTTGAAGAGGAAACATTTTGTTGGTAAATTGCAATTTCTGTTTCGACTATCTTTGTATTTGTAGCGAGAATAATCATAATAACAACCAAACGAAATATTCGTAATAATTTGTATTCGTGACCTCGTTTAATTGTTATTACATAATTTCTTTTTGCTTCAAACCAAATAGTTGTTTTTATTTTTTCTGCTTGAAAATCCATTGTTTCTGTTAACCTTTTTTTATAGAAATTTTGATTACGTGAATAACGAAATAATTTCTTTTTGTTTCAATCATTTTTTCCGTCTCCTCAAAATTTTAACTTGCTTTAACATCAGAATTTTGCCTATCCTTGAAGTAACACTCATTACTGGTTTAACTTTCACTGTCATACCCTCTAAAACTAATGCTAATAATATATATATATATATATATATATATATATATATATATATATATATATATATATATATTGCTAATGATATACTATTTCTTATAACTTCAGCAGAGATTTTTAACCAAATAGCTGTTTTTATTTTTCTGCTTGAAAATCTATTGTTTCTGTTGAACTTTTGTATAGAGACTTTGATTATGTGAATAACCAAATAATTTTGGCATCCTTTTTCACAAATATTGCTCTCTAAGAAAAACAAAGGCTTTCCTGCCGTTGTCTTCAGCCTCTCACATCACTAGATATAGACTTCTATCATCAAGATATCGAATTGATTATGCAAACACTATAGCATTCTTTTCCACAAAAATTGCCATTATTGATATGGTCGTAGTTAGATAAAAATAACGCTATGTACGCAAACTTCGAGTTTTCTTTCATCCTAAAAATTTCACTTCTCTCAATTCATAATTTTGTTCATAACAATCAAAAAAAGACTTAACATGGAAATAGATTTGGCATTTTAAACGTAAAAATACATAATGATATTCGTAAACTCACAAAGTCTCGGTTTCTTTGTTTAATGGCATATCAACCTTTGTGGGTTATGTCCAAGCCATCCTTGTTAAAGAACAGTAATTATACTATTTAACCCATGCTTTCAAGATGAGGCGGTTCACACATTTCTCAAGGGTATTAGTCTGAAAGTGAATGCTACAGCGTAACTGGAGTTCGAACTCACTTACGATGATGTCGCAGTCCAGTATATTAGCCACTACGCCACCAGGACTCTCCCCTCATTGTTTTCGGACGATTTCCATTCTACATTCACAGACGGTCACAAGGCAAAACTTCAAATCCAAATTGGCCAGTTTTTTTTATAGTAATTGAAAGATTTATTTTTCCCAGAATGGAACACTAAGTTGCTATATATTTCCTATCAAAAATTGTTTACGACTAATAACAAAAATAATCCCTTCGCTTAAAAATGAAATTGTGTCAGTCGTACACCGCTCATGCGAAGGAGTATAATGGAGACCTTTATAGCGTTGAAGTAGAGTTCGTATTCATATTGGTTAGCCACTTTCGACCGTTTTTTTACCAATTCTAATCATGGGGGGGCTGGGACCCCAACAACCACCTAATGAGATATATACGTAGTAGCAATATATTAGTAAAAACACGTATGTGTGCTAAAAGTTTAATGGGGCTAGTAGTCTAGATGAACTTGGAATATAACACATTGAAATAAGAAAATGAAAATAAACAAATAAATAACAATCTAATTTATACGGGTCCCAAAGGACCTGGACCATCGTCACTATGCTCAGGAAGAGGAAGGAAGGATGACTCCAACGTTTCCCCCTTTCATATGACCTGGCTCGCTGCCTGGCACACCTTTTATCGAATGTTATGCGATCCAAGCGTTTTCTATCGCATTTAATTTAGACTCTAAGCTGATGCCTAAAGAGCAAAATCAGATTACGATGAGAAAAGTTTGCACTGTCATACAATCCTTTCTTTTGCGTCTCCCAAATCACCATTCTAAGCACAACTACAATCGCGAGAAACACCACACGCTTCTCACTTCGATACGGAAGTTCAATACTATCCACGACGCAACCAACGTTGAGCAGCACGAGCTGTTTGGGATCGATGTGGGCTGTCAACTCCCCGACGTGACTCCAAAACGTACGAACCCACAAGCGGTAGTAGAAGGCGTGCAAAGCCGTTTTTTCCAAGCCAATGCCACGGCGGAGGCAATCGGGCATGTCTGCCAAGCCTACCTTGAAAGCCCAGTCGGCAAAGGACGATCCGCCAGGTGAGCGAGAACACGGAGTTGTTCAAGAAACCCGTACCTGGCACTCAATTCCATAGAGAGCAAACCGCCTCCAGCAACTAGCTGAGCCACTCCACAAGATGATCCGAAGCGAAACCCACCACTAACTCCCGATATAGTTCCTTTCGAGACCAAGAAAGGTGACTCGACCCAGGAAGGTTACGCAGGGCCTAACGGAACTCGCGGGGGAACGGGGCTTGGACTCCAAGCGAAGAAAGGCATCTCTCACCTTTCGTCCCCAAACTGTGTCCCTTCACTAGAATCGGCCCAGGTAAGCGAGTCTTTCAGCGAGCCAGTAGCTCTCCAGATCAGGCCCCCCTAAACCCCCATTCCGAGGACGTTGACAGCAGACCTGTCTACGGACCATCGGCTTTAGACCACACCAAAATAATTTAGAGAATGATTAGTTAGCGCCAGCTAGTGGCCCTTAGGTAGGAAAAGTACGGACAGCCGGTAAAGGATCAAATGGAAGATATACACGGTGCACACCATCCGGTCTTTTAATGACAAACGCCTTTGAAGCCAGGTACCAGGTACCCAGGATTTGAGGAACTCGATGTACTGATAGGGAAACCTTTGTACTTCTTCCTCACGCGCGAACGCGTTGTATTTCACCGCTTCGTTGGGAACTCTTTTTAACCTAGATCTAAGTACAAAACCCTTGAAGCGCTCGCTTGCCTCATTCTCCAGGTCCTGCCTAGCTAGATCTATGGCTAGTTAATCCCCCTTCTCCATCGCCCGTGAAAGGCTATCGTCTAAAGACTTCGCCATCTTGGTCCTATCTAGTTTGAGCCGTCGACCGTATTTGATAGTGATGTCCCTGATCCTATATATACTTAAGGGATCCCCTGGACTTATTCCCAGTAACTGCCTTCACTAGCGCCCGCTTAATTAAGGTTTCCAGCCGCTCCCAGACGTCCCGTATCTCTTGTAAGGAGGTATTGAACTTCCAAATGTCGGCCAGACTAGGTGTATTAGCTAGCTGCAGACTGACCCGAACCAGTTTACGGTCAGTCTGTACTATCCAGTGGAACGTGGGACATGTAACGAAATGAGTGTCGGCTCTTCTAACAAACACTCTAGCCAGATTAGTCTGAATGTAGCCAGAGGGCTAATCAATTAGCCACGCCCACATCTCCAACCCTGGATGATCTCGTGCTTGGCCATGAAGGAGATCAGGCTGCTATCACACCAATCCGACGCACTAGCACCTCGCTGGCCTTATCTAACTTGGGATCAAAGATCGCATTTCAATAACCCACTAAAACTAACGCTTTCGGATCGTCAAGGAACAGCTCGACCGTCGGAAAAGGGAGCGTCTATCACCAAAGCTATTGGCCGCATAAACCGGGACCATCCGGAACTTGAAGCTTTTAACAGCAACATCAGCCACAAGTAGCCGGCCCCCGTCATCTGCAAAGACACGATTGACAATCGTATTAAGGCTGCGTCTAACTAGTTTCTAAACTCCAGCACTGCAGCGGTTGCCGAAAGCTGAAAAGACAACAAAGTTGCCTGCCAGCATCCGACAGTCCTCTGTGCAAGTAAAGTGAGTCTCCTGCACTGCAGCAATATCTACACAGAGGTTCGAGAGTTCACCAAGCAAGCGCACACACTTGCTTGGATCCCTCAGTCCATTCACGTTCAAGCTGGTAAGGTTTAAAGTCATTCTGACCCACTTACCTATTCAGCGTCGACGAGGCTCCGGAAATCCTCTGAAGTGAAGATCCCAACAGCTTGTCTCAGGGAGCCGGTGTCGAGTTTAAAGGTAACTCGACCATCCCTGGACACTCCTCCAACATCAATGGTGTACCGTACCTTTAGGGATCTGTAAAACGAGGGGTAAACGTATATCGGGACCCGTCCCAGGCAATATGACAGCATTTTTTTCAAGGAGCATTACTCCAATTCAGCCAGCCTAACGCGGGCGTTGGTTTGGCTAGCCTTCGCCAGGAGTTTCCATACATCCTGGGCTCGGCTGCCTCCCGAGCAGACGAAGGTGATCACCATGGGTGCATCACTGAAATTAAACGGATTTGAAACTCTCTTTTTGTCAACTTTTTCAAGTTCTAGCAGTGGCTTCAGTGTATTTCAGAGCTGGAAATCCGTGATGGATTCCAGATTTGTAGAACACAGAGCTGCCTGAATTGAGTCTTTGTTTTTAACCGGCGAAACCAATTTGGTTCTGTGCCGGCTTTCAGGGTTCTTCTCTGTAGATGGGTTACGTTGTGATCTGTCCTCCGACTGTGTTCAAGTTACTGTTTGAGAGTGATGGAACAGTTCAGATGGAGAGAGGGAAGGAAGAGTGAGTGAGGGAAAGGCGCACGTGAGGTGTGAGGAAGGCTGATTTGAGGGGTTTGTGGATAGGTTTCTTATTGGATGGGGAGATGTTGTGATGTTCTTGAGTGGGGTATTTTTGTGATTGTTCTTGAATGGTGGGTTGTTGGGATTCTTCTTGAGTAGGGGGGACTGATTGTTCTTGCTGGGTTTATTGAGACTGGGGTTGGGAGTAATTTTTGTTACGGAGGGGCAGATTTTTTTGGCATTGCCTTCTCCACTGTCGTTTCTTTTCTTTAAATTTTGAGTTTCATCCATGGGAACTTCTTTGCTGGTCTGAGTCTTTTTAGGTCTGAGGGAGACGATATTCTTTGGTGCTGGTGAGGGAGTCTTTTGCGTTGCTTGTGGAAATGGTGATGAAGGGGTCTTTTGGATCACTCTTGAAGGAAGTGTTGTACTTTTATTTTTGGTCACCAATGAAGATATTGGAACTGTTTCTTTGGGCACTGGTGTATTTGGCTTCGGATCTCTCAGTGTGTTCTCAGCTTTTGATGGAGTGTCCCCCTTTATTCTCCTCCGAGTCACCTGAGTCCATCCATTTTCCGTGCTTGGTGGATTTTCCGCCTCTCAGGCCACTTTAGTAACGTCACTTCCTGTTAGTTTAGGCAGGTGTGTAGTATCCGCCTCCTTGAGGCTTTCTGGGAGCAGTTTTTAGCAAGGTGGCTTATCTGTTTACAATTCTATCTGTTCGGCCGCCCACGCTCTACTACCTTCATCATCAGTCTATCATTGTCAGGGATTTCGTGAAAGCCTTCCCTGTCAAGGCAGACCCGGAACACATAGTCTCCATGTGCCAACCTGGCAACGGCTAGCAAGTGTGTTATGTCCTCGACGCGATTGTAAGCACTAAGGAAAGAAGCTGCAATTTCTCCTGAAATGCTTGTCGGGACATTACAGACAGTCACACAGATCTTACGCGTACCTACGTATTTCGGCTGTAACTGGAAGAACTTTGTAGAGATATGAGTCTCCACCAGTTTCGCTGCTTGTTCTTTCGTCGGTAGCAGCATATCCCTCGTTGCAAAACTCCTTCTACAAAATACCTGCTGTGCGAAGGAGCTCCTCAAAAGTGTCCTTCTTAGGCTCCGCCAATCTCCTGTTTTTAATGTCAACGACAACAAGAGACAATCCGGGGTTCCAGTACTTTAGCGACCCCAGGGATGAGCAAGATGACATTGCGCTGAAAATAAGGGATATACTTGACCACCGAGGGGCTTGAAGTTTCTGTCAGCCTTTGTCCTAGTTGAGCAGGACTGACCGAGGAAGCTGTTTCACTGATTCCTTTGGGCGAAGAGACTGGAAGAGCTGGCTACTCAGTGTTTGCCGCCCGTTCTTCCGGCTTAGTTGGGAAGGCTTTCAAAGTTGGGCGGGAAGCTGTTATGTCTGCTTCCTTTTGTCGACTCTCAAGAGAACCTGGAGAGAATCCAAAAAGTTCTGGGGAACCCTTTAGGGAACCCATTGGGGATGATTCCTACATGGATGCGGGAGGCAACCAGGGATGATAGCGTAGTTTAACGTGATCAGATGAAAAAAAAAGTTATGAGAAAACGAATGAGAAAGACTTATGTGAAAACCGCGAAGTTATTTATTTCATTTTAGAAATTAATAAACATTAGCGGCCGACTATTTGCTAAGTTCTAAAACTGGTACTGTATGCGGAAAATTGGGAGCAACTCACGTCCAGACGAAAAAAAGAAAAAAAGTAGCAATAACTCAATATTGAACCACAGAAAAAAAAGATAAACTTTTGCACGCTTAAAGAAGTGTTAAAAAACATAGGCGGTAAGTTAATACCGAGCCCGTAACCCGGCTCCGCAGGATCGCATTACCGAAGTGGGTTAGGTTAAAATACATTTTATTGATTAAAAAGACCCCTCACCTATACAAAAATTAGCACATAAAAAAAAAATAAAAATGATTTTTTTCCTTTTTTCTACATTGAACAATTTTTATCAATCCTTTCATCCACTAACTAATTTTTCCTATGTCAGCAAATATTTGGTTAACCATTTATTTTGGTTTATTATATGTACCTATTAGGATGTGCCCGTGGTGTAATGGTTATTGCCGCAGGATATGGACACAGCGACACGAGTTCAAATCCTGGACCTACCTGATTGCATTTCACATAGCACTAATATACTTGGGAAAGGTATGAATCCAATTATTCTCCCTCCAGCTATGGGTAAATAGTAGGGCAGACTTGGTGAGGCAACTAGTCTAGGAGAAGGAAAACTCTGAATTAAAACCTGTTAAACTCCGCTTAAAAATTGACCTTGTGTCATATCCTGCCCGAGTGGAGGGGTTGGTAAATATGATTATATGTACCTATTACCAGGTCATTGGCCTAATGAGTTGAGTGTTCGTCAATGGTCCTGGACACCAGGGTTCAATCCTAGGTTGAGTCATACCAAAGATTTAAAAAAAAATGGTGCTTGACGTTGCCTTGCTTAACACTTAGCATTATAAGGTTAGGGTCAAGGATGAAGTGAAGCAATCCTCGGAATGGAGTAGCGCACTCCCCTACACCTCAGTGTAGTAGCTATTGAAAAGGGAGCCTTCGAGTCACCTTCGACTATGGTCGCCAACTTTACTTCACTTTATATGTACCTATACCTGTTTTTTAACAGAGTTTTTCAGGTAGTTGACATTAGTAGGTTATTTGGACGGGTATATCTGACATAGTTATTAAAAGCAAATATATATGTAGGGATGAATATATATGTAGGGATGTATATATATGTAGGGATGAAAAGTTCAAATGATAACGTCATATTTGCTATTTATGTGTTTTTTTTATCCAATCACTACAATTTTGATGAAAGAAGTGTGCCACCGCAAATGGGACTGTTAAAAAATGAACCTCATGTGGTCACATTTCATTTCAACTGACCTCTTTTATAGATAGATAGAAAGACAGGAATACAGATAGATCATGCTAAGTGGACAACTTCAATAATGTTTCTATTTTTTTTTTTTTTTTTGTTTATCTGTCTCCGAAATTTAAACAGTGTGATTGAGTATATATATATATATATATATATATTGAGAGAGACATAGACAGTAACAAATGTCATCGTCATTATCATCCGCAAATCTTGCAAACAGCAAAATGTTCCGTGGTTCTCTCTCAGAATCTATCCTTACTGTCCATCGTTTTTGGTAGATCTCCAAGACGGCATCACAGAGCTGATGTCAGTCTTTGCCAGTCAGTCAACACTGGTGTGTCAATGTCCATAAGAGAACGTCACTTAACAGTTCTCCCGTATTTATCCAGCTGTTTTCCACATGTCTTGTTCGTTTTACTTGGATGGTTTGTGAAATAGAAGTTAAGTAGCCATACAGTTGCTGTTTTGTGAGGTATTGCTTCCAGGATTTTTCCAAAACTGCTCGCAGCATTCTTATATAGTTCTCATGTTGCTTTTTTCAATGTTTCGTTAGCGTCCAAGTGGTGCATCCCTACAGTAATATTACCACAGCCACAACTTGAAAGAAATCTCGTTTTATTTCATTGAAGAGATCAGATTTCCATATGATCGATAAACTCTCCATAACAGTACACGCCTTCGCTATGCGAATGTTGACATCGATTTCAGTAGATAATTGAACTGGTCTATTGATTTCAGCCGCTGCTTATTTAAAGGGGAGATGCTTCTGTCTGGTTTAAAACAAAGGAACTCTATTTTATTAGCATTGCCTCATGCTGCCTCCTCCAGACTAAGCAAAATCTTGTAATAAGATAAGTCACTCATAGATAGATAGATTGATAGATAGAATGGTATTTTAATAAAATTACAGACACAAAAATCTATATAAATCAACGCACATATACAATCTTGTAACAAGATAAATAAGACCTACAAAATGAATCAACACACAAACACGCATGCACACTCAAATTCATACATATATCTATGTATATATGTTATCCGACCGTAACCTTGGACTACCCTAGGGCTCCCTTTTTAACAGCTACTATACTGAGATGTACGGGAGGAAATGTCTCCTTTCCCTGGATTGCTTCACTTACCCTTGATTCATATTTTATAAAGTTGAGTTTTAAGCAAGGAGGAATCAAGAACCATTTTTGTCTTTGGTATGACTCGACCTGGGATTAAACCCTGATCTCCCGGGCCATTGACGAACACCTTAACCATCATAAAGTAAAGTAAAGTTCGCGACCTTAGTCGAGGGTGACACGAAGGCTCCCATTTCAATAGCTACTACACCGAGGTGTAGGGAAGAGCGCAACTCCTTTTCCGGGATTGCTCTCCTTACCCTTTATAAGTAAGTAAATTTGGCGACCGAAGTCGAGGGCAACCAGAAGGCTCCCTTTTCAATAGCTACTACACCGAGATGTAGGGAATAGCGCTTCTCCTTTCCCTGGATTGCTCCACTTTACCCTTGATAAGTACCTTATATAGCTGAGTGTTAAGCAAGGAGGCATCAAGTACCATTTTTTGAGTCTTTGGTATGACTCGATCTGGGATTGAACCCAGGTGTCTCAGACCATTGGCGAACACTCTATCCACAAGGCCAATTATGTACTTTATAATGCTGAGTGTTAAGGAAGGCGGCATCAAATATCATTTTTTGAGCCTTTGGTATGACTCTACCTGGGATTGAACCCCCGTATCCTGCACAATCGGCGAACACTCTACTTATTAGACCAATGGCCTGGTTCCGATATATATATTAAATAGGAACAGATATCAAATAGGAAAACCATCGAATGGCTTAGAATCATGAGATACGAATACTTATACTTATATAAGTGCATGCAAATTATTTCTATGTCACATCATTCATAAATGAATATGTGAAATGTACATAGAATATCCATGACCCATATTATATAGATAACATAGGAATCCCGAAACACGAAAAACACTTACGACTTCTTAGTTCAGATACGAAACTTTTTATTACCTTTGAGTTTAAAGGTTTTTCGACATAAGGAAGAGAGAGGCACAATCTTTCTATGACGACTTTTCCATCTGACGCCACCCCACCACCACCACTACGTGCGACACCTGCAACAAGGCCTCGGCGAGCCCCGAAAGTCAACCGTCTTCCTCGGACGCTTAAATTCAACTCACTGACTTTTCTTAGATCTCAGCCCACGCTTCCGGTGCGTGACGTCACTCACATCTCCTGGTCACAATTCCTATCTGGGATTTTTATTTTGACATCTGTGAATGACACATCCTACCCGCGCGCGCGTGAACACCTGCACTCATGTTACACCTAACTAACCCATGCGCTAAGCGAAAGATTCTCAGCCTAACTAAACTGAAAGGCAAAATATATAAAGCGAAATCCCTCAGCCATTATATTTCATATGGTGGGAAACTCCAGTTCAAGAGATTTTCTGAGGAGTGTGGGGTACACATTTGTTGCCATTAATCACTGATCCCTTTTTTATTGGAGGTCAATTCAAGGTGTTTTCGGTGGACATAAATATGGAGGTTAAAATATAACGACTGAGTCTGAGGATGACGAGCCAATGGCAATGAAAAATAAATATTATTTTTTCTTATTGTATAGAAGATAGAAAAGCTAGAATATAGAAAACTGTTAATGAATACAACGAAAATATATAGATTGAATTGAATCATAAAAATCATTATTAACAATTCATGAATTAGTTATCATATAGGAATGTTTGAGATGGTTGAGACAACAATAATTTATCAAAATGTAGCAGTCATTATGTGTATGTGCATTAATATACTTGCAAAGAAGCAGAAGGTACCCTGCAAAAACAATTACCGACGCCGACTACGCCATGACATCACGATACTGGCAAATACACCCAACCAAGCCGACACACTACTGCATAGTTTGGAACGAGCCGCCGCAGGCATTGGTCTCCATGTCAATGCACACAAAACGGATTATATGTGCTATAATCAAACAGGCCACATCTCCACATTAGACGGAACCCCTGTGAAACTAGTAAGACAAATTCACCTACCGATGAAGCAGCGTCTCAGCAACCGAAAAGGACATCGACATGCGGCTAACGAAGGCATGGACAGCTATCGATAGGCTATCGATCACATGGAAGTCAGACCTGACCGATAAAATGAAACGCAGTTTCTTCCAGGCAGCGGTCGTGTCGATACTGCTGTATGGATGCACTACTTGGACGACAACAAAACGGCTGGAGAAGAAGCTAGACGGCAATTACACAAGAATGTAGCGAGCAATATTGAACAAGTCCAGGCGGCAACACCCCACAAGCTACCAATTATACGACCACCTGGCTCCCATCACGAAAATACTTAAGTTAGACGAACTAGACATGAAGGACACTGCTGGAGAAGCAGGGACGGGCACATAAGTGATGTACTCCTATGGAACCCCACATATGGCCGGGCAAAAGCAGGACGACCAGCTAGAACATACATTCAGCAGCTATGTGAGGATACGGGATGTAGCCCTGAAGACCTGCCAGAGGTGATGAACGATAGGGAGAAGTGGCGAGAGAGGGTCAGGGATATCCGTGCTAGCGGCACCACATGATGATGATGATGATATAGAGCACAAAAGAAGCTACGAACATTACGTCAGTAAAACTTGAAATCATGTGAAGTATTTGACATTGGGACAATTTTAATTGTCTCAAATAAATATCTTTTACATCGGTTTTGCTTTCTGAGAGCATATAACATTTTAAAGAAAAAATCTTATAATTTTTGAAATGTTTATAATAATGATAATAACAATTATGATAATAATAATATGTATATATATATATATATGTGTGTGTGTGTGTGTGTGTGTGTAAAGAAAGACAAAAAGGAGACAAGTACTTAGACCTTGCCGGGAAACTAAGAAAGCAGAGGAATAAGAGGAGGATGGTCATATCAATTGTAATTGGCACGTTCAGAACGATCCCAAAAGGCTTGGAAAGGGTATTGAAAGAGTTGCAAATCAGACGACGAATTAAGACAATCCTAAGATTATTGTTGAGATCGGCCAGAATACTGAGAAAAGTCGTGGAAATCTGAGGAGACTTGCTGTCAGACTCCAGTGAAAGCCCATCAGCTAACTCTGGTTAGACCAATCCGATAAAATAAAATCCAATTTTTTGAAGCACCTGTTGTGCCCATACTACAACATGGTTGCACCACATGGACGCTGACTAAGAGCATAGAGAAAAAGCTTGACCGGAACTGCACAAGAATACTGGAAGCAATACTGAACAAATCCTGGAAGCAACATCCCACAAAATCAGCTGTACGGCCATCTACCTCCTATCTCTAAAATCATTCAAATCAGACAAACAAGACATATGGGACACTGCTGGAAAAGTAAGGGCGAACTCATAAGCAATGTTCTTCTATACATCGCTTCATACGGACGAGCAGGTGTTGGACGTTCGACTAGAACTTATCAACAACCGTTCTGTACAGGCACAGGATGTAGTCTGAAGGACCTACCGAATGCGATAGATGATAGAGACAATTGGTGGTAAAGAGTCAGAGAAATCCGTGCTCGCAGCACGACATGATAATAATGGTTTCCTTTCATTTTTTGTTTAACGGCATTTCGACCTTCGTAGGTTATATTATGCCAAAGCCATCATTGTAGAACAAGAGAAGTGACACTGTTTAACGCTTAGCAGTAGGAATAAAAGGGTTCATGGGCTCATCCCTTTCCGAAATGCATGAATTCAAAAGTGAACGAAATACTGTAATTGGAATTCGAACTCACGATAATATCGCTTTACAGCACGTTAGCCATCGGACCACGGGGACTACCTCATTATTTGATTGGAATACTTGAAACTATATACACTCAACAATTTTTCCGACATTCATGAATATTGAATATTTTGACACATTTCTTCAGATTTAATACTCGTATGATGCCAGACTTTTTATATTACTGAGTTCAAAAAAGAATATAAAATTCAATTTTGAGAATGATAGGTTAAATTTACTAAATATGAGAAGAAAAATAAACAAAAGAAGAAAGGACAAAATTATTCGTACAGTATAAAAAATTGAAATACTTGAACAATTTTCACAATATTGATAGTCAATAGTACAGCCATTCATCTTTATAACATGCTGCAATCATTTTCTAAACTTTTTGTTGAGATTTGAACGAGTCTTTTCTGAGATTTTCTACCATTCTTCAATGGTTACACGTTGTAATTCCTTGAGGTCTTTTAGTGACCATCGATTTATTTAAACTTTTAATTCTTGTCATAGATCTTCAGTAAGATTCAAGTCAGGACTCATTGAAAGCCACGATAGAACTGTTATCTTATTTTTCTGAAGCCCCTCAGTCACTGATTTAGAACTAAGTTTAGGATCCTTATCTTGCTGAGAAGTAAATCGCTAAACTAGATCAGGATCATGCGCTGATATTCGTAGATTTTTATCGAAGATTTTTATCGTCTGCAAAGTTTTATATTCCTCTTATTGTAATTAATTACCCAGTTCCCCTTAAGCTAAAGCAACCCGAAAGCATCATCGACCTGCCTCCATGTTTTAATACTGGCACTGTGTTCATTAGGAGGAAAGTTTCTCCTTTCTTGCGCCAAATCTTATATACATCATTATGTCCAAAAAGCTCCGTTTTTCTTTCATCACTCCACAGTGTCGAAGAACGTTTTGGTAAAATTAAACCGAACAACAATACAACATGGTTTGCGAAGAAGGGTTCGTTTTGGTCGATTTCCATACAATTTGGTTTGGTTTCTTTGTTTAATGGCATATCAACCTTCCCATACAATTTATTTCTATTCAAACAACATTGTTAAGTGCGAGTACTTCCGCTGATCCCGATCGTATCTCAACTTTAGGTGATGTCTTTCAAAACAACTCTTGGGTTAACATTAACCTCACGACAGTTTTCGTATTGTTCTTAGAGACAATTTGGTTTTTCCTCCACGTCCAAGAAAATTCTCTGCCATGCCAAACTATTTAAACGTCTTTATAAAGGACTGTACCATCGACCTAGAGATAGCTAACTAGTTTGAAATAGTGCAGTAACAATTTCTTGACTTGTGGTAGTTAATAACTTTTCTGTCTCAAGTCAACGCTAAGCTCCTTTGTCATCCCCATAGTTTTTCCTCACTTGAGAATAGCAATTATGGCACTCTATGCTCCAGGTGATGTTATTTGCTTGTATTTGTCCAACGTCCCACCATGCCGAAATGCTGCACAAGTGTTATATACTCACATAATAAATATGCTTATATACACATATACATGTTCATGCAGGATACATACTGACGCAATAAATAAACGATGAGTGAAGAACTCTTTTAGATAAATATTTACCTCTCACATTATTTGCAAGGTTCGAAAGGGTTGTGTGGGTTTCTACTGTGAGAGGGAGTTGGAGATCGAACAGAACTGCAATATTTTTACCCCCACTCTTATGGCCGTCAACGTTGTGTCTTTCTCGTTCTCCAGATGCTCAACCGGAGGCCCAGAGGCCCACTCTGCTGGGTGATAGCTTTCTTTACTGCATCTTATCAGCATCTTCTCCGGACCTCAACTCATCAGGGCCCAAAGGCCCATTCGGCCTGATGTGGCTTTCCCTACCACATCTCGTCTATAACTCCCCCTCCAACTGGAACTGGAAGTGCAACTTTGACTTCTGTCTTGACTGAGTTATATAATGGTTCAACACCCACTCAGTCGCCTACACGATCTTTGGAATCGCATGTTTAATCGTCATCAAGCGGAAATAACTCTCATGCAGTTCACAGGTCATTCTCTTCCGGTGCATCAGTCTATGAGTGTACCATGGGAATTTTTTTAGCTCGTCCCATTTCATCAACCAATTTCCGCCCACGCGATTTCCCCTCATAACTGTCATCAGAATGTGTCACCTCCTTCCGGTGCATCACCTTGGAATGGCATTTTTTGCCGGGTCGAAGGTCAACATATAACACAAGGCCATTTTAAAGTGAGGGCCATTCGAGGTAGGAATCCTCGGCTCCGTGGTAATTCTCCAAATAGATCGCCGCAGACGCCGAGCAATCAAGTCAATCCAGCAATTAGATAAAACCTCGGGAGACAGCGTCTTGGGGCCAAGTGTTCACCAGCCAACATCAAGGCACGAAAGCTGTGGTCTTCTGGGCCGACCAAACATCATGGCTGATATTTATCTGAACTCTCAGGCCAGAATATAGCACAAGACCGCTTCATAGTGGGGACCCCGCACAGGTTGAAGCCCATGTGAAGCAGTGACAAAAACTCTAGACTTCATTGGCGTTCCTCTAATGGTTCTCCTCTGCCACCAAGCAATGAACTTACTCCTGCAAAGCAGGTAATACCTGCAGGAAAGACTCCCTGAGGCCAAGTGTTTAATAGCCAACATCACGACACGAATGCCCCGACGATCTGGCCGCCAGAAATGCGACACGAGGCCATTTTAAAGTAGGGACCACGCACAAATCGAGACTTCTGCGTGGTTAGAAAAAAATGCTGTCCCTGTCGGCATTCCCTTTATGGTGTGCTTCAGGCACCAAGTAATGGACTTAATCCTGCAAGCAGATAAAGCCTGATCGGAAGACTCCCAGAGGCCATTTGTTAATAAACCAACATGTTACGAATGCCGCGACGTTGGCCGCCAAAACAGTCAGCACGAATACCGGTGGGGGGGTTAATTCAAATTATCACAAATGCTCTACTAAATAAATAGTCTAGAAGGCTTCGCTAATAAAATAATTATGTAAATTACTCCCACTAATTAATCAATTTAAAATTATATTTTATACGATACCAATAATTTTGTCTTTTCCTATTTTACATAATTAGCCTCAAAATTTTGTTGTATTGAACCTATCATTCGGAAAATTGAGTATTCTCTCTCTCTCTCTCTCTCTCTCTCTCTCTGTGTGTGTGTGTGTGTGTGTGTGTATTAACATATTAAAAAACTGGCTTCATACGGGCATTAGATTTTTGGAGATGGAAGAAAGTATTCAAAAGTGATGTGTGTACAAGTAATTTCGTCGTTGACAACAGCAGTGTGCAAGAAAATGATTGATATCAGAAAATAAGAAAGGTAACTTGAAACCATATAATTTTGTATGATTTGTTAGAATCAGATAGTATTATTTGAAATCTTATAAATGCACAAACCATTTGCATTAGAATAGCAACTATTATTATTTACAAATGATTATCATAAGTTAGGTGAAACCATTTATGCTTGCAAGAAGAGAGGGTGAATGATTCAAATTAATCATCTATAATTATCCCCGCTATATTGCAAATTTGGATCAATAAATAATTGTTAGTTAGTTTTACAACATCTCTCTCTCTCTCTCTCTCTCTCTCTCTCTCTCTTGCCCTGTCGGCTGGAGATGTAGAACACACCAACTGTAGAACACACCAACTGCAGTTAACGAGTGTCCTGTGTATGACGCTAAACAATCTGATGGTGAGGTTCCAGTGATGCTGGAGCTTTGGGGGAATGCAGAGTACCTCTTCACTGCCATCGTTCCCAGGTCCACTCTGGCCAGGGGTGGTAGCACCTGATAGGGTCCTATCTATGGGTAAAAAACTAAACTTTGTACTTATGCAACGGAATTGCTTGAAATACAACTGTTTTGGAGTTCAAAGAGCTTACTTCATTTAAACTGTGTATTCATGGTAAACTGAATTGTTCAAAATATAACGCTTTTGACATTTAAACTGCGTACTGATACAAAACTTAATTGCTCGAAATAGAACTATTTTGACATTTGAACTGCGTACTTATGAATTGTTTGAAATGAAACTGCTTGTGTATGCTAAACTGAATTGTTTCAAAGAGAACTGTTTTTGACATTGAAACTATACTTACACTCAACTGAATTGTTTGAAATAGAACAATTTTGACATTTAAGTGTGTGTAAACAAAAAAAAAATACACATACTCTGTTTGACTAATCTGAATAGTTTGAAATAGAAGTGTTTTTGACAATTAAACTGTAATTATGCTCAAATAAATTGGTTGAAATATACCGGTTTATTTGTATGAAAATGGATTTGGCATTAAATAATCTACTAAGGCTGACATAAAACCCAAACAAACAAACAAACAAACAGATAGATAGATAGATGCAGACTGAAATAAGTAATTGTGAATGAAAAATAAATATGAACAGACAGAGATAACGAATTAGTTCGAAAGATATGTCGACTTAAACAGTCAAATATATATATATATATATATATATATATATATATATATATACGTGGTGCCTTCAATAAGTTTCCAGACATTTTTTGTACAGGCATTTAAAATTATCGTATGATAGAATTTTAAATTTGAAATAATTTTAAAATGATTTCTTGACGTTTAGATGTTTAGACGTCATACCATAAACGTGGTGCCTTCAATAAGTTTCCAGACTATTTTTGTATAGGCATTTAAAATTATCTTAGACTCTTGAAAATTCAGTATGTTATTGCTATACGTATTATGAGATGACGGACCAATTTTTCTGATTTCAGGTTCAAAGGAACAGCTACTGCAGGAATTGGAATACACCCTATTAAAACCTGATTGTCACAGCTGGTGAATTTCAAAAATGCAATCTGGACGCGAGGACACTTTAGAAGAACGATATGCAATTAAATTTTGTTTTAAACTTGGCAAAAATGATGCCACAGAAACGAATGAAATGCTTCAGACTGCTTTTCGACCATCTTGCATGAATCGAGCATCAGTTTTTGAGTGGTATCAGAGATTCAAAGAAGACAGGGAGTCTGTGAGAGAGGATGAAAGGTGCGGGAGGAGTAAGGAAGTCAATACACCACAGTTGATTGGCCAAAGGATTGGAGTTAGGGTTAGGGTTAGGGTTATTATGTTGAGGTTTTAAGGGAGTTCAGGAAGAGATTCCTAGGGAAGAGGCCAGCACTCTTCAAATCGGGTCAGTGGCATTTCCACCAGGACAATGCACCAGTTCACAACTCCATCCTCGTCACAGACTATTTGACCAAGATGGGCATCGAGAAAGTTGCCCCCCCTCCCTATAGTCCAGACCTTGCTCCTTGTGACTTTACATTATTCCCTAAGCTCAGAGGCTGTCGTTATGAGACAATTGAAGAGATGTAAGCGGACTTTGATGGGGCGTTCAAGAAGTTGTTGGAACGGTATAACAAGTGCATTGCAACCGGAGGAGATTACTGCGAAGGGGACTAGAGTTTCATGTGTGTACTATCAATAAAAGTACCCATACAAAAAAGTCTAGAAACTTATTTAATGATCCTCGTATATATGTATATATATATATATATATATATATATATATATATATATGCTTGGAAAAGGTTCAATTCCCTCTAAATGAATATATGATTGAAATCGGTTTTCAGAAGCCATTAAAATGCAAAGAAATAACCGATTAGTTTTGGGAAAAGTACCCAAATAGAAATTCTTTCGATAGAAGCGTTTTCCCAAGCGTCAAATAGCAAGAATATTATAAATATCAAAAACTGGGATGCATGATCGCTTACAAAAACATGAAGACACCGGCGTAAATGTAGACCGAAAAAGAACTAGGAGGCTCAGTTTAACATCTATTTGAAAACATTGATACTTGATCGTGTCTAAGCAAAAAGATTAGAAGAAAAAAAGCTCCCGAACTAACTGTTGAATTTAATTCTACACATCAACATCCAATATCTGTTACGACTTTTGAGAAAGGACGTCTTTCTATTGGGAGTCAAGAATATCTCAGAAAGAAACCTCCATTAAAAAAGAAAAGTATGTTGAAAAGACTACAATTAGCACAAATTCACACGACTGGACTATAGAAGAGTGGAAAAAGTACTAAGGTATATTTGTCTCTGCCTCCCACAAGACAGGACTTGACACAAGGTCAAATGACCCGAAGGTCGGATTATAGTGGGGATGAGGGGAGAAGATTTTTGGACCCGAACCAAGGTTTAAGAACTGCTGGTCAATGCTGGTCATCGGTTTATGTGAGCCGATGTGCCTAGCTGGACATAGACCCAAACATGAGTCCAGGCACGGATGCCAGATTATAGCTTAAACTAGATCGCGGAGTGCAGTGCCATACAAAGGTTACTAATGCAGCTCGCCCATTCAAAGGTGGCCCAGCTTATAGCGGGGACCTTCCGGTCTCGTCTCTGCCTTAAATGGACAATGCCAGACAGCCTGGGTAAAAGCTGTGGGTAGGGGAAAATTAATGCAGTCGGTCTTATCCCCGGGGCAAGGAAAATGTAGTAAGGACTGGTAAGTTCAAATTTAAGTTGCTTTGAAGTAAATGAGGAGCGTTTGTCAGACGAATCCCTTCTAAACAAATGATTGATAATTGCATTGTGCTAACAGTTAAGTATGGTGATAATGCTTTAATAGTTTAAGAGTACTTTGTAGATGCTTTTGAGATAAAATTGTAGGATACTTTCTTCAAATTAAAGGCATTATTCGAAAGCTAAAATACCACCAAATATTGCAGAGGCGTCTAATTCCTTTTGGCTGCCGATTATTAGACGAAATACTGTCTTACAATCAGATATTGATCGAAAACACGGCTAAAAACTGAGTATAAATTATTCAAAATCAAAGGAAAATAAAGGAATCTTGCTACTCATAACATGTGTCCTTCAGTCTCAAGATCTTTCATCTATTGAACTAGTCTGGAATGATATTGATCGTAAACTTTGAAGAAAACTGCCTAAGAATAAAGAAAAGTTGTTTACACGTCTATACACGGCTTAGGAATTACTTTCACGGTCATACTTTTACATATTAGTAGAAAGGATGTTCTACACTAATAAATGCTTACAGTGCGTTTTTTGATGAAAAAGAAACAATTTTCACCTCTGGCCTTCTTCAGGTAATTAACCACGACCTCGGATAGGAATGCTGAGTCTTGTAAACGTATCCCCAGTAATTACTGCCTTCCATAGTTGTTGTCTCTCGCACCACGTTTTTGACCAAGTAAACCTCTGGTCGGCTCCGGGAGGAATTGAAACCGCTATCTTCAGAAAATGCTCACCTGGAACCGTAGAGATTCAACGCCTCTATCCACTGCGCCACGGTCCCCGAAGGAGCGATAAAGGTTGGACTTTTTTGGTCTTATAAATCCAAGATGAGGACAAAAAGTCCGCAATAAATAAAAAGATAATTCTCAGATTAAGAAGCCTCATCTCAAAATGATTCCAATTAAGACAATATTTAAAGAGCTTACATTTTTTCTGATTGAAAGCCTCAAGTGTAAAGAAATCACGATAATCGAACTCACAACTTAAGGAATCGGTCTCAAGATCAACTTACTAACCAGGGTATAAGCTTGATACACTATCGTCATAGATTAGAAAGAAAGAAACAAACAAACAAACAAACACACAAAGAGGTAGAAAAACAAAGAAAACAAGAAAGAAAGAAAGAAAGAAAGAAAGAAGGTCTCTTTTATCAACATATCCTTTTCCCAAAAGAGTTACGTATTGATTTTGCATCAATATCAATAAAACAAAGAATAACTCAAGAAAATTTTGGTCGTAAAGACTTTTCCTTATGAATCAGATACGTACTTCTCTATACAGTTGTTTTTAGAGAAGGAACAAATATATCAGTCCTTCATAAATTATTTATACAGTTTTAGGCTGGTTGGGTTGGTTAGTTGTTTTTACAGCATGTTAAGTCTTGTTAGAGTATTTAATGGGGAAGTCAGATTTTTAAGCAATGTATTTACCCAATGCCTCCACTATAAGCAGGATATCACACCAGCGCTGTAAAGTTGGTTTAGATTCAGTTTTCCTTCACCTAGATTGGTTGCCAAACGAAAACTAAAATATCCAAATATCCAGTATGCTCTACTATTTACTCACAGCTGGCGTAAACATGTGGATTCATTCTTTGTCTTAAGTCATTGAAACGCAAATAGCGTCAACCACGATTTGAACTCGGGTCACCAATTCCATTTCCCAATACGATAACTGTTACGCTGAACACGCCTTCCTATTTAATTGTAACCATTTATAACAATAATTTGCACACAACTATTGGGTTTCAATTGTTCCCATGTAATGCTAATAATTTACACACTGTTATATGGTTTCTAGTATTCCTATCTAATAATGATTATCCATAGAGTTATTTGGTTTCAAGTATTTCTATCTAATATTCATGACTTGCACAGAATTATATGGTTTCAAAGATTACTTATCTAATACTCATGATCCGCACATAGTTTTGTGAATTCAAGTATTCCTATCTAAAACTAATAATTTCCATGGTTTAAAGTATTCTTATTCAATTCGAATTATTTGTACACAATTACACGGTTTCAAGTATTCTTATCTAATACCAATAATTTACAATAAATTGTATATCTTCAAGTAACTAATAAAGTTAACTATCATTCTAAACACTTCATAACTTGTGGTAAAAGCAATGTTTTCGGATATTGTATTGATATAGTTCAAAACGATTTAACCCATAGATACGAATATCTGTGTTTGAATTGACCTGGGAAGAATGGAAAGGAAACGATAATGCCACGCTCCTCATAACTCCCGAACTCCAACATTAAGATTGGATTAGTTTACTTCCATTTCATGATGACACAGGGTGTTTCAGAAAGAAATTGATATCATTTGAGATGTTCAAAGTGTTTCAGAAAAAGAATATCATTTGAGCTATACTGGGAATTTTAGAAAAGAATTGACATCCTTTGATATATACTGAGTGTTTCAGAAAACAGTTGATATTATTTGAGATATTCATAGTGTTTCAGAAAAAGAATATCATTTCAGATGTACTGGGTGTTTCAGAAAAGAATTGATATCGTTTGAGATGTACAGGAAGTTAGAGAAAAGAATTGAGATCATTCGTGCGAGTGTTTCATACAACAATTGATATTATTTTAGGGCAGACTGGGTTCTTTAGCCTAGTATAGGAGACGGAAAACTCTGAATTCAAACCTGTTAAATCCCGCTTAAAAATTGATCTTGTGTCATATTCTGCTTGAGCGGAGGGGTTGGTAAATATAGATATCATTTTAGATGTACGGAGTGTTTTAGAAAAAGAATATCATTTGAGATGTACAACCTGTTTCAGGAAAATAATTATATCATTTTATATGTACAGCATGTTTTATATAATAATTGATATCATTTGAGATGTCCTGGGTTTTTAAGAAAAAAATGTCATTTAAGTTGTATCGGGTGTTTTATGAAACTATTTATATCATTTGTGATGCAGATTATGTTTTATAAAGCAAATGATAAATTTCGAGATGTAAACGGTGTTTCAGAAAACTTTTTGTACCATTTGAAATACATGTTTCAGAAAATAATTTACACTATTACAGTTGTACAGGGTGTTTTATAAGAAAATTTATAACATTTAAGATGCACAAGGTGTTGCAATAAAAGAATTATATCATTTGGGATATACATGGTGTTTCAGAAAAAGTTGTCATCATTTGAGATTTATAGAGATATACAGGGTTTTTTAAAAACAACTGATATCATTTGAAACGTACTGGGTGTTTCAGAAAAAAATTCATATCATGTGAGATTTTTATCATTCAGTGTTTTTGGACTATTGTCTTCATTTTTATTGTTATATTCACGACATTTCGGCCGATGTGTCTTTTGGCCTTCCTCAGGTGTTTCTTGTCGAACGCGGATGTCAACACAAAACTTTGAACAACGTCCTTTACTTAATCCACAAGGATTAACTATAACTGAGTATGTGTCATGTATTTCTGTATAGTTACTCGCCAGCAGTCAGGATTGAACCTGCAACCTCCTGATGATTATTACTTTGAAGCTTAGGGAGCCAACGCTAATAACCGTTACGTTAAGTACACCCCTGAACAGTTCAGAGTGAATTTTGGGGATTTATAAAATTAGTGTTCTTACATCACTATAAATTACAACTATTATGTATGATTTTTTACATGAGTTCATATTACAATTTTTCTCTTAATCAAACCTTTTTGATTGGTTTGGTTTGGTTTGGTTTCTTTGTTTAATGGCATATCAACCTCTGTAAGTTATTTAATGCCAAAGCTATTCTCCTAGAAGAACAGTAGTGGTACCATTTAACCCATTGCTGGGAGGATAAGGGGGTTCATACCTTTCCCAAGGGTATTTGCCCGAAAGTGAACGTAATAGCGCGACTGGAGTACGAACTCGCTTACTACGATTTCGCAGTCCATCGCCTTAACTATTACACCACGAGGACACTACCCAAACCTTTTTGATTATTGGTTTTCATATATTTATCTTTGTACTTAAGTGATGTACTCTTATGGACCCCCACACATGGCCGTGCAAAAGCAGGACGACCAGCACGAACATACATTCAGCAACTATGTTAGGATACAGGATGTTGTCTAGAAGACCAGCCTGAAGCAATGAACGATAGGGAAAAGTGGCGAGAGGGGGTCAGGGATATCCGTGCTACCAGCACGACATGATGATGATGATGATGATGATGTACTTATTCTACTTTATAGGTCACGGTAACGCAGCATATGTGCTGATTTTTTAAGGCGTCTAATTCTTCAACATTCTTCTCTATCAATTTAACTTCATAAAAGTGAGACAATAGTCAAAAAAACCAAAATGATAAGAATCAAGCTTTTCTCAGAAATTCAGACAACTGTTATCCTACATGTCAAATATGTTTTCTAAAACAATTGATATCATTTGAGATGTACTCGGTGTTTCGGAACAAAATTGGTATCATTTAAGATATACAGGGTTGTTTCAGACAAAAATTGATATAATTTCTTAATCAAATAATTCTCTTTGAAATGATGTCAAGGTTTAATTTCATGTGTTGAAACAACTCAAAATTCTATGTTTTGTGGGCGGGGGGTTCAGCTATAGAACTGTCATTTACTGAAAAAAAAGTCCTTTAGACATTCAACATAGAATCATAAATAGTTTATATATTTATAAGGCTGATAAAATAATCGATCATATGAACGAGATTTGGTCAAGTTATCAGATTACGAAATGATATCAATATTTCTGAAATACCCAGAACACCTCAAATGATTTATTCACATTGTTGTTGCTGTTGGTGTTGGTGACCGTATTCACTTAATCAAATGACCAGCACACTTGGAATAGATATGTGGGTTACACAATTAGCGACTTCCCAGCTCGCAGTGACTTCATCTGTTAAAAAAATAATATCATTTACACTTATCATTCATCATTATATTGAAAAAAATTCTCATAAAGAATAAAAAACTGATATACATATCCACGCAATGTAAATAGCCAAAACAACAATGAAAGAAATCATGAGATTGAAAACGAAATATTTTTTAGAATGTCCATATTTTCAGAAAAAAAAACATGTGAGGGTGGATAAATAGTTTGACTAAATTCTACTGTGTAATTCTTATAATATGTAGTTCAATATAAACCACTCAAATAAAAGAATTTAAAAAACAAGTATGAAGAGTTATGTTCAAAATGTATCCAAACTGGAGCTTTATATACCAAAAAGAAATGAACAATGAATGAAACGTTCATTTAATCAAATTAATTCACTTGGCATTTAATATACTTATTCTCCAGCGATTTCATCAACCCGAAGCATTTCTAAAATTCTCCCTTCTTTATGATATGAATCTGCGCCATCGTATTTCTTTTAATATTTCAACATCCTCAAATCTTTCCGGTGATATTATTTTTTTTTTTTTTTGTTTAGGAAACAAAACAAACCGTACGGAGCTACGTCTGCTATACTTTCACTATCCTGTGTTTCAAAACAAGTTTCGTCACTTTTTTTTCAAATCACAACTGATTCGTCTAGTCTAAATCTCTATTTGTATAGATATCATCACTTTAGTTTGTAACTTTTCTGTTGTACTCACGTTTTCATTTAAATTCTGAATGTTTTACTTACAATTCAAATTTTAAATATAACTTCAATTTCAAACTGAAATAATCCAAGATTTTACGTTTAAAATATCTTCAGAGTGATGACGTCTTCATGGCAGTCTTGATGCCTTGACATTATCTCTTTATTATATAAGTTTCACCACTGTGATTAAATTTTAAATTTAGAATAATTCTAAAGTCATTATTTCTAGAATCGTAGACATCTCTTTGTCGCGTAAGTTGCTCTGCAGTGATTGAATTTTAGAATAAATATGATTTCAAAGTAATGATTTCAATGCGTCTTGGCATCATGACTTTTTAAAGATGGGTGCTCAGGTATGAGAGAATTTTCAATTTGAAATGATTTTAAAATAGTTCCTTGACGTTTAGATGTTTAGACGTCATACCATATAAGTGGTGCCTTCAATAAGTTTCCAGACTATTTTTGCATAGGCATTTAAAACTGCCGTAGACCCTTGAAAATTCAGTATGTTATTGTTATACATATAAGATGACAGCCCAATTTTTATGATATCAGCTTCTAATAAACAGCTACTGCAGGAATTGAAATACAGCCTACTAAAGCCTGATTGTCACAGCAGGCGAATTTCAAAAATGCAATCTGGACGTGAGGACACTTTAGAAGAACGATATGCAATAAAATTCTGTTTTAAACTTGGAAAAAAATGCCACAGAAACGTATGGAATGCTTCAGACTGCTTTTCGATAATCTTGCATGAATCGAGCCTCAGTTTTTGAGAGACATAAGAAATTCAAGGAAGGCAGGGAGTCTGTGAGGGATGATGAGAGGTGTGGTAGGAGTAAGGAAGTCAGTACACCAGAGTTGATTGGCCAAAGGGTTAGGGTTAGGGTTACTATGTTGAGGTTTTAAGGGGGTTCAGGAAGAGATTCCTAGGGAAGAGGCCAGCACTCTTCAAATCGGGTCAGTGGCATTCCCACCAGGACAATGCACCAGTCCACAACTTCATCCTTGTCACAGACTATTTGACCAATATGGGCATCAAAACAGTTCCTCAGCCTCCCTATAATCCAGACCTTGCTCCCTGTGACTTTTGGTTATTCCCTAAGCTCAAAGAAAAACTTAGAGGTTGTCGTTATGAGACAATTGAGGAGATGAAAGAGGCTGTGATGAAGCTCATTGACACGCTCACACAAGAGGACTTCCAGGGGCTTTCCAGGAATTGTTGGAACGGTACAACAAGTGCATTGCAACCCAAGTAGATTACTTCGAAGGGAACTAGACTTTCATGTGTGTACTATCAATAAAAGTACCCATACGAAAAAAGTCTAGAAACTTATATAATGAGCCTTGTACATGTATGCAAGCAAAAATACATACTTACGTACAAATATGCAGGCGTTCGTTGTATAATGGATACCGTCGTTGTAAATGGATAAGACGACATGAGTTCAAATCCTGAACGAGACTGTTTGCATTTCACATAGCGCTAATAACCTTGGAAATGGTATGAATATAATCATTCTCTCTCCAGCTATGGGTAAATAGTAGGGTAGACTGGCCTCTTCAAACTTCGTTTGGCAACTGGTCTAAGAGAATGAAAACTCTGAATTCAAACCTGCTAAACTTCATTTGAAATTGACCTTGTGTGACATCCTGCCAGTCCAGAGGGGTAAGTAATATATACAAATATTCGGTTTCCTTGTTTCCATATCAACCTTCCTGGGTTATTTCATGCCAAAGTCATTCTTGTAGAAGGGCAGTAGTGGTACTAATTAAGCCATAGCTTGGGAGCTGAGACGATTCATATGCAAATATCCATGCATATAATCCCACATATTTCGAGAGTTTGGTAGAAATACCTTCCACATTTTAAAGCGTTACCTGTGTGATGCTAATGAATTTGGCAATTGGTAATAGTAGCTCCACCTAGCAGTTAGATGGTGGGTTCTGATACAATCAGTTATGAACATTGTTTGGACCAGTATACACCGAGCCTTTATCATCAAAATATTCTTTAAGACTGATAAATCTATAATTGCTACTCTGCGAGCTTTTCGTGCTCATTTTATGTTACGTCTGAATGATGCTTTTCTGGATAGAAAATCGATGCCGCTATGAGTTGAAAATTCTATCTGGAACAGCATCATTCCGATGTAACATGAAATGAGCTCGAAAAACTTTTTTGTTAGGCAATTGCAGATTTACCAGTTCAAAAAAACCTTCACAATCAAACGTACGGTGTGCACAGGCCTAAGCCATGATCGTAACAGATAAAAAAAAACTGATAAGATAATGGTTATCGTCGCAGGAATTGGACCCGGCGACACGAGTTCAAATCCTGGACTGATTGCATTTCACATAGCACTAATACCCTTGGGAAAGGTATGAATCCAATTATTCTCCCTCCAGCTATGGGTAAATAGTGGGGCAGACTGGGTTCTTCAGCCTTGGTGAGACAACTAGTCTAGGAGAAGGAAAACTCTGAATTCAAACCTGTTAAACTCCGCTTAAAAAATTGCCCGAGCGGAGGGGTTGGGTAAATATGATAAAGCTATAATTATTATTTGCTAGAGTCCACATGTACTACGCAGGTAGTAGTTTCAAATGCTGAGGGTATTTCTACCGTATCCTGTATTTAAAATATACGAACATATCCGTAACAGGCAGGTTCTTAAAAAATACATACATGTTAGAAAAACTCATAGAAATTCCACATTTTATAAGTTGTCTTTTTTTTTATTTTGACACATGGATTTCTGATTTTGTCTACTGATAATCATCATCAAATTGTGCTGATAGCACAAAGTTCACCAAACGCTCCTATCATTCATCGCTTTTAGCAGGTTCTCTAGAATGCATTGTGTGTTCCCTGATAATGTTAATTTCTAGTTGGTCAGTTAACCCAGGCGTATCCATGCCTAGAAGAGAACGTCACTTATCATTTCATCCTTAATTCTTCTGTACTTTCAAGCATGTCTTATTCATCTAATTTGTGAGATGGGAAATAAGTGATCGCGCAGCAGCTGTTTTGTGGGATGTTGCTTCCAGGATTTGTTTAAAACCGCAAGTAGCATCATTGTGTAGTTCCCCTATAGATTTTTCTTCATGCGTACTGATAGCATCCAAGTGGTGCATCCATACAGTGGTAATGGCACAACCAAACAGCTTAATATAAATCATTTTTTTAATTAATCAGATTGATCTTATGATCAATAACTTATCAATAGCTGTTCACGCCTTCGATGGGCGTATTTTGACGTCACTTTCAGTAGATTAAATATTTCTGACAAGATAAACTGGTCTAATAATTTCAGTGGCTTGCCACTTAAACTTGAAATTGCGACTTCAGAGTAGACTCAAGATACGTTAAGTCTACTTATAGCAAGTAAAGTTAGCGACCTTAGTCGAGGGTGATCCGAAGGCTCCCTTTTCAATAGCTACTACACCGAGGTGTAGAGGAGGGCGCTACTCCATTCCATGGATTTCTCCACTTTACCCTTCATCCTTACCTTATAATGCTAAGTGTTAAGCAAGCCGACGTCAAGTACCATTTTTGAGTCTTTGGTATAACTCAACCTAGGATTGAACCCTGGTGTCCCAGACCATTGACAAACACTCTACTCATTAGGCCAATGGCCCGGTAAAGTTTACTTATACTGAAGGTTATTATTATTATTATTATTATTATTATTATTATTATTATTATCACTACTTCTGAGTCTTCCCCCCAGCGTTTAGCTGGGAGTCTTTTCAATGGAGACTGAGTGACAGCAAGTCAGCTGAGGTATCCAGGAATCTTCTGATTACTTAGGTAATCTTAACAATGCGATGATCTGAAGATCTATATCTTCCTCTGATTTTCAATATCTCTTTTTTTTCTCAAGATTATGACGACCGTTTCAAGCCTTTTGGGGATTTCAAAACATTAGCTACAACCGGTATTACTGTCACCCTCATGTTCCACACTTTTTTATTTTCATTCTGTGATTCACGGAGACGGCAAAATTAGCTTGATGGAAAGTTCTGTTCCTTGTTAATTATCACGAGGTCTTTTCTTCTGGCCGAGATTAAATGATGTATTTGTACCTGAAAATCTCAGAGAATTTTATGTTTCATTCTCTAGGATGGATTAGTGTTTGGACATATACCATTAGCTAATATAGTCAAATTATAAGCTATTGCATAATTTCCAGTGAATCACTTTTCCCTTTCAATTATGCTAAGTCTTGCAATATTTTTGTGCTAGCTTGTTGCATTTGTTTATCATGTGATGAACCGTATTATAAATTTTTGTTTTTATATAATTTCATTATTTTATACTGTTACGAAAAGGGATTCAATTTCTCTCTCGAGGTTTTCTTTCCGTTGCCAAGTCCAGGTCCCCAGTTTGTCGCTTGAAATATCCATACAGTTGTTTTTTCTTCCTATTTCTGTTCCTTGGTGTTCAGTTTCTGTTTGTCCTTATGTTATCAGGCCTGTTTGTATTTACCAACCCCTCCGCTCGGTCAGGATATAACACAAGGTCAATTTTTAAGCGGAGTTTAAAAGGTTTTGAATTCAGAGTTTTCCTTCTCCTAGACTAGTTGCCCCACCAAGGCTAAAGAACCCAGTCTGTCCTACTATTTACCCATAACTGGAGGGAGAATAATTGGATACATACTTTTCCCAAGGGTATTAGTGCTATGGGAATTGCAATCAGTCTCGTCGAGGATTTGAACTCGTGTCGTCGTGTCCAATTCCTACGATGTTAACCGTTACACCACGGGCACCTCCCAAAATCGGTGTTATCGGTTCTATTAATGGCTGTTGTAATTAGTCTTTCTTTGCTCATTTCAATGTTGTCCTCCCGTCTTTGTATTGATGCTCTGACACAATTTTCAATGCAGGCGACTCCTCGACTTCCTTCTTTTCTTAACCTATGTAATCTGTCGATGTTATCTCTTGGATGTAAGACCTTATGGTCATCAACTTTCTTGTCCGCTAGTCCATTTATCTGAGCTCCTCTCTAGTCCATTTTACGAATGGTCTCATATATCTTACAAGGAGGGACTGCTCTGGTGTTTATCCCTTTGATGAGATTTCTGCTGCAGAGTTTGGCTTTCAATAGTTTTACACTTGTTTCATGGTGTTCGCTTCCAGTATTACCAAATACATCTAAATATCATTTTCCCTAACCCAGCTCACTTAGCTGGGGCTGCAGACTGTATCTCTAAAGAAGATTAAGACTCTCCCATAACGAGTGTCTAGGATATGATATTAAACAATCTGATGGTAAGGATCTAGAAATACTAGAGCTTTGCGGAATCCAGAGTATCCTTTCATTGCCTCTGCTCCTAGGTCCACTTCGAACTGAAGTGGTTGCACCTAATAGGGTCCTATCTATGGGTCAAAGAGAACTGTTTCATATTTAAACTGAGTACAAATTAATGAGTTATGCTAAATCGAATTGTTTGATAGAGAACTGTTTGATCATTTAAACAACTGACTGATGTTTAATTGAATAATCTGTTATAAATAAAAATACTCGGAAAATTTTAACTTTGTTGACTTATGTTAAATGGAGTTGTTAGAAATAGAACTGTTTGATCATTTAATTGTGTATAACTACAAAATGTGTTAACAAATCATGTACTTGATATATATGTAAAACAGGATTTAGCATTAATAAAACTACAATTGTCGATATGTCATAAAGCCAAATGAAATTTATTTTCCCGAACCACAGATTCTTTTTTGATTTGGCAATGTTATTTCTTCCATTATTTGACTTTTTTTTATTTTTCATTATCACCATAGCACACTTTTCTATGCTAAATTCAATTCCTACTTCCTGGCTGTATATTCTTATTGTTTGTATCAGGATCTCCCGTTCTTTTTCATTTATTGCAGCTTCATATCGTCCGTGTACATAGGGTCCCTAATACTTTCTTGTGGTTTCATAAATTTTTAGCCCTTTGTCTTTTTCATCATTATTATCATTATTTATTTATCTGTCAGAACTCGCTTTCTTGCAAATAAAAAGTTCGAATTTAAAGTTCTTAATTTATTTCTTTTATTCACTTTGTCTGGTTGTTTTCTCTGTTTCTTTTATCCCATTTATTTGAGTATTAATTTTATTTATTTGTTTCTTTTTATTTCCATTTCATTAATGCTGACGATAAGCGCCGGATCTATAACATTATCGCTTCTTCTTCTTCTTCTTCTTCTTCTTCTTCTTCTTCTTCTTCTTCTTCTTCTTTCTTTCTTTCTTTCTTTCTTTCAATCGAAGCTGATGATAAATGCTAGAATTTTCTCTCTTTTTTCTCCATTTCTTTGTTATATCCCTTTTCCTTTTCTCTCTTACGTGTAGTGTATTCTTTTTCTTTTAATCATTTCTTCAAAACCAAAATGCAATGGTCAATAATTTATCTGATATGATGTCAGAGCGTAAGATTCTAACACATGAATTCATGTATCATTCTATTCATATCATAGATGATAATGATTGTCAGAATATGCCAATCTCTTCAATTAAAATTTCTCAATCAAGTAGCAATGAGTGCACAGATGACTCAACAGGCCAGTTAATCTCGTGTAGATCCGTTCATATATGTGACATTCGAAAATGATATAATTTTATGTATATAGCCAAACTACTAGTTAGCTTGAACGCATATGTAGCAGGCGTTTTTGGTTTTTGCTTTTGTAATATTATGGACAGGCGCTGTCGTCAATCAATGAAGATGTCACAGGACTAGCGCGTGAGGGCAAAATGATCTGCAAAGTTAGACGTGATTTCAAAATAATCACAGATGAACTATCACGTGTTTTACGACAGTTTCACTAATGACATCGAACATTTGGGGATCTTCGATTTGTTCCCCAAAATCTCTATATAAGAAAACAAGTCAGGAGATTTTGGCAGAGTTGAAGGCAGTTGTCAAAACGGGTGCGTTAAAGGTTCCGAGCCCCCGACCCGTGCTACCCCAGTATGCTACGACCTTTCTGTCAGGCGTATGTCAACAGTCAGCTCTCACCCGCACCACCGACACCATCAAGAGGAAGGGAGAAGAAGAACGTAACTAAAATGAACTTTTCGAGTTGCAGCGATCATAGATAACGGAATAATAAACGACTGCTATATTTTCTTCCCTCACCTTCGAGTTTGAGTATTTCTTTTTCTGTGGACTTCTTTCTTTACAGCTCAACACGTTGGTCCTGTTACACTTTGTCAAGTCCATAGAAACTTTTTTAATTCTATTACAAAGTATTCCCCTTATTTCTTGAATTCATAGAATTAGATTGGAGTCTTGTATTATCACAACTTGAGACGAAGAACCAAAGAAATATATATCAACTGGATGTTATTGGTTTTTTTGCAAATTTATTCAAAAAGTCATTTCTTTTGTAGACTGGGTTACTGCGTCATATTTGTTTATCTATTTTTGCTAACGGGTGAAATTTTCTGCAGTAATAATTTTAAATAAATCTACCTCGCGTTTGTTGAGCTGTACAGTACCTTACAAGTCATATTCGAGTATCTTCATTATTCTATTTGCTATGTGACTTTGAAAATTAAGTTTTCAGAATTGACTTTCTCGGTAGAAAAGTTATTCCTTTACAATGACACTAATGACTCTCTTTAAAAAGTTGGAGACGAGACAATGAAGTTATACTTAAAGTTATTTGATTATATTTACGCTTTTGACTTTAAAAGTCAGACATTTTTTTTTTCATAACGGGCATAGTGTCGGGCGTGCTGAAGAATGCACCGACTGCTTCCCTGCAAAAGGGGAAGACCCACCGAACGAATGTCCTAGATATGACACCATACAATCTGATGGTGAGGTTCCACTAATGCGGAGCTTTAGGGAATGAGGAGTACCCTTGCATTGCCATCGCTCCAAGGTCCATTCTGGCCCGGAGTGGTATCATCTAATAGGGTCCTATCAACGGGTCAAATAGAACTAAAATGTGTACTTAGGATAAACGTAATTGTTTGAAATAGAACTGTTTTTTTACATAGAAACTGTGCACTTATATTAAACTGAACTGTTTGAAAAAGAACTGTTTTTGACAATGAACCTTTGTACTTATTCTAAACCGAATTGTTTGAAATAAAACTGGCTATATGTATAAAAATTGATTTTGCATTAAGGACCTCCAATGGTTGGTGTGCTACAAAATCAAACCAAACCTGGACATTGTAGTAATTTTCGACTCCAATCGCTCTATTACGTTCACTTTCGAGTTTATAAGACTCGATAAGGTATAAATCCCCTTCTCGTAGGTTTGGGTTAAGTAGCATCACAAATGTTCTTCTACAAGGATGATTTGTGATTCAATAACCCACGAAATTTTATGTGCTATTAAAACCATTTAAAAATCAATAAAAGTCCTCTTCTCGAAACAACTAGTTTTACTTGGCATGAATTCTTATCACGACAAAAATATCGGATTATCCAATATTGAAAACTTACTGAAAACTTTTTTGAAAGAATATAGAAAAGTTATGTTATTTCAAATAAAACTACCTAATAACTAATTGTTATAAATATTCAATTAATAGCGACATATCTTATTCTACAGATAAAACAAATAAGAAAAAAGATTCTAGAATTAACTCTGGTTTCATGAAGCATAATTAAAAGAGATTTAATGCAATTATTAAATATTTCTTCTTGATGAACCAGAGGAAAACATTATGGAATCATCAACAAAGAGTTAATATAAATAATTTGTAGTTCCTCTTCGTACTTTTATGACTACCAATGTTGTAATGGTTATAGACACGGCAATCTGAGTTCAAATCCTTGGTGAGGATGTTTGCATTTCACACAGTACTAATACCCTTGGGAAAGGCACGAATCTAATTATTCTCCCTCTAGCTACGAGTAAATAGTAGGGTAGACTAGACTCTTTAACCTTGGAAGGACAACCGTTCTAGAAGAAAAACCCTGAATTCAAACCAGTTATACTCCACATAAAAATTGTCTTTGTGTCACATCCTACGTGTCCATAGGGGTTGGATAAAAACAAGTTCTTTGAAACATGAAATTCGCTAATAGCAAATACATTTTTCTCATCAAGCTGGTTTCATCGTTTTTCGAATTGCTTTTGACAGTTCAAATTTGCTGAACTGAACTTAATCATCGACCTTTTAAATAACAGAATTTCAATCAAATTAAGATCTTTTCTAAGTTCATATGTGACTCAATAAGTTCTTCTGTCCCTGGGTGCATATATTTAGATGCAATAAAGCAGAATGAGAATGTGTTGATGGAGAGTTTCTATATGAATATATATGCCTATGTCGTAGCCAATCTATATGCATTTATGTATGATTGTTTCTGCATATGTGTGTGTGAGAAGCTATAGGTCATGTGTACATGTCTATATACATAGATATGCGCATATATTAGAACCAAATGGACAACTAAACAAATTTGGGAGGTTGGCAGATTTTAAGAGATGAAGGATTTGTCGACAAGGATGAATGGGTTAGTTTTTAATGTTCGTAATTTACCGATATCTTCCTCGTTAGTACGGTTAGAGGTCAGTAGACGAGGATATCACTTTTAAAGTATTTTTAATTCTTGGTGAGAGAAGCGGTTTTCTCTTCCGGGAGTTAGGGCCCCAAATTTTGAAGGAAACAGCCAGGAGTTAAACAAAACAGGAGTTCGAGCTTTGTGAATGAGATTAAAATCGTTTAACTGGCAAACTGGGTGAGTTTCACGTGAAACTACTACGAATAGATCCTTTGCTTGGCACAGTTATTTGGTAAATATTTAACATTTTCATTATTTAATATTCAAGCTCTATGTTAAATCGAGAAGCAAAGGGTCAGTTCATTGATTAGAAAAGAAATAATGTTGAAAGATATCTATAGATGGAAATAAATGTGTATCCATTATATCATTTCAAAATAAATGTGCTTCTATAAGATTACAAACGAATAGACGATGATATATATATATATATATATATATATATATATGAATAAACTGAACTGTTTAAAAAATAACAATTAATATATATATATATTTGATTAATAATACAGAATTTTGTCTACATATTTGTATCGATCCTTTCAAGTTGTCGTATCGATGTTATGCTTTCCGGCGGGAGTTGGTCAATAAACCGTCTATTATTAATTCGTTCCCTTGTCGTTCTGCCCGACCTTGGGCCATCCTCAAGGGGTTTATATATTGCAAAAGTGATGTAACCTTTGCATGTCCATTTCTACCTTGTAAGAATTTACGGTTCATTGTTTGTACGGCTGTACTGTAGTTATGTACTGGCAATGGTTACATAGCTTTGGCAATATACACATCCCTTGATGATGGCCCAAGATAGGGCAGAAAGTACTTGGGAATCAATTAATTATGGAAGGTTTATTAAACAATTCCCACCGGATATTATAAAATCAATACGGCAACTTGAAAGGATCAATTAAAAAATATGTAAACAAAAATGTCTATATTGTTTAATCAAATATGTATAAACGAAGAAATGCTGCCCAAATAAACACACACACACACACATATATACATATATATATATGTGTGTGCGTGTGCGTGTGTGTGTGTGTTATTAATGTATTCTCGATTTATTAAGTTGTGGTCGATTATTAGTGATTCGTTTTTGTTTATTTTTATCAAAATGATCTCAAATGACAATACCTTCGACAGTTAATAAATGATAAAGGTATAAAGAGACTGCATAATGATATGTCAGTAAGATTTACACATAGTTATTGCTTGAATTTTAATTATATAATTGTTTAGATGTATTCTTAAAGTAACAAAAATGTTCTTCTTGGGTAATGTGTTATTTCTTATTTAATAGCGACTTCTTCAAGTGATCAACTGACCTAGTTCTTCCAACTATCCCTTGGTTGAACTTCAGACACATATACACATGCATACGCATATGCGTACCCATGGCCAACCCACAACCTTACATGCGTAATATTACGGACGCTGTCGTCAATCAGTGAAGGTTTCACGAGACTAGCGCGTGCGGGCAGAATGACCTGCAAAGTTAGACGTGATTTCGAAATAATCACAGATGTATTATCACGCGTTTCACTGGTGACATCGAACATTCGAGGATCTTAGATTTGTTCTCCAAAATCTCTATATAAGAAAACAAGTCAGGAGATTTTGGCATAGTTGAAGGCAGTAGTCAAAACGGGTGCGTTAAAGGTTCCGAGGTCCCGACCCATCTTATCCCAGTCTGCTACGACCTATCTGTCAGGCGTGTGTCAAACAGCCAGCTCTCACCCACACCCCGTCCCCACCGAGAGGAAGGAAGAAGAAGGACGCGACTAAAATGAACTTTTCGAGTTGCAGCGATCATAGCTGAATAATACACGACTGCTATATTTTCTTCCTTTACCTTCGAGTTTGAGTATTTCTTTTTCTGCGGACTTCTTTCTTTACAGCACAAAACGTTTGTCCTATGGTACACATGCTCATACACTCCCCCACAAACAATAGAGGTAGGCCTGAATATAGTGTCACACCCTTTGGCGTCAGATACCCCATGAAGGTTGATATGGCATCATACAAAGACTCCAACGGAAAGTAATCAGGGTTGTAGTAATATCCAGGGTTTAAGTATGAAGGTTGATATTCTACTAAGGTAAGAAATCAAAAATTGAGATATTTTCTTTAAGAAATTGTGATATTTTTAAACACGTCAGAAGCGAAAAGAAACTTAAGGAGTAAAAGATTACGTAAATGATAAAGTCCAACGAAACTGCAAAATGATTCATAAGTCAGAGATTTACACACGGTTATTAGTTGAATTTTAATCGTATAATTATTTAGATGAATTATTAATGTAACAAAAAGGTTCTTCCTCGATAATGTGTTATTTCTTAATTGCTTATGCTGTGAAAATATAGAAAATGACCATTATTTCCTTCTAACTTTGTTTTTGTGTTCTGTAAAACCATGTGTAGCACAAATATTATTCCTGCGTAGTATATAGTGGCTGCCTCCCACCACTAGTGCTCTTGATTTCCACCTGCTTGACCGACAACGAAAGGTTAATTACGTGACCTCTCAATGGCAGCAGTTGCAAGAGACGGTCCCATACCAGATGTGAGGATTTTTGAAAAGTGTCAATCAGGTAGTTACAGTAAGGGCAACCTTTTAACGACCTAAATATCGGTGAAAAACTTTATAAGTATCGATCATTTGGTTCCTAGATTTGCGCATCTGTATAAATTAAATTTTATAAAATGAATAAAATAAGGGTGATGAAGGATTAAATATCAATACTGAATAAAGGGCCTTAAAATTAGAGGAGATTATGTGGTAAAAGATATTTGCTCTCATATGAATAAATTATGATTATCAAGCTTCTTACTTATTTTTTTATCAAATTGGTTAAATATTTGATTGAATGAAAAATTATGACTTGGAAACAAAACTTTGCTGGAGGTTTCTTTTTCTTTTTTTAATATAATGTTCTTCTTGTTCCCGAGCTCACATAAAAAATCTTTGGGAAATATTATATTTTCAAAAAAAAAAAATAATAAAGGAAATTCTAAACTTATTTATTTACTCTATTTTTTTCGTTTAATTGAAATGGATTTTTTTATGTCAAATCGAAAAACCGTAAGCAGTAGATTTTTAATTTCCTTTTCTGTAAATATTTAAAATTGATTTATCTACATATGTGTTTTTTGGTTTTATAAAATCCAGATGTTTTTACACATCAGATAGAGAAATATTTAGACGATAAAAGACCAGAGGTTTCAGATATATTTTTTATTAGAGGTGATATCTTTTTATCTTAAATCATATTAATTTAAATCCGCCTTTTAATTTTTTGAGCTTATGAATTTCCAAGCATATGATATAACCCTAAATATTACCACAATCATGGTTTCTTTTCATTGGTGTCTTGGATTAATGGCGTATCAACCCTCTTATTCCCGGGGGGTGTCCTCGTGGTGTAATAGTTAAAGCGATGGACTGCGAAATCGTAGTGAGTTTGTACTCCAGTCGCGCTATTACATTCACTTTTGGGCAAATATCCTTGGGAAAGGTATGAACCTCCTTATCCTCCCAGCAATGGGTTAAATAGTACCACTACTTTTCTTCTATGAGGATGGCATTAAATAAGTTCTAAAGTTTGATATGCCATTAAACAAAGAATCCAATCCAATCGAATCCTCTTATTCCCCTATGGCAATATATACTCGCGGCCACAAAGAGAAAAACAAGGCGACAACACAAAAGGTTAAGGAAAAGTTTTTGGGGAGGAGAGATGTGCCCCTTCGCAATGAAATCCCTAACCTAAAAAAAATTCTTCTCAGACTATCTCCACGTCCGCTATCTCTGCTTCCCTCCCTTCGTAGCTCATCCCAGGTCTCTGCCACGAAGCCGACTTACTTCTTTGTGTGTCTTCTCCGACTTTTCTGTATGAGTCCTTTCTCTGACTCTCTTCTCTGGGTTGGTCTATCCCCACCCACTTCCAATGGCAGATTTTCTCCTTTTTCACTGTCCCCTGATTGACTTTACATCTCTCTCTTCTAGTGATCAACTTACCCACTTCTTTCGACTGTCTCTTAGTTGACCATCACAAACACATACACACACATACGCATATCCATACTCATGGCCAACCTACAGCCATACACACGCATACACCCGCACACACACATACACACACACACACACACATACATAGAGCTAAGCCTGTATATAGGGACACACATACCCCCCCTTAACATTTCTATAATTTATATCGTACATTACAACAAAAACAAAAATATGACACTATGATACTCAGGTCGGGGCGCCACCAAAAAGAGAAAACACGTGCCGTTTACAATTGGAACAAAAAGAACAAAATGATAACTAGGAGGATTCAATTATTCTCTCCTCAAAAGAAAAAAATTAACTGGGACAGTTCAATCACTCACCCCTTACCAACAACAATCAAACAAAAAAAAGAACAATGACCGTTGTTTTTCCTCTTTCATCTTCTTTCTTATTCTCCAACTTATGACGACTCAGCAGTATCAAAAAATCCCCTGTGTTGTTTTAATGTCACACCAAGAAGTAATAACATATCGGAAGAGTCAACATATCTGACCTTCCAACATTTCGCCCCAACCCCAACCCACAAAAATACTCAATTCCGGAGACTTTAAGCTCCACAATTCAACAATTTCAGGGGACTTTTTAATCATCTCCAACTCCCTCCCCAAATTACACCATCCAGAATCTCATCACCGTTTCCATTGGTGTTACAAGAGATGTTAACTCAATAGACAACCAAACATTTCACGTCAACCCTGCAATTGCCCAGTCGGCTGGGGGTGCTGTAGAATACACCGACTGCACCTCTGTAGAGGAGTAAGACCCACCCATCGAGTGTCCAGGATATGACACTAAACAATCTAATGATGCGGTTCCAGCAAAGCACCCATTCATTGCTATCGCTCCCAGGTCCACTCTGGCCCTGAGTTGTAGCATCTGATAGGACCCTATCTAAGGGTCAAATAGAACTAAACTGCGTACTTATGCTAAACTGAACGGCGCGAAATAGAATTGTTTTGATATCTAAAATGCATACTTATGCTAAACTGAATTATCTGTAATAGAACTGTTTTTACATTAACTCTGTGTATTGTCCAGACGTTTGGGGTTGTAGAATACATCGACTGCACCTCTGCTGAGAGGTAAGACTCACGTAACGAGTGTTCTAAATATGGTACTAAACAATATGATGGTGAGGGTTCAGTGATGCAGGAGCTTTGAAGAATGCAGAACACCCATTCATTTCCACTCTGGCCCAGGGTGATAGCACCGGATAAGCCCCTATCAAACAAACAAACTCGCACCGGCAAAGAAAAATAAGGAAGGGGTTTCCAATCGGAAAAAATAATGAAAACAAAAAAAATCGGTTGGATCTCCAATAAAAAACATAATAAAACAAAATTAAACATAGCCAATCAACTTTCAATTTATTCTCTCTCTCTCTCTCTTTGCTTTTTGGAAGCTCCCTATACCATATTTACCAACCCCTCCGCTCGGACAGGATATGACACAAGGTCAATTTTTAAGCCGTGTTTAACAGGTTTGAATTCAGAGTTTTCCTTCTCCTAGACTAGTTGCCTCACCAAGACTGAAGAACCTAGTCTGCCCTACTATTTACCCATAGCTGGAGGGAGAATAATTGGATTCATACCTTTCCCAAGGGTATTAGTGCTATGTGAAATGCAATCAGTCTCGTCCAGGATTTGAACTCGTGTCGTCGTGTCCATTTCCTACGACGATAACCATTACACTACAGGCACCTCCTATACACATCCCTGCACGCATATCTCTGGGCGGCTCTACATTGATCCGTTGATTTGAAACTAATACCCATCGCTATTTGCTCCCCCATACCCGATTTTTCTTTTGTCCCTTTTTTTAATAAACCTCACTTTCCTCTCCCTTTTATAACTGTTTCTCTTTCTTTTTATACTCCTTTTCTTTTTATACTCCTTTTCTTTTTTTCATTTATCCATCGTAAATTTTCTTCTTTTCCCTTCCCTTTTCTTAAAGCTTTGCGTCTCTCTTTCCTTTTCTTCCCATACCTTTATCATCGTTTTCCTTATATAAACATTATACTCATCACTTTTATCAACTTCATCATCATCATTTTTGTCATCTTCCCAGTCTAAAATCAAGAACCCGTTCCTCTCACCTTTCCCCAATCAAAACAAAAGAAAGGTTTTCAAGGCGAAAAAGACAGAAAATTAATAAAGAAAAAAGAAAGGTACCACAGAGAAAGAGTTCTATTGATTTTTTTAATCAATGAGCCTCATCACTTCTCTGGCATAAAAGAATATTGTAAAGTTTCTCAAAAGGGACAAAAATTTTTAGATAGACACAAAGCTTCGTTGACCTTCACACACACACATACACACACACATGCGTGTACGTATACCCATGGCCAACCTGCTACTAGACACTCGCACGCAATCACACACACACACACACACATATATATATAAAACTAAGCCTGCATATTCTATCACACCTGCTACGGGTTCAGTAGTATCACAACTATTATTCTACAAGGCTGCTTTTGGCTTTAGATAACTCATTAGGGTTGATATGCCATTATACAAAGACACCAATGAAAAGCAATCAAGGTTGTAGTAATATCTTGGGTTTTAGCATGAAAGTTGATATACTATAAAAGAAAGAAATTAAACCTTGCAAATATGTACTGGTTGTTTTGTTTTAGGATATTGAGATATTTTGACACGTTAGAAATAAAAAGAAACTTAAGGAGTGAAAGACAGGTGAGAAAAATATCTCGACTGATATTTACATTTTTTTTTCTTATTGAGAATAAATAAATTCTTGAGGATTTGATGTAAATTTAAAAAAATAGAAGAGAATGAAAATTTCTTAAAAAAGTGATTTTTTTTAAGTAAATTTCCTCAAACATTTTACGTTGTTTTTACTCGCAGATGGTAACATCTAAAATGGAAAGGGAACAACGAAAATGTCATTTGATTTGCCGACTGATTTATTCATTTATTTATAACTGGTTATATATATTGCACTAATCCTTTCTCGTCGAATGTAGATTTTCTTATATAATTTAATGGCTTTATAATTCGGTTCGGATCTGAATTAGTTGATAAACTGTTTTTTTTTCTCTCACTACGTTAATTGAGCTTCCAATATAGATTTTCTTGACATTCTCTTCTTGAAAATTTAGAGACGAGATTCTTTTATTAATTTTTAATATTTTGCTAAGAATAATATTGATCTATGCAATATTAAAAATATTGATGATAATGATTATTATGCAAGGTTAGATGATCGCAAAATTGAGAATATCTATACCATAATTATAGAGAGTTTTATCGGGGAAATAGTAAGATTTGTCTCGGATTATCACCAACTAATAATATAATTGAATTGTGTTTTGTCTACTGAAATGAATTTCTGGATAGAAGAAATCGTTCCTTTAATTAAAGACCTTTTTTTTTAATAATAATAAAAATGTATTCATCTTTTTATTCGATATCTGAATTTTGAAAATCAAACTCGAATTTTATAGTGTTACAGTTGCACGTTTTTTTTTACGACGGAGAAAATATATGTATCGACTGAATTTTATTGGCTTTTTTGACAAATTTATTCTAAATCCAAATTTTTTGTGCTAGGATTTATTTATATTTTTAAGTGATGTTTTCTTTTATTAAACATTTCATTTGAGTTCACTTTACTTTTGTCTAACAGTTTAAAGAATTTTCTGAGCTTGATTATAAATTGATTGTCTATCTCATTTATCGAATAACAATAAAATTATGCAGGAAAAAAACAACTGTTTCCTTCCAAATGATTAACGATAAAATCTCACTTGTTTCTTGTACTGATTCATTTTAATTGCTGGTGATATATCTCTCATTAATTGTTTTTTGTTTGGTCTATCATGTTCTTATTTCAGTATTTTGAAGGCTTCAGTGGCATCTGACTTTTCTGACAAAAAAATCTATTTCTTTATCTTACAGAAATTGTTAAAGATTATATTTATTTTCTTTATTCAGACTTGCTCAGAAGAATATTGACGATATCAGTTTGTTGGCAAATGTACATCTACATTTATTATACACTGTAAATGGTGAATATATGTATTTTCTGTGATTTTGATGAATAATAGAAATATCAAATTCTGAATGTGTACTGAAACAAATCGCAATAAGAAAAAATCCTCTTTGTTTTTATATATACTTCTATTTAAACTTTATATATACAGACTTTTATTCAGACTTTTACACAATAATCTATACAAATATTTATACAGACTTTTATACAGACGATTATTTAGACTTTTATTCAAACTTTTATATATTCAATTTAAAAGTATTGGACTTTTCTTCTGGACATTTCAAATTGTGAAACTGAATAATATATACTATCCGAAAACAGAAAAAAATAAACATGTCGATTGAATTTTATCATCTCTTTTTATGTTTAATTTAATTCATATAAAATGGAATGGAAAGAACATTGAAAAATTTAATTGACAACATCTAAAGACAATAAATTCGTTGAAATGTTTTATCCGTCTTTCTAGCAAGTTAGATTTGACATTAAGTCATTTCATATTCGTGTGTAGGTGTGGAGGGTGACACATGAATTGAGACTCATGCGTGACCGTCACAAAAGAAATGCTTGATCCCTCGGAATTCGTCTTTTGGAGTGCCTGAGGCACCAAGGGATCAACTCAGCCCTGCCAAGCCGGTAGAGCCGGCGAAGAAGTCCCTGTCTTTGCAACCAAGGGATCAATTTTCTATTAACCACTCGGCATAAAGTCGAATAGACCTCTAGCGAATAAAATCCAGTCCGCTCGGACTGTAGAATACAACGACTGCATCTCTGCAGAGGGGTAAAAAAAAACACCACCAACAAGTGTCCTATATATGACACAGAAAAATCTGATGGTAATACCCCAACAATGCTTGTGCTTTGGAGAATATGGAGTACGCTTTCATTGCCATTGCTCCCAGGTCGCACTTGATGGGGTCCTATCTAATAGTTAAACAGCACTTTTTGACATTTAAACTGAGTGCAAATGTATGACTTATGCTAAATTGTATTGTTGGAAATAAAACTGTTTGATCATTTAACCGTGAGTAAGCAAAAGGCTGTTGTTTAATTAAATTGTTTGTGATACACTGCAATACCCGGAACCATTTAACTTTGTTGACTTGGGCTAAATTGAATTGGTTGAAGTGTAACTGTTTGATCATTTAACTGTGAGTAAGCAAATAACTGTTGTTTAATTAAATTTTTTGTGATACACTGCAATACCCGGAACCATTTAACTTTGTTGACTTGGGCTAAATTGAATTGGTTGAAGTGTAACTGCTTGATCATTTAACTGTGAGTAAGCAAATAACTGTTGTTTAATTAAATTTTTTGTGATACACTGCAATACCCGGAACCATTTAACTTTGTTGACTTGGGCTAAATTGAATTGGTTGAAGTGTAACTGTTTGATCATTTAACTGTGAGTAAGCAAATAACTGTTGTTTAATTAAATTGTTTGTTATACACTGCAATACCCGGAACCATTTAACTTTGTTGACTTGGGCTAAATTGAATTGGTTGAAGTGTAACTGTTTGATCATTTAACTGTGAGTAAGCAAATAACTGTTGTTTAATTAAATTGTTTGTTATACACTGCAATACCCGGAACCATTTAACTTTGTTGACTTGGGCTAAATTGAATTGGTTGAAGTGTAACTGCTTGATCATTTAACTGTGAGTAAGCAAATAACTGTTGTTTAATTAAATTGTTTGTGATACACTGCAATAAACGGGACCATTTAACTGTGTGCAAACACATGAGTTTAGGCTCGTTTAAAAACGTCATTAAATGTGTTTACAAATCATATTTATTTTATGTATAAAGAGAATTTGTTATTAATGACCTAATGGTTGATGTGCCATAAAACCAAACCAATCTAACAAACTATAATTGTGTTGAATGTTTTATTTTTATTATTTTGTTTCTCTCACGTGTTGAGTCAGATACAATAAAAGAGAGTATGCATTCTAAATGAAATGGCTGGAAATGAAAAATTATTGGTTTTGCTCATTGAAAATTACAAGGTACCTGAAAATATATTGACTAGTGGCAGGTCCTTGTGTCTTGGGGCATTTTTTCCGGAGAAACTAGAATTATAGATTCCCACTATGTAGATATATTAAATTGTAATAGATCAACAACAAAAATTATACGTTTTATATAGCCGATTATATATTCTGACTGGGTCAGAAGATATATATATATATATATATATATATATATATATGAGACAGAAAGAGAGAGAGAAATTTTGCCGATTGATAAATATATGCTGAATCATATATATACATATATATATATATACGCACACATGCAGACATATGAGTCTGCTCATGTATATGAGTGGGTGTGTCTGTGTTTGTACTTCTGTGTATGTGGTGTATTTGTATAGAGAGAAAGGCTGAGATTGATACATACATAAATACAGACTGGGATAGATAGATAGATACATACATACATACTTACATACATACATACATACATACATACATACATACGTATATATATAAATGCATACAGATAGATAGATAGATAGATAGATAGATAGATAGATTCTTTTTGTTATTCATATAATTGCCTTGTATCTAATACTGTTGTTTAAAAATCAATAAAACCTAACGTGAAAATCAACAAAACCTAATATGAAATAATTTACGAACATAAACTCGCAAGTGGTTACAGGCTTTTATTATTTCTATGGGAGCATTGAATGATTAAAACAAATATCATTAAGTATTATTGATTATGAAAGTCAATGATTAAAAAATGCATATAATTATGATTAAAATTTAACCCTCAAATCGTTTTTTATCCATTAAATCTTGACAGTGAAAATTCAAAGAAATATCACAATATTTTTCAAGTATAAAAATGGATAATAAAAAGAAATGGATACATTGTCGATCCTAAGGTGATATTTTAATTTAAAAGAATTTCTTTTTTTTATAAAGGGAAATGTTAGCAATGTTCTTTACATCGGCAATAGTGTATCATTTAAGGTTTTATAAGACTTAAACTTACTGGTATTAGACAAAATATGTGGTGTTAATGATTCAATAAAATCCTAATAAGACCCTATATAGAACATTTTGCCCTGGACAGGGCTCCGGTGTCTAGACATGAAAATTGGACTGTAATAATGAATCTGGGTCGGGGAATACAAAGAAGAGTAACAAAAATAATAAAAAGAGTAAAAGACAAGTTACAAGGAAAATTTGGGAAAAATAAGGATAAGTTACATTACTAAAAAGAAGAATGAGAGGTGATTTAATAGAAACTTTTAAAATAATTAATTGAATTTCTTATTATGGTAGATATCTTTTTTAATTTCTCCTTGAACTGGAAATTTACGATAAAGGCAGATTTGAAAATCTAAATCTCTTAACAAATCAGATGTTGTTTTTTTGCTAATAGAGTGATATATTTCTGAATAAATTATCTAATCAGATTAAAAATAGCAATAGTGAGATAATTAAAGATTGAATTGAATGATCTTAAAAAAGAGAATTTGAAAGGACTTTTCTTGGAAGTATCGGATGATTTACTTAACTAAATTTGATCTGCATCGAAATATTGCATTAATCGTGTACATATTTATTTAAATAAAATCGTTCACTTGATAAGATAGGAAAATTTTAATACAAAAAAAAGAAACAACGTAAAACAGCCCACTCAATCGCTGTAGATGGGTAAGACCTCCTCCAATGAGTATCGTGGATATGGCATCAAACCATCTGATTGTGAGACTCCAGTAATACAGGAGCTTTGGGGAATACGGAGTACCTCTTCATTGCTATGACTCCCAGGTCCAGCTTCTGATAGGATCCTATATATGTGTCAAAGAGAATTAACTGTTTGACATTTAAACTGTAAAAGCAAATGACTTATGCTAAATTGAAATAGAACTGTTTGATCTGTGTGTAAACAAACGACTGATGTTTAATTGAATTGTTAGTTACGCACAGAGATGATGGGGGTGTCCTCGTGGTGTAATGGTTAAAGCGATGGACTGCGGAATCGTAGTACGCGAGTTCGTACTCCAGTCACGCTATTACGTTCACTTTCGGGCAAATACCCTTGGGAAAGGTATGAACCCCCTTATCGCCCCAGCTATGGGTTAAATAGTACCACTACTGTTCTTCTAGGAGAATGGCTTTGGCATTAAATGACCTACTTAGGTTGATATGCCATTAAACAAAGAAACCAAACCAAACCAAACAGAAATGATGCATGAAAATTCACGCTGATAGACTAATACAAGCGCGTCCATGTGTAGGAGTCCATAAGAGAACGTCACTGATGAATTTACCCTCACTTTTCCTGCAATGTAAGATGTGAGGTAAGTGGCCGTACAACGGCTGTTTTATGGTGGGTTGCTTTCAGGGTTTGTTCAAAACAGTACAAAGCATTCTTGTGTAGTTCTCATCTGGCTTTTTCTCTATGTGTTTCTTAAGCGTTCTGTGGTGAATCCATATAATAGTCCTGTCACAGCCTTAACTTGGAAGAAATCCAATTTTATTTTATTGGTGGGATCAGATTTCCATGTAACTGCTAACCTCCCAATAGCAGTTCATGCCTTCGCTAGACGTATGTTCAAATCACTTTCAGTAGATAAGATATTGCTGCCGGGATATGGGAACGAATTTACTAAATTTAGTGTCTGGACAAATAAAAGAAGATGACTCTTACAAGTTTAACTCACATTAATTCTATTTCATTAGCGTTGTCGTAGAAGCCAATGCCTCTTGATGCATTCGATAAAACATACAGTAAGGATTCGGCTTGGGCTTGTTGATTTGTGAGAAGCCCTAGATCATCTGCCTAGTCTGCGTCTGTCATAGTTTCTATGAAATATCGTTGGCTTCTTGCTTTTTTTAAAGTGAAATTATTTTCTTTTATTTGATCTGTTGACGTTCGAAGTTCGTAATCGAAGCAGATTATAAATATATATGGAGCTAATGTACTTCTTCGCGAAACTACAGTGATTTTGTCAAAGAAGTCGGTATCTCCACCAGTTGAGCGCACTTTGCTTTTATGTTTTTTGAAAGCAATATTATAGCGGTAACAGTTTTTTTAGGGAGATCATATGTTGATAGAAGGAAAAGGGCATATTGCAAACTCCAGGAGAGGACAAGAGCTGCAGCCACAATACGACTCTCACGGTGATGTGATTTTAGTCGCAAGTAGGTTTTTATTAATTTCCGTTGCCGGCCTCATCATTTATGTTTAGAATTAAGAGTTTTTTTTTTCTAGATAGATTACCTTTCCAAGGCTAAAGATCCCAATCTGGGCGACTATTTGTAATATAATGGCCGAGGGATTTCGTTTTATGCCTTTGGGTTTAGTTAGGCTGAGAACCTTTCGGCTCAGTGCATGGGTTACTTAGGTGCAACATTAACGCAGGTGTTCACGGGCGAGGGGGCGGAGCAGACGTATCACTCAGATATGTCATAGCCTGAGATGGGAAATGGGACTAGCGAGTGCCAATGACGTCACGCACTGGAAGTGCGCGGAAGATTTTGAGAGATTTGAAAAAGTCAGTTAGTTAAGAACTAGACACCAGACGAAAAGGGTTGACTTTCGGGGCTCGCTGAGGCCAGACGAATTTGCGCGCTACGGGCGCCGCACGAGATGGAGGGCGGATGACAGAGCCAGAATAGAAAGAATGTGCATCTCTCTCCTTATGTCGAAGAACCTTTAAACTCAGAGGTAATAAAACGTTTCGTACCTGAACTAAGAAGTCGTAATTTTTTTTGTTTTTTTGTGTTTCGAGATCTTTATGTTCTATGTTCTATCTTTATGGACATTCGATGTACGTTTCACGCATAGCTATATCATGGCTATGGTACATATTTACCTATAGCTGGATGTCGAAAGGAAAGATTAATGTCTCTCCAAATTTCATTAGTGCTAAGTGAACCACAAACAACCTTATCGAGGATT
>OY757940.1:49933205-49968205 GCA_963585895.1 Sepioteuthis lessoniana | reverse complement strand
GACGTGAAACTCTAGTCCTCTTCCAAGTAATCTCCTCCGGTTGCAATGCACTTGTTCTACCGTTCCAAAAACTTTTGGAAGACCCCATGGAAGTCCTCTTGTGTGAGCGTGTCAATAACTTTCGTCACAGCTTCTTTTATCTTCTCAATTGTCTCATAACGACAGCCTCTGAGCGAAAGGAATAACCAAAAGTCACAGGGAGTAAGGTCTGGGCTATAAGGAGGTTGTCGAAGTGTCTTGATGCCCATCTTGGTCAAATAGTCTGTGACAAGGATGGAATTGTGGACTGGTGCATTGTCCTGCTAAAAATGCTACTGACCCGATTTGAAGAGTGCTGGCCTCTTCCGACGGAATCTCTTCCTGAACTCCCTTAAAACCTCAACATAGTAACCCTAACCCTAACCCTTTGGCCAATCAACTCTGGTCTATTAACTCCCTTACTCCTACCACACCTCTCATCATCCCTCACAGACTCCTTGCCTTCCTTGAATCTCTTACACCAATCAAAAGCTGATACTCAATTCGTGCAAGATGGTCGAAAAGTAGTCTGAAGGATTCCATACGTTTCTGTGGCATTTTTTCCAAGTTTAAAACAGAATTTTATTGCATATCGTTCTTCTAAAGTGTCAGATTGCATTTTAGAAATTCACCACCGGTGACAATAAGGCTTTAGTAGGGTGTATTCCAATTCCTGCTGTAGCTGGTCCTTTGAACCTGAAATCATAAAAATTGGTCAGTCATCTCATAATATGTATAGCAATAACAGACTGAACTTTTAAGAGTCTATAACAATTTCAAATGCTTGTAAAAAAAAAAGTCTGCAAACTTATTGTATGCCTCACGTATCATGATGAATGTGAAGGAAGTGGGATGAATCCAAAGGCGTTTCATCAGATGCCAAGAAGAAGTTCATGGCCAGTAACAACTACGTAAAAAGACTGCTGTTACTCATCTATAAGTGTACATTCTATTAACGAAATTTTTAAAAAAATACCCACCGAAGGATTACTATCGTTCTAATTCAAACAGTTCACCCAAACCACGTCCATTTTGGGCTCTAGAATGCACCGACTGTATTAATGCAGAGGAGTAAAGCCCCCCACACCTCCGGCTAGTGTCCTGGATCTGACACTAAACCCTCTCAAAGGAGTTGTTTCAATTTTGGAGATTTGGGGAATATGGAGTAACCCTTAATTGCAATTGCTTCCTGATTCACTCTGACCTGGAATTGTGGCACCTGATAAGGTCTTATCTATGGGTTTAACAGTTAAACTGTGCGCCACTAAATGCCTGATGTTTAATCAGATTAATAGAAATAGAACCCTTTGGCCATTAAACTGTGTATAATGTTTAAGTTTTTAGTGATACATAGCAATACTTGGAAACATTTAGTTGTGTGCAAATTAAACTATTACCGTGGAATAATTGAAATTATATACCTGTAAGCAAAATAGAATTATTCATATTACATAGCAATGCTTGAAATCATTTGATGGTGTGCAAATGAACGAAGGGTTGAATAGAATAAAAAGTGGTGTATAGTAAACATTAAAGAGAAACATTAGTGTTAAATCGAGATGATTGAAACCATTTAGCTGTGTAGAAACGATCGTAATACTCGTGTACAAACAACTTGATTTGTACTAATCTTAAAATAAAATTACTAACAAACTATTCGCTGACAAATTATACTTGTACAAACATAACCATTTAACTATATGCAAACCAATTACTGATATTAAATTAAATTACTAGTGTTACTGAAATCATTCAACTATATGGAAATAAAACTATTAGTGCTAGATATCAATAATTAAAACCATTTAACTGTGTGCAAACAAATGAGCTCTGGCTTGTTTAAAATGTTACCTACAAACTGTAGATTTACAAAAAATACGTATCAAATATATATATATTGTCATCGAGAGACTAATTTTTTTAAAAAAACATAAAAATAAATTGTGAAACAAAGAAAAAAAAACGTATCCAATATACACATGGAAAAAATTGGTAACTGAGGAAATAGAATCGAAATTAATATAAATATTAATATTTCCCTTACAAAAATTTATTACATTAACATAGCACATAAAAGTTATTTATCGAACTTAACAAGAAAAGAAAAGAAATAAAATAAATAAAAAAGTTAAATTACCATAATTCCAACCGACGGAAGAATTTTGAAAATAAAATAAATAGGTAAATAAAAAAACGGAAGTTCAAAAAAAACGAGGAGGTAACTCTTCACCTCTCTTCCTTTCCCTTCCACCCCCCCGTGTCTATTCTGGTTTATTTATCCAAAAGATCTGAAGAAGTCCTGTTATATTTTTCTTTGTGTTTTTGGTTTACATCAGAAACGCAAAACAGGATGGAAATAAATTTATAATCCTAAAATAACCGGTCTTTGGTTTTTTCTTTAAAGAAAGTATATATTGTCATCTACAGACAGACTGTTTCGTTCTATCAGAACTCTTCAGGGTGGCTTGACACGTAGGACGCTTGAAGCCGGGATTGAAACCCATCCAACTTTACCTTAGACTAAGTCTCAGACCGCTCGGCCAATAAGCGTACCACGCTGGCTAAGGGAATTTTTAAGGTATTATGTAGCAACAGCAGCAGCAGCAACGTCCGTTTGTTTACATTTCTATACCCTATCGGCTACCAGAGTGCTCAATTCTTTCGAAGAGCTTTGCATTATGCGAGCAGCGGCCGAAAATTCCTTCGCCAGAGTGCTCAACCCCCATGAGGGAGCGTATATATAGGATTAGACATAAAATAACCTACAAGGGTTGATATGCCATAAAACCCAACCAACAAAAACGCGTTGCTCTTTACGCGAATAAACAAGGAGGGCGCTCTGCTAAGGTTGGATCTCTGGCCTCAGTGTCTGAAAAATCAGATAGGGATGTGCAGGAATATTTCTCAATCCTTGTGACTTAAAATCACAAAATAATATCAAAAGAGTCCAATATAGAAGTATATCTACTGCATTTAATGACAACCCCTATTCAGTAATGGTCACCAACAGTGATGAAATGGGTATCACAACCTTTTACAACGAACTATCTTCCTTTATCCGACACATTTCCAAACACAGCGTTCGTATAATTGATCGAGACAGGAATGCTCAAATAACCTAAGCTAGAAATAATAAATATCACAAGACAAACAGAAATAATGAATATTCAACAGATTTTTCATTCGGGAACTGGCTTGCACATCCAAATAATACATTAGAAAAAAGGAAAAGGAAAACTGTGAACCAACAACTCTAAAGTGTAGCTAGAAAATTTACTTTTGTTCAAGAAGTGGATAAATAGCTCTTTGAACTGTGAATAGATTCTTCTTTTAATGAAGTATCTTCCAATCATAGAATCATCTTGGCAAAGATACGCTTGAGTCTACACAGATATAAGAAACAAACTGTTAAAGCCTCATGTTATGACTTCTCTTCAATCACCAATAGATAAATAAGCAATAAATATACGGTAACTGTAAGAAATAAGCTTGATACACATCAGATGTTGCATAAGCTGATACATATACAACTATACACATATGCATGTGGAAACATAGTCACCACAATAATGACGAACGAACACACTTCTTTAGAAAAATATACCTCTCACACTTTATTCGAAATGGTTGGAAAGGGTTGTGTGTGAGAGATGAGTTGGAGACTGAACAGACTGAAACATATTGAACCCCCCAGTTCCTTTGCCTTTAGCAGCACTTCTTTCTCGTCCAGCTGGGCTGCTCAATCGGGGGTCCTGAGGGCCCATAGGCCTTTGCTGGGTGCTGGTACTCTCTACAGCATCTTATCTCCAACTCTCTGACTCCAAACTAACCCAACCTGTCTGTCACACCGGGTTATATAATTGTTTGACATCCACCTGCTTCTTGTGGGCGTCACATCTGCACCCAATTCAACCCGTCCACAGTCAAGGTTATACCCTGATATATTCGACCGCGTCCACCTGTTCCTTGATTGACGACTGGGTCGAAAGTCAATATGTTACAGAGATGCCAAAAGAAATACTCCGAACGACGATTAGTGATAAAACTAACATATTACAAAACTGCAACTGTACGGCCACTTACCACCTATCGCATAAACCATCTAAGTAAGACGAACAAGACATACGAAGCAGTTCTGGAGGGTAAGGACGAACTCACAAATAACATTCTATAATGGACTCCTTCACATGGACGCGCCGATGTTGGCCGACCCACAAGGACTTTGTAGACACAGGATGTGGCCTAGAATACCTTCCAGGAGCGATGGTTGATGGAGACAGATAGCAAGGAAAACGTTCAGGGACCCCCGTGCTGTAAGCGTGTCTTGATAATATATGGACAGATAGACAGACAGACAGAGTTTATATGATGATATGAGAAGATGATATATATATATATATATGTATGTGACTTGATAGATAGATAGATAGATAGATAGATAGATAGATTAAAGAAGGATATGACCAGATGATATATATATATATATATATATATGACCAGATGATGTATATATATATATTGTCAATCCAACAAAGCCAGGTGGTATCGTGAGTAGCAGCTGAGGCACTCTGGCTTAGTGGTAATGATGCTTCGGCCCCGAAACCATGCCTGAACCCAGAGACATCATCTGATGAAGGCTTTGTTGGAAGCAATGCTGCTGTATAACCATCAGTCATTGTATGATACCAATATATATATATATATATATATATAGAGAGAGAGAGAGAGAGAGCGAGAGAGAGAGACCGAGGGTTTATATGCTACCTAACTGTGCTTCATGTGACAAATATATATTTTGGAAATACTCGATTTTTTAGGCTTTTCTGGCCCTCCTGGTCAGTATTTGAACACTTTCTTGATTTAAGAAAAACATTTTTTAAAATGACTGGTTCATTCGTTAGGATAAAAGCCCTTCCACATCCTCCATATTCTCTAGATTTAGCACAGACATATTTTCATTCGTCTCGATCTACAATATTTCATAAGTGTAGAAACAACTCAAAATTCTATGTTTAATGTTGTTTTTTTTGGGGGGGTCCTCTTCTCAAATTTAGAAATGCCATTCACTGGAAAAGAAAATGTATTTAAACATTCAAAATAGAATTTTGAATTATTTCGATACTTTAAAATTTGAGATAATTTGAAAAAGAATTATTAACTACAAAATTATATCAATGTTTCTGAAACACCCTGTTTGGGGTAAAGTCTGGAGTCTGCAATCAAATTTTTCTATCTTGGCTAATTTCCAAGCTATTATCATGTGACTTGAAACTAATATTTTCATTGCTTACTCACTTCTTGACACCTCTAATATTTCGGAAATACATGGTGTTTCAAAACATTTGATATAATTTTTTAATCTACTAATTTGACCAATTCCCATTCAAAGGATCTGAACTTTTAACAGCATGTGTGGAAACAACTAATGGTTAAAGCGATGGACTGCGGAATCGTAGTACGCGAGTTCGTACTCCAGTCGCGCTATTACATTCACTTTCAGGCAAATACCCTTGGGAAAGGTATGAACCCCCATATCCTCCCAGCTATGGGTTAAATAGTACCACCACTGTTCTTCTCGGAGAATAGCTTTGGCATGAAATAACCTACAAAGGTTGATATGCCATAAAACAAAGAAACCAAACCAAACCAAAAAAATGCATTTAAACATTAAAAATAGAAATTGAAGTTGTTTCTAAATTTGAAATTATCTGAAGTTATTAGATAACAAAATTATATCAATTTTTTTAACTCTCTGTCTATAAATTGATAATAAAAAATTTTAAGAAAAGAGCGAAAAAGTGCTGAATGTTTTTGTAGCTGAAATATTAGAAAGAATCACCTTCATTTTCAAAGTCCAACCAACCCTAGAAAAGATAACATGATTAAAATGGAAAGTTCTTCTACATCCTCCATATTCACCAGATTTAGCACCTGCAGATATTTATTTTGATCGCTAAAATATTTTATAAGTGCCAGAACATTCAGGAATAAAGAAGAAGTTGAGTACAATCTTTCAATTTGTATATTGGGGTGAGGGCGTGAGATCCAAGTAAAACCACAGATTTCTTTAAATGTGGAACAAACAATTTGACTTCCCGTAAGGTTGCAATCGTTGAAAATGAAATAGATTCTACTCTTTCTATTATTTTGATAAATTTTACTTATATTTCTTTCTTTTTTTCTTTTCATATGCTTTCCGGTAAAACATAAGCACTTTTCGAACCACACACACACACACACACACATATATATATATATAGTTCAAGAAGTGATTACATTTTACCAGAGAGGTTATGAAAAAAACAAATGTAAGTAAAATTTATTGGCATAGTGGTTAGAGTGTTCAGGAGAGCAAGGTAGAGGTAGAGTCATAACAAAGACATACAGGTAGAGTCATAAGAACGACTCAGCGTAATATCATAGCCGAGGGATTCCGGTTCATGCCTTTGAGTTTAGTTAGGCTGAGAACCTTTCGGCTCAGCACATGGCACACAGAGCGGAAATGCCACTCAGAGAAGATGATGAAACGGGTGACAAAATGCGGGTGGCGTCACGCACCGGAAGCGCGCGGAGGATTCTGGGGATTTCGAAGAAAAGTTAAGAGAGTTGAAGCTAGACGCCGAACGAGGAGGTTCGTCTTTTAGGGATCGCTGAGACGAGACGAATTTGCGCGCCATGGGTGCCGCACGAGATAGGGGCCAGATGAAGAAGCCAACATAAAAAGATTGTGTCTCACTCCTTATGTCGAAACCTTTAACTCAAAAGTAATAAAAAGGTTTCGTACCTGAACAAAGAATTCGTTACGTGTTTTCGAATTTTGAGATTCCTGTGTTCTACGTTATATATATGTTACCAACATTCGATGTCCATTTTGCACATGGCCGTATCTAGCGTTATTTGTGAATATGTAACATCAGAAATGGTACTTGATGCCTCCTTGCTCAACACTCAGCATTATAAGGACAAGCAGAGCAATCCAGGGAAAGCAGTTGCGTATTACCCTACAACTTGGTAGTGTAACTATTGAAAAGGGAGCCTTCGGATCGTCCTCGACTACGGTCGGCCAACATACAATATACGAGGTGTATTAGATAAGTTTCCAACTTTTTTTATATAGGCATTTTAAATTGTTGTAGACTCTTCAGTATGTTATTGGTATACACTCATGAGATAACTGACCAATTTTTATTATTGCAGTTTCAAAGGAACAGCTACAGCAGGAATTGGAATACACCCTACTAAAGCCTGATTGTCACAGCTGGTGAATTTCAAAAATGCAGATACTCGTCGTGGCGTACTGACTAATGAGCTGAACTACAATACCAAACCAAAAATGCAATCTGACTCTTTAGAAGAACGATATGCAGTAAAATTCTGTTTTAAACTTGGAAAAAATGCCACAGAAACGTATGGAATACTTCAGACTGCTTTTCGACCATCTTGCATGAATCGAGCATCAGTTTTTGAGTAGAATAAGAGATTCAAAGAAGGCAGGGAGTCTGTAAGGGCGGAGTAAGGAAGTCAATAGACCAGAGTTGATCGGCCAAAGGGTTAGGGTTAGGATTACTATGTTGAGCTTTTAAGAGAGTTCAGGAAGAGATTCCGTCGGAAGAGACCAGCACTCTTCAAATCGGCTCGGTGGCATTTCCTGCAGGACAATGCACCAGTCCACAATTCCATCCTTGTCACAGACTATTTGACCAAGATGGGCATCAACACAGTTCCTCACCCTCCCTGAAGTCAGACCTTGCTCCCTGTGACTTAGTTATTCCTGAAGCTCAGAGGCTGTCGTTGTGAGACTATTAAGGAGATGAAAGAGGCTGTGACGAAGGTCACTGACATGCTCACACAAGAGGACTTCCAGGGGGTCTTCCAGAAGTTATTGGAACCGTCGAACAAGTGCATTGCAGCCGGAGGAGATTACTCCGAAGGGGACTAGAGTTTCATGCGTGTACTATCAATAAAAGTGCCCATACGAAAAAAGTCTAGAAAATTATCGTATGCCCCTCGTATATATATATATATATATATATATATATATATGTGTGTGTGTGTGTGTGTGTGTGTGTGTGTGTGTGTGTGTGTGTGTGTGTGCGTGTGTGTGTGTTTGGTTTAGTTTTGTTTTATGGTATTTCAAACATTGTTGGTTATTTAATGCCAAATTTTCTCTATACGTAAATATTAAATGTATATGATTTGTAAATATATTTTGTTGATAACATTTTTAAAAGAGTCTGAGCGCAATTTTTGCACACAGTTAAATGGTTTCAAGTATCTCTAACAACTCAATTAAACATCAGTTATTTGTTTATACACAGTTAAATGATAAGCAGTTCTATTTCCAGCGATTCAGTATAGCTTAAGTCATTTGTTTGCGCACATTTTCAACGTCAAACAGTTCTATTTAACCCATACATAGGCCCCTGTCAGATACTACCACTCCGGCCCAGAGTGGACCTGAGAGCGATGGCAGTGAAGACGTACTCAGCATTCCCCAAAGCTCCAGCATTACTGGAGCTTCATCATCAGATTGTTAAGTATCATATCAGGACACACTTTGGTGGGGGTCTTACCCCTCTGGAGAGATGCAGTCGGTGTATTCCACAGCCCAAGCCGACTGGGCTTGCACGCTTATATATATGTGTGTGTGTGTGTGTGTGTGTGTGTGTGTGTGAATATTGTGCAGAGGTTTATATATATATATATATATATATATATGTGTGTGTGTGTGTGTGTGTGTGTGTGTGTGTGTGTGTGTGTGTGTGTGTGTGTGTGTGGAATCTGCAACACGTTCGTATTTCTGCATACAGTTTTATTGCCATAAAGTTTGATAATAAAATGTTAATATTATCCATTTTGTTTACGTAATGTTCCACAAGAAAAAAAATAAAATAAATTTTTTGGTTTTTTTGAAAATTATATTTTCTATTCAAAAAGAAATTGTTTAGTAGGTAAGGATAGATAAATAGATAGATAGATAGATAGATATGAAACAGACTTAGATAGATAGATAGATAGATAGATAGTCAGCTGATTAAAATTTTGAATGATTATTCAAATTTTATTGAATTATTGAAGTGCTATTTGTTTGCTATGAGCAGAGTAAACATAATATTCCCACGATATAACTTGTAATAATTTTGGTAAAGATATTCTAAATTTCCTGGTGATTTCTTTTTGCAAAATAATTAAAACCACCTGATGTCATAGTTTGATATTCCCTGCAGTAAGAAAGTAATGGAAATGGAAGTAATTACTTCCCTTTTGTAGAACTCTTTACTTATAAATATCTGTAATGTGACCTTCATTTGATGCAGGCAAATTTGAATAAATCATTCACAAGCGAATCTCTTTCCTATTATTTACCTCATTTAGTTGTTTGTATAATTAAATAACTACTTAAACTAATGTATGCATATACCAGACTCCTCTGTCACAAGTAGGATGTAACACTCAGCCAATTTTTAAGCGGAGAGTGAATTCGGTTTTCTTCACCTATGGTTCGCTAAAGAATACTGGATGTCCTACTGTTTACCAATAACGAGAGGGGACTGGAGAACAGATGCTTTTAAGCCTATAACAAATATTTATTTGAGAAATATCAGTGTCAATTCTCTCGAATAAAGTAGCTGAAATCCTAATGAAATAATTCTGTTGCCATATCGTTAGAAAGTACAGAAATGATTCTTGTATAAGATGCATTAGTTTTCCAGATTTTTCAGTTAGGGTTGCGTATTATACACGTGAACTCTTAAAGGGCCTTTTTTTCGGCTGCATACCTCATGTGCAGAACGGCAAGACCGAAAGTAAGTCCAAACTAATAAATTTTACGTCTTTGTAGAGAAATATTCTCAAGAACGTTTTTGTCTAAAACTTTGTTTCTCTTCATGTGAATATGACTGGCTGTTAGCTTTTAATACTGTGTAAATTTTATGCATTAAAAGCGATGTCAAATCTAATTTTTATTCAGTACAAACCAATAAAAAGATAAACAAATAATCAATTTAGGTTAATTATAACTGCTACAAATCATTAAATCAGTGCGTATTATGTGCGGGAATATTTTTTCCAGAATTTCTTAGTTCAAAGTTAAGGATCGATTTCGGTCCGGTTTCTTTGTTCAATGGCATATCAAATCCATCATTGATGAAGAACAGAAGTGAAACTATTTAACCTCAATTAGTAGGAAAGTGTACATACGCGCCTGGTATTCGAACCCGCTTACAGTCCAGTGCTGCAGTCCAGTACGTCAGCCACAACGCCAAGGGACTCCCCTGATGCATGTTATTCATAAGTGTTCGCCATGCACAAATAGATACGAAATTATTTTTACACAACAAATATTTTTCGACATAATCTCCTTCCTTTTTAGTTTCATTCGTTTTCTTTGTTTAATGTCAAATCAACCCTTGTGAGTTATATAATACTAAAAACATCCTTACCCAGTCGGTTGAGGTTGTAGAATACATCGACTGCACCTCTGCAGAGGGGTAACCCCCCCATGAGTATATTGAATATGACACTAAACAATCTGAGGATTAAGTTCAAGTAATGCTGGCACTTTGAGGAATGCAGAGTACCCCTACATTACCATCGCTCCCAGGTCCATCCTTGTCCAGAAAGGTAGCACCTGATAGGGTCCTATCTATAGGTCAAATAGAACTAAACTGTGTGTTCATGCTAAACTGAATTGTTTGAAATAGAACCATTTTGACATTTAAACTGTGTAAATATGCAAAACCTAATTGTTTGAAATAGAACTGTTGATATTTATAAATATAGATTTGGCATTAAGTAATCGACAATGGTTGATATAAAATAAAACCAATCTGCACACACACACACACGCGCGTGTGCGCACGCACAAACCAACACAAGCCCATATTTATCGGAGTTTGAATTTAACCTTAGCAAGAAAAAAATCTATCCAAGTATTTGCCCGTTGCTAGGATAGGGAGAACAGATGGATTCAAATCTTTTGCAATGGCATTCTCGCCAAGCAAAACGCAGTCTCCTCCAGGTTTAAATTCAGATCACCGATTTTATTTCCTGCGACGATAACCGCTGCGCTTATAGCGCTTTCAAATAATATATTTACGAAAAATGAAATACGTCTCAGAAAAAGCTCTCGACGTAAGGCATACAAGAGTGGAATTAAGATAACCATGAGAAGGCAGTTGTGAGATCTGAGAAAAGAAAGGACAAAATGAAAGCATGCCATTATTCTTGATGTGGTGTAGAATTTTTCAGGGTTGTCGACTCTGAAGTGAGGTAGGAGCGAAGTAAAAGTAGATGAAAAGAAGAGAGAGAGAGATTGTGATGTGATATGGTAGGTCTAAGTTATAAAGAGAATTTCTGAAGAAGGGGAGAGAGAGACAAAAATTAGAGGAAAAAGCAGAGAGTCTGCGGGACAGCCAGCTGACCTGAGTGAATCAGACCAAAGCACTCTTAGTTGGTAAGCCAGTCACGGGTGAATGACTACGGTAATTTAAAATGACCAGAAAAAAACAGAAGTCCTTTTACACAGGTGTGGAACCACCGAAAACGAATATTTCCTCCCTCCGACACCAGGCGAAAGCGAGGAGACGTCTTGGGTTTGAAACTTAATTGGCTAGAAGATGTAACGAAGTAAAGACAACAGATGAATACCAACAAGGGAAATGTAAAGGGAGAAAAAAATTACGGCACCCCTTTTGGTATGAGTTCCAAAAAGTGCTCTCACAACAGACGCGCAGCTGTGGATATGAAATCAGCAAACAAGCACGTTCGAACTGCAACAGAAAACCAGAAAGGAAATTCAAGGTCTGTATCTGCCCTCTCTTTCTCTCCTCATGATATGTTGTTTCTCTCGTCAGCAGATGCAGGCGACTTAGTTTTCATACTCTGTTTCTTTCTCCCGATGACTACTTTGAAAGTGTAGGAGGGAAAAGACTTTTGTATTAGAGAACTCAGCCAGAGTTTTATGAGTTCATCACTTTTACCCTCAGGAAGGTTACAATAGGGTCTGACGACCAATGAAGACGTAGCGATACACGCATGAACATTCACCACGTGGTTTTACAAATGGCTATGCGTAGTCGTAGTGGTACAACCGTACATTTGGTGAGTAACAGTACAACGTCTTATTCGATGCAGTAAGATTAGAAACTTCTAGTTGAGAGACGTAGTGGTAGAGAAGGACATTTAAGAAATTTAAGAATGAGATTGAAGAGAGTTTGACAGAAAGATTTTCCTGTGATGAAAGGGAAGTACGACTCCAATAACGCAAAGGAAGAATAGAGTACGACAAAAAAAAAACACGTACTTCAATTAGAGGGATAGAGAGAAAGAGAGAGACACACATACACGTACACACACAGAGGGGAAGTCTTGAGATCACTATTTTTATTTGCTTTTCGCTTACTTTAGGGTGTTTTTTTGTTTTTTGTTTAGTTTTTTAGGGGTGGGGGTTATTTTGTTTTTTCAACAACAAATTTGTAATTACTCATCTCAAACATTATTCAGATGAAAATTTAACACTATGTCATAATGAAATTATTAGTATTCAACTGAACCTTATATGCAAATATAAATGTACAATGAAAACGATTCCTTTACCTCTAGGCGTAAAATAGCCCAAGACGAGTTTACATGCTGTTAAGATCGACCAATCAATCATATAATCCCTCATCCTGCGCATTATACAGATTAAAATTCAACAGATTACTCTACGAACTTATTGATCCATCCTTATATTAGTCTCGTTAAAAGTGACTTATTTATTCTCAGTCGGAAGTTTTATCAATCAAAAAGAGTGTCAAAGACGTAAAAAGAAGATTGAAAAAATCAAAAAAAATTATTAACAATGAATGGGCAAATCATGTTATTTTTTCTGGCAAATTGGTGAAAAAAAACTTCAATCACGGAAAGGGTCGAAGGTATATCACGTAACAGTTATCGTCTTAAGAAATGTAATCAAGCCAAATTCAAATCATGGTCAAGGCTGTTTGCGATTCTCTTTCACTTTCATTTTAAAGCTTATATCATTTTGAAATATATGAATTATTCGCTTTCCCTGGCCCACTAACAATGGGTAAATAGTTGGACAGTTTGGGGTCTTTCAACTTGGCAATCCTTTTTTCAGTCTATTGGCCTAGGGGTTAGAGTGTTCGCCAATGGCCCGGTAGACCTGGGTTCAATCCCAAGTCGAGTCATACCAAAGACTCAAAAAATGGTACTTGATGCCTCCTTGCTTAACATGCAGCATTATAAGGTACGGATCAAGGGTAAAGTAGAGCAATCCAGGGAAGGAGTAGCGCCCTCCCCTACACATTGGTGTAGTAGCTATCGAAAAGGGAGCCTTCGGGTTACCCTCGACTATGGTCGCCAACTTTACTTAATATAAACAGACATATATATGTATATATATATATATATATATATATATACGCTACAACATTACACTAGTATAAATAAAACACTTAACGTTTAATTTTTACAAAGTTGTATTGTACTTGCAAAGGTTGTATTGCTTTTGTAATATACACACCCTCTGAAGATGGCCTATGATGGCCGAAATTATTTGGGAACAAATTATCTATGGCAAACTTTTTAGCCAATATCGGAAGGATATTATAACATCCATACGGTGACTTGAACGGAACAAAATAAAAATACGTAGACAGAAGACGTCTACACAATTTAACCAAATCTCTCTCTCTCTCTTTCTTTCTCTCTCTCTCTCTGTCTCTGTCTCTCTGTCTCTCTCTGTCTCTCTCTCTCTCCCTCTGTATATATATATATGCTCATACTTCTCTGCCTATCTATCAGTCTGTACATATCTATCTATCTATCTATCTTGCAAGAATATATGATAGGCTATATCAAAACTATTCTTTCGACCGATTTTAGATTATTTTATTTACATATTATTGGAAATTTATTTTTCTTGTTTCTCATAGAAAATGTCCCAAAACGCAAGAACCTGTGGCTAGTCAATACATTTTTGAATGCCTAATAATTTTCCTGTGAACAAAAATAACAATGAAATCAATAATGTCTTCATTCTAGCCATTTCTCCCAGTATACATAATTAAAATTTTATTCTGTCTCATTTTTAGAGAAAAGAGACAATTAAATAACACAAATTAAGCATTCGACACAATTATAGTTTTTAAATATAGACAAATAAAAAAATTATATTAAAATATTGAATACTTTCTACATATTGTGTCAGATAGATTAAACAAACAAAAAGCCAGTAAAATTCAATCGATATGTTTATTTTTTCCTGTTTGTGTGAACATATATATATATATACTTGGTTTTGAAAATTCATATATCAAGAAAAGAGGCAAATAGTTTTTAATTTAATAAATGAAAGTGCCTATAAAACCAATTTTTCCTATAGCCATTCGTTTCAGCACAATTAACACAACTAAATATTTATATTATTCCCGATAATCAGAGAAAATAAAATGAATTACCCTTAGAGTGATAATAACAGTAGAGAAAATATTCTCAACTTTCAGTATTTCGCCAATGAATATCGTCCATATTCTTCTTGGCGAGTCTGTATTATGAAATGAAGGAAACATATTTTTGCTATATATATATATATATATATGTGTGTGTGTGTGTGTGTGCATATATATATATATATATATATATATATGCACAAACATACATAGATATGTATATATATACACAGACAAAAATTACTAGAAAAAATAGTTACCAGTAAACCACACCTCCATATATGCACACAAAAAAATCTCCAAGACACATACACACACACTCATAGAGGAAAAATAACCATATTTACCAACCCCTTCGTTCGGGCAGGATAGGAGACAAGGTCAGTTTTTAAGCGGAGTTTAACAGGTTGTAATTCCGAGTTTTCCATCTCCTAAACTAGTTGCCTCACCAAGGCTGAAGAACCTAGTCTGCCCTACTATTTACCAATAGCTGGAGGGAGAATTATTGGATTCATACCTTACCCAAGGTGATGTATTTTGACCTTTTGACCGGGCCAAAAATGCCATTCAAGGTGATGCACCGGAAGGAGGTGACACATTCTAATGGCAGTTATGAGAGAAAATCGCGTGGGCAGAAATTGGCTGATGAAATGGGACGAGCTAAAAAATTCTCATGGTACACTCATAGACTGATGCACCGGAAGAGAGTGACCTGTGAACTGCATGACAGTTATTTCCGCTCGATGACAATCACACAGGCCATTCCAATGATAGCAGAAGTGACACATCCCGATCGCCAGATATCGGAAGAAATTGCGGAGGCGTGGAGGCGTGTCCATATCTCCGCGTGGGAGTTTGAAGGTAATATAAGGCCGATGAATTGAACAGAACCCAGTTGAGTTGCAGACAGTTGGAGACGAAATATGGTAGGGAAAGCCACATCAGGCCTAAGGAGCCTTTGGGCCCTGATGAGTTGAGGTCCAGAGAAGATGCAGATAAGGTGCAGCAGATCACCCAGCAGAGTGAGCCACTAGGCCTCTGGTTGAGCATCAAGAGAACAAGAAAGACACAACGTGACGACCATAATAGTGAGGGGTCAAAATATTGCAGTTATGTTCGATCTCCAGCTCCCTCTCACAGTAAAACCCCACACAACCTTTTCGAACTCTTGCAATAAAGTGAGAGGTAAATATTGTTAAAGAAGTCTTCTTGTGTCGTTTATTACTGCGTCTGTTTAATTATTGTGTCGTTATGATACGGCACATGAGAATGCAACAAAGGGTATTAGTGCAATGTGAAATGCAATCAATCTCGTCCAGGGTTTGAACTCGTATCGCCGTGTCCATTACCTACGACGATAACCATTACACCACTGGCACCTCCTAGAGGAAAAATAACTGTTAGAGAAATCCAAAACAACTCCAACACACACACATAGAATGACAAAACGTATCAAACATCAATGAGGGGTAAAGCAGACTTAGGTAAACACACTCAAAGAAAAAGAGAGGATGACCTCTATATAAACCCATAACCAACTGAAATTTTTACATAACATCAAGAAACGTTTACTGTAAGCGCGTAATGACATCAATAGCCGAAAGTAAACGCGTTTTTAAAAATCACAAACTGCACAAAAAAAGAAGATGAACGTACAATGTAAACTCTGCTTTTAATTGATCTGGCGTATATATATATATATATATATATATATATATATATATATATATATATATATATATACCAGGGAATAGAGTTGTGCACTACTCTACACCTCAGTTTAGTAGCTAATGAAAAGATAGCCTTCGGGATGCCCTCGACTACGATCGCCAAATTTACTTTGCTTGTATATATAATTTTTTTAAATACCCTGACCGGTGGCAAAAGCTGCTTGGTAGCGCCAGGAGAGGCAGTACCGCCTTGAGCTACCGAAACTGTTATCACCCCTGGTTGGCGGCTGATGAGGGAAGGGTATCGCACGTGCTTTCACACGTTGTATGATGAAAATTTGAACACTAAGACTCTCTAGAAAGCAAGATAACTCTTTAAAAAGACAAAGTGACTCACCAGAAAGTTGGAGTGACATCCTGGAAATACAGGAACGAAAAAAATATGAACAGTACAACGAAAGAAAAATGGCCCCAAGGTGTCTGTAACAGGGAGGGAGAATATATCACCCATCATACTTGCTCTAACGGTAACAATTTGGATATGAACCTGGCTACAACATGTGATTGTGGCAGAGCATTTAACAGATTGTGAGGGTTACGAATCCACAAGGCAAACGGCGTAATTCTTCTACCGGAGATGTAAATCGAATGATGGGCTTATGAATCAGAAACACCCCCACAGTTTTCAGGAGCCCTTTGCTGAGTGACCGCGTCCTGGAGACATTCCTAGCAAGCCAAGAATTTAATGGCCCAAGGGTAATCATGTAGTTACTTGGACAAACTTAAACCAGGAGCTTTCTTTTTTGCTCATCACCCATCTTAAGGGCCCCATTGATCAACAAATGACATCTTTCTGCAGAATTATATATGACGTTTGTCTGGAGTGTTTTGGTGCAGTAACGCAAAGAAAAGATAAAACCGAAGAAAAACACCCGAATAGACGACAGATACAGAAGGAAAAGTTAAGATCGGAACAGAGAATGCTGAAGCGCCGATTTAAAGAAGCCCGAATTCATGAGAGGTTGGAACTTCAGAATATCCTAAATGATATTCAAAAAAGGATTTTGGTGATATCCAGAGCTTAAAATCAGAGAAAACATCGAAAGAAAAAGCGTCAGGCTCGGAGATCATTCTACTCAAATCCTTATGCTTTCGCAAAAAAACTGTTCGTGAAATCAAAGAGTGGCAAGCTTGATGTACCGAAGGAGGAACTCGAGAATCACTTGAGGATGACATACTCAGATGATTTAAACAGTATCCCAATACCTTCTCTAGGAGATTTACCAAAACTGAAAATCAATCAAACTGCAAACACAAATGAGTTCAAGTCTCATTGAGTACCTCATTAACAAGGCCTTGTGCCATATATGTTCCCTAACGAAAGCAAAAACCTGGAAACATACACGTATGTAAGAACAAAATAGATAAATATTTTCTAAAAAAATACAGATCTCTTCGTGTACATACCTATTTTAAAATATCTTCATTCTCTCTCTGGATCTACAACAAAAAATTATATTGATAGATAGATAGATAGATAGATAGATAGATAGATTGTCCAAAGAAAAGAGTTGGTAATGATTCAATTTGAGAATATTAAAGAGGATTCTTATAAATCTCCAGTGGTTCAAAATGTCTAAGAGTTAGGATAGAAAATTATAAATTTCATGCAGAGCAAATTCATACGATTGGAAAAAAAATCAACAGATCGTCATAAATTTAGATAAGATGGTCACTCCATTCAGTTTAGTTAAACAGTTCTAATACAAACAATTCAGTTAAATATAAGTATATCTTTTGTTTACACACAGTTAAATGTCAAAACAATTCTATTTCAAACTATTCAGTTTGGCATACAAAGCAGTTCCATTTCAAACAATTCAGTTTAGCATAAGTACACAGTTTAGATGTTAAAACAGTCCAATTTCAAGCTGTTCAGTTTAGCATAAGTATGCAGTTTAATTCTATTAGAACGATAGATAGGATCCTATCAGGTGCTACCACCCCGGGCCAGAGTGGACTTGGAAGTGATGGCAATGAAGGAGTACTCGGCATTCCCCAAAGCTCCTGCATAACTGGAATCTCACCATCAGATTGTTTAGTGTCATATCCAGGACACTCGTAAGGGTGGGGGTCTTACCCCCTCTGCAGTGAAGCAGTCGGTATATTCTACAGCCCCAGCCCAGGGGGGAAATATGGGCAAGAAGTTGGTGCCAAAATCGGATGTAATGACATTGTCTAGAGTCACGTATCTTTATGTATCTAAAAAAATTATATCGTTAAAATCATTAACACCATAATAATAATTGTTTTAATGATATTAATGATCTTAACGGTAATTAGAATAATTAATTCAGATTAAAAAAATGTATACATGAATATTAACACATTAAATAAAGGCTAAATTTGTATTTTAAATAGAAATCAGATAAAACCCCAAAAAATTATTCAACTAAAGATAAGTTTGATATTAGTAATAGTATTTGTTGTCACGTTTTTCTTGATAAATAAATAAATAAATGAACTGATTTTTCTTAAAATGAAATGAGTTAATTTATTGACAAGATTTCAATGCAGAAGGTTCTATGAATCTTGGGAGATTTTTTTAAATTAAATCCGGATACATGACACCAGACAATAACATTACATCTGGTTTTGACACCAACTTCATGGGCGTATCGTTCTTTTTTTACAAGTAAGAATACATTGAAAAAATATTCTTATAATATTTTCTCTATATTACATCTGGTTTTGACACCAACTTCATGGGCATATCGTTTTTTTTTTTACAAGTAAGAATATATTGAAAGAATATTTTCATAATATTTTCTCTATATTACATCTGGTTTTGACACCAACTTCATGGGCATATAATTTGTTTTTTTTTACGAGTAAAATATATTGAATTATTATTTTCATAATATTTTCTCTATATTACATCTGGTTTTGACACTAACTTCATGGGCATATCGTTTTTGTTTTTTTTACGAGTAAGAATATATTGAAAGAATGTTTTCATAAAATTTTCTCTATATTTCATCTGGTTTTAACACCAACTTCATGGGCATATCGTTTTTGTTTTTTTTACGAGTAAGAATATATTGAAAGAATATTTTCATAATATTTTCTCTAAATTACATCCGGTTTTGACACCAACTTCATGGGCATATACTTCTTTATTTGTACGAGTAAGAATATATTGAAAGAATATTTTTATTATATTTTCTCTATATTACTTCTGGTTTTGACACCAACTTCATGGGCATATCGTTCTTTTTTTACAAGTAAGAATATATTGAAAGAATATTTTTATAATATTTTCTCTAAATAACATCTGGTTTTGACACCAACTACATGGGCATATCGTTCTTTCTTTACAAGTGAAAATATATTGAAAGAATATTTTCATAATATTTTCTCTATATTACATCTGGTTTTGACACTAACTTCATGGGCATATCGTTTTTGTTTTTTTACGAGTAAGAATATATTGAAAGAATGTTTTCATAAAATTTTCTCTATATTTCATCTGGTTTTGACACCAACTACATGGGCATATCGTTCTTTTTTTACAAGTAAAAATATATTGAAAGAATATTTTTATAATATATTCTCTATATAACATATGGTTTTGACACCAAATTCATAAGCATATCGTTTTTGTTTTTTTTACGGGTAAGAATATATTGAAAGAATATTTTAATAATATTTTCTCTATATTTCGTCTGGTTTTGACACCAACTTCATGGGCATATAATTTGTTTTTTTTTACGAGTAAGAATTTATGGAAAGAATATTTTCATAGTATTTTCTCTATATTACATCTGGTTTTGACACCAACTTCATGGGCATATTGTTCTTTTTTTACAAGAAAGAATATATTGAAAGAATATTTTTGTAATATTTCCTCTATATTACATCTGGTTTTGAAACCAACTTCATGGGCATATCGTTTTTGTTTTTTTTAGGAGTAAGAATATATTGAAAGAATATTTTCATAATATTTTCTCTATATTACATCCGGTTTTGACACCAACATCATGGGCATATCTTTCTTTTTTTAAAAGTAAGAATATATTGAAAGAATATTTTTATAATATTTTCCCTATATTACATCTGGTTTTGACACCAACTTCGTGGGCATATCGTTCTTTATTTTTACGAGTAAGAATATATTGAAAGAATATTTTTACAATATTTTCTCTATATAACATCTGGTTTTGACACCAACTTCATGGGCATATCGTTCTTTTTTTTACAAGTAAGAATATATTGAAAGAAAATTTTCATAATATTTTCTCTATATTACATCTGGTTTTGACACCAAATTCATAGGCATATCGTTTTTGTTTTTTTTACGAGTAAGAATATATTGAAAGAATATTTTCATAATATTTTCTCTATATTACATCTGGTTTCGACACCAACTTCATGGGCATATCGTTCTTTATTTTTACAAGTAAAAATATATTGAAAGAATATTTTCATAATATTTTCTCTATATTACATCTGGTTTTGACACCAACTTCATGGGCATATCGTTCTTTATTTTTAGAGTAAGAATATATTGAAAGAATATTTTCATAATATTTTCTCTATATTACATCTGGTTTTGACACCAACTTCATGGGCATATTGTTCTTTTTTTACAAGTAAGAATACATTGAAAGAATATTTTTGTAATATTTTCTGTATATTACATGTGGTTTTGACACCAACTTCATGGGCATATTGTTCTTTTTTTACAAGTAAGAATATATTGAAAGAATATTTTCATAATATTTTCTCTATATTACATCCGGTTTTGACACCAACTTCATGGGCATATCCTTCTTTATTTGTACGAGTATGAATATATTGAAAAAATATTTTTATTATATTTTCTCTATAATACTTCTGGTTTTGACACCACCTTCAGGGGCGTATTGTTCTTTTTTTACAAGTAAGAATACATTGAAAGAATATTTTTGTAATATTTCCTCTATATTACATCTGGTTTTAACACCAACTTCATGGGCATATCGTTTTTGTTTTTTTTACGAGTAAGAATATATTGAAAGAATATTTTCATAATATTTTCTCTATATTACATCCAGTTTTGACACCAACTTCATGGGCATATACTTCTTTATTTGTACGAGTAAGAATATATTAAAAAAAAATATTTTTATTATATTTTCTCTATATTACTTCTGGTTTTGACACCAACTTCATGGGCATATCGTTCTTTTTTTTACAAGTAAGAACATATTGGAGGAATATTTTCATAATATTTTCTCTATATTACATCTGGTTTTGACACCAACTTCATGGGCATATCTTTCTTTTTTTAAAAGTAAGAATATATTGAAAGAATATTTTTATAATATTTCCACTATATTACATTTGGTTTTGACACCAACTTCATGGGCATATCGTTCTTTATTTTTAAGAGTAAGAATATATTGAAAGAATATTTTTATAATATTTTCTCTATATAACATCATGTTTTGACACCAAATTCATAAGCATATCGTTTTTGTTTTTTTTACGGGTAAGAATATATTGAAAGAATATTTTAATAATATTTTCTCTATATTTCGTCTGGTTTTGACACCAACTTCGTGGGCATATAATTTGTTTTTTTTTACGAGTAAGAATATATTGAAAGAATATTTTCATAATATTTTCTCTATATTACATCTGGTTTTGACACCAACTTCATGGGCATATCGTTCTTTATTTTTACGAGCAAGAATATATTGAAAGAATATTTTCATAATATTTTCTCTATTTTACATCTGGTTTTGACACCACCTTCATGGGCATATTGTTCTTTTTTTGCAAGTAAGAATACATTGAAAGAATATTTTTGTAATATTTTCTCTATATTACATCTGGTTTTGACACCAACTTCATGGGCATATTGTTTTTTTTTTACAAGTAAGAATATATTGAAAGAATATTTTTGTAATATTTCCTCTATATTACATCTGGTTTTCACACCAACTTCATAGGCATATCGTTTTTGTTTTTTTTACGAGTAAGAATATATTGAAAGAATATTTTCATAATATTTTCTCTATATTACATCCGGTTTTGACACCAACTTCATGGGCGTATCCTTCTTTATTTGTACGAGTAAGAATATATTGAAAAAATATTTTTATTATATTTTCTCTATATTACTTCTGGTTTTGACACCAACTTCATGAGCATATTGTTCTTTTTTTACAAGAAAGAATATATTGAAAGAATATTTTTGTAATATTTCCTCTATATTACATCTGGTTTTGACACCAACTTCATGGGCATATCGTTTTTGTTTTTTTTAGGAGTAAGAATATATTGAAAGAATATTTTCATAATATTTTCTCTATATTACATCCGGTTTTGACACCAACATCATGGGCATATCTTTCTTTTTTTAAAAGTAAGAATATATTGAAAGAATATTTTTATAATATTTTCTCTATATAACATCTGGTTTTGACACCAACTTCATGGGCATATCGTTCTTTTTTTTACAAGTAAGAATATATTGAAAGAATATTTTCATAATATTTTCTCTATATTACATCTGGTTTTGACACCAAATTCATAGGTATATCGTTATTGTTTTTTTTACGAGTAAGAATATATTGAAAGAATATTTTCATAATATTTTCTCTATATTACATCTGGTTTTGACACCAACTTCATGGGCATATCGTTGTTTATTTTTACGAGTAAGAATATATTGAATGAATATTTTCATAATATTTTCTCTATATTACATCTGGTTTTGACACCAATTTCATGGGCATATCGTTCTTTATTTTTACGGGTAAGAATATGTTGAAAGAATATTTTCATAATATTTTCCCTTTTTTACATCTGGTTTTGAAACCAACTTCATGGGCATATCGTTCTTTATTTTTAGAGTAAGAATATATTGAAAGAATATTTTCATAATATTTTCTCTATATTACATCTGGTTTTGACACCAACTTCATGGGCATATTGTTCTTTTTTTACAAGTAAGAATACATTGAAAGAATATTTTTGTAATATTTTCTGTATATTACATGTGGTTTTGACCCCAACTTCATGGGCATATTGTTCTTTTTTTACAAGTAAGAATATATTGAAAGAATATTTTCATAATATTTTCTCTATATTACATCCGGTTTTGACACCAACTTCATGGGCATATCCTTCTTTATTTGTACGAGTATGAATATATTGAAAAAATATTTTTATTATATTTTCTCTATATTACTTCTGGTTTTGACACCACCTTCAGGGGCGTATTGTTCTTTTTTTACAAGTAAGAATACATTGAAAGAATATTTTTGTAATATTTCCTCTATATTACATATGGTTTTAACACCAACTTCATGGGCATATCGTTTTTGTTTTTTTTACGAGTAAGAATATATTGAAAGAATATTTTCATAATATTTTCTCTATATTACATCCAGTTTTGACACCAACTTCATGGGCATATACTTCTTTATTTGTACGAGTAAGAATATATTAAAAAAAAATATTTTTATTATATTTTCTCTATATTACTTCTGGTTTTGACACCAACTTCATGGGCATATCGTTCTTTTTTTTACAAGTAAGAACATATTGGAGGAATATTTTCATAATATTTTCTCTATATTACATCTGGTTTTGACACCAACTTCATGGGCATATCTTTCTTTTTTTAAAAGTAAGAATATATTGAAAGAATATTTTTATAATATTTCCACTATATTACATTTGGTTTTGACACCAACTTCATGGGCATATCGTTCTTTATTTTTAAGAGTAAGAATATATTGAAAGAATATTTTTATAATATTTTCTCTATATAACATCATGTTTTGACACCAAATTCATAAGCATATCGTTTTTGTTTTTTTTACGGGTAAGAATATATTGAAAGAATATTTTAATAATATTTTCTCTATATTTCGTCTGGTTTTGACACCAACTTCGTGGGCATATAATTTGTTTTTTTTTACGAGTAAGAATATATTGAATTAATATTTTCATAATATTTTCTCTATATTACATCTGGTTTTGACACCAACTTCATGGGCATATCGTTCTTTATTTTTACGAGCAAGAATATATTGAAAGAATATTTTTATAATATTTTCTCTATTTTACATCTGGTTTTGACACCACCTTCATGGGCATATTGTTCTTTTTTTGCAAGTAAGAATACATTGAAAGAATATTTTTGTAATATTTTCTCTATATTACATCTGGTTTTGACACCAACTTCATGGGCATATTGTTCTTTTTTTACAAGTAAGAATATATTGAAAGAATATTTTTGTAATATTTCCTCTATATTACATCTGGTTTTCACACCAACTTCATAGGCATATCGTTTTTGTTTTTTTTACGAGTAAGAAAATATTGAAAGAATATTTTCATAATATTTTCTCTATATTACATCCGGTTTTGACACCAACTTCATGGGCGTATCCTTCTTTATTTGTACGAGTAAGAATATATTGAAAAAATATTTTTATTATATTTTCTCTATATTACTTCTGGTTTTGACACCAACTTCATGAGCATATTGTTCTTTTTTTACAAGAAAGAATATATTGAAAGAATATTTTTGTAATATTTCCTCTATATTACATCTGGTTTTGACACCAACTTCATGGGCATATCGTTTTTGTTTTTTTTAGGAGTAAGAATATATTGAAAGAATATTTTCATAATATTTTCTCTATATTACATCCGGTTTTGACACCAACATCATGGGCATATCTTTCTTTTTTTAAAAGTAAGAATATATTGAAAGAATATTTTTATAATATTTTCTCTATATAACATCTGGTTTTGACACCAACTTCATAGGCATATCGTTCTTTTTTTTACAAGTAAGAATATATTGAAAGAATATTTTCATAATATTTTCTCTATATTACATCTGGTTTTGACACCAAATTCATAGGTATATCGTTATTGTTTTTTTTACGAGTAAGAATATATTGAAAGAATATTTTCATAATATTTTCTCTATATTACATCTGGTTTTGACACCAACTTCATGGGCATATCGTTGTTTATTTTTACGAGTAAGAATATATTGAATGAATATTTTCATAATATTTTCTCTATATTACATCTGGTTTTGACACCAATTTCATGGGCATATCGTTCTTTATTTTTACGGGTAAGAATATGTTGAAAGAATATTTTCATAATATTTTCCCTTTTTTACATCTGGTTTTGAAACCAACTTCATGGGCATATCGTTCTTTATTTTTACGAGTAAGAATATATTGAAAGAATGTTTTCATAAAATTTTCTCTATATTTCATCTGATTTTGAGACCAACTTCATGGGCATATCGTTTTTGTTTTTTTTTACGAGTAAGAATATATTGAAAAAATATTTTTATTATATTTTCATTATATTACTTCTGGTTTTGACACCAACTTCATGGGCATATCGTTCTTTTTTTAAAAGTAAGAATATATTGAAAGAATATTTTTGTAATATTTCCTCTATATTACATCTGGTTTTGACACCAACTTCATGGGCATATCGTTCTTTTTTTTACAAGTAAGAACATATTGAAGGAATATTTTCATAATATTTTCTCTATATTACATCTGGTTTTGACACCAACTTCATGGGCATATCGTTCTTTTTTTAAAAGTAAGAATATATTGAAAGAATATTTTTATAATATTTTCTCTATATTACATCTGGTTTTGACACCAACTTCATGGGCATATTGTTCTTTATTTTTACGAGTAAGAATATATTGAAAGAATATTTTTATAATATTTTCTCTATATTACATCTGGTTTTGACACCAACCTCATGGGCATATCGTTCTTTTTTTACGAGTAAGAATATATTGAAAGAATATTTTTATTATATTTCCCCTATATTATTTCTGGTTTTGACACCAACTTCATGGGCATATCGTTCTTTTTTTTTACGAGTAAGAATATATTGAAGGAATATTTTATATTTTCTCTGTATAACATCTGGTTTTGACACCAACTTCATAGGCATATCGTTCTTTTTTTACAAGTAAGAATATATTGAAAGAATATTTTCATATTTTCTCTATATTACATCTGGTTTTGACACCAAATTCATAAGCATATCGTTTTTGTTTTTTTTACTAGTAAGAATATATTGAAAGAATATTTTCATAATATTTTCTCTATATTTCATCTGGTTTTGACATCAACTTCATGGGCATATCGTTCTTTATTTTTACGAGTAAGAATATATTGAAAGAATATTTTCATAATATTTCCTCTATATTTCATCAGGTTTTGACAGCAACTTCATGGGCATATTGTTCTTTTTTTACAATTAAGAATATATTGAATGAATATTTTTGTAATATGTCCACTATATTACATCTGGTTTTGACACCAATTTCATGGGCATATCGTTTTTGTTTTTTTTACGAGTAAGAATATATTAAAAGAATATTTTCATAATATTTTCTCTATATTACATCCGTTTTTGACACCAACTTCATGGGGATATCCTTCTTTATTTGTACGAGTAAGAATATATTGAAAGAATACTTTTATAATATTTTCTCTATATTACATCTGGTTTTGACACCAATTTCATGGGCATATTGTTCTTTTTTTACAAGTAAGAATATATTGAAAGAATATTTTTATAATATTTTCTCTATATTACATCTGGTTTTGACACCAACTTAATGGGCATATCGTTCTTTTTTTTCAAGTAAGAATATATTGAAAGAATATTTTTATAATATTTTCTGTATATTACATGTGGTTTTGACACCAACTTCAAGGGCATATCGTCCTTTTTTTAAAAGTAAGAATATATTGAAAGAATATTTTTATAATATTTTCTCTATATTACATCTGGTTTTGACACCAACTTCATGGGCATATCGTTTTTGTTTTTTTTTTACGAGTAAGAATATATTGAAAGAATATTTTTACAATATTTTCTCTATATTTCATCTGATTTTGACAACAACTTCATGGGCATATCGTTCTTTATTTTTACGAGTAAGAATATATTGAAAGAATATTTTTTCAATATTTTCTCTGTATTTCATCAGGTTTTGACACCAACTTCATGGGCATATCGTTCTTTATTTTTACAAGTAAGAATATATTGAAAGAATCTTTTTACAATATTTTCTCTATATTTCATCTGATTTTGACACCAACTTCATGGGCATATCGTTCTTTATTTTTACGAGTAAGTATATATTGAAAGAATATTTTTACAATCTTTTCTCTATATTTCATCTGGTTTTGACACCAACTTCATGGGCATATCGTTCTTTATTTTTACGAGTAAGAATATATTGAAAGAATATTTTCATAATTTTTTCTCTATATTACATCTTGTTTTGACACCAACTTCATGGGCATATTGTTCTTTTTTTACAAGTAAGAATATATTGAAAGAATATTTTTATAATATTTTCTCTATATTACATGTGGTTTTGACACCAACTTCATGGGCATATTGTTTTTTTTTTACAAGTAAGAATATATTGAAAGAATATTTTTGTAATATTTCCTTTATATTACATCTGGTTTTCACACCAACTTCATGGGCATATCGTTTTTGTTTTTTTTTACGAGTAAGAATATATTGAAAGAATATTTTCAAAAACATTTTCTCTATATTACATCTGGTTTTGACACAACTTCATGGGCATATTGTTCTTTTTTTAAAAGTAAGAATATATTGAAAGAATATTTTTGTAATATTTCCTCTATATTACATCTGGTTTTGACACCAACTTCATGGACATATCGTTCTTTTTTTTACGAGTAAGAATATATTGAAAGAATATTTTTATAATTTTTTTCCTATCTTTCGTCTGGTTTTGAAACCAACTTCATGGGCATATCCTTCTTTATTTTTACGAGTAAGAATATATTGAAAGAATATTTTTACAATATTTTCTCTATATTTCATCTGATTTTGACACCAACTTCATGGGCATATCGTTCTTTATTTTTACGAGTAAGAATATATGGAAAGAATATTTTCATAATATTTTCTCTATTTTACATCTGGTTTTGACACCAACTACATCGGCATATCGTTTTTGTTTTTTTTACGAGTAAGAATATATTGAAAGAATATTTTCATAATATTTTCTCTATATTACATCTGGTTTTGACACCAACTTCGTGGGCATATCGTTCTTTTTTTTACAAGTAAGAATATATTGAAAGAATATTTTTATAATATTTTCTCTATATTACATCTGGTTTTGACCCCAACTTCATGGGCATATTCTTCTTTTTTTACAAGTAAGAATATATTGAAAGAATATTTTTGTAATATTTCCTCTATATTACATCTGGTTTTCACACCAACTTCATGGGCATATCGTTCTTTATTTTTACGAGTAAGAATATATTGAAAGTATATTTTTATAATATTTTCTCTATATAACATCTGGTTTTGACACCAACTTCATGGGCATATCGTTCTTTTTTTTACAAGTAAGAATATATTGAAAGAATATTTTCATAATATTTTCTCTATATTACATCTGGTTTTGACACTAACTTCATGGGCATATCGTTTTTGTTTTTTTTACGAGTAAGAATATATTGAAAGAATGTTTTCATAAAATTTTCTCTATATTTCATCTGGTTTTGACACCAACTTCATGGGCATATCGTTTTTGTTTTTTTTACGAGTAAGAATATATTGAAAGGATATTTTCATAATATTTTCTCTATTTTACATCTGGTTTTGACACCAACTACATCGGCATATCGTTTTTATTTTTTTTACGTGTAAGAATATATTGAAAGAATATTTTCATAATATTTTCTCTATATTACATCTGGTTTTGACACCAACTTGATGGGCATATTGTTCTTTTTTTACAAGTAAGAATATATTGAAAAAATATTTTTGTAATATTTCCTCTATATTACATCTGGTTTTGACACCAACTTCGTGGGCATATCGTTCTTTTTTTTACAAGTAAGAATATATTGAAAGAATATTTTTATAATATTTTCTCTATATTACATCTGGTTTTGAGACCAACTTCATGGGCATATTGTTCTTTTTTTACTAGTAAGAATATATTGAAAGAATATTTTTATAATATTTTCTCTATATTACATCTAGTTTTGACACCAACTTCATGGGCATATTCTTCTTTTTTTACAAGTAAGAATATATTGAAAGAATATTTTCATAATATTTTCTCTAGATTACATCTGGTTTTGACACCAAATTCATGGGCATATCGTTCTTTATTTTTACGAGTAAGTATATATTGAAAGAATATTTTTACAATATTTTCTCTATATTTCATCTGGTTTTGACACCAACTTCATGGGCATATCGTTCTTTATTTTTACGAGTAAGAATATATGGAAAGAATATTTTCATAATATTTTCTGTATTTTAAATCTGGTTTTGACACCAACTTCATGGGCATATCGTTTTTGTTTTTTTTACGAGTAAGAATATATTTAAAGAATATTTTCATAATATTTTCTCTATATTACATCTGGTTTTGACACCAACTTCATGGGCATATTGTTTTTTTTTACAAGTAAGAATATATTGAAAGAATATTTTTGTAATATTTCCTCTATATTACATCTGGTTTTGACACCAACTTCATGGGCATATCGTTCTTTTTTTAAAAGTAAGAATATATTGAAAGAATATTTTCATAATATTTTCTCTATATTACATCTGGTTTTGACACCAACTTCATGGGCATATTCTTCTTTATTTTTACGAGTAAGAATATATTGAAAGAATATTTTTATAATATTTTATCTATATTACATCTGGTTTTGACACCAACTTCATGGGCATATCGTTCCTTTTTTACGGGTAAGAATATATTGAAAGAATATTTTCATAATATTTCCCCTATATTATTTCTGGTTTTGACACCAACTTCATGGGCATATCGTTCTTTTTTTTACAATTAAGAATATATTGAAAGAATATTTTCATAATATTTTCTCTATATTACATATGGTTTTGACACCAAATTCATAAGCATATCGTTTTTGTTTTTTTTACGAGTAAGAATATATTGAAAGAATATTTTCATAATATTTTCTCTATATTACATCTGGTTTTGACACCAATTTCATGGTCATATCGTTCTTTACTTTTACGAGTAAGAATATATTGAAGGAATATTTTCATAATATTTCCTCTATATTTCATCTGGTTTTGACATCAACTTCATGGGCATATCGTTCTTTATTTTTACGAGTAAGAATATATTGAAAGAATATTTTCATAATATTTCCTCTATATTTAATCAGGTTTTGACACCAACTTCATGGGCATATCGTTCTTTATTTTTACGAGCAATATATATTGAAAGAATATTTTTACAATATTTTCTCTATATTTGATCTGGTTTTGACACCAACTTCATGGGCATATCGTTCTCTATTTTTACGAGTAAGTATATATTGAACGAATAATTTTGTAATATTTTCTCTATATTACATCTGGTTTTAACACCAACTTCATGGGCATATTGTTCTTTTTTTACAAGTAAGAATATATTGTAAGAAGATTTTTTAATATTTCCTCTATATTACATCTGGTTTTCACACCAACTTTTTGGGCATATCGTTTTTGTTTTTTTTTACGAGTAAGAATATATTGAAAGAATATATTCATCATATTTTCTCTATATTACGTCCGGTTTTGACACCAACTTCATGGGCATATCCTTCTTTATTTGTACGAGTAAGAATATATTGAAAGAATATTTTTATAATATTTTCTCTGTATTGCATCTGGTTTTGACACCAACTTCATGGGCATATCGTTCTTTTTTTAAAAGTAAGAATATATTGAAAGAATATTTTCATAATATTTTCTCTATATTACATCTGGTTTTGAAACCAACTTCATGGGCATATCGTTCTTTATTTTTACGAGTAAGTATATATTGAAAGAATATTTTTACAATATTTTCTCTATATTTCATCTGGTTTTGACACCAACTTCATGGGCATATCGTTCTTTATTTTTACGAGTAAGAATATATTGAAAGAATATTTTCATAATATTTTCTCTATATTACATCTGGTTTTGACACCAACTTCATGGGCATATTGTTCTTTTTTTATAAGTAAGAATATATTGAAATATAATTTTTATAATATTTTCTCTATATAACCTCTGGTTTTGACACCAACTACATGGGCATATCGTTCTTTTTTTTACAAGTAAGAATATATTGAAAGAATATTTTTATAATATTTTCTCTATATTACATCTGGTTTTGACACCAACTTCATGGGCATGTTGTTTTTTTTTACAAGTAAGAATATATTGAAAGAATATTTTTGTAATATTTTCTCTATATTACCTCTGGTTGTGACACCAACTTCATGGGCATATCGTTCTTTTTTTTACAAGTAAGAATATATTGAAAGAATATTTTCATAATATTTTCTCTATATTACATCTGGTTTTGACACCAACTTCATGGGCATATCGTTCTTTTTTTAAAAGTAAGAATATATTGAATGAATATTTTTGTAATATTTCCTCTATATTACATCTGGTTTTGACACCAACTTCATGGGCATATCGTTCTTTTTTTTACAAGTAAGAATATATTGAAAGAATATTTTCATAATATTTTCTCTATATTACATCTGGTTTTGACACCAACTTCATGGGAATATTGTTTTTGTTTTTTTTACGAGTAAGAATATATTGAAAGAATATTTTCATAATATTTTCTCTATATTACATCTGGTTTTGACACCAACTACATGGGCATATCGTTCTTTTTTTACAAGTAAGAATATATTGAAAGAATATTTTCATAATTTTTTCTCTATATTACATCTGGTTTTGACACTAACTTCATGGGCATATCGTTTTTTTTTTTTTACGAGTAAGAATATATTGAAAGAATGTTTTCATAAAATTTTCTCTATATTTCATCTGGTTTTGACACCAACTTCATGGGCATATCGTTTTTTTTTTTTTACGATTAACAATATATTGAAAGAATATTTTCATAATATTTTCTCTATATTACATCTGGTTTTTACACCAACTTCATGGGCATATCGTTCTTTATTTTTACGAGTAAGAATATATTGAAAGAATATTTTTTCAATATTTTCTCTATATTACATCTGGTTTTGACACCAACTTCATGGGCATATCGTTCTTTATTTTTACGAGTAAGAATATATTGAAAGAATATTTTTATAATATTTTTTCTATATTTTGTCTGGTTTTGACACCAACTTCATGGGCATATCGTTCTTTATTTTTACGAGTAAGAATATATTGAAAGAATATTTTTACAATATTTTCTCTATATTTCATCTGATTTTGACACCAACTTCATGGGCATATCGTTCTTTATCTTTACGAGTAAGTATATATTGAAAGAATATTTTTACAATATTTTCTCTATATTTCATCTGGTTTTGACACCAACTTCATGGGCATATCGTTCTTTATTTTTACGAGTAAGAATATATTGAAAGAATATTTTCATAATATTTTCTCTATATTACATCTGGTTTTGACACCAACTTCATAGGCATATTGTTCTTTTTTTACAAGTAAGAATATATTGAAAGAATATTTTTGTAATATTTCCTTTATATTACATCTGGTTTTCACACCAACTTCATGGGCATATCGTTTTTGTTTTTTTTTTACGAGTAAGAATATATTGAAAGAATATTTTCATAATATTTTCTCTATATTATATCAGGTTTTGACACCAACTTCAAGGGCATATCGTTCTTTTTTTTACAAGTAAGAATATATTGAAAGAAGATTTTTATAATATTTTCTCTATATTACATCTGGTTTTGACACCAACTTCATGGGCATATCGTTCTTTTTTTAAAAGTAAGAATATATTGAAAGAATATTTTTGAAATATTTCCTCTATATTACATCTGGTTTTGACACCAACTTCATGGGCATATCGTTCTTTTTTTTACAAGTAAGAATATATTGAAAGAATATTTTCATAATATTTTCTCTATATTACATCTGGTTTTGACACCAACTTCATGGGAATATTGTTTTTGTTTTTTTTTACGAGTAAGAATATATTGAAAGAATATTTTCATAATATTTTCTCTATATTACATCTGGTTTTGACACCAACTTCATGGGCATATTTTTCATTTTTTTACAAGTAAATATATATTGAAATATAATTTTTATAATATTTTCTCTATATAACATCTGGTTTTGACACCAACTTCATGGGCATATTGTTCTTTTTTTTACAAGTAAGACTATATTGAAAGAATATTTATGTAATATTTTCTCTATATTACATCTGGTTTTGACACCAACTTCATGGGCATATCGTTTTTGTTTTTTTTACGAGTAAGAATATATTGAAAGAATATTTTCATATTATTTTCTCTATATTACATCTGGTTTTGACACCAACTTCATGGGCATATTGTTCTTTTTTTTACAAGTAAGACTATATTGAAAGAATATTTTTGTAATATTTTCTCTATATTACATCTGGTTTTGACACCAACTTCATGGGCATATCGTTTTTGTTTTTTTTACGAGTAAGAATATATTGAAAGAATATTTTCATATTATTTTCTCTATATTACATCTGGTTTTGACACCAACTTCATGGGCATATCGTTCTTTATTTTTACGAGTAAGAATATATTGAAAGAATATTTTCATAATATTTTCTCTATTTTACATCTGGTTTTGACACCAACTTCATGGGCATATCGTTTTTGTTTTTTTTACGAGTAAGAATATATTGAAAGAATATTTTCATAATATTTTCTCTATATTACATCTGGTTTTGACACCAACTTGATGGGCATATTTTTCTTTTTTTACAAGTAAGAATATATTGAAAGAATATTTTTATAATATTTTCTCTATATTACATCTGGGTTTGACACCAACTTCATGGGCATATTGTTCTTTTTTTACAAGTAAGACTATATTGAAAGAATATGTTTCTAATATTTCCTCTATATTACATCTGGTTTTGACACCAACTTCATGGGCATATCGTTCTTTTTTTTACAAGTAAGAATATATTGAAAGAATATTTTTATAATATTTTCTCTATATTACATCTGGTTTTGACACCAACTTCATGGGCATATTGTTCTTTTTTTACAAGTAAGAATATATTGAAAGAATATTTTTATAATATTTTCTCTATATTACATCTGGTTTCGACACCAACTTCATGGGCATATTCTTCTTTTTTTACAAGTAAGAATATATTGAAAGAATATTTTTGTAATATTTCCTCAATATTACATCTGGTTTTCACACCAACTTCATGGGCATATTGTTTTTGTTTTTTTTTACGAGTAAGAACATATTGAAAGATCATTTTCATAATATTTTCTCTATATTACATCTGGTTTCGCCACCAACTTCATGGGCATATCGTTCTTTTTTTTACAAGTAAGAATATATTGAAAGAAGATTTTTATAAAATTTTCTCTATATTACATCTGGTTTTGACACCAACTTCATGGGCATATCGTACTTTTTTTACGAGTAAGAATATATTGAAAGAATATTTTTATAATATTTCCCCTATATTAAATCTGGTTTTGACACCAACTTCATGTGCATATCGTTCTTTATTTTTACGAGTAAGAATATATTGACAGAATATTTTTATAATATTTTTTCTATATTTCGTCTGGTTTTGAAACCAACTTCATGGGCATATCGTTCTTTATTTTTACGAGTAAGAATATATTTAAAGAATATTTTTATAATATTTTCTCTATATTACATGTGGTTTTGACACCAACTTCATGGGCATATTGTTTTTTTTTTACAAGTAAGAATATATTGAAAGAATATTTTTGTAATATTTCCTTTATAT
>OY757940.1:49840578-49933005 GCA_963585895.1 Sepioteuthis lessoniana | reverse complement strand
TATTTTTTACGAGTAAGAATATATTAAAAGAATATTTTTATAATTTTTTCTGTATATTATGTGATGGCTATCTGAAGTGGTTGGTTTCTCGCATGGAGTGACCAGCTTGAATAAAGTTATAATAACCAAATGACAGTCTGTTCAATTTTTCTTCCTATATATATACATATATATATTCAACGGTTTTGTACAAGGTCAATCTTAAGTAAATTTTATTGGTTTTAATTTAGAGTTTTTCTTCTAGATCGTCAGCCTACAATGTACTCAAGGGTATGAGTGCAATATGGAATGGAAACAGGATCGTATGAGATTTGAACTCTGATCAGCGTGTCTATTTCTTACGATGACAAATATTTCACCCCGACATCTCCAATTGTTGTAATATAAAGAATCAGGTTTTCTGTCAAGAAAAGTCAGTCAGTTGCAAGATAAACCTTTAAACTGCTAAAATAGAAATCTGTTAAATCAAACAAAAAACAATAGTACTATTATTTATTCATTTATCTATCAATCGGTCTAGCTCTGTTCATATGTACGTACGTATCTATGTACCATAATCTATTCGTATATATATATATATATATATATATATATATAAAGTCTTTCTCTCTCCATGTATACCCAACATATGCACGAAACCACATATACACCACACACTCGCACATATGTATGTGTGTGTGTGAGAGAGAGAGAGAGAGATAGATTCACCCAGATAGAAGCAGCAACAAAGCGCATACCAACCAACCTAAGAGCTAAATGAAGATATCCCTGGAAGTCAATAGCAGTAATAGAAAAACGAGATAACATGAAAAAGCATCCTTACTTAATAGAAGAAACTCAACAAATCTCAATGCACAGAAACTTAAGAAAGTCCATAGAAAAATAACACGTGCCAAAAAGAAGTAGAATACATCTAAGGTCAAATACATACAATGAGAAATTCAGAAGAAGATAGACAATCACGACTAGCATGACAGGCAGCAAATGAAGTGAACGGAAAGAAGAGCACCTGGAAAGAAAAACGAAAAAGATGCCAGCCAAGAATAAAGACTTCAGATGTGGAAAAACATTTCAAGAATCTTCTTGGAAGCCCACCGGAAATCCACGACAAACATATCAAAAAGCTGCAAGCCTCGATGGAATACCATCAGAATATGATTTGACTATATACTTTTCTATTATTTAATGTAATCTATAAACAAAATATGATACAAAAAAATAAAAGGCTGCGTTCTTCCTTTCTCTATAAAAGGAAAGTTTGCAATCACAAAGAACTACAGAGAAATAACTCTAACGGCTATAACTGCTCACATTTATAATACCCGGCTTCTCAAACGTATATAACTTAAAATCGAGAAAATTCTTTGAAAATACCAAAACAGCTTTCGGAGGAACCGATGCATATACTCAAATATTCTCACAATCTGTTGAATCCTCTAAGGAGTAAGTGCACAAAATCTTTTAGCAAAACTAATTTTCGTAGATTTCTACAAAGCATTCAATTCCATTCACAGAGGAAAGATAAAGTAAATACTCCTTGAATGTGATCTCCCAAAAATACTTTTATCCCTTTAATGTTGCTTTACAAAAACACAAAAGCAATGGTGCGCTCCAATAATGGAGACACTGACTTCTTTGACATAATCGCTGCAGTTTTGCAAAGAGGTACATAAGCGCCATATATGTTTATAATCTGCCTAGACTATGTACTTCGAATATCAATACAAGAAAATAGTTGAACACTAAGAAAAGTAAGAAGCTGACGATATCTCGCAGAGACTATGACAGACGTACACTAGGGAGATAATCTAAGGCTTTTCGTAAATATACCAGCCCAATCCGAATCCCTACTGTAGAGCCAATCAGAAGAATCAGAAGGAATTGGCTTCTACGGCAATGCAAATAAGACTGAGTACATGTGATTTAAACAAGAAAGAGTCATCTTCTCTTTAAGTGTCAAAGGTCTAAATTTAATAGATTCGTTCACATATCTAGGCAGTAATATCTCGTCTACTGAAAGGGATGCAAACATACGCCAAGCAAAGATATGGACTGCGATAGCCAGGTTATCAGTTACATGGGAATCTTATCCTTCCGATAAAACGAAACAGGTTTTCTTCCAAGCAACGGTTGCACCACACGGACGCTTACGAGACACGCAGAGAAAAAGCTAAATATTAACTTCACAATTATACTCCGTACTGTTTTGAACAAATCCTGAAGCAACCTCCAGCAAAACAGCAGTAGTTCGGCCACTTGCCTCACATCTTACATTGCTAGAGAAGTGAGAACGAACTCATCAATGACGTTCTCTTATAAATTCCTACACATGCACTCGCTAGTGTTTACCGACCAGTAAGCACTTATATACGTCATCTCTGTGTGGGTATTGGATGCTTTCTAGAAGATCTACTCAGAGCCATGGATGGCAGGGATGAATGGCGAGAGTCAGGGAACTCCGTGCAGTCAGAACGACTTGATGATGATGATGATGATATTTCTTTACAGTTTGGTTTATTTGTTTTTAATGGCATATCAACCTTTGTAGGTTATGTAATGCCAGTGCCATTCTCCTAGAACAGTAGTGGCACTATTTAACCCATAGCTTGGTGGATAAGGGAGTTCCTACCTTTCCCAGGCGTAGTTACCCGAAAGTGAATGTAATAGCGTGACTGGAGTACGAACTCGCTTACTACCATTCCGTAGTCCATCGCTTTAATCATTACACCACGAGGACACCCCCATTTCTTTACAGAACAGTGTATTGTGAGAATTAATATCTTTAAAAAATAGTTATGAAACCGTCTTCAAAAGGAAGCTACAGTTTCACTATGTCCACGAAAATCGCTCTGGTGTTACTTATTCAAATCTCAAATATCATCTTGCGGAAGTAAATGTTTAAAAGATCTTGCTGTAGATTAGATTGTACTGAAATATCTTAGCCGAACATTACCTCTCAACTAAAAACATATCTGTAAATGAAAATAAAGGAAAAGAAAATAACAAAAAGCGAAGTAATAAAAAAAGGAGCAATGTGGCAGCGTTTATCTCAAAACTTTTTCTTTTCATTGCTGTTTTCCTATTTTTTCAATTGCCTTTTGCCGCCAAACGTTCTGAGATAAAATGTTTGCCTATTTCTATGAATTATCTGTACGTTTTGCTTGTATTAAAAATTATTTCTTTGTTTCGGCATCATCGTTTTTTACAATCTTCTCACGTTAAGAATCTCATTTTAAAAAAAGAGAAATGTTTGCACAAAATATGTTCACGATTACTGCAATATTTCTATGCAGATCAAATTCAGTTAAGTAAATCATCCGATACTTTCAAGAAATATCCTTTGATATTTTTTTTTTAATCATTTAATTCAATCTTTAATTGTCTACACCACTGCTATTTTTAATCTGATTAGATAATTTATTCCAAAAATATATTACCCTATTAGCAAAAAACAACATCGGATTGGTTAGTATATTTAGATTTTCAAATCTTACTACCATTCTGAAGTCCATCGCTTTAACCATTACACCACGAGGACACCCCCAATCATCTCTATGCGTAACTAACAATTCAATTAAACATCAGTCGTTTGTTTACGTACAGTTAGATCATCAAACAGTTCTATTTCAAACAATTCAATTTAGCATAAGTCATTTGTTTTTACAGTTTAAATGTCAAACAGTTAATTCTTTTTGACCCATATATAGGATCCTATCAGAAGCTGGACCTGGGAGTCATAGCAATGAAGAGGTAATCCGTATTCCCCAAAGCTCCTGTATTACTGGAGTCTCACAATCAGATGGTTTGATGCCATATCCACGATACTCATTGGAGGAGGTCTTACCCATCTACAGCGATTGAGTGGGCTGCTTTACGTTTTTTGGGGGTTTTTTTGTATTAAAATTTTCCTATCTTATCAAGTTAACGATTTTATTTAAATAAATATGTACACGATTTATACAATATTTCTATGCAGATCAAATTTAGTTAAGTAAATCATCCGATACTTCCAAGAAATATCCTTTCAAATTCTCTTTTTTAAGATCATTCAATTCAATCTTTAATTGTCTACACCATTGCTATTTTTAATCTGATTAGATAATTTATTCCAAAAATATATTACTCTATTAGCAAAAAAACAACATCTGATTGGTTAAGAGATTTAGATTTTCAAATCTGCCTTTATCGTAAATTTCCAGTTCAAGGAGAAATTAAAAAAGATATCTACCATAATAAGAAATTCAATTAATTATTTTAAAAGTTTCTATTAAATCACTTCTCATTCTTCTTTTTAGTAAAGTAACTTATCCTTATTTTTCCCAAATTTTCCTTGTAACTGTTGTCTTTTACTCTTTTTATTATTTTTGTTACTCTTCTTTGTATTCCCCCACCCAAATTCATTATTACAGTCCAATTTTCATGTCGAGACACCGGAGCCCAGTCCAGAGCAAAATGTTCTATATAGGGTCTTATTAGGATTTTCTTGAATTATTAACAACAGATATTTTGTCTAATACCAGTAAGTTTAAATCTTATAAAACCTAAAATGATACACTATTGCCGATGTAAAGAACATTGCTAACATTTCCCTTTATAAAAAAAAGAAATTCTTTTAAATTAAAATATCACCTTAGGATCGACAATGTATCCGTTTCTTTTTATTATCCATTTTTATACTTGAAAAATATTGTGATATTTCTTTGAATTTTCACTATCAACATTTAATGGATAAAAACGATTTGAGGGTTAAATTTTAATCATAATTATATGCATTTTTTAATCATTGACTTTCATAATCAATAATACTTAATGATATTTGTTTTAATCATTTAATGCTCCCATAGAAATAATAAAAGCCTGTAACCACTTGCGAGTTTATGTTCGTAAATTATTTCATATTAGGTTTTGTTGATTTTCACGTTAGGTTTTATTGATTTCTAAACAACAGTATTAGATACAAGACAATTATATGAATAACAAAAAGAATCAATCTATCTATCTATCTATCCGTATGCATTTATATATATATACGTATGTATCTATCTATTTATCTATCTGTATGTATGTATGTATGTATCTATCTATCTATCTATCTATCTATCTAAGTGTGCATCTATACATCTACCTCAGCCTTTTTCTATCAACAAATACACCACACACACACCCACATACTTACAATCACATACACATACTCGTATATATATATATATATATATATGAGCAGACTCATATGTATGTGTGTGGGTCTCTCTCACTCTCTCTCTGTCTCTCTCTGTCTCTGTCTCTGTCTCTGTCTCTCACTCTCTCTATATATATATATATATATAAGCCACATAGAAAACTTTATTCTTAACCTTCTATACCCCAAATCTGTTATACATTTTGCTAAATGTAAAGCCTTTAAAATCCACAAAATAAGAATCAACTTCAAACTAATACCAACTCACCCGCCTAAAAAACTAGCCCCCACCGTACATATATATTCATTATTTTGCCTAACAATTCTCCCACTAACACCATAATAAAGATCTTAAATAAACTTGAAATTAAAACTGCCTCTTTATCCTCTAAAACGTTCCGCGATTTATTACGCTCTAGTCCCCAACGCAGCATGGTTTCAGACGCCAGTGTTTATTGTATTTCTTGAAGGGATTGTAAATTGAAATATACTGGGTAGACGTCCATGAACCTTCATGTTGCTTTAAAGAACACAAAAGAGACATTAGTGTTAGTAAACGTAATAAAGCACTTCTTCAACACATTTCTCAATCAGATGATAACTTTGATTTCATTCTGCAAAGATACTTGTTTACATTCACAACAAACTACTAAAACGAATTTTCAAGGCCGGTGCTATTTAATTTCGTATTTCCTTTAAAACACGTCCAGGTTTGTTTGCTTTTTTAATATTTATCCATTTTTGAGCAAATTAATTTTAACTAGCTACTATATATTCAATCTTTAACTAACATTTTCTGCTCATACCATAATTTTATACGTACGGAATTTTATAGAATTCTTAAAAGTTTAAATTTACATAAAAGGTTTTACATTCAGGTTTACAAGAAAAAAAAAATCGAGTTTTGAAACTAGAAGTTTGAATTGAATTTGATTTGTTAAAAATTTATCCTCTTTTTTAACTTTCTAATTTTTATATCAATTTACTTTATTTTATTTTATTTTTGTTATTCACAGTACTTTGTTACTTTGGTATTCATTTTTGTTTCACTTGTTTTATCCTCTCCCTTTCCCTTCTTTCCCTTTCCCTCCTGCCTTTTTTCTATCCTTTTTCTTCTATTTCTTCCGTTCTTCTTTTTCCTTCTTCCTTTTTTCTCTTTCTTTCATTTCTCTCTTTTTTTTTTCTCCTTTTGATTCGAAATTTTCTCGATGTATAAATGGATCATATAATTTCTACATAATATTCTCCAAAAATCACTTGACCATTTTAAAAACAAACGCTGGTATATTTTTTAAACGGGCAAATTTTCCTAATATATAGAGCTTCTCTAGGTTTTTTATATGGCTTTTTTAAGCATCCATCGTTGATTTAACATCACTAATATCATCCCTTATAGCCCTGATAATGTCACTATAATGTCGACTTTGTTTCTTAATAAATCTCTCTCTTTCTTCTTTGATTACCTTGTTATAAAATATCTCTCTCTCTCTCACTCTCTCTCTCTCTCTCTCTCTCTCTCTATATATATATATATATATATATATATATATATATATATATATATGTTTGCATTTATTTCTCTGTCTATCAGACTCCACATATCTATCTATTGACTCTGTAAGAATCAATAATAGGCTATATCAAACCGATTTTTTTTTATTTTGACCTATTTCAATTTGTTTATTTACATACTGAAAATCTATACCTCTAATTTCTCCTAAAAATTCCTCAAAACACAAAAACCTGCCTGTAGTCTATACAGTTTTCAGGTACCTTGTAATTTTCATGAGAGCAAAACCAGCAATTTCTTATTTACAGTCATTTCATTTAGAATACATGATTCATTTTATTGTATCTTACTCGACACCAAGTTGAAAATAAAAAAACAAAATAGAATATTCAACAAATCTATAGTTCACTAGGTTGGTTTGGTTTAGTTTTACGGCATATCAACCATTGTAGGTTATGTAATGCTAAATCCAAATATATGAAGATATACATGATTTGTGAACACATTTTGTTGATAAAGTTTTCAAACAAGCTTAAGCTCATACATTTGCACACAGTTAAATGGTTCCAAGTATTGCTATGTATAACTGACAATTCAATTAAACATCAGCCATTTGTTTACACATACTTAAATGATCAAACAGTTACTCTTCAAACAATACAATTTATCACAAGTCAACAAAATTAAATGGTTCCAAGTATTGCTATGTATCACTAACAATTTAATAAAACATCAGTCATTTGTTTACACATACTTAAATGATCAAACAGTTACACTTCAAACAATACAATTTATCACAAGTCAACAAAATTAAATGGTTCCAAGTATTGCTATGTATAACTGACAATTCAATTAAACATCAACCATTTGTTTACACATACTTAAATGATCAAACAGTTACTCTTCAAACAATACAATTTATCACAAGTCAACAAAATTAAATGGTTCCAAGTATTGCTATGTATCACTAACAATTTAATAAAACATCAGACATTTGTTTACACATACTTAAATGATCAAACAGTTACACTTCAAACAATACAATTTATCACAAGTCAACAAAATTAAATGGTTCCAAGTATTGCTATGTATCACTAACAATTTAATAAAACATCAGTCATTTGTTTACACATACTTAAATGATCAAACAGTTACACTTCAAACAATACAATTTATCACAAGTCAACAAAATTAAATGGTTGCAAGTATTGCTATGTATCACTAACAATAAAACATCAGCCATTTGTTTACACATACTTAAATCATCAAACAGTTCCTCTTCAAACAATCCAATTTATCACAAGTCAACAAAATTAAATGGTTTCAAGTATTGCTATGTATCACTAACAATTTAATAAAACATTAGTCATTTGCTTATACATACTTAAATGATCAAACAGTTACACTTCAAACAATACAATTTATCACAAGTCAACAAAATTAAATGGTTTCAGGTATTGCTATGTATAACTGACAATTCAATTAAACATCAGCCATTTGTTTACACATACTTAAATCATCAAACAGTTACACTTCAAACAATCCAATTTATCACAAGTCAACAAAATTAAATGGTTCCAAGTATTGCTATGTATCACTAACAATTTAATAAAACATCAGCCATTTGTTTACACATACTTAAATGATCAAACGGTTTTATTTCAAACAATTCAATTTAGCATTTGTCATTTGTTTACACTCAGTTTAAATGTCAAAGAGTGCTATTTAACCCACAGATAGAACCCTATCAGGTACAACCACTCCGTGCCTGAGTGAACCTGGGAACGATGGTTATAAAAGGGTATTCCACATATCCCAAAGCTCCAGCATTACTAAAGCCTCACCATCAGATTGTTTAGTGTCATATACAGGATACTCGATTGTGGTTGCGGTCTTCCCCATCTGCAGGCAGAGCTGAATTGATCGCATGACGACTGGTTCACCTCCAAAAGACAAATGCCGATGGGATCCAATTTACCAACCCCTCCGCTCGGGCAGGATATGACACAAGGTCGATTTTTAAGCGGAGTTTAACAGGTTTGAATTCAGAGTTTTCCTTCTCCTAGACTAGTTGCCTCACCAAGGCTGAAGAACCTAATCTGTCCTACTACTTACCCATAGCTGGAGGGAGAATAATTGGATTCATACCTTTCCCTAGGGTATTAGTGCTATGTGAAATGCAATCAGTCTCGACCAGGAGTTGAACTCGTGTCGCCGTGTCCATTTCCTACGACGATAACCATTACACCACGGGCACCTCCTCAAATGCTGATGGGATCAAGCATTTCTTTTGTGACTATCATGCGTAAGTCTCGATTCATGTGTCACCCTCCACACCTACACACGAATATGAAATGACTTCATGTCAATTTTAACTTTATAGAAAGACGAATAAAACATTTTAACGAATTTATTGTTTTTAGATATTGTCAATTAAAAGGAAAAATTTTATCAAATTTTTCAATATTCTTTCCAAAAACAAAAGGACACTAAAATTCAATCGGTATATTCATTTTCTTGATAATATATATTATTTTATTTGATAATTTAAAATATCAAGTAGAAAAGTCAGATAGTTTTTAATTGAATATATAAAAGTTTGTATAAAAATCTGTATAAAGACAAAAGGGTTTTTTCTTATTGCGATTTGTTTCAGTACACTTTCAGAATTCGATATTTTTATTATTCATCAAAATAACAGAAAATACATATATTCACCATTTACAGTGTATAATAAATGTAGATGTACATTTGCCAACAGTTTGACAATTTGAAATGTCCTGAAGAAAAGTCAAATACTTTTTAACTGAAGATATAAAACTCTTAATAAAAGTATGTATAAAAGTTTGAATAAAAGTCTAAATAATCGTCTGTATAAAAGTCTGTAAAAATATCTGTATAAATTATTGTGTAAAAGTCTGAATAAAAGTCTGTATAAAAGTTTGAATAAAAGTCTAAATAATCGTCTGTATAAAAGTCTGTATAAATATTTGTATAGATTATTGTGTAAAAGTCTGAATAAAAGTCTGTATATATAAAGTTTAAATAGAAGTATATATAAAAACTAAAATTATTTTTCTTATTGCGATTTGTTTCAGTACACATTCAGAATTTGATATTTCTATTATTCATCAAAATCACCGAAAATACATATATTCACCATTTACAGTGTATAATAAATGTAGATGTACATTTGCCAACAAACTGATATCGTCAATATTCTTCTGAGCAAGTCTGTATGAATCAAGAAAATAAATATAATCTTTAACAATTTCTGTAAGATAAAGAAATAGATTTTTTTTTGTCAGAAAAGTCAGATGCCACTGAAGCCTTCAAAATACTGAAATAAAAACCTGATAGACCAAACAAAAAACAATTAATGAGAGATATATCACCAGCAATTAAAATGAATCAGTACAAGAAACAAGTGAGATTTTATCGTTAATCATTTGGAAGGAAACAGTTGTTTTTTTCCCGCATAGTTTTATTGTTATTCGATAAATGAGATTGACAATCAATTTATTATCAAGCTCAGAAAATTCTTTAAACTGTTAGACAAAAGTAATGTGAACTCAAATGAAATGTTTAATAAAAGAAAACATCAGTTAAAAATATAAATAAATCCTAGCACAAAAAATTTGGATTTAGAATAAATTTGTCAAAAAAGCCAATAAAATTCAGTCGATACATATTTTTTCTCCGTCGTAAAAAAACGTGCAACTGTAACACTATAAAATTCGAGTTTGATTTTCAAAATTCAGATATCGAATAAAAAGATGAATACATTTTTATTATTATTAAAAAAAAGGTCTTTAATTAAAGGAACGATTTCTTCTATCCAGAAATTCATTTCAGTAGACAAAACACAATTCAATTATATTATTAGTTGGTGATAATCCGAGACAAATCTTACTATTTCCCCGATAAAACTCTCTATAATTATGGTATAGATATTCTCAATTTTGCGATCATCTAACCTTGCATAATAATCATTATCATCAAATTGCATAGATCAATATTATTCTTAGCAAAATATTAAAAATTAATAAAAGAATCTCGTCTCTAAATTTTCAAGAAGAGAATGTCAAGAAAATCTATATTGGAAGCTCAATTAACGTAGTGAGAGAAAAAAAAAACAGTTTATCAACTAATTCAGATCCGAACCGAATTATAAAGCCATTAAATTATTTAAGAAAATCTACATTCGACGAGAAAGGATTAGTGCAATATATATAACCAGTTATAAATAAATGAATAAATCAGTCGGCAAATCAAATGACATTTTCGTTGTTCCCTTTTAGACGTTACCATCTGCGAGTAAAAACAACGTAAAATGTTTGTGAGGAAATTTACTTAGAAAAATCAATTTTTTAAGAAATTTTCATTCTCTTCTATTTTTTTTTAATTTACATCAAATCCTCAAGAATTTATTTATTCTCAATAAGAAAAAAAATGTAAATATCAGTCAAGATATTTTTCTCACCTGTCTTTCACTCCTTAAGTTTCTTTTTATTTCTAACGTGTCAAAATATCTCATTATCCTAAAACAAAACAACCAGTACATATTTGAAAGGTTTGATTTCTTTCTTTTATAGTATATCAACTTTCATGCTAAAACCCAAGATATTACTACAACCTTGATTACTTTTCGTTGGTGGCTTTTCGTTGGTGATATTAGATAACCCTCATGGGTTATCTAATGCCAAAAGCAGCCTTGTAGAAGAATAGTTGTGATACTACGTAACCCTTTATGCTAAAACCCAAAATATTACTACAACCTTGATTTCTCAAATTTCTAAAAAAAAAAAAAAAGAAAAATCTACTAAGATGTAACACGCCCGTAGCTTAATCATAATTAAAAGTATTGATTTTCTACGAACAAAAACATTTCAATAAAAAGTCCTTTTCACTTAAACCAATTCTTCTTGATTAATCACATTGCTCAAATATTATATTCTTCTTCTTGGTTAATTGCATATCAACTTTTGTGGGCTATTTGATGCATAAGCTGTCGTTGTAGATGACCAGAAGGGATGATCTTTCCAGCCATAAATTGAAATTAAAGGAGTTCCCTCCTTTCCAAAAGATATTTGTCCGAAAGTAAATGCAATAGCACAAATGGAGTTCTAACTCACTTACTATAATATCACAGTCCTGCTCGTTAGCCACTACGCCACAGGAACCTCCTCTCATACATTATATCATGAAAATTCTTGACCAATATTTTGTTAAAAACTGTATAAGACTACAGACTTATTGATCCATCCACATTATATAGATGTTAAAATTCGTCATCTTTCTTATTCGGAGAGATTGTCATAACCCGCAATCAGTGAAACTAGTTCCCGGCAGTATGATCGTCAACAAAATAGCAAGGCTGTGAATATGTCGGTGACAACGTGAAGTCAATCATAGCAGTACGATTCTCTCTCTCTCTCTCTCTCTCTCTCTCTCTCTCTCTCTCTCTCTCTCTCTTACGCACGCACACACACACACACACACACACAAACACACACACACACACAACCATTACGACGTTTCGAATACTGGAGTTCTTATTTTTATAAACGAGTGTAATTGCCGCTTCATTCGGCTCTATAAAATTGGCCTTGGTATGGCAACCTGTTGAGTAGAAGGAAAATTCTGAATTCAAACAAATTATAAACATTGGATAGAATTATTTCTCTCTGACGGAATGATCATCAACAAAGTTGCAATCAAGAGAACTATCATGATAGGTACGAGACACGGTCACACTAATGATTTGGTGATTTCTTTTTGAAAATTGCAGTTATGACCTACTAGCACAGCGACAAGTAACGATCTATCTTTCGAGGTTAGTGACTCTTCAACAGTGAAAGTGAGCTACGATTAAACGATGAATCTTTCCTTCATCAACTCGAGAGAATCCCTGATTAAAATGGAAAGTTCTTCTACATCCTCCATATTCACCAGATTTAGCACCTGCAGATATTTATTTTGATCGCTAGAATATTTTATAAGTGCCAGAACATTCAGGAATAAAGAAGTTGAGTACAATCTTTCAATTTGTTTATTGGGGTGAGGGCGTGAGATCCATGTAAAACCACAGATTTCTTTAAATGTGGAACAAACAATTTGCCTTCCCGTAAGGTTGTAATCGTTGAAAATGAAATAGATTCTATTCTTTCTATTATTTAGATAATGTTTACTTACATTTTGTTTTGTTTTGTTTTTTTTCTTTTCATATGCTTTCTGGTAAAACATAAGCACTTTTCGAACTACGCACACACGCACACACAAGGCCTTCGATTCCATTCACAGAGGGAAGATGGAACAAATCCTATTAGCATACGGCCTACCAAAAGAAACCGTAGCAGCAATAATGATTCTCTACAGAAACACCAAAGTGAAAGTGCGTTCACCGGATGGAGACACAGAATACTTCGACATTGTAGCAGGAGTACGACAAGGAGACACGCTAGCCCCATACCTCTTTATCATCTGTCTAGACTATGTACTTAAGACATCGATCGATAACATTAGGGAAAATGGCTTCGTGCTGACAAAGAAAAGAAGCAGAAGATACCCCGCAAAAACAATTACCGACGCCGACTACGCCGATGACATAGCGCTACTGGCCAATACAACCAACAAAGCCGAAACACTACTGCATAGTTTGGAACGAGCCACTGCTGGCATTGGACTCCATGTTAATGCACACAAAACTGAATGTATGTGCTTTAATCAGAAAGGCGACATCTCCACACTAGACGGAACATCTCTGAAACTCGTTGACAAATTTACCTACTTAGGAAGCAGCGTCTCGTCAACTGAAAAAGACATCGACACACGGCTAAAGAAGGCATGGACAGCTATCGATAGGCTATTGATCATATGAAAATCAAACCTGACCGATAAAATGAAACGCAGTTTCTTCCAGGCTGCGGTCGTGTCGATACTGCTATATGGATGCACTACTTGGACGCTGACTAAATGGTTGGAGAAGAAGCTAGACGGCAATTATACAAGAATGTTAAGAGCAATATTGAAAAGTCCTGGCAGCAACACCCCACAAGGCACCAACTATACGGTCGCCTACCACCTATCACGAAAACTATACAAGCTAGACGAACCAGACATGCCGGACACTGTTGGAGAAGCAAGGACGAGATCGTAAGTGATGTACTCCTGTGGACCCCCGCATATGGCCAATCAAAAGCAGGTCGGCCAGCTCGAACATACATACAGCAGCTATGTGATGATACGGGATGTAACCCTGAAGACCTGCTAGAGGCGATTAATGATAGGGAGACGGGGAGAGAGAGGGTCAGGGATATCCGTGCTAGCCGCACGACATGATGATGATGATGATGATGATTTATATATATATATATATATATATATATAGTTCAAGAAGTGATTACGTCTTCTTGTTTTTGAGACCTGCCAAGAGAGAGGTTGCAGCATCGATAATAAAGTGACTGATATTTTTCTCTGACCACGTGTCTGTCTTTTTCCGCATCTCCATATTCATCAAAAGCTTAACAATGAAATGATTATTCATATTTTACAAGAAATATTTTTAACATAATCTCCTTTTTGATTATTTTAATTTATTGGCGAATATTAATCACACTGATCGAATACCTCACAAGAACCAAGAAAAAAGTCAATAAATAAACAAATCAACAAAAATTACGGAATAGCCCATACTTAAAATATGTACACCCGAATTTTATTATTTTGCACACTACATTGTACATAAAGGGATTAGATCTTGTGGTGTAGTGGCAAACGGCAACCTCTGAGTTGAGGAACCGGCTCCGTTAGGCTGCCGTGAAAGAAGCGGAGAAGCAAGGCTCTGACTATGTCTGTGTCAACGTGGTGTCAATTATAGCAGTCCGACTCTATCTCTCTATCGATCTATCTATCTCACACACACACACACACACACACACGAATAAAGGAGTTTATATTTTTATAAACCAGTGTTATTGCCTCTTAATTCGGCTATTTTACTTTTGGCCTTAGTATGGCAATCAGTCAAGAAGAAGGAAAATTCTGAATTTAAACAAATGATTAATAACACTGGTTTACAAAAATAAATTTTTGGTCTGAGGCAAGAATAGGGATAGGTGTTTTTTGTTAATTTGGGTGTGCTGAATTCAAATTCATAAATAATTTTGCTCTATCACCTCTAGTTTTCTGGCTTTTAAATAGTCTCATTTTAGTATAAACAGAGGATATATGTGCATATTTCAAGAGTTGCAGCAGCTTATAACAGATAAAACAGGATAAATAAAGAACACGGATTGAATCAATATACTTGGATGATACAATTACACAATTCATAGTACCACAGACAGTCAAAAGTGTGTTTTCTTAGAAAATCTGGTGTATTTTGCCTCCGGGATGTCACGCAAGAGCATCCTGCAGAAGTCTCCCATCATGCCGGGGTTCCATTTGCCTCGATAGCTGCTCTCTATCTTCGTAATGTCTTGATGGAATCTTTCTCCATGCTCACCACTCGCTGCTCCAAGGTTTGGCAGGAAGAAGTTGAGGTGGGAATGGAGAAAGTGAATCTTGAGTGACATTCTGCACCCCATATCCTCTTAAGGCTTTAGCAACTTCTCAATACAGGCTTAGTAATCTGGTACGCGTATATTACCAATGAAGCCACGACAGACTGACTTGAATGCTTCCCATGCTCTCAGTTCCTTTAAGCTAAGAAGGTCCTCAAAATCAGTATCCTTCAGCACTTCGATCTGAGGTCCGAAGAAGATGCCCTCTTTGAGCTTAGCAGTACTAAGACCTGGGAACACAGTAGACAAGTGTTGGAAGGCAGCACCATTTTTGTACAACGCCTTCACGAAATTCTTCATCAAACCAAGCTTGATGTGAAGAGGAAGAAAAAGCACCTTATTCATGTCCACCAGAGGATTCTCCTTGAGGCTGTGTTCGCAAGGAACAAAAGTGCTTCTGGACCCCCAGTCTTTCTACTTGTAAAGCTGGGATACAGCTCGACTATCCCAGGGACAGAGAAAACAACAGTACTTTGTGAAGCCCGCTTGCACACCCATAAGAAGACTAATGAGCTTATTTGTTCCAATTCCTGAATCTGGTGATCCTTACATCTTCCTGGACTAGGTTCCACTGTTTAACCCGATAAGCCAAGAGCTCTGACTGTTGTTTTGACATATACAAATCACGAGCAAGATCATTCAGGTCTTCTTGCGTGATCCAGTGTGGCTCATTGCCTCTTGTTCCTGAATATGTAGACTCAGTATCTTCCAAAGATATTGACTCGGCAGAATCCTCCCTTGAAGGCATTTCTTCATCTGATGAGGAAAGAAGATCCTTATCTTCTGGAGGTGTGGGTACAGGAAGATCATCTGAATGGGGAACGGGTCTCATAGTAGATCGAAGGTTGGGATATTTGATCTTTTTCCTCGAAGATGCATTGAAACCAGCTATATTAGTTAAACAAAAATAACAATCATCTGCGGCTCTCTCCAAACCATCGGGACTGCAAAGTTGATAGCCGCTTTCTTGCCATTAAACCATGCAGTTAGTCCATTGTAGCAGGGTTTACAACAGATGTGTGGAGCCCAAGACTTGTCCTGATCACCAATTTTACAGTCAAAATAGTGAAAGTAGGCGGTTCTGAGGAGAGAAGTGATGGTTCCACGCTGTGCAACTGTTGTGAAGTCCCCACACACGTAGCAGAAAGAATTAGCCTTGTTGAGGCATCTTCGACATTTTAACGTGCTTGAAGCTATTGGAGAATCTGAAAATATAACAAAGTAAAACTAAATGCACATTTGAAAATGTAATACTAATATTTAGTAACCCAAAAGATGTGTAACACGATAGTTGAGGGACACCAACATCCTGCGCCGCCTGCGAGACAACCTCTTCCAATGACTGCCAGAGTGTGGATTGAGACCTGCTGTCAAAATCCGTCTTGATATATGAAATATATATATATACATATATATATATATATAATGTAATGCTATCACTTATATTTAGTGCATAATAACTAAAAAAAATAAGCCATAAGTCTCACAATATTGGAATTAACCCTGAATTCATATACGCCTTTATGTACCGTATATGCACAAAATGCACACTATGCATATCTAAAAAAAACTAGAGGTGATGAGTAAAAACGGATTTCAAATTTAAATTCAGCACCCTCAAATTAGGTAAAAACGGGTATTTTTGTGCTTGCCTCAATTTCTTTGTAAACCAGTGTAATGAATAGAATTATTCGTGTTAGATAGAAATACCTGAAACCATTTAACTATGTGCTAAATAAAATCAAAGTGGCAATAATTTATCAAAACTGGTTTGGGTGTTTTATTTTATTTTATTTTTTTATGGGTGTTGATTTGACCCTTAAAATAAATCCCAGAATTAAATAATCATCAATTGTCAATTATAAGACTGTTATCTCTTTGTATTATCGGTTTCTTAAATCCTTATCCTTCTTTTGCCAGTTTTCAACCCTTTATCTTTAATGGCCGACGAATAGTGTTCAGGGTCACTTTGAGAATAAAAATGACTGAATGTTCAGGAATTATTTTGTGCAATAATTATGATTCGTTATTTGATTCTATGTAGAAAAAGTATTCTATTTATATCCTGTAAATGTGGTGATTCCATTATTTAAAAAAATTCGCGACGAAATTTTAGCGTTTAGCATTCAGAAGACCTTCCTCTTCTACACAGGCAATCTGTCAGATTTTTAAATTATTGATCTTCTATGGGTTTAAACCGGGTCCTATCTATAATAAATACAATGTAGAAACACTTTAATGACTTTCTGACATGCTTGTACACGGGTTATCTTCCCTTGTTTTTATTTTCGAATTTTAACTTTGATGGAAAGTCAGAGATCACTTCGATAATTTGGTTTGGTTTGGTTTGGTTTCATGGCACATTGACCATTGCAGGTTATTAATGCCAAATCCATTTTTATACATATAAACATTTCTATTTCAAACAATTCAGGTTAGTGTAAGTATACTTTCTGTTTACGAACAGTTACTTGTCAAAACAGTTCTGTTTCAAACAATTTAGTTTAGCGTACAAAAAACCATCAACTTCAAACTATTCAGTTTAGCATAAATACACAGTTTCAGTGTCTAAAACAGTTCTATTTCAAACAATTCAGTTTCGCATAAGGACAGTTCCAATGTCAAAAAACAGTTCCATTTCAAACAATTCAGTTCAGCATAAGTACATAATTTAATTCTATTTGGCCCATTGATAGGACCCTATCATGTGCTACCACTCTGGGTCATAGTGGGTCTGGGAAAAATGGCAATGAAGGGGTAATCAACATTCCCCAAATCTTCACTGCTGGAGCCTCGCCATCGAATGATTTAATGTCATATCCAGAGACGCGTTGTCGAGTTAGGGGGGTTACCCCTCAGCATAGATGCATTCAGCTTATTCTACTGCTCCAGCCGACTGGGCTCTCAGCTCGTGAAGAGATATTTAATGCATAGAGTTTAGGGAATAGTATTTCTATTTTGTATGTGGTTGTTCCTTAATTTTTTTTATTTTCGTTATTTTTTTTTTTACGTACGGTCCAATCAAATTCGAATGATCTATTAAAAAAATCTCTTTGACCCTTAGCAGGTACTCTCATTCTGGGTCAGAGTAGATCTCTGAATAACGACAATGAAGTACTTTACATTCACCTGATCTCCAGAACTGCAGCCTCATCATCAGATACAGTTTAGTGTCATATGATAAATATTTGTGAAAAAAAAGGAGATTTTTTCTATCTTTTATACGGGGCCCGTCTAGTTCAGAAGCACCAACTTATTCATAATTTTTGGTACTAGGTATAAGTCATTAACTCCTTCCTGTCTGAAATAAATAACTACCAACATTGCATTCTGCAAAAATGAATGTTCAAATTTCTATTTAAAAAAATCATTCATTAATCCATTAAATGCCTCATTTTCGGCAAGATGTTGGATTTACTATTTGGATTTATCGGCATTTTTGGAAAGATGTTGGATTTACTATTTGGAACGTTACCCTTTTTGAATGTAATGCTCAACTGGATTGTGTAATCTTTATTGACTTGAGAATTGATATCAATCCGTTAACTAGAATCGAACACTTCTCACAAGTTTATTTTTTATATTACTGTTTAATATTTTGATCTGTATGATGTTTGAGATGAGAGCTTTATAACCACCACAGAACACAGAATTGTTTTGAAAAAGAAGGAGATTGTGTTAAAAGCATTTTATAGCGAAAAGTAGATGTCATTTTTAACATTAGGCAACGGATTTATTGATGTATCTATGCAACTGTTTTTTTTTTTTTTTTTTTCTTTTCTTGTTTTTTTGTCACGGGTAAACTGATGTTTTTACATGTCAGGAATAAAGAAAATTAAATAGTTCAAGATAGAAGATCTAAACAACACTGGCCAATGACTACCAAGAAGAAATTATTAAATCCAGAAAATGTTATGTATATAAACAAAAAATATTTTCAAAAGAATTTTTCTTGCAACTGGTTTTAAAATCCTATAGAAACTCTCACGTTTACGTGGCTGATAATAAAGACCAAATTTATCCACCTAAAAAAAATGTCGTTTTTTTTTTTTGTGTACGACGGTATTACTTTAATTTTTGATAAATACTGATATTTCGTATTAATTTTCTAACCAAGTTAACTTATTTTTTGGTTGTTCTTTTTATTTATTTGTTTGTTTGTTTGTTTTCTAATTCAAAGGCCGTACATTTCCCATATGAGTTTTGCACAAAACTAATTAGTTATGATATTTGCTTAATTAACTTTTGAATATTGATTTTTTTTTTCTTCAGAACAGCCATTTGTTTATTTTCCGGAGATGTTTATACACTTCAGAAACGAAAAAAAGAGTCAGCGGCAGAAAATTTGAAAAAAAAAAGTACGTGCTTATAGAAGGAATTTAGAATCTAACTTGAAATGTTATCATCTATGTATATACTTATACAACCACTTCGTCACGGTCAGGATTCGATACAAGGTCAATTTTTTTGCAGATTACTGGTATCAATCAAGGGTTTTCCTTCTCCAAGATTGATTGTCGTATTAAAGTACTAAGACTACCCTACTATTTGCTTTGGAGGGGAAAGAGATGGATTCAGGCTTTACCAACAGCCTGAACCCAAAATTGAAATACAAACAACTTTGTTTAGTATTTGAACGCGGATCGCCAATTCCAGTTCTTATGACGATCACCATTACGCTAAGCGCGCCTCCTTATCTGGAGAACTCAACCATCACTCGACCTTGCGGCTGGTTGTATGACTTGTTTGATTTCAGAGTTCTCCTTCTCCTACATTGCTTGCCCTACCAAAACTAACGAACCCCGTCAGCCCAACGATTTATCCATAATTGGAGCTAGAATAGATAGATTTATACCTTTCCTAAAGGTATTAACATCAAGGATTTGAGCTCAGATCACCGATTTTATTTCCTTCGTCGATAACCGTTACTCTTAAAACACCTCCATTTATTTATGTAACGAATTTTTGCGGCATGAGAGCCGGAAGATTCATGATTTGGTTGGTTTTTATAGCATATCAATAATTGTAGGTTATTTAATGCTAAATTTTTTATACAAATACATGAATATATGATTCTGCGAGCAGCTTCAATAATTTTGATATCCAGTTTAATCTGATGATTCAGAATTTTCGTAATCACACTATTTGTATCTCTGATATGATGAAACAAGAAGAACTATTGAATAAGATTGCTGATATGAATTATATGATAAAAATATTAATAATATGGTGGAGTCTTAAGATAATCTTTAGCTGTATGCCTGGAATAAGATTTCATGTAAAGGTATGTAGAATGTAAAAATACTTTTGATGCACCCTAATAATATGAAAATTAGAAGTTAATAAGTAATGTCGGAAAGGGATTTGGTAATTTTTATTTAGCTCAATCATGTACCACTATAATCCCCAGCCAGGTAGTCCAAAGTATAACTTACTTGATAGAATTTAGTCATTGTTGATTATTAATGTTTCAATTTCCTTCTGTTTTTTTAATACTCAAAGTCACCTGAAGCAAAGTCACCTGAAGCAAACTGGTCATTATAAGCAAAGGCTTACAAAATGACAAGTAAAGAGTCAAGATATAACAAAAGAATATTACAAAGGAGTAAAAAAGAGGAAATCCAAATTAAGATACTTATTAAACTTTGACTTTAAAAGTCCAGAGTTGTAGCTGGAAATAAAACATTCATGAGATAGTTTGATGTGCAGTATGGATGTTCTAGGAAAGAAGCTGTTGGAATGAAGCATGCATCTGATGTGGAGAAGATTCAGAAAGAATGGATGATGTATTTTAATACCAAAGCTGATTTCATGTTTAAAATCCGAAATCATGTACCACTGTAATCCTCAGCCAGGTAGTCCAAAGTATAACTTACTAGATAGAATTTAGTCATTGTTGATTATTGTTTCAATTTCCTTCTGTTTTTTTAATACTCAAAGTCACCTGTTGGTGAGCATCTCCTCACTATAAATAACTGCAGAACTCGTTATGAAGATGATTGTTTTACTGTCCTGCACAGGGCAAGAAATAAATTCCATCTCAAATTTCTAGAGGCGATTTATATCTCTATGAATCGCCCCTCTCTGTGTAGGCAGTTAAAAGTCACACTCTTGTTATATTTGGGGAACTTCTGGATACAGGGGTTACTTAATTTCCCCCCTCTATCTGGCCATTCTACTTATATATTATAGTTATATACCCCGCTTTTATTTAAATTTTCCGTTGTCGTCAACTTGAAAAGTACCGGACGAAAAGGGTCCTTCGTTGTTTTATAGTTTTACTTAATTCCCCGACTATAATCACCAATGGTGTCTCTACTTATTGTATTATATATATATATATATATATATATATATATAATATTGCAATATCTTTATGTGCAGTATGGATGTTCTAAGAAAGAAGCTGTAGGAATGAAATATGCATCTGATGTGGAGAAGATTAAAAAAGACTGGCTGTTGCTCCCTTGAGACTGCAAATGAAACTTCCGTTTTAAAGAAAAATTTCGATTAAGTTATTTAAATTAGTGGAATGTTTTTTCAAGAGAAATTTGAGGGAAAACATCGGATCACTCCATGTCGAGTTAAAAAAATAAGACATAAAATTACGTTGTAATTTGTATTCCTTAAACAAACAACAAATCGAGTCTATGCAAATTAGTCTACATTTTAAAAAAAGAATGTTTGCAAATCTTAATGAGCTGTTGGAATTTGTTAATTGAAAAGAAACATGGCGCCAACAATAGAGCTAACAATTAAAACAATGAAAAATATAAAATCCCGACAGGCCTGTAGACATAGCTTAGCATACACTAAATCCTCCACGGAAGAGTAAGACCCCTTCCCCATGAATACCAAAACACCTAGGTATAGCATTAAACTGCATATGGTGATGAAGTACCAGTTCCACTGCTCCGGGGTATTCGCTTCGACTTTATTGCCATTACTCCCATATCAACTCTGAACCAGACAGGAAGTACCTGTTAGGATCCTCTCTGTAATTAAAATAGATTTGTTTAAAACTAGGTAGGAATTTTTGATACAATATAACTATGTATGTATTTAGCCGCTTAGGCAGGATGTGAAACAAGGTAAATTTAAAAAGAAGAGTTTAGCAGGTTTGAATTCAGAGGTTTGCCTTCTCCAACACTGGTTGCCTAACCAAGGCTAAAGAACCCAGTCTGCCCAACTATTTACTTATAGCTAAAGGAAGAATAATTGGATTCATACTTTTCCAAGGGTATTAGTGCTATGTGAAACGTAATCAGCTTCGACCAGGAGTTGGACTCATGTTTCCAGGTCCATTTCCTACGACGATAACCATTATACCACGGGCACCATCATACTATATAACTATATAAAAATGATTTTGCTTTTCTACTATGAACTATGAGAGTGAGAAATCCTTCCACTCTTAATAAATAAGTGACTTCAATGGAGGTGCCATGGTGTAATGGTTATAGTCATAGGAAATAGACACGGTGACACGAGTTCAAATCCTGGACGAGACATTGCATTTCACATAGCACTAATACCCTTGGGAAAGGTATGAATCCAATAATTCTCCCTACAGCTATGGGTAAATAGTAGGACAGACTAGGTTCTTCAGCCTTGGTCAGGAAACTAGTCTAGGAGAAAGAAAACTCTGAATTAAAACCTGTTAAACTCCGCTTAAAAATTGACCTTGTGTCATATCCTGCCCGAGCGGAGGGGTTGGTAAATAGGATAACTGGGTAAATTATGTGTGTGTCTTCGGTATGACACTAAACCTTATCTGATGGAGAGGCACCAATTCTGGAGACCTAGGGATGAGAAGTATCTTTACATTTTCATTACTTGGAGATCCACTATAACCTGGTATGATAATACCAGTTAGGGTCCTATCTATAAATAAAATAGATTTGTTTCAAAATTATTCGTATTGGGTATCAATATTTGACACTATATGATTGGTAAATTATGTGTGTCTTCGGTATGGCACTAAACTGTATCTAATGGAAAGGTACTAATTCTGGAGACCAAGGGAATGGGAAGTATCTCTTCATTGTTTTTATTCAGAAATACACTCTATCCCGAAATTGTACGACCTGCTATCGGTCAAAGAGATCTTTTTGACAATTATTCGAATTCAACAGAACCGTGAGCAAAAAGAAACTTAAGGAACAACCACAAAAAATAAGAACATGATTCCCTAAGCTCTATGCATAAAATATCCCTAGACAATTTGATATGCTGTTAAAATTAATCAATCAATTAATCAAATTTCTGTATCAATAATTATTATAATTATTTACGGCTTTTTATTATCATCATTTGTTACTTGACATGAAATATTTAAATTGTCTACAAATTATTGTGTTAGATAAGAATACACATTGGACACACTCTACTGACTCACTCCATTCTTAAAGAAGAACCTCCGCCAAAATGTACATGTGGAAACCAATACTCAATCAAGTACATTTTGATAGAATGCACAAAACTCAACCACATCAGGAAAAAGTTTTATAAGGTGAACAGCATGAAGGAACTATTTTTAAAAATTACCCTAAAAATACATAATCAAATTCTTAAAAACAATTGACTTCCTATTAAAGATATAGACTATGTTACCAACACCTTCGACCATCAAGTTTATACAAACAAAAAGCTTTGACCTTTTCTGAAACACTAAATCCGGACTATTTATTTACAATTGATATTCATTTATATATATACATAGATAGATAGATAGATAGATAGATAGATAGATACAGATATATATGCACTCACATACCTTGACACTGAATGACCCTTAAGAGGTTAATTTGCCATAAAACTCAACCATGACCAACCTAAAAATATGCATTTACTAATCATATATATGATATATGTGTAAAAAGGCTCTGACATTAAATAACCTATAGAGGTTGATATGCCATTAAATCCAACCAACAAACAAACCATTTAACTTTGTGCAATAGTAAACTGAATTATTTGTGTTTGGCAGAAATACTTAAAGCCATTTGATTGTGTGCAAAAAGAAGGAACTCAGTGTCGTTTTAAAAATATTAACTACAAAATGTCTTTGCAAATTATATATATGAGGAGGATCTGGCATTAAATATGCTACAATGGTTGGTATTCCATGAAGCCCAACCCAAGCAAACCTAAAAATAAGAAAGTAAGAAGTTAAATTTGAAGTAGTTAGTTAGAGGTTGGTCCGTAGTCCTTGGCGGGATGAATTAGTTATACTGATCTGATGTTGATGATGAGTATAAATAACAAAACTAGCCGAAAGAATAATGCATCAAATATTCCCAAAGGAAAATGTAATGTTCGAGCTACACCCCATGAATAAACACCTTGTACATTCAAGATGCCCGTTTGATTTATTTCTTGCTGTTGTAACGATCGAGTATATTTTTTCTTTTCACTCATATGAGTCTACGCAGAAACAAATAGGAATAACAAAGGGAATTGAATGGTAATCACTTATCAATTGTAATATAAGCAATCAATATACCGTTACTGTAAGAAACAGGTTTGATACTCTTTAGGAAACATCTGAAAAAGAAACTCTAAATAATGAACAGGAAATTTTTGTTCCCACTTAATTAGAAGAAGCAGCAGAGTGCGTACCCACCAAACCAAGAGCCAAATGTACAGTCCCATGGTAGTCAAAAGCAGTTCGGGAAAAACAAGATAACATATTAAAACATTGTTACTTAATTCTAAAACATCATTGTGTAGAATCTCAGCTAAAACATACCGAAAATTCCTGAACTCAAGATCGAATAAATGAAATCCGAAATTCAATAGAATATTAACAATCCTAATTAGCATGACAGAGAGTAAGTTAGCGCAAAGAAAAGCACTTCGGGATCAAAACAGAAAACAGCTAGTCAAGAAGGAAAATTTCAGAAGTGGAAAGAACACCTCATGAATCTGCTTGGAAATCTACCATAAATTACAGATAAAGAAGACAAAAATGTCTAACTAGACATCAAACTTGTGTTATATAGTCATCTACATCATCATTCAGCATCACAACGACACAATATCAAAGACAGACGCATGAAGGAAAACGCAGGAAGAAACAACGCATGAAGACTTCTTTAACAACATATTTACCTCTCACTTTATTGCAAGGGTTCGAAAGGGTTGTTCAAGGTTTGCATGTGAGAGGGTGCTGGAGACCGAACATAAACTTCATATTTTGACTCCACTGTTATGACCGTCACGTTGTGTATTTCTTGTTCTCTTGATGTTGGGGTCCACTCCATCGGGGATTTTCTGAGGGCCCCCTCGGTCGGGTGTGGCCTTCCCTACCATATCTGGTCTCTACTGTCTGGAACTCTCCTGGCAACTGCTTTGGCACCCAACTCAACTCAATTATATAATAATTCAACGCCTACACGATCGCCCACTGGATCTTTGAAATCGAATGTTTAATCATCATCAAGCGGAAATAACTGTCATGCAGTTCACTGGTCACTCTCTTCCGGTGCATCACTGTAGTGGCACTGTGGGACCTTCACCTTGTCCCATATTATAAGCCTTAATCCGCCCACGCGATCTCTTTCGATTTACTGGCCATTGGAATGTGTCACTTCCTTCCGGTGCATCACCTTGGAATAGCATTTTTGGGCCGGGTCGAAGGTCAAAATATAACACTTGGACACTTTACCGAGAAACTTGACGCTGAAAGAATTAAAAGCAGAAAAGCAGCGGATCTAGATGAAATAATTCCTGAAGTATGAACAAAACACAAAAGAGAAATGAACAAAAGGCTGCATCTCTCTCTTGCCAAAGAAAAGCAACTTCGGAATCACTAAGAACTACAGAGGCATAACTCTTATTGCTATAGCTGTTAATATCTATAATACCCTGCTTCTTTATTGTAGCCGATCTGAAGTCAATAAAATTCGTTGCAGAAATCAGAACATTTTTCGGATAAATTCATCTCCACCTTCTAGGTTCATGAATAGTCGACAAACTATTGAAGTTGTATGTACAAAAAATCTCGAGGCAAAGCAACTGTTATCGCTCTAATGATGCTCTATAAAAACACGAAAGCAATAGTTCGCTCACCCGATAATAACACTGATTTCTTTGACATTGTCACTGGAGATACATTAACACATTTCTATTTATAATCTACCGAGAAAACGAACATAAGTAAATCTAATGAAAGAAAATTGTTTCACCCTAAAAAGGCAAGGAGCAAACGATATTCCGCAAAATCAATTATAGATGCAAACTACGCTTCTGATCTTGCGTTTCTCGCAAATACTCCTGCTCAAACCGAATCTCTACTACATAGCTTGGAGCAAACTGCAAGTGGCATTGGTCTCGACGTGAACTCAGACAATACAGAGTTTATGTTGTGATACACCTCTTTTGCGACCAATCCGTCATATCAACTTCTTTAAATCAATACTATTCCTAGCCAGTAAAACATCTAATGGGTCCGCCGGGGTATTTCACATTTCTTTACGGCCAAAAAAGAAATACAACCGAGTGAGTGGGAAAAAAAGAACAAACGAACAATATGGGCTTATGTCAGCTCCAGGCAGAAGAAAGGTAGTTTTGTGACACCTTGCATTCCCCGTGCATCAGTAGACTATCGCCGGCGTGAATTTTTCGCGAAACTCCTTCAAGCTACTAGGAATGCCAATTCATCTTTGACTGTCTTCCCTCACTGCCTCCTTCGGCTGACCGTTGTCGACTGCTTCTCTGCGTCTCCCTTCGTCAAATGACCCTCCCGCTTCTCTCGGACCTTCCTTTCCTCCCCCACTTCCGGTCTCGTCGGAGATCTAGAGCTCAGGCCTTTGTTTGGGTTTCGCACCAAAACAGACAAAGAGATCGTCTGCTTGGCGCACACACCCCATAGTGTCACAATGTGTTTTAAAGAAGATGGTGCCATATCCACTCGAAAATGGTGCCATATCCACTTGAAATATCAAGCATCTGAAATTAGTTGACCAATTCATATACCTCGTTAGCAATATCTCTTTTACTAAAAGCGATGTCAACATGCTTATACAATAAACATGAGCGGCTATAGATAAGCTATCATCCATATGAAAATTGGATCGCCCAGATTAAATAAAACGGAAATTCTTTTTAAGTTATAGCTGTTTCATCACTATTATACGGCTGCACTATCTGAACTCTAACGAAACGCTTGGAAGAAAAGCTTCATGGGAACAATTCAAGGATTCTACGAGCTGTTTTGAACGAATCCAGGCGGCAGTGTACTACAAAACGATCTGCTTCACGGCCACATAATGCGACGTTCTTCAGTGGATTCCTCCACCCGAACACACCATGTTGTTAGACCTGCTAAAACTAACATACATTAGCTCTGTGCAGACACTGAGTGCCGTCTTGAAGATCACTCATTTGGAATAACTAATTGGGATGTATGGTGTGCTAGAGCCAAGGAAATCCCTGCTATTAGCACGACTTGATAACAGGAGGAGAAAAGAAGGATTCATTAATTTTCCTAGGTTATTAGCACGTAGTTAAATGAAGACTCGCCCAGGATTTGAACTCGAGTCATCAATTCCATTTCTTTCGACGATAATCGTTACATCAAGTGCGCCTCACCCGTTCCAACTTTGTATTTATTATACAAATAGAAGAAGGTCCTCTGAACGAAAAGAACTGTCATGCATATACATCACTGAATCCGTAGCTTAATGGTAAAAAGACGGCTTTTTTTGCCCAATAAAATGTTTTTAACATAATCTCATCCTTTTTCAATCCAATTTATTGAGTTTTGATTATTAATACCTCATCATAAAGATTGAAATCCAATTAATAATGAAGTCTACAAACTTACTGATCCATGATTAGTGGAAGTCACTTGTTTATTTATATTTACCAACCCCATCCGCTCGGGCAGGATATGACATAAGGTCAATTTTTAACCAGAGTTTAACAGGTTTAAATTCAGAGTTTTACTTCTACTAGACTAGTTGCCTGACCAAGGCTGAAGAACCTAGTCTACCCTACTATTTACCCATAGCTGGAGGAAGAATAATTGGATTCATACATTTCCCAAGGGTATTAGTGCTATGTGAAATGCAATCAGTCTCGTCCAGGATTTGAACTCGTGTTGCCGTGCCCATTTCCTATGACTATAACCATTACACCATGGCACCTCCATTGAAGTCACTTGTTTATTAAGAGTGGAAGGATTTCTCACTCTCATAGTTCATAGTAGAAAAGCAAAATCATTTTTAACTCTTCAAACTTTTCTTCGGAAAAAAGGAATAAAATCTGAATTACCTTATTTGTGAAGACTTCAACTCCACTCAATCTAAATAATATTCTCTGATGCAAATTGTCCAGTTCAAAATGAGAATAGTTCAGTTCAAAAATTATTATAAGTATAAAATATTAACAATTTTATGGCTAAAATAATTCATAAAATATTTTTTATATTTATACTTATTATAATTTTTCCATTTTGAACTGAACTATTCCCATTTTGAACTGAACTATTCCCATTTTTGAAATGAACTATTCCCATTTTTGAAATGAACTATTCCCATTTTGAACTGAACTATTCCCATTTTGAACTGAACTATTCCCATTTTGAACTGAACTATTCCCATTTTGAACTGAACTACTCCCATTTTGAACTGAACTATTCCCATTTTGAACTGAACTATTCCCATTTTGAACTGAACTATTCCCATTTTGAAATGAACTATTCCCATTTTTGAAATGAACTATTCCCATTTTGAACTGAACTATTCCCATTTTGAACTGAACTATTCCTATTTTGAACTGGAAAAGATATAGAAGAAAATTTGATCCGTCAAAAGAAATTCGAAAGAATAGAGAATAAGTTTGATAAGGATTTGTAATTTTCATCGGTGAAGTCCATATTTCAAAGAATATAAGTTATCATAAAAGATCGAAGAACAACAAATTATTAACTGTGATTTTTTTTTTTCCTTTTTGGTTGATGATTCATAATATTTTCGTCGACTTGATCTTGAAGAAATATCTTATCAGTTAAAATGATTATGTTATACCTGTTTGAATTTTGTTTTACGAAAACAGGATGTGCGTTAAGCTGCAATTCTTGAATCTTTCTTATTGGTTTCTTTTGAATTGGATATTTCGTTGCTGATTGAATATTCATAACTTGTATATTCATTTGGTTTTGTTTGAAATATCTTAACTTTTCAATTCTGGATCATGATAAGAATTCATACCAAATAAAAGTATAGAGAGTACTATGTTGCGACTAGAGAACTTTGTTGAATTTTTTTAGTTGAAGACTTAAACCTTCATCATCATCATCATCGTCATCAGACGTGCTAACAGCGGATTCCTGTGACTCTCTCTCTCTCTCTCTCTCTCTCTCTCTCTCATTTGGCGTGTTCTCAAGATGGCATTTAGTATTCACACACAGCTAATGAATGTAAGCATTCACTAGTTGGCCAGTACTAGTGTGTCCATGTATAGTAGTCCATAGGATAACGTTGCTTATGAGTTCTTCCTTACTCACCCCAACAGTGCCCAGCATGTTTTTTTCGCCTTTTGTGGATGGTTTATACGATGGGAGGTGAGTGGCTGTAAAACTGCTATTTTGTGGAGTGCTGCTTTCAGGCTTTCTCTAAAACCACACGTAGCATCATTCCTAAGTTCTCATCTAGCTTTTTCTCCGAGTGATTTGTTAGAGTCCAAATGGTGCAACCATACAGCAGTACCAACACTTTTTATCAGAGATCAGATTTCCATATGGTCGTTAACTTTTCAATAACAGTCCATATCTTTCCTACGCTTATACTGACATTGCTTTTTTTTAGATGAAATATTGCTACCCAGGTATGTGAACTGGTCTATTAATTTCAGATGCTTGCCATTTAATGTGGATATGTGTTGTATATTGACCTTCGACCCGGCCAAACATACCATTCCAAAGTGATGCACCGGAAGAAAGTGATACATTCCAATGGCCAGTAATCGAAAGAAATCGCGTAGGCGGATTTGGCTGACGAAATGGGACAAAGTAAAAGCCCATGATACACTCATAGACTGATGCACCGGAAGAGAGTGACCTCTGAACTGCATGACAGTTATTTCCGCTTGATGACGATCAAACATGCCATTCCAAAGATTGAGTGGGCGATTGAGTGGGTGATTGAACTATTATATAACTCGGTGCAGACAGGAAGTCAGTGAGTTGGAGTTCAGACGAGTTGAATATCAAACGAATTAGAGACGAGATGTAGTAGAGAAGGCTAAGCCCCCGGACCTCCGGTTGAGCATCAGGAGAACGAAAAAGACACAACATTGATGGCCATACGAGTGGGGGTCAATATATTGCAGTTCTGTTCGGTCTCCAACTCCCTCTCACACGCAAACGTTACAAATCAAGTGAGTGGTATATTTTTTAAAGAAGTCTTCACTCGTCTTTATTACTGTGCCATTATGATTCTGCATGTATATGTAGATGAATCTGTATATGTGTTAGCTTATGAAAATACAACATTTGTATGTATAATTTGGTCCCCGTGCCAGCCGAGTTACTGCAAGGACTCAGAACGAACCCAGTTACCGTAAACGACAGTCTTAAGCATCACAATACGACATCAACAAAAAGGACAAAGAAAAATGCTGAATGGAAAGAAGAAAAAAAGAAAAAAAAACAAGAACAAACTAGCAACAAAAAGAAGGAAAAGGAACAGACCAATGCGAAAGGAACAGAAAAAAAAAAGAGCAAAGAAACTTCAACATGCTGAATGGAAAGAAGAAAAAAAAACAAGAACAAACCAGCAACAAAAAGAGAAAAGAGAAGAAGGAAGAAAAAAGAAGGAACTGTAAGTAAATTGCTCGTTCAAAATACTTGTATCTCTCTGTCAGTTAATATTTAGGTTCGTAAAAAAAGGATTTAAATTGATTATAATGGTGAAAGCATTAGTTTTAATTACAAGGGCCTTTCTAGAAGGATAAATTGGAAATAATTCTTTTTTTAAATGTGTGATCCCTAGATAAAAATTGTGATTACTGCTATGTGTAATATTGTATCGTAGTGAGGGAGCGAAAAAGAAGGGAAAGAAAGATTACTATGGGACAGTCACTGTCCGTTTTTATGAATGAAATTTTATAATAAACAATATTTTCATTAATGAATTTATAGTAGACGGGGTCTTTGTGAGTAAAATTTCGTAGTAACTTATCAATGGTCCAGACAAGTGGTGATTGAAAATTAGAATTTCAGTCCAAGATCTGGAATCCCACATATCGGTAGTTTGTCCAAGGATTGCGCATATCTGTAGTTGAGACATTTTGGGCTGGTTTTCATGTTTTGAACTGGTGGATTGGAAGTGTTTTTTTTGTTGGAGTCTCCCTAGCATGGGATCGATATTGGGTACTGGTAGAAGCCATACCAGATTTTGTGAAGTTGGGAGAATCGATATTTTCGGCGCTGATGGAATCAGGCCGGTTTTTTATGTCTGACGAGGCAGACAGGTATTTTGTGAGTTCCCCACTGGAGTGAGGCTTTAAGGTTGTTATTGGGGGAGATATTTTGAAACAGGGTTTTGGAGATTAGGTAATTAAGATATGCGCGGAATTTTGATGATCATTGGATTTGCTGAAAAAAATATTCGCAGATTCGGATTTAGAATTGTTTTGAATCGGGAAATGTTGTTGGCTGAATTGATAAAAGTTTGGGTTGTTTAGAAAAAAAAACAACCGGGATATTTTGTGCAACGAAAGAAAAGAGTACACGTAAGCAGTTGAGAAAATTTTTTATCTTACGGAAATATTGAATGAAATTGAATAAACTGGGAAGCGAACCTATAGTTATTGTATTAAGGTAAAGACAGAGAGAGGTAGATATAAGGTTGAAAAAAAGGGACATTGAATGAGCAATTTATTATGAAAAAAATGAAAAAAAAGGAAAACAAAAACAAAAACAAAAACAAAACGGTACAGGACAATGGAAAAAGGACAGAGAAAAAAAAGAAAAAAACTTGAACATTGTTGAACACAGCATATAAAAAAAAAGAAAGAAAAGAACGAACATTTTTAAGTAAAATAGACAGTACATAGATTGAAGAAAAAAAAGAAGAAAAGAAAACTGACATTTGTGAACTGTGATAGTAATATTGTTTTGACTTGTAAAGTGAAAATTTGTGAGTTTGTTTGAGTTTAAAGGCGATATTAAAAAGATTTTTTTCCTGTTTTATATTATGAAATTTGACGAAAACCATTAACAGAGAATTTTATACTAGGTTTACTAATATCTATAATTATATTGATTCTAAATTTTTTTAGAATTTGGGTTTTTGTGGAATAGGAAATATTTTTTTAGGTTTCTGTTTTTAAGCGAATCGGTGGCTGACGCGAGATTAGGACAGAGATGTTTTGTTTTGTTTTTTTGCAGACGGCAAAAGAGATAATTATTTCAGATTGGAGTCCCAAGGATGGAATAAAGGCGTGGCCTGCTCCAATATTTTGTGGATGATGTCTGAGTCTGTCAGTCACGATGATATTTTGGATTTGTGCGTGATTTGGCGAAGCGAAACGAATCTGGGAAAGGCGATTTGCCTATATATTGGTAGCCATGGGGGTTCCTGATTAAACTGAAAAGAAACCCAGTTAGGGTATAATCAGGTAAAGCATGTTCCTCAAGGCCTTACAAACCAATGGGCATGGAAACAGAAACTTAATAATGAAAAAAAAAGGGTAACACATTGCTAAATAAAATTTTTTCGTTGTCTATTTTAGGTGGTTTACTGCATGCGTGTCAGATTGTGATACATTCGGATGTATTGTGATACTTTGTTTTGGGCCATGATTTTTGTAGTTTATGTGGAATGCTTCGGGCCTTGAAGATATTGTGCTTTAGTTTATGGAATTCTCTGGTTACTCCAGGTAGGAACATGTTGAGCAAAGACCTGGAGTGTGGTCATGAGGGATCCAGGCGAAATGTATTGCTGGAATCACCAGGGTCACTAAGTTTGTGACCAGGATCTGGAACAAGAGTATGATCCTTTTAGGTTTTTGAAATCTTCAAGGGATTATAGAGGGCCCGTTGTCTTAGGAGGATAAAAGATGCATCCGTATTGTACCTTGATGCACGCACGTCAAGATGGCCAACCATGCAAAAATAGTAAAACAAATTTAGATAATAATTAGCCGGGCAAGTGTTACATAAGGAGAAGGTCACCTCCTAAGTAAGATTTTGTTTATTGTGGTTCAAGTAATTTCTTTTTGTGTCTTCAGCCATTATTTTCCTTGTAAATTATTCTGTAAAATATGCGTGTGAGGTTGATGGAGACAAACGTGAAGAAGGGGTGATTGTTGTATACTGAACTTCGACCCGGCCAAACATGCCATTCCAAAGTGATGCACCGGAAGAAAGTGACACATTCCAATGGCCAGTAATCGAAAGAAATCGCGTAGGCGCATTTGGCTGACGAAATGGGACAAGGTAAAAGCCGATGATACACTCATAGACTGATGCACCGGAAGAGAGTGACCTCTGAACTGCATGACAGTTATTTCCGCTTGATGACGATCAAACATGCCATTCCAAAGATTGAGTGGACGATTGAGTGGGTGATTGAACTATTATATAACTCGGTGCAGACAGGACGTCAGTGAGTTGGAGTTCAGACGAGTTGAATATCAGACGAATTAGAGACGAGATGTAGTAGAGAAAGCCAGCAGAAAGCTGAGCCCCCGGGCCTCCGGTTGAGCATCAGGAGAACGAAAAAGACACAACGTTGATGGCCATACGAGTGGGGGTCAATATATTGCAGTTCTGTTCGGTCTCCAACTCCCTCTCACACGCAAACGTTACAAATCGTGAGAGGTATATTTTTTAAAAAAGTTTTCACTCGTCTGTTATTCATTGTGTCAGGTTGTATTCAGCATATATATGTATATATGTATAGTTGTATTATATGAGTATACAACATGGTTTCATTTTGATTAAAACACATGAACTCTCTGATAAAAAAGATTGTCACATTTTTGTTCAACAAAAAAACTTTTTTTTAATCGAAAGATTGCAAAGTTGAGAAGGGAACTCTTCTGTTTCTCATGAGATGTCCTTTACTGCACTCACAGTGTGAACATCGTGAGTCATTTCACAAGAAACTGAATAATGCATTTAATGTACAGCAGGAATTTTCTGTATTTTATTGACGACGAAGGGAAAACTAACAATTTTTTCCGGATCTGCGAAGAGAAACAACAATTAAGAAAAATATATATCACATAGATTTATTCTATTTTGTTAACAACGTCAAATCATTGCTGGTTCTGTCCTTTTTGAGAGAGAGGATTGTACCAAAAATATGATGAATTGAAATCATTTAATCCTGTATAAACAAATTAGATTCTGCTTATCTAAAACATTATCGACAAAGTATTTGTTAACTAATCTTAGGTTAAACATATCTATATATATAAACAGAATTTGGCTTTAAATAATCTATAAAGGTTGATATGCCAAAAAAACCAAACAGCCGAACTAACTATTGCTGCTCTCAACAAAATATTTCCGTAAATCTGTTCAAACAATTTTTACAGACAAACCATTTCGCAACCAATTTCGTAACGAAAAAAAAAATGGCTTCACACAAAAAATGGCGAAAAGCAAGCAATATGCTACAGAAACACTGATGCTGTCAATACATATGATCAAGAACTTTTTACAAATACACCTTCTCAAGCCGAAAGTCTATTGCAGAGCCTGGAGTAGGCAGCAAGAGGCATCGTTCTCTATGTGAACTCAGATGAAAGAGTTCATGCTTTTTAAACAAAATGGTGCCAGCTTTACATTAAATGATCAAATTAGTAGACATGTTCATATACTTCGGTAGCAATATCTCATCTTTGAAAGTGATTTCAGAAAACGTTTAGGAAAGGTACGAAATTCTATCTGGAAAACAGGAATTTTCCCCACCTGTAGCAGTGTCATTACTACTGTATGGCAAGATGAACTTTAAAGAAACACCTGGAGAAAACGCTACGTGAGAACTATACAAGAATGCTGCGTTCTGTTTTGAACAAATCCTGGAAGCAGAACCCTACAAAATGGCAGCTGTTCAGCCGCTTACTTCCCATCTCACAAACAATGCAAAAAAGGCGAACAAGACATGCTGCTGAATACTGCTGGAGAAGTGAGGACGAATTCATAAGCGACGTTCTCCAATGGACTCATGCACACGGTAAAACGCGTGTTGACCGACCAGTAAAATTTGACATTCATAAACTTTGTGCTGACATTGGGTTCCGTCAAGAGGATTTGCCATTAGCGATGACTGATCGGGACGAATGGTGAGATAGAGTTAAAGGAATCCCTGCTATCATCTAGCCTTGAAGATGATGACAACTCAGGTTGTTGGCCACTGGTTTTGCGGTTTTAAGGCTTTACACGTCGAATTTGTTGTTATGATTTGAATTACTATGTCAACTCGTTATTCAGACTTCCAATACAGACATTCTTGAAGACAAAGACTTTCTTTAAAACATACAATTTACCCTACATTTGATTTTAGAAAAGTTGGTTAGTTAGGTCAGTAAGATTTTATGGCATATCAACTCTTATATGTTATTTAATGCCAAATGTTTTTACATCTATTAAATATGATTTGTAAACACATTTTATAGATAACATTTTTAAAAGACACTGAACTCATTTTTTTCATATAGTTAAATGGTTTCAAATATTGCTATGTAACAGTAACAATTCTTTTTAACATCTGTCATTCGTTTGCACATATTTAAGATTTGTAATTTCATTTTTAAATTTCATTTTTAAAATTAATGGGGTTTTTTGCTCATAGTATTGCTACCGCTTCTAGACTGTTAAATGGTTTTAATCATAACTATCAAACTCTAATATTTCTATTTAATATTGATCATTTGTTTGCACACATTGAAATATTGCTGTTTAACACTGGTTATTCCATTGAACACTATTCATTGATTTGCACACAGTTAAATGGTTCCAAGTACTGCTATGTCATACCAATAATTCAATTTTGCATTCGGTTAAACCGTTCCGAGTATTGCTATATAATATTAATTATATTTCTTCTGAAACTCTGGGAAGAGTGGAATATCCGTTCAGTGTCATTACACGCAGGTCAAATGGAACCGGAGGGGTAATAGCTATTGGGATCCCATCTATGGTGAGAAAAATGGCAAGGAATTGTTCCTCTTTTAACTGTCCTGTCGGTAGGGTTTAAAATTGGTTGATTGTATCCCTTGCAAAGGAGTGAAACCCACACAAAAAGGGATTTCCTGAGTATGAGACTAAACTCTATTTAATGATGAGGCCCAATTTTTGCAGCTCAAGAAAGAATGGGCTACTCGTTCTAAGACGCTGGAACCTAAGTGGTTGTATTTGTTAATGTCAAATTTATGGGTCAAATAGATCCGTTAAAATCATAAGATATAGTCAAGTGGGCTTGGACAGTTGAATACACTGACTGCTTCTGTGCAGAGGGATGAGACTCTCCAACGAGTATCTTGGCGGCGCAGTCGGCTTGAACAGTAGAATACACCGTCTACTTCTTTGTAGAGGGCTAAGACTCCCCTAACAAGTGTCCTGGATATAACACTTAACAATCTGATGGTGAGGCTCTAGTAATGTTGGAGCTTTGGAGAATGTAGAGTACCCCTTTATTGCCATCGCTCCCAGGTCCACTCTGGCTCGGAGTGGTAGCCCCTGAAAGGATCTATGGGTCAAATAGACATTTTAAACTGAGTGCAAACAAATGACCTGTGTAAAATTGACTTGTTAGAAATAGAACTGTTTGATCATTTAACTGTGTAAACAAATGACAACGAGGATATTTTTTTCACACAGAAATTTGACAACACTCGGACGTGTGGATGAATTCTACGTTGAGTCGGGAAACATTTCGACTTACCCGGACTGCGTGGAACTGTTTTTTCTTATCAAATGATATTGCACATGGCACTCAAACAGAGAGAAAATGCAAAGCAATTTTGCTTAGCACTATCGGAGAAAAGACGTACAGAGTCTTGGAAGATTTATGTGCACCTCAAAAACCAAGTAAAAAGTCTTTTGAGGAAATAAAACATTTGTTGAGGGAGCACTTCAAGCTAAAATACCTCGATGTTTAATTGAATTGTTAGTGATACACAGCAATACTTGAAACCATTTAACTTTGTTGACTTATGTTTGCAAACCATATATATCTAATATATATGTATAAACCGGGTTTGGCATTAAACAACCTACAATGGTTGATATGCCATAAAACCCAACTAAACAAAAACCGAGTAAGAAGTCTTTTGAGGAAATAAAACATTTCTTGAGGGAGCACTTCAAGCTAAAATATCTCGATGTTTAATCGAATGACTTATGCCTACAAACCATATATATATAGATATATAACCATTACACCACGGGCACCTCGACAATGGTTGATATGCCATAAAACCCAACTAAACAACCAACATAAGTGTTAGATAGGATTGTATGCAAGCCCTCCTTCCAAAAGACAGAAATACTTCTTGAGAAGCCCGGGCTGTAATGGTTATAGTTGTAGGAAATGGACACGGCGACACGGGTTCAAATCCTGGACGAGACTGATAGCATTTCACATAGTACTACTACCCTTGGGAAATGTATGAATCCAATTATTCTCCCTCCAACTATGGGTAAATAGTAGGGCAGACTAGGTTCATCAGCCTTGATGAGGCAACTAGTCTAGGAGAAGGAAAACTCTGAATTCAAACATGTTAAACTCCGCTTAAAAATTGACCTTGCGTCATATCCTGCCCGAGCGGAGGGGTTGGGTAAATATGAAAATACTTCTTGAGAAGCATCTTCACAAAAAAATGAACGTACAATGAACCAGACACCCTAACCTCCAAGCATAAGCAAACTATAGATGAGTTGACTTGCCCTTTAAATCAACCAACCTTTCTTTAAAGCGTCCAAGATTGACCCTACATTCTATTCAAGAAAAGTTGGAGACAATATTTCTCCGTTTAATAATGCTTATTCTCTAAGAAAATAATATCGCTATAATCCATTTGATGGTCGTAGTTATTGTGCAAAATCAGAACCTCTGGATATTTAGACTATCTTTATTATGATTATGTTTTCTATTGTGTGAATTTTATATTTTCTAAGCTCACAGCGAACTAGAATATCGAAATGTATGAGATATATTCGACCTCCAACTAAATCAAATTTGATACAAGGTCATTTTATACTGTGGGCCCTCCCACGAATCGAGACACATACGTGGCCATCACAAACAAATGCCTAATTCCCACGGCATTCCCCATTTGAGGACGCCTCAGGCGCTTAACAATTGACTCAGCCCTTCTAAGAAGGTATTGCTTAGAATTGAGGGAAGGTTCCCCGGGTCCGGGTGATTAACTTTAACCCACTCAGCGTGAAAGGCAAATGGGCTCGCACTAGAGCAGTTTATATTGAATTATATAATGTCTACTGAAAAAGATGACCGGAGAGAAGACAATTTCCCTTTCGTTCAATTACAACATAAATTTTTACTTGATATTTGAATTTTAAGGCTGAAATAAAATCTTATATAATCACAAACCTCACACTTTAAAGACAGAAAAGAATAACTATATCAACCGAAAGTCAAGATCTTTTTTGAAAATTTATTAAAAGATTTACTTGTTTTTTAGATTGGTTAAATTGATTTAATCTTAATTTATTCATTTATTAATCTATTTTGATAACTGATGAAATTCATAGCATTAATAACTTTAATTAAGTTTACTTGGGTTTTGTTTATCAGTACAAAATGTTTTACACAAAATATTCCCGGTTAATTCTATTTAGTGAGTGACTTGATTAATCAAGTTTCCAATCCAGACTTCCAAGGGAGAATTTTTTTCTTTATAGCAAAAAGGACTGACATTACGTTCTCCTTTAGAAAAGTTAGTGACTATATCATTAGGTTATATGCAAAGGTAAAATATGGACAGTAGTTGACAGGTTATCGATACTATTACTAATGCAGACTAAGCAAATGGCTAAGCACTTCTTGAAAATATCTTTTCCCCAAGTCGAATCTCAGCAGGATAACTTGGAGCATGCAATAAGTGGCATTGGCCTCGACGTGAACTGTCGTCTGATCAAGCAGTGTCGCCATTTCATCAATGACTCAACTAGAGCGCATGCGTCGGTTTCAATTGCTTTGTACCGTCGTTCTGACTTGGAAAGAGCTCTGGAGTTGACAACTACAAGATGTTCATATTGTCTTAAAGACATAACATTGCACAGAGTTCACTCTGTTCTGTTTTAATAATTTACTAAGATTTTTCCTTAGATTTGGCACAAGACTGTAAGAATGAGAATCTATTTTTGTTTTAGCACCATCAGATGCAGTATAGTATCATACTCAGAACAGCCCTTTTGGGAAACTTATTTCTCTTTAAGGGATATAGTTACCTTTTTCTAACCTCTACCATCAGAACTAGAGCCTCACTATCATATGTAGTTTAGTGTCATACCCAGAACAGTCCTTTTCGGAACTCCATATGAGGCTCTTTTTCTCATGGCAGTGGTTAGAATAAGCTGTATTCCATACAGAGGAGAAAGACTCCTCCAAAAAAGTCTGTTCTGGATATGACTCTAAACAGCATCTTATGGTGAGGCTCCTCTTTTGATGGTACAGGTTAGAATACGGTGACTGCATTCCCTACAGAGGAATGAGAACCCTAAAACGGCTGTAAAGTGAATATGACACTAAACTCTGTCAGTTGCCCAGTTGGCTGGAACTTTAGAATACACACCCCCAACGAATGTCCTAGATATTACCCTAGACAATCTGATGGTGAGGCTCCAGTAATGATGGAGATTTGGGAAATGCCATTGCTCCCAGGTCCACTCTGGCCCGGAGTGGTAGCACCTGATAAGGTCTTATTTATGAGTCAAATAGAACTAAACTGTGTACTTATGCTAAGCTGAACTGCTTTAAATAGAACTGTTTTGACACTTAAACTGCGTACTTATGCTAAACTGAATTGTTTGAATTGGAACTGTTTTGACATTGAAACTGTAGTTATGCAAAACTGAATTGTTTGAAACTGAACTGTTTATTTGTAAGGTTGATAAGCCATAAACCCAAACAAACAAACAAATAAGCTCTAGTTCTGGAGATCTGTGAAGTGTTTTGTACTCCTTCATTATCATCACCTGAGGTCCTCTTTGACCCGGGGTAGTATCACCGCTTCTGGTCCTATCTATGGATCCAATAAATATGTTTTACAAATTATTATTTTATAGGAATACTTAAGCCCTAAGTGCAGTCAAAAAATTTAACTGGTCTAGTAGACCAGCATCATTTTAGAATAAAACTTCAAAATAAAATGGCCAATACGATTCACTCGACTTATCTTATTTCTATCTTTATGGTTTGATGTTAGTGATAATATGAGATTCCAATAAAATCTTTAAAATCTGGCCACCAATAAAAATTGTTACCTTGAATGAAAAAGACTCTTTAAAAGTTTAAGCCTTTTTAAACCTCCAGTCATTCTTTTCAGTTGACGAAATACAAATTATTTTTTGTCTTTTTTTCTCTTCCTGAAAACATAGGAAATATAGAATTCATCCATTAGAAGTTACCATAATATAAGATATTCAATGGTTTTTACCTTTCACAACCATCATCAAATTGTATATATCGATAATATTTTAATTTACCCTTATTCAATAACGAAAAGAAATCGCGTCTCTACATTTTCTAAAAGATTATGTAGTGTTCCTCTCAGGCACTTTAAAAAAGATAAATTTTCCTTCATAAAATTCTCATTTGGAATAACGAGATAGCAAAGCAAATGAAATTATGAACAACTCCAAGTACAAAGATATAGCACGATAATTATGTTAAAGATTTTATAAATTCGTCCATACATAAATGTACATGAAGTTGAGTGTATTGACCAGAATACAAATAATCTATTAACCTTCTCTCAACAAATATTCGGGCACCTCGGGTGGTGTAATGGTTAGCAAGGTAGACTAGCAAACCTACACGAGTGAGTTCGATTCTCATTGGGTGCCCAATTCATGCGGCCTTGTGCTACATCTAAGCAAAAAAAGCTTAGTAAATTACCTCTCTCAACAAATATTCAGGATTTTAAAAAATAAGGTACAAGAATTCAATATATTATTTCTATATAAAATTCTCTCTTCAATGACCAGTTTATTGCTTGAAAAGGTTCTAAGGATTTTATTAGTACCCTCTTTCTTTCTTTCTTTCAATCGACAGTTCTTCTCTTTATGCAATTACTTTCTTTCTTTCTATTATTACTCTCTTTCAACTAAAGAACCTTTCATTCTTTCTTTCTTTCTTTCTATCTTTCTTTCTTTCTTTCTTTCTTTCTACTGTTACTTTCTTTATGCTATTACTCTCTTTTTATTACTTTTATTACTCTTTCTATTAATATTCTATTTCTACTACAGCACTCTTTCCTTCTTCCTTTCTTTCCTTCTTTCTTTCTTTCTTTCTTTCTACTGTTACTTTCTTTATGCTATTACTCTCTTTTTATTACTTTTATTACTCTTTCTATTATTACTCTCTTTATACTACAGCTCTCTTTCCTTCTTTCTTTCTTTCCTTCTTTCTTTCTTTCTGTCTTTCTACGGTTACTTTTTCATGCTATTGCTCTCTTGTATTCTTCTATCACTCTTTCCCTATCTTTCTATTATCACTCTCTTTCTACTATTACACCCTTTCTCTTTTTTACTTTTACTCACTTCCTCTCTTTCTATTATTTCTTTTTTTCTACAATTACTCTCTTCCTCTCCTTATATTATTACCCTCTTTATGCTTCCCCCTTTCTATGATTACTTTCTTTTTACTATTATTCTATCTCTTTTTCTATTAAGACTCTCTTTCTCTTTTTCTGTTATTACATTTTATACTAATACTCCCTTTGTATTTTTCTTTTATACTCTCTTTTCGAAAATTATTCTCTCTCTCTCTCTCCCTCTCTCTCTCTCTCTCTCTCTCTCTCTCTCTCTCTCTGCTTCTATTATTACGCACTTTATACTAATACATTCTTACTCCCTTTCTATCATTTCTCTCTTCATACTATTACTCTCTTTCTTTCCTTTTTTTATCACTCTCTTTATACCATTATGTCAATGTTTTTACCAAGCTTAGAAATCATCAAATGATACATATCGAAAATATTCCTGGTAAATCAGCCTTATTCAATAATAAAGAACTAATCTCGTCTCTACATTTTCTAAAAGATAATGTTCTTCTCATGTGCTTTAAAGAAATTATCATTTGGAATAACGAGATGGCAAAGCAAATAAAATTATCCTCAATCTCAGATACAATGATATAACTTATGATAATTATGGTAAAGGTTTTATGATTTCGCCTTCACGTAAATATACATAAAGGTGAGGTTATATATATCCTAGGAAATATAGTCTAAGAATTTGACTAAATGGGAATCATTCCAGGGAATATGTACTCTTTATTTTATAAAAGAGAATTTTCGACGGATGCTCAATACAAACGGATATCAAATACATAAATATTTTAATATAAATATATATTGAAACGCAGAGCAAAACAATTTTTATGATTGAAACAATAGAGAATTCGTTTCAATTTTGTAAGTCCATAATAAATTCATTTCGAAACGCAGGTGTTATCGAGACCTCGTCAGATGGAACACATTGGATCGGAATGAATTCGTTTTCGTGAATTGAATTACCAGAAAATCTGCCGAACACCTAAACAAGATAAACGGGAACACTAGACAGCTGTTTCGACCTTACAAGGTCCCATCAGCTCGGAATCCAGTAATCTCCAACACTGGAGATCGAACCAGCAACCACAGACTGCAGTGCTGAAACTCTACAACTGAGCCACCAATTCATGCCGGACGCAAGTGACACCAAATCAACTACTCATTCAATTCACAATATTAATTCCTCTACTTAAAAATAAAAGGAATAAGTACTTGAATTCTTTTTCGTCTCAATTCTAAGAAAGAACTGTGAAAATCATATATATATATATAGTTTCTCTTTCTCTTTTTCCCTTTCTCTCTCTTCCTCTCTCTCTCTCTCTCTCTCTCTATCTATCTATTTATCTATATATATATATATATATATATATATATATATATATATATATGTCTTGTGACCAATCTAAGGAAAAATCTTAGTTAATTATTAAAACAGAAGAGAGTGAACTCTGTGCACATAAGTTGGGTGTGACATAATGACACTTAGCAGCTTTGAATTTAGAGTTTTCCTTCTTCTAGACTGGTTGATGTACCAAGTTTAGATAGCCCTGTCTACTCTATAATTTTCCCATAGCTAGATGAAGAATATATGAATTAATACTCCTCCGAAGGGTGTGAGCGCTATGTTAAATTTAATTAGCCTCATCCAAGATTTGAACTAGGGTAGCTGAAGCCATGGTCTACGATGATAACAGTTAAACTATGATCTCCTCCTTGCATAGATCTCTCTCTCTCTCTCTCTCTCTCTCTCTCTCTCTCTCTCTCTCTCTCTCTTTATATATATATATATATATATATATATATGCATATTCTTGGTCCAGTTAAACCGGAGTTGGGAGTAATTCCATCAGGACAAGAAATTATTCATGAATGAATATTTGAATTTTCCTGGTAAAGAGCTCAATGTACCAATAATACAGAGCAATAATTTCTTTAAGAAAAAACAACGAAACCGGTCACAAAGGATTATAAATTTATTTCCATCCTGTTACGCATTTTTGAAATTTCCAAAAACACGAAAAAATTAACAGGACTTCTTCAGATCTTTTTGATAAAAAAACTTAAAAAGATCTGAAGAAGTCCTGTTAATTTTTTTTCGTATTTTTGGAAATTTCAAAAATGCGTAACAGGATGGAAATAAATTTATAATCTTTTGTGACCGGTTTCGTTGTTTTTTCTTAAAGATATATATATGCATATATATATATATATGTGTGTGTGTGTGTGTGTGTGTGTGTGTGTGTGTGTGTGTGTGTGTGTGTGTGTGTGTGTGTGTGTGTGTGTTTCTCTACGAAAAAATATTGGATTAGCACACTTACATGATGATTGATGAAATTTTTATTTTGCAGTATATAGTAATAACAGATAAGATGCAAAATATGTTTGTCTTTCATGACTCAACATTCTGGCTTTATAGGATATTCCTTATTGAGATTAACTGTAAAATTCTTACCAATCCGAACAGAGAATATATAATGGTATCATACAATGAGGAAGAAAAATGTATTGAATGATCTTGCATTCTGCAATCTTAAAACAAATACTTGCAGAAACCTTTAAATGCAAATTAGTTAATAGTTAAAAGACACTTCTTGGAGAGCACAACAAGTGGTTAGGCACACCTCATTAAAAGGAAGGATGACTTTAACAAAAGAAGTCTGTTGAAACAATGAAAAGGATCATAAATGTCATTCAAGATGGCAATTCACAGTTTAGTGGGGAGAAAGATATTGGTTGTTCCCAACTAGCTGTGTCTGAACTTTAGATTAGGTCACGGTATCTGGTTTAATGACATATCAACTCTTTATATTTATTTAATGCACAAACGCTTTATATATATATATATATATACTCGACCGACTAATTGCCCAGTCAGCTGGGGCTGTAGAATACACTGACTGCACCTCTGCAGAGGGGTAAGGCCCCCACTAATGAGTGTCCTGGATATGACACTAAACAAACTGATGGTGAGGTTCCAGCAGTGCTGGAGCTTTGGGGAATGCGGAGTACGCCTTCATTGCCATCGCTCCCAGGTCCACTCTGGCCTGGAGTGGTAGCACCTGTTAAGGCCCTATCTATGGGTTAAATAGAACTAACTGCATACTTATGCTAAAATGAATTGAATAAACTGAATAGCTTGAAATAGAAACGTTTTTGACAATTAAACCGTACTTACACATAAAATGCGTGCTTATGCTTATCTGAATAATTTCAAATAGAACTGTTTTTCGACATTAAAACTGTATTTACACTTAACTGAAGTATTACATTTAACTGCTTGAATAGTTTGAAATGGAAATTTTTTTGACAATTAAACTGTGTACTTATGCTAAACTGAACTGTTTTCAATAGAACAGATTATTTACATAAAAATTGATTTGGCGTTAAATAACCTACAAAGGTTGATATGCCATAAAACCAAACAAACAAACCAATCGACCGACTAATAATTTGGACCCAGCATTAACTGTTTTTTTGAGTTCATAATAAAGACTAATTTTGATATTGATCTTAAAGTTCAAAGTTAACAACCTAAGAATATGTAAGAGTTAGTAACATATTTACTAGGTGCGTGGGAATCACTTCCTCAAACATACTTTTACAAGTTACTTGAAAGGATTATAAGAATTTGCCCTGCAGTAATAAATGCTCGCAGTGGAAAAGAATGTATAAATTTGCTTTAATTCAAACCATAATTATATTGCATTCATTTTTATTTAAATGGGTGCATAATGACATGCAAACAGAGGAAAAAAATTCATTTCTTTAAAGACATGAAACTTTATTCATTATTTATTTTAGAGAAAAAATCAATGCTGATCCAAACTTTTGGTCGGTATTACACGTATATATATATATATATATATATAAGTTGTTGGCAATTTATTTTTTGGTAACTTTATTTTTAGATGAGCTTGAGCTCTCTTATTTCCACACAGTTACATGGTTTCAAGTAGTATTATTTTACTGTAATTGTTCAATATTGATCATTTGTTAGCATACGGTTACATGGTTTCAAGTAATGTTATCTAACTGTAATTGGTCAATATTGATCCTTCGTTTACACAGTTAAATGGCTTCAAATATTGCTATTTAACATTAGTAATTCTATTTATCAAGTATTCCTATCACAAAATCAGATAGATAAGATTAGAGACTCGGTGGAAGATAGGCAATCTAGGATAGCCTGGCAAACGATAAACGAAGTGAGTAGAAGGAAGAGCACAGCCAAAGCTAAATTGAAAGCTACAAACCAACTAGAAAGAATAAAACTGTGGAAACGGCATTTCGAAAATCTACAAGGAAACCCACCGAAAGTTACGCAGGAACCTATCACTAGAATTATCAATAATCAATTGGACATTAAACGAGGTCCGTTCTTAGAAAAATTAAAAATAGGAAAGCTGCAGGGCTGGACGAGATTCCCCCAGAAGTATGGAAGACCAGACAATTCGACGACATACTGTTCCGACACTGCGTCGCAGTCTATAATCAAAATCCGATAGACAGATGGATGAAGGGATGCATCCTCCCTTTCCCTAAAAAGGGTGACCTCGGATTAGTCAAGAACTACCGATGTATAACACTTACATCCATAGCAAATTTACAATACCCTACTACGAAACCGCATAGAACCCAAAATCGACAACATCCTTAGGAAAAACCAAAACGGCTTCCGAAAAAATACATCCACGACCTCATAAATATTGACCATCTGTTAAATCCTTGAAGGCGCACGGGCAAAAAGCCTACAGGCGTCATTACTATTTGTCGACTTTACGAAGACCTTCGATTCCATTCACAGAGGGAAGATGGAACAAATCCTACTAGCATACGGCTTTCCAAAAGAAACCGTAGCAGCAATAATGATTCTCTACAGAAACACCAAAGTGAAAGTATGATCACCGGATGGAGACACAGAATATTTCGACATTGTAGCAGGAGTACTAGAAGGGGACACGCTAGCCTCATACCTCTTTATCATCTGTCTAGACTACGTGCTTAGATCTTCGATTGATAAAATCGAGCTGAAAAAGAAAAGAAGCAGAATGTACCCCGCAAAAACAATTACCGACGCCGACTACGCCGATGACATAGCGTTACTGGCGAATACACCCAACCAAGCCGAAACAATATTGCATAGTTTTGAACGAACCTCCACAGGCATTGGCCTGCATGTCAATGCACACAAAACAGAATATATGTGCTATAATCAAACACGTGACATTTCGACACTAGACGGAACCTCACTGAAACTGGTAGACAAATTAACCTACCTAGGAAGCAGCGTCTCATCAACCAAAAAAGACATCGTCTCATCAACCAAAAAAGACATCGACACACGGCTAACGAAGGCATGGACTGCTATCGATAGGCTTTCGATCATATGGAAATCAGACCTGACTGATAAAATGAAACGCAGTTTCTTCCAAGCAGCGGTCGTGTTATATGGATGCACTACTTGGACGCTAACTAAACGGCTGGAGAAAAAGCTAGACGGCAATTACACAAGAATGTTGCAAGCAATACAGAACACGTCCTGGCAGCAACACCCCACAAGGCACCAACTATACGGCCACCTGCCTCCCATCACGAAAACTATCCAAGTTAAACGAACCAGACATGCAGGACACTGCTGGAGAAGCAAGGACGAGCTCATAAATGATGTACTCCTATGGACCCCCCTCGTATGGCCAAGCAAAAGCAGGACGACCTGCTCGAACATACATACATATGTGAGGATACGGGATGTAGCCCTGAAGACCTGCCAGAGGCTATGAACGATAGGGAGAATTGGCGAAAATGGTCAGGGATATCTGTGTTAGCGGCACGACATGATGATGATGATGAATGTTAGTAATCTCTCGTAAAAGATTGAACAGTCTTATTTAACCTGTAGATGGAACTCTAACAGGTACTCCCAATCCGAGTCAGAGTGGTTCCGGGAGTAAGAGCAATGGAAAGGTATTTCACATTCCCCAAAGCTCCAGGCCTGGAGCCTCATCATCAGATGCTTTTGTGTCATGCCCAGGACACTCATTGTATGGGTATTAGCTTCTGCGTATTCTACCAGTCCCAATGACAAGGTGTCTAAACTTCAGTTGCAAATATGATGGAAATTGGTTGGTTAAAAAGGAAAACATACGGGTCGATCACGAAAGATGGGATAAACCTGAAAGCGATATGCTTTGAAAATAGAATATTTACAAGGAAACAAATGAAAAAACAAATGGATCAAACTTGGAATCGATATTCGTGAGAAACTCTAAGAAATCGGCTAAATCAAATGGGATTTACATACTGAAAAACCATCTCTAACTCATAAACACAAGTAAGTGTAGTAAAGAGAAATGATAATGGTGTGTAGATTATTGGAATAAAGTGATATTCCATGATGAATCAAGAATCTGCATTGAACAAGTTGACGATGCTGGAACTTTTGTCTGGTGCTGTTCCAGTGAAACAAATAAAGATGACTGCCTGAAGAAAAAAGGACATTTCCAAAGTCATTCATGATATGGGGTTACGTTTCATTTAAAAGACCAGGGGTGGTGGTAATCCTTGCCTTAACAATCTATATACATGTCTACATTATAATCCTTGATAGTCTCCTCTCTCTTTTTTGATAGAAAATTGATTTGGTGATGATGAAATCACTTTTCAGAATGATAATGCATCTTGTCACTGTGGGAAATAAACTTTTCTTCGGGAAAGGCATATAAAATCAATAACCTGGACAACGAAAAGTTCAGATCTAAATACAATTGAAAATTTAAGGTAGATTTTGTTTTTCAAATGATCCATCTGAAGACTAAATTCAACGAAGATATATTAACTCCCAGTTGAGAAGGTTGGTTGGTTGGGTTTTTTATGGCATATCAACCTTTGTATGTTATTCAAAACCAAATCTATTTTTATGCAAATTTATTTTTATGCTATTTCAAATGTATTTTTTATGCTATTTCAAACAATTCAGTTTAGTATGAGTACACAGTTTGTCAAAAACATTTCTATTTCAAGGTATTCAATTTATTCATACAGTTCTAATTCAGTTTAGTTTAAGTGCAGAAGTTCTATATTAAAAAATTCACTTTAGTGTAAGTACAGTTTCAATGTCAAAACAGTTCCATTTCAAACAATTCAGTTTAGCATAAGTAAGCAGTATGAATTTAAGTACACTGTTTAATTGCCAAAACCACGGCTTTGTTCTATTTAACCCATAGATAGGACCCTTATCAGATGCTACCATTCCGAGCCAGAGTGTACCTGGGAGCAATGGCAATGAAGAGGTACTCCGCATTCCCCATAGCTCCAGCATTACTGAAACCTCACCATCAGATTGTTTAGTGTCATATGCAGGACACTCGTTGTGGGGGGAGTCTTACCCCTCAGCAGAGAAGCAGCCTGTATATTCTATAGCCCTTGCCGACTGGGAAAGAGAAAGTTGGAACAACTTTGATAAAGAATATTGCTTTTGATTAGTGAAATCCATACCTGAAAGAATTAAGGCCGTCATGAAATCTTTAGGAAGGGGCAATTAAGTATTAATTCTATTTATTTTTTTGCCATTGAATTGCATATTTTTTCTCAATATTGGCTTGTTCTATATTTTTCTCTACATTGTTTGGGGAAAAGATTACAACAATAATTTGAATATTTTAATATTGTTGGTTTAAGGTATATTCTATGACGTCAGAATGTTCACTTATAAAAGAAAAATGTCTAACATCTTACCTGTTATTAGTCAATTTACTGCTAAATAAAAAATCTACTAATTCCATAATTTTTGACAGGCAGTATATATATATATACATATATATATATATATATATATATGTGTGTGTGTGTGTGTGTGTGAATATTAAGTGAATCTGATGTGTGTTAGAATGTAGTTATCCTTATATGTATTGTATTCATCAGACTTCTTTTAGCTAATCAGTGTGCGTAAATATTTGGACGGTGAGCAGCCATGATGTAGAGATGTATTTTGTGAATTTGCTGTTGATGGAATAAGGATTTGTTGGTTGATAATTTTCTATTAAGCCTTTTTCTTTTATTTGAAACAATGAGTAATTATGTGTCTGGGAGATTAGTATTATTTTTGAATATCAGTTTGCTGCACTCGTAAAGATGTTTCGATGCTTAATGTTTTTTTGTTATCCGATAATCTAATATCTCTTTTATGTTGAGAAACTCTGTTATTCTGTGTTGAGAACATCCTATATAAATTTGTTTGCAGTCTGTACACTAAATTAAGTAAACAACATTTTAGAATTACATTTCTAAATAAATGTGGTTACTGGGGGTTTTGAAATGTTGTGGGAGTCTTACCCATCTCACCATAATGGACTTTTCTCACCGTTATTAGTACTGAGAGATTTCGCTGCCAGGGGGCAGATCAATATCGGTGTTATTCGAACAGTACGAGACTTCTTACCTTTTCTATGTAACTCTATCTTTCTTGTCTAATATAATCTGTTATTTAATATCAATGTTAGCGTTTTCATAAGTGACCCTTTCCGGGGCCACGAAAAATGTAAAGGGTTTTCCTCATATAACTAGCTTACATAAACCACCTCTCTAATTTTTGCATTTTGAGACATTATACGTCTGTAAGATAATTAGAGACTCCGCTTGATTGTTTTAATAGTCGGCCACAGGTCGGTGGAAAGGAAAGGAAAGGGACATATATGAGAAAAAGAATCGAGGCAAGTAAAGAGACAGAGAGACAGAGGGGCCATATGTGAGAAATGAATGGGAAAGTCTAGATCGGGATAGTAGCAGAAGTCCAGGTTAAAAATAGAAACGCATCAGCAGCAAATCGGTGGTGTATTCTAATTAGCTGGGAGAAACTCAAACGAGTGGATGTGGGATAGAAAAAAGGAAAAAGATCAATTAGGGATGAGACGCGTCGATGTAAAGACGACAGTTGAACACTAGCCCCGACGATGTGAAGACAGCTGAAAATTACGGCTCCTATTTTAGATGAGCTCATGCGAAGGGATCTCACACCCAGACGAAATCAGCGAGCAAGCACGTGTTATAACCCCAACAGAAAACCAGAAAGATAATTCAAGTCCTGTGTCTGCGCTTTTTCTTCTCCCGACGTTTTATTTCTCTCTATTAAACTAAAGAGGTTGATTCAGTTCATGCTCTGTTTCTCTCTTCTCAACGACTACTAAGAGGAGTAGTAATGAACTAAGACGGGTTTTTTGTGGGTTCGTCACTTCTTCCTTTAATCAAAGCGTCGGTTACAACATAGGTTCGATTGACACTTAAGACGTAGTACTACACTTATTAGAATCGTTGTGGTACAAATGACTATGTGGTGCCGTATTGCTGCAAGGGCCTACCGGGAACCATGGAGATGAAAGCGTCTTGTGGCATAGTAGTTATATAAACGTCTATTTGAACACCGTAGCGTTACAATCTTCAATTTGTGCCGTGGTAACGTTACATGTGTTCCCCAAAATTAGATGAGGTTAATGCATTTTTTCAATTCCTTGGTTGTCATTTGCTATTTTTTTTTTTTTTTTGCATCAAATCCTTTTTGAATTTTATCAATTTTTTCTTGTTATTTCCGTGGATAGTTCTAAGTTGTTCTTGTGTGTTGAAACATAGGCTGTCATTTGTTTGTTTGTTTAGGGGTTTTTTTGCGTCAGATATTTTTTTAATTCTATCAATTTTTCTTGATATTTCCGTGGATAGCTCTGGGTTGTTCTTGTGTGTTGAAATATATGCTAAGGGTTGATAGTTATATGTTCTTTAAAACATACCACTAGAATATATACGAACCGTATTTGTTCTAGTGGTATTTTTCGGCTAATTCAAATCTCTTATTTTCTAATGTTGTGGCATATCCTCTCTAATTTGAGCACAACGTAGTTCCTCTAGGCGGACCTATCGAAGGGTTTTGTGGGGGACTAGTGCTACTACTTCATGCAACTTTTGGTCTGGTGGCTCTTGTACCATATCCATGATACGGATATGTGAAATGTACATAGAATGTTCATAACATATATAGAACATAGGAATCCCGAAACACGAAAAACACTTACGACTTCTTAGTTCAGGTCCGAAATTACCTTTGAGTTAAAAGGTTTTTCGACATAAGGAGAGAGACACAATCTTTCTATGCTGGCTTTTCCATCTGCACCCCCAACACGTGTGGCACCTGTCACAAGGCCTCGGCGAGCAAGCGAAAGTCAACCGTCATCTTTCGAGGCTGGACTCAACTCACTGACTTTTTCAAATCTCCCAAAATCCTCCGCGCATGCTTCCGGTGCATGACGTCATTCACATCCCCAAGGGATTTTTATTTTGACATCTGTGAACGACACATCCTCCCTTGCGAACGCGTCAACACCTGTGCTCAAGTTTGCACCTAACTAACCCATGTGTTGAGCCGAAAGGTTCTCAGCCTAACTAAACCCAAAGGCAAGATATATAAAACGAAATCCCTCGGCCATTATATTACACTCTTAAAATAGAGGTATCGTTGGGTTTCTGTTGATTTCTGGTAAATATCTGTGACGGTTTGGCTATTTGGACTTTTAATAGGGATGTCTAAAATAATATTTCCTTAAGATTATATTCAATGTTAATTTTTATCTTAGGGTGTCGCTTTTGAAATAAGTTGTCTATATCATAAATATTACCCCATGATTTTTTTCTAAAATATAAAGCAGACATCTAAGTATCTTTTTCATTATCGAATAAAATTCAGTTTCATATAGTTACCGCATTTTTCCCTTATGTTTTTATTAAGTTTTTCCTCTAAATATGTTAAGGTCAAAGGGGCGTGTGTAATGTTCCCGGATAATATCTAATTATAAGATAATTTGTTTTCCTAATTCATGAGGATATTATCTTATGAGCTGGTAATATTAAAGGTTACTATGAATCTATACGGATCACTTTTTTTTTCTTTTTTTTTTTTTTTTGTGGTATGGAACATAAAAAGAGAATGTCATCTCTTACGAAGCCTTTAATAATAAATAAAATTGATTTTAGCTGAATATCAATTAGTTTGTTGAGTTTGTGACGCTTACTGGGCCAACTATTCTAGGTCTAAATTTAAGTTCACTGGGGAGTGTAATTTCAATGTATTCTGATCTGGCAAGAGGTTTATTAGCAGACATATAATGAGACCGTCGCAGACAATCAACTCCAATAGGTAGATCACAGACACTTGACTTGGAAATCATCAGAATCCCAACTTCTAATCGAGAAAAAAAGGAGTTATGATATTTTTATATAAGATTCCGATTTAAGATTTTCCCGCAAATAACCAAGCAGTTTAATGCCTGAAAAGGGTACTAAGATACCTGAAACACATGTGGCAAGCGGAAAATATATTCATATACGAAATAGATTCAAAAAATCACATACCAAAATTGAAAACGCTTGCGCACCTTTCTTTTTACATATATATATATATAGGAGAACAGCAAATACTCAATCTTCTTATTGCAGAGGTGGTATAAACCCTATGAATTGTAGAATTAAGTCCATTATAGAAGTTTCTTGTATTTCACATAATCTTCAGATAGAAGTGTCATAAGATTGAAACTTAACAAACGGACTCCTAATATATAGAATGAATTTCTTAAATTCTAATTGTTTTTTTGTTGTTTTTTTTTTTTGGGCGGGGGTTCTACAGTGCTCCTTCTGTAGCATATTCTGTTTTGGAGATCTGTGGTGTGAGAAGTAGTTTTCATTGCCATTACTCCCGGGTCCACTCTGTCCCGGAGTGGTAGTACATTTTATGGTCTCATCTATCGGTCAAATAGATCTGTTTAATAATTATCCATATTCGATCAGACCATGTACAAAAAGAAAACTCTTAAAAAATAACTACACTAAAATGTGCATATAACGTAATTCCCTAACCTCTAAGAATTAAACAACCCTAGTTGGGTTCCTATACCGTTAAAACTAATCAGTCATCCCAGTCAGAAAATCATCATCATCAAGGTGTGCTGACAGCACGGATTCCATTGATATCGTTCTTTGTAAGTCTTTTAGACGGCATCCAGTATCCACACAGTGCTGTAATTTTTCTGCTAGACGGCCTTCATTGATATGTCCATAGATGAACATTGTTTTATGAGTTCGTTCTTGCTTTCCCAGTCTAATGTTTCTTGTTTGTCTTAGTCTATGATTTGTGAGGTGCTTCGTTGTGCTCATTTCTTTTTATCCCAATTTCTTTTTTAACCATTAAAATACAAACCATATGACCAGAAGATATTTGACAAAGACTGTATTTTATACATTCAAAAAATGCGTTTATCTTTAAGAGAATAAGAACAAATGTTTTTATCTTCATCTTTTAAAAGCCGAAACCGCTGCCTGTCGATGATTCGTCAATTCCACAAACATCAGATTCATGTATACATTCTGAAATCATAAAAATTATTAGAACACGCCTTCCGGCGAGAATCTCTTAAAAATGTGCTAATTTCCTGGTGCTTTCACCTTACCTTATATATATATATATATATATATATATATATATATATATATATATATATATATATATACCTTACCCGATTTATATATATATATATATATATATATATATATATATAAGGTAAGGTATACATATATGTATATATATATATATATATATATATGTGTGTGTGTGTGTGTGTGTGTGTATATATATATATATATATATGTGTGTGTGTGTGTGTGTGTGTGAGAGAGAGAGAGAGAGAGAGAGAGAGAGATTGTGAACAATTATGAAAAACCATTTGGTTTAGAAATGTCAAATTTCTATGTGAACAATGTAGATTGCAAATCTTCGAATTAATAAGTAGCTTTTTTATGTCAAGAAATTCGTAAGTGACTATTTATTTTGTTTTTGTTTTTTCTTTCTTTTGTTTTTTCTTTCTTTTTTTTTTTCTTTTTTTTTTTTTTTTTGAATGGAGGGGGCTCTTTTTTGTTGTTGTTGTTTTTTAATTCGAATTAATCAATATGTTCTTTATTTTTTCGGATAAATGAAAAGGCTGATCAATAGGTAAAATCAATGAAGTCTATATATTTGGGAGTGGGGAGGGAGTTTGTTTTTCCTTTTGTTTTTTTGTTTTTTTTCTGTTATTTTTATACTTTATTCTGTTTTTCTAGATACATTTTTTTAATTCTTATCCAGCTTTTTGTTTGCTTTGTGTCTACCTCTTCACGTTATTTTTTCTTGGCATTTTTTTTTTTCATCTTTTCCGTTTATTTTCCTTCGTCCATTATTCTGTTTCCTTTTTCTTTTCTTTTTTTAAATTTTTTTGGTGGGGAAGGAAGAAGTACGTTTCTATGTTGCTTCTTTCTTCCTTTCTTTATTTTATCTTTTCTCTTCCTTTCCTTCATTCTTATTTTCATTGTTCCTTCTTTCAAAGAATTAGTCTTCTTTTTTTCTTTAGCTATCAATCCTTTTCTTATTGTTTCTTTGAACTCCTTTTTTTTCTTTCTTTTGTTTTCGTTTTTTTTTTCTTTTTCTTTTTCTGTTTTATTTTGTTCTTTCCTTCTTTTGTTCTTTCTCTGTTTTTTTCCTTCCTTCTCTCCTGTATTTTGCCTTTTTTTAAATTCCTTTTTCCCTGATCTTTGTATTCTTATTTTCCTTTTTCCTTTCTTTCTTTTTCCTACTTCTTTGACTATTTCCCTTTCTTTCTTACTTACTTTCTTTCATTCTTTCTTTCACTCCTTCTTTATTTTTTCCTTTTTTCTTTCTTTCACTTCTTGTTTTGCTTGTTTTCTCTCCTTCTTTATTTTTTCTTTCTTTATTTTTTTCTTCCTCTCTTCCTTTTGCTTTTTGCTTTATTTCCTTCTTTATTCTGCTCCTTGCTTATTTTCTTATTTTCTTTCTTCTTTCCTTCATTCGAAAAAAACCTTAATTTTTTGTTTTTTTTTTCTTATTTTGTACTTTTTTAGGTTTTTTTTTGTTTGTTTATTTTTATTTCTATTAATCAATTTATTTATTTATTTATTTGTTGCCATCGTTTCTTGCCCCATATTACCTTTCTTTCTTTCTTTCTTTCTTTCTTTCTTTCTTTCTTTCTTTCCCTACTTCATTTGACTATCTCCCTTTCTTTCTTTCTTTCTTTCTTTCTTTCTCCTACTTTATTTGATTATCTCCCTTTCTTTCTTTCTTTCCTTCTTTCTTTCTCCTACTTTATTTGATTATCTCCCTTTTCATTCTTTATTTATTTTTTCTACTTTTGCGTTTGTTTACGTCCCTTCTTTATTTTTTTCCTTCTTTTTTTCTTTTTTCTTTCTTTTTCCTTTTTTCATTTCTTGACTCACGTATGATAGAATTAAACACGCGGAGAGGTAAAATCTTTTCTGATAAATATGCTTTCTGAGGGTTCTATTTGGTGTTCCATTTATTATCAATAAGTGAATAAGTTCTTAAAGGGACAAGTCTAATTGGTTCTCATACACTTTAATGCGAGGATTAAACGCATAATCATCAATTCCTTATTGATACGCTTAGTGCCAGTGGTTTGATGGTTACTGCCGTAGGGAATGGATACAGTAAACCGAGTTCAAATCCTGTACGAATATGTTTGCATTTCACATCACGCTAATTACCTCAAAAAAGTTTGAATCCGACTATTCTCCCTCCATCTAGAGGTAAAATAGTAGAGCAGACTGGTGCTCGTGGTGTAATGGTTATCGTCGTAGGAAATGCACACGGCGACATGAGTTCAAATCCTGGACGAGACTGATTGCATTTCACATAGCACTAATACCCTTGGGAAAGGTATGAATCCAATTATTCTCCCTCTAGCTATGGGTAAATAGCAGGACAGACTAGGTTTTTCGGCTTTGGTTAGGCAACTAGTCTAGGAGAAGGAAAACTTTGAATTGAAATCTGTTAAAAACCGCTTAAAAATTGATCTTGTGTCATATCCTGCCCAAGCGGAGGGGTTGGTAAATAGAAGAGCAGACTGGTCTCTTTAGCCTTGGTATAGCAACTGGTCTTTAAGTTAAACTTTGCATAAAAATTTAACTTAGTGTCTCATCTTGCTCGTGTAGACGAGTTGATAAATAGATATAAGTTGGCCGATCGTAGTCGAGGGCGACCTGAAGACTCCCTTTTCATTAGCTACTACATCAAGGTGTAGGAGAGGACGGTACTTCTTTTCCTGGATTGATCCACTTTACCCTTGATCCATACCATATAATGCTGAGTGTTAAGCAAGGAGGCAGCAAATGCCATTTTTTGAGTCATTGATACGACTCGACCTGGGATTTAATACCTAGTCTCCCGGCTCGTTGGCCAACACTCTACCCACACGGTCATTGCAAGGATCAACCAGTCCTCTGACATTTTTCGTTCACTGTTGCACATTTATCCAATTGCATCAAGGTTTTTAGATAAAAAGAAGTAAGATTTTATTCTCGTTTATGGTCGGTTGAGATTAGGAGATTCGTTTGTTTGTATTCTAGTGTTCAAGCTGAGAAGGAACAGGTAAAAACCCACACGTGAGAATATATTGCATTTATGAATAATTGAGAAGGATCACAGCGTAAAATCAGTACACAATGTCTATCGCATCTTGCAGATAACTGTTATCGCAAAATGTGGTAGATCGCGTTATGTATTTTGGTGGACTTCGGCTACTACGTCGTGCTGGAATTCCTAGTGGGTCACGTCTTCGTTGGGGGCAACTGCAAGTGCTTCTCAGCGGTTAGTCAACATCTCGTTGAAGTCGCTGGTGGTCTGCTACGACGATTATCACGGATGTTTAAACCACTTGCTGGATGTCCTCTCTCTCTCTCTCTCTCTCTCTCTCTCTCTCTCCTGCTAAGACCCTTTCTGCTGCTGTTAGATTATATCTCCTTATACGTCACACAGGAGGCTCTGATTGGCTCGGAATCGACTTGCTAAGAGTTAAGTAACTCGGTTTCAGATTGGTCGTTAAATAATTCTATGACGTCTTTTCTCACGTGTTCGTCTTGGGAACGGATGCGTGGAACCAGTTAAAATTTGGTCCGTTTTTGCTTTATGAGCGGTAATTGTCGAGATGGACACTTCCGTTTAGATTGTTGAGAGAAGTTACAACAGGTTATGGCACGATCATATATCTGTTAATGGCAGTTTGGTCATATTATCTTGGTCACTTCCCCATCAGACTTTATAGTCGAGTGGTCACATGACTTCAGGGGCTCACAGGATTAAGTATATTCCCTGTACCTATTCTTCCTTACAGCATTTACAAAGCTTACACCCACTCAATAACGAATTCACTAAGAGTAGTCTGTTAGCCTAGCTTCTACGCCACTACACCCTCCGAGGTCCCCGAGAGGACCACAACCCTGGATGATGTTTCTTAACCACCTTTTGTAATGTGTATTGTCATTGCTCACGTGGTGCTAGTATCCTTTAATCTCGCAAGACCATGGATCTGGACGTTATTTCATTGACGGTTGATAGTTGCCATAGTAGCAAGAATTCACTTTCCACCGCAGTGATATAGTCTTAAAAAGTGAAAGAGACAATTAGTGTTGTAGCAGGCATTGCTAGAACGAGGTTGAACACAATTCCAGACTAGTTTAGGGAGTCCAGCAATTTCGTCTTCCTAAACACATACATCCAAAAGCTGAGAGAGCCCGATCTGCCCTACTACGATAAACGTCCAAAAAGATAAAAAGTTGTACCCAAAAATGTACATTTGTTATCAGCACTACTAAGCTACTTTCTACGTAAGTATTTACCCAACCCCCTGCCACAAACAGGATGAGAATCAATGTTGGTTTTTAAACGAGTTACAACCGGCTTAAATTCAGTATTTTCTTTTTCCTATTTTGGTTGCCTAACCAAGGCTAAATAACTCGGTCTGCTCAACTATTTACGCATAGCTGAAGGAAGAGAAGGATTTGTGCGTTTCTATTGAGTATTAGTGCAAAATTGAAAAGCAAACAGCTTCATCCAGGATTTTTCAACTGGGGTCACCAATTCCTACGATGATACTCGTTGCAGTAAGAACACCTCCAATAGTTTGTTTGTAGAATTATGAATATGATAGTTTGTTAGTTGGTTGGTTCGATGGTTTAGTGATTTTACGGCCGAAGTCAGTTCTTTTATTTTTGCCCAGTCGGCTGGGGCTGTAGAATAAACCGACGACTTCTCTGCAGAGGGGTAAGACCCCCAACCTCAACGAGTGTCTTGTTGTGACGCTAAAAAATCTGATGGTGAGGTTCCGGCGATGCAGTAGCTTTGGTGAATGCGGAGGGCCCCTTCATTGCCGTCGCTCCCGGGTCCGCTCTGGCCCGGAGTGGTGGCATCTGATAGGGCCCTATCTGTGGGTTAAATAGAACTAACAGGATTCTTATGCTAAACTGAATTGTTTGAGTAAACTTAATGGCTTGAAATAGAGATGTTTTTGACGGTTAAACTGTACTTATATTTGAACTGCGTGCTTATGCTTAACTGAATTATTTGAAATAGAACTTTTTCGACATTAAAATTGTATTTACACTTAACTGAATTGTTACATATAACTTTTTGAATAGTTTGAAATAAATGTTTTTGACAATTAAACTGTGTACTTATGTTAAGCTGAATTGTTTTAAATAGAACAGATTATTTGGATAAAAATGGATTTGGCGTTAAATAACCAACAAAGGTTGATATGCCATAAAACCCACCAAACCAGTTCTTTTATTCTCTTTTTTTTTTCTTTTTGCAACTGTACTGCTTTTAGTGACAAATCATGTTTTCCAATTATCGTTTGTTTGCACGCAGGTATATAGTTTTAAGTATGTCTGTCTGATACAAATAATTTTCATACAGATCTCTTTGTCTAATTGACAGAACTCTTACAGGTACTGCTGCGTCGGGTCAAAGTGGACCGGGGAATAATGACAACACAGAGTAACATAACACTATTCAGAACTCTAGAATTGAAACCTCATCACTCGATTTATATGTTAGGTTAGAAAATATTTGTACATTTGTAAAGAAGGTAAGGTAAAGAAAATATGGATTCATGCCTTTCTCGAAGAGAATACAAATAGGAACGAACAGAATTTGAACTAGTGTCGTTCGTTCAATTTTTTACGATGATAGTCTGTCAGTGGCTCATTTGCAATGCAGAAAAACAGATTTTTGAATATATAAGGTGTCTCAATATACATGGGACCCATGTGACTGATAATAACAATACCATTAATAATGTTGTGTTGTTTTTTGCTTCAGATTTGAGAATTTTTGTAAATGGCATTGGTCTAATGAGTAGAGTGTTCGCCAATGGTCCGAAATACCGGGGTTCAATCCCAAGTCGAGTCATACCAAAGACTAAAAAATGATATCCCGCCTTGCTTAATATTCAGCATTATAAGGTAGGGATAAAGTGTAAAGTTGAGAATTCCAGGGAATGGAGTAATGCTCTTCCCTACACCTCGGTGTAGTAGCAATTGAAAAGGGAACATTCGAGTCACCCTCGACTAAGGTTGCCAACATTACTTATACTCTAATAACTAATAATCCTCGATCACAATGCCTTGGACAAGACAGAAGAAATATTTTGCGTCACTACTTATTTGGAGAAAAATCATTCAGTGCTGTCTCATAATAGATGCGACCCATTTATTATATAGGAATAGTTTCTTGAAGCTATATATAGGGTGTGTAAGTATAAATGGGACCTATGTGACTGCTAATAACTCTAATAATAATAATGTTATGTTCTTTTTTGTTTCAGATTTGAAAATAGTATACTATAACATCTATTGATCCTTAATCACAATGCCTCGGACAAGAGAAGAAAATATATTTTGTGTCACAACTTATTTGGAGACAAAATCATTCAAAACTGTCTCAAAATAGATGCAACCCATTTATATGATAATGATTTATTACGGAGACAAGAAACTCAAAAAAAGGCAAATCCTGTAAGCTTATATAAAACAATAAAAAAAATATTTATTTGATATCTCTGGCTCAAAAGATGCATTTTTTACAAGACATGGTCCAAATGACCTCCATTGTGTTTGTCTCAGCGATAAATCAATATCATATCAATAGGTTGCATCTATTTAGAAATACCCTGTACAAGTCGTATTGGATTGCGTATCATGGGACATACTGACACCTAAATTTTAGACTAATATTAGGGGTCACACGAAACGCGAGATGAAACTCGAGTATATATGTATTTATCTGAATCCCTTTTGCATGAGCAGGATGCGATACAAGGTCAATTCTAACAGGACTTTGAATTCAGTGGTTCCCTTCTCCAAGATATGTTGACATACCAAGGTTAAAGAACCCAGTTTGTCCTACCATCTTCCTATAGCTGGAGAGAGGTAGTTGGATTCATGGCTTTCCCAAATGTATTACCGCTCTGTAAAATGCAAACCGGTTGGTTGGTTGGTTGGTTGGTTGGTTGGTTGGTTGGTTGGGTTTTATGCGATATCAATCTTTGTAGGTTATTTAACATCGAATCCATTTTTATGCAAATAGTCAGTGCTATTACAAACAATCATGATTTCACTGTTTAATTGTCAAAACATTTCTATTTCAAGCTCTTCGATTCTGTCAAACAGTTCTAATTCAAACAAATCAGTTCAGCATTAGTACGCAGTTTCGGTGTCAAAACAGTTCTATTCCTAGCAGTTCAGTTTAGCATAAGTACAGTTTAGTTGTCAAAAGTATTTCCATTTCAAGTTATTCAGTTTTGTCAAACATTTCTAATTCAGCCAATTCAATTTAGTGTAAGTACAGATTTTGTTTGCACAAAGTTAAATGTCAAAACAGTTCTATATTAAACAATACAGTTTTGCATAAGTACGCAGTTTAATTGTGAAAAAAAGCATGAGTACACATTTTAGTTCAATTTAATCCATAGATAGGGCCCTATCTGGTGCTACCATCCCGAGCCAGGATGGACATGGGAGCAATGGCAAATAAGGGGTACGAACCTCTCCATCAGATTGTTTGTGTCATATACAGGACATTCGTTGAGGGGTTACCCTTCTGTAGAAGTTCAGTCTATGTATTCTACAACCCCAGCTGACATGGCAAGGTACAGTTAATTCATTAACTCAGTTTAGTGTGGTTGAATACTTGAAATATGGAGCACTAATGAGAATTAGAATTACAATACTATACTCGCTATATTACATTGGTAAGGTCTATTGGTAAGATCTATTATCAACATGTAGTGTAACATTAAATTGTTGAATGCCGTTTAATACGTGGAAAAACACAGCGTGTTAAGTGGTATAATTGACAGCTATTAAACTCGTGGTTAATATGAGGTGGTTTCAGTCAGGTGACCCGAACGTTTCTTAAGTTAGAAATAAATTAGTCAGTGAGTGAGAAACTCTTGACCTGAGGAGTTGAAATTCTCCGCTCTTGCTTTATCAAAAAAAAAACTCGCCGTTTTGTGAAACGGTTAATGTGAAGTTGAAAAGTTGCTAAGAAATAAAATTAACATGTCCATTTAAATTGTTGTGGTGTTGTCAACTCTCACCTCACCAGAGAATAATTTATAACCACGGGAGATGAAAACAGAAGGCACCGAGCATGAAGAAAGATGTTGTCATGAAAAAAAACGCCAAAACAACACGACGCGACCGACCGAAGAACAAAACAAAGTGAAGAGATTGGAGCAGTCCTATTGTACTGTAGGAGCCAATTGAATTAATATCATCCGAATAAAAGGCCATATATATAAAATAACAATATATAAAGCATGGACATGCAACAGTTGAACATTACACCTCAGAAGGTTCCTGCTTCGTAATAAATTAAATTAATGTAGTAGCTAATATAAATTTCATTGTCGAAGCGGAAAATTTAAGTAATAACTACGTTTGAATTACTGTTTGCACTTGTATAACTTCTTTAAAGATAATTGATATTATAAAAATTATTCTTAGCTGGTGGGGGGAACGTCATCTTTTTTTTATTTTATCTTAAGTGCTTTTTTAGGCTTTTGCTATATAAACAGTAACCCCGAGAGATATTTTGAAAAGGTATATGAAATATTTATAAAAAATATAGGCGTGTTAGTTTTGTTTTGCGTTTTTTTTTTGTGTGTTTTTTTCTTGGGTTTTTTGTTGTTGTTGTTGTTGTTTATAATAATGAGGGCGAATACTATTTTTATGATTTTTAAGCCAAAACCGTTCCCAGTTGACGATTCGCCCACTCTACAAACATCGGATTCATTTGCAAATGAAGAAACATAAAAGTTATTAGAATACGCCTTCCAGCTAAAATCTTTTTTTATAAATGTGCCAATTTTCTAGTGCCTTCATCTTGCATTCTACACATATATATATATATATATATATGGGGAGGTATTATGATTATCAGATAAAATCTCTTTTTATAAATGTGCCAATTTTCTGGTGCCTTCATCTTGCGTTTTACACACACACACACTCTCTCTCTCTCTCTCACACACACACACGCGCACGCGCGCGTATATATATATATATATATATATATTTATATATATATATATGGGGGTATGTATGTTTTGTAGCAAAAATCTCTTTTTATTAATGTGCCAAATTTCCGGTGCTTTCATCTTGTTTTTAACACACACACACACACACACACACACACACACACGTGTGTGTGTGTGTGTGTGTGTGTATTTTATGTATGTAGGTATGTATGATTATCAGATAGTGTCGACAGTTATAATTCTAAACAGAACCAATATTAACAAGATATAAAAAATCATATAATGTAGAAATATTAACAAAAATCATGTAATATAGAAATGCCTAATAGAAAGTACATTGTAGAATGTCGATCTTTGAGTTTACAAGGGAAAAGCTTCTTTTTTTATGCCAAGAAATTCGAAAGTGAATATTTGTTTTTGTTTTCCATTTCTGCTTGAATTAGAACAGTAGAAAAACAAAACAAGTCATGCCATTTTTATGAATACTAGACAAAACAGTTTTCTTTCTCTTATTGATCCAGTCTGCAAATCTTATATATATATATATATATATATTTTCATCCACAGACAGACTGATTCTTTGTTTCACAACTCATCAATGTGGCTAGACACTCAAGATGCCTTCAGCTGAGAACGAGGCCTAACCTACTTTACACCAGCTTGATAACACAACCTCACAGTCATCAGTAGTTTCAACGTAAACGAAAGAATTTAACGTATATGTATACAATTTTCCGCTTACGGAGACTGGAGTGTTCAATTCGTTCGACGAGTTTTGTATTACGCGAGTGGCCACCGTTATTTCCTTCGAGAAAGAGCTCAAACCTCCTCACAGGGGGAGTATATATATATATATATATATATATATATATGAAGGGAAATAAAGGAAATAAATCCAAAGGTATGAAAAAATATAAAAACAAAGTAATCCAGCAGTGATGAATTTATTATAATGGAAAGTCAAAGTTAAAACGGTTCGATTTTAATTAACCTTTATCAGGAGTTTAAGAGGATGAAAAGTGCTGCTTGAACAATAATGGATATTTTATTAAAATAAATAATAGTAATGATAAAACAACCATCGTTGTTCAAGCAGCACTTTTCACCATCTAACTGTCCTGATGATGGTTTACTGAAACAGAAACGTTTTAACGTTGGCTTTCGATTATAATAAATTCATCACTTTTGGATTTCTTTGTTTTTATATTTTCTTCATGTATATATATATATATATATATATATATATATATATATATATATATTGTTACAACGTCTTACTGATACTTACAGTAACTTTCTAGTGTCTGAAAATATATACAACCATGTTTACTACAAGCATACAGTGACATCTGTAAGCTTCCAGTTAGAATTAAAATCAGGGTTAGTAAATAACATGCAAGATTTGTTTGATAACCACCTCTATACCAGACAGCATATTAGACGATCTGTATATTCACTTAGCTTTAGGCACTTCGGGTGGTGTAATGATTAGCAAGCAAAGCTCATAAACTATCTCGAGTGAGTTTAAGTCTTATTGAGAGCCACATTCATACTGCCTTGTATCACATCTGAGCGAAAAGTTTCATCATCATCATATCGCGCTGGTAGCACGGATATCCCTGACCCTCTCTCGCCACTCCTCCCTATCGTTCATCGCCCTAGGTAGGTCTTCAGGACAACATCCTGTATCCTCACATAGCTGCTGAATGTACGTTCGAGCTGGTCGTCCTGCTTTTGCGCGGCTATGTGTGGGGATCCATAAGAGTACATCTCTTATGAGTTCATCTCTGCTTCTCCAGCAGTGTCCTGCATGTCTGGTTTGTCTAACTTGAATAGTTTTCGTGATAGGGGGCAGGTGGCCGTACAGTTGATGTCTTGTGGGGTGTTGCTGCCAGGACTTGTTCAGGATTACACGCAGCGTACTTGTGTAATTGCCATCTAGCTTCTTCTCCAGTCGTTTTGTTAGCGTCCATGTAGTGCATCCATATAGCAGTATCGATGTGACCGCTGCCTGGAAGAAACTGCGTTTCATTTTATCGGTTAGGTCTGATTTCCATATAATCGATAGCCTATTGATAGCTGTCCATGCTTTCGCTAACCTCGTTTCGATGTCCTTTTCGGTTGATTCGACGCTGCTTCCTAGGTACGTGAATTTGTCTACTAGTTTAAGTAGGGTTCCTTCTAGAGTGGAGATGTCCCCCGTTTGGTTATAGCACATATATTCCGTTTTGTGTGCAAATTATAATTACAATAGTTCATCATCATCATCATCATCATGTCACGCTATCAGCACGGATATCCCTGACTCTCTCTCTCGCTACCCATCCCCATCATCCATTGCTTCCGGCAGGTCCTCAGGGCTACATCCCGTTTCGGCACAGAGTTGCTGTACGTAGGTTCGAGCTGGTCGTCCTGCCTTTGCTCGTCCATTTGAAGGGATCCACAGGAGTAAATCACTTATGAGCTCGTCCCTACTTCGCCAGCAGTGTCCCGCATGTTTGTTTCTTCAAATTTTGATAGTTTTCGTGATGGGTAGTAGGTGGCCGTACAGCTGCTGGTTTGTGGGGTGCTGCCTCCAGGACTTGTTCAATATTGATCGCAGCATTAGCTAAATCGAAGTTGAGCAAGATTATCTAATGCCAATATTCCGAGTGTCTAATGTTTTATAAACAGAAGCAAGAAAATTTTGAACGTAACAAAGTACAGGGAGTATTTATTAATCTTACTCCTTCGTCAGGGGCGATGTGACACAGTCAATTTTTAAGTGGAGTACTGCGAGTTTGAATTTTGAGTTTTCCTTAGATGAGAACTGGACCATCATCACCAGATATAGTATAGTGTCATAGTAAGATATTTATCTACGTTGGTTTGGGTTGGTTTCATGGCACAAAGGTGACCGTGGTGTAATGATTATCGTCGTAGTAATTGGACACGGCGACACGAGTTCAAATCCTGGATCAGGCTAATTGCTTTTCACATAGCACTTATACCCTTGGGAAAGGTATAAATCCAATTATTCTTTCCCCAGCTATGGGTAAATAGTAGGACAGACTAGGTTCTTCAGCCTTGGTGAGGCAACTATACGAGGAGAAGGAACACTCTGAATTTAAACCTGTTAAACTCCGCTTAAAAACTGACTTTGTGTCATATCCTACTCGAGCAGAGGGGTTGGTAAATATGGTTTTATGGCATATCAACCATTGTTGGTTATTCAATGCAAAATCCTGTTTTTACATATATATTAAATATATAGGATTTGGTTTTGGTAGATTTTATGGCATATCAACCATGGTTGGTTACTTAATGCTGAATCTTGTTTATACATATGTATTAGATATATATGATTTGATTTGGTTAGGTTTTATGGCATATCAACTATAGTTGGTTGTTTAATGCCAAATCATTTTTTACATATATATTAGATATATATGTAAACAAAATTTGTAGATAGACACAGTTAAATGACCAGACAGTTCTATTTATAACAATCTAATTTAGCATGAGTCAAAAAAGTTAAATGGTTTCAAGTATTGCTATGTATCACTAACAATTCAATTAAACATCAGTATATTAAACTAAAACAAATATTTTATTTATTTAGAATATTTTAAAATTTCAAAACTATTTAGAAAGCATTAATCAGTTACACTTTTTATGAGTAGTACGTATGTATTATATGTTTTTTCACAATTTAGATTTTTTCAATATTTACTCGGTTATGAAATTTATTAATTAATTCATTATTATGACTATTTATTATTTGAGAAATATTTTTAGAGCAAGAATAACTTATTTTCAAGGTTTTCCTATTAAATATTTTATGTAATATACTATCTTGTTTAAAATTCTTATCAATAAGTCTCAAAAATATTTACCTACATCTATATTTGCTCATTTACAAAAAGGGGGGATTTTAGGTATTTAAAAGATGATATAACAAATGAGATTAATAAAGAAAATAATAATTACGATCAAAAGAATAAAAATAGAAAAAGGAAAATTATATGGTTTAAACCCCACCCCCCTTAAATAATAATATTAATAGTAAAAAAATAGAATGAAATTGTAAATCTCAAAGTGATTGTCCTATGAATGGTTTGTGTAATATAGATAATGTAGTATATCAAGCTATTATTTATCCAAAAGAGGACATAAATGATAAGAAATATTATATTGGCGTTTCGTCTACTAATTGGAAAATTAGGTATGGAAATCATAAATTTTCCTTCTCCCATAAGCATAAAAAAATCAAACTGCTCTATCTAAACATTATTGGGGATTAAAAAATAAAGGGTTAACCTCTGACTTTCAATGGTCCATATTGAAAAAATCTAATACCCCAAAGTCTTTCGATAATAGGTGCAATCTGTGTCTTGAAGAAAAAATCCACATTTTGCTTTTTCCAGAGCCAAAAAAATTATTAAATAAGAGAAATGAACTAATAGCTAGGTGTAGACATAAGGCTAAATTTCAACTATAAATAATTAACCAAAATTTTTTTTGAAAAAACAAAGTTAATTTTTGAGAATTAATGTAAATGAATAAATAAAATAAATTGTTTGACAGAAAATTGTGAAAAAAACATATAATAAATACGTATTACTCATAAAAAGTGTAACTGATTAATGCTTTCTAAATAGTTTTGAAATTTTAAAATATTTTAAATAAATTAAATATTTGTTTCATTTTAATATATCTATTAATGTATCATTAAGTGAGGTTATTAATTAAAGTATAAATCTAATTCAATATAATCTGTAATTTTGGTCAAAATGTAATTAAAAAATAAAAAATTAAAGAAAATCTTTTAAAATAAATTTACTAAATTTCTAACCGAAATTAAAATTTAAAACGGAAGTGGGCTTAATGAGGATATAACTCTTCACCCCTCTTCTATCCCCTCCCACTCTTCCGTGTTTATTCTAGTTTTTTTATCAAAAAGATCTGAAGAAGTCCTGTTAATTTTTTTTTTTTCGTGTTTTTGTAAATTTGAAAAATGCGTAACAGGATGGAAATAAATTTATAATCCTAGGTGACCGGTTTCGTTGTTTTTCTAAAAGAATTTATTGCTCTGTATTATTGTTATATTGAGTTCTTTACCAGGAACATTTAAATATTCATTCATGAATAATTTCTTGTCCCGATGGAATTACTCCCAACTCCGGTTTAACTGGACCAAAGAATACTTATATATATATATATATATATATATATATATATATATATATATATATATATATTGTTGTATCTTTGTATGGAAAAGATACACTGTGAAATAGAGATGTATATTTATTAACTCAAGTGCTACAGTCTGACTAGTATTATAAGTCTCGCGCTGTTGGTGTTACATCTGAAGTTGATCTTACTACTGACCGACGTCCTGTCAGAGCTATCTCTCGGTTGCTCTTTCTGCTTCTCCCTTGTGCTTAAGAGACACGGCGTCTTTTATAATTCCACGATACCAGAAGTCATATGGTACGAGCCACTATATATATATATATATATATATATACATATATATTATCATTCTCAGACAGTTTCGTTGTATTACAACTGTGGCTAGACACGCCAAACGCTTCAACCTTGGATCGAAACCTGGCTAAGTTTACGTCAACTTAATTACAAAACCTCACAGCTAGCAGCAGACCCAACGCAAGCTAGGGCATTTAACGTATATGTATTAAATTTCTTTTGTTTACATTATTATAAGTTTATCACTTTTGGATAACAATCGGAGACCAAAGTGCTCAATTCCTAAGAGGAACTTTGCATTACGCGAGCGGTAACCGTTAATTCCTTCACCAAAATGCTCAACCACCGAGCGGGCGGGGAGCATATATATATATATATATATATATATATATATATATATATATATATCACGCTTTCTTTGGCTCTCTGGCTCAATCTTCAAGTCACTCATACTCTGTCTTTCTCTTACTTTTTAAACATGATGCGTTTCTATTCTTCATTGCTTCCTCTATTTTAGAGACTGGATTCTGTTAACGTATTTTACATAGGCAGTCCATTATAACTTTTACGTTATGACAAGAATCTGACTGTATGTGCAAAAAAATATACGCGATAATTATTCATTCTGTTTTTTGTTGTCATAAAAAATGCCTCATTCATTCGCTATCCCCCAGGTTTTACCTCATTGCAAGACTGAGTTTATCGCTTAGTGCCTGAGACGCGACATTAGAAGAATGCCGATAGTCCAAAGAATTTTTGTCCCTGCTTCACATGGGTTTCCATCTGTGTGAGGCCCTTACATCAAAATTACTTTGTGTCAAATCCTACCTGGAGAGAGGTACGGATAAATATCCCTGGTAAGTCGAAACAACAAAGAAAGGAAGTACCTCTCTGCTGACGTGGTGAGTGGGAGGAGGTTCCATTTAGATATCTTTCTCGTCCACGTTTTGTTTCGCATCATTTCGACAAAAAATGAACATTACGTCTTCATGAATGTAAACCTATAAGAAAGAGTTATGCCATTCCTTAAAATGGGTAAAAAGTCCAACGGGCCTTAATTTTTTCTACATTCACTCGATCCGGACTTCCGTTCCTTTGTTCATAAACAGTTTTTTTTTAATTCATACATTCTTCGGGAGTTCCCTGTAGCGTAGTGGTGGACGTGCTAGATTACGAAAACATAGTAAGTGAGTTCGATCTCTATTAGCACCATTACGTTTATATTCGGAATGATACTCTCCTAAAAGGCATGAACTGCCTTATTACCAAACATATGGGTTACATAGTAACACTGCAATTCTTCTACGAAGACAGCTTTGGTATCAAATAACCCATAAAGGTTGATGTGTTATTAAAAAAAGAAGGAACAAACCGAACCATTCTTCATTGTCTGTTCTTTTTATCCAAACTTGCATTAACAAAAGAAAATGTTTCTAAAATATACATTGTTCAGTAATTTACGACACTCTCTGCTTAGGTGTAGCCCAAGGCGGTACAAATGGGGTACCCAATGAGACTCGAATTCACTCGTGAAGTTTTGCTTGTCTAGCTTGCTAACCATTACACTACCTGAGGTGCCCTATCATTTTTGCATTGTATATAATTGGAAACCATAATTGTTAAACTGACTCAGGCATAAAATAACCCAACAACGGTTGACATGGTACATTTTTGTATTGTATATTATTGGAGACCATAATTGTTAAACTGACTCAGGCATAAAATAACCCAACAATGTCTGATACACAGTAAAATTAAAAAAACAAAAATTAAAGAACTGGAGCCTAATCACCTAATGCACCCGGTTTTAGAAGTCGTAGAGGTCTTTAAATAGAGAGCTCTAAAGAAGAAGTTTGTCCGAATAAGCTTTGTTTCTTTTTTTGTTTCGTTATTTTCGATGAAATCTACTCAACACTAATGTTAATACTTCGTCTTATAAATTGGAAAACTGAAGTATTTATTGAATTAACAAATGGTTAGAATGCTACATAAGATCTCAGGTGGCTACGCATTCAGCAATACCTTTCGCGCCAAAAAGACCATCAAGAACAAAGAGTAATAATCAATAATAAAAGCAATAATAACACGGTTCATATTCTTTTATCAAACGGATTTAGTTTCACAATGGAAATAAGTTTCAAGAGCTACAATAAAGTAGCCAAAATGAAATTTTAGGACGCCGATTTGAATATGCCCATGAATATCCATATATATGCGTGTATATTGATAGGTAGATAAACTGTTGTTTGTATATATATATATATATATATATATATATATATATATATATATATATATATATATATATATATATATATATATAACACATTAAATAAGAAACCGGCGTGTGCAGTGACTGAAAAGATAAACATATGACATTTTGTTGTAAATTTATATATATATATATATACATATATATATATATACATATTAAAGTTAACACACACACACACACACACACACATACGTATATATATATATATGCGTATGTGTGTGTGTGTTAACTTTTCTTTTTATTGCTCAATCTTATAGTAATAAACATCGTAAATAAACAAAAAGTTTCGTTGTCTTTTATCAAAAGTTTTTCTTTGAAAATGTTATTGCCTTCATCATTTAATTGTCCGCCTTCTTTGAAAATTCCAAAATTTGCACGAGTCATTGTCGTCTTTTCGAAAAGCACGTTCTATTGAATGAATTACCAATTGTCTGTTTAAAATCAATGGTGTAGTCCCAGTGTCCCGGTGGCGTAGTGGCTGACATTTTGGACTGCAACATCGTAGTGAATGAGTTCGAACTCCAGTCACGCGATTACGTCCACCTTTGGAGCAAACTCTTGGTAAAGGTATAATCCCTTTAATCTTCCTAGATATGGATTACATAATACCATCACTGCATTAATTAAGCCACCAAGGTTGATATACCATTAAACAAACAAACCAACCAAATTAAAACCAATAAATCCCTAAAATGAACGAGAACAAAGTAAGACAGAAAAATTCTGAAAGTAGTTCGAAGGCTGGATATGATACACTCAAAAGTATCACTCAAATGTAATAGTCACTCGAATGTAACCGATGCTCAAATGTAACCGCTGCTCAAATGTGGCAGCTGCTAAAATGTAACTGCCACTCAAATGTAACAGCTGCTCAAATGTAATAGCTGCTCAAATGTAACTGTCGCTCAAACGTAACAGCTGCTCAAATGTGACTGCACTCAAATGTAAATACCGCTCAAACGTAACAGCTGCTCAAATGTAACTGTCACTCAAATGTAAATAAATACCGCTCAAATGTAACAGCTGCTCAAATGTAACTGCCACTCTAATGTAACCGGTGCTCAAATGTAACTGTCACTCAAATGTAACTGAAAGTACTTGGCTTATTTATAGTTCAAATATTGAGACAGATATGTCTTAGTGTTACTTGGAAAGTTTGTGAGATGGGAGGTAGTTGACCATACAGTCGCTGTTTTCTTCGGTGTTGTTTAAAAGATTTGTTCAGGATAACACATAGCATTCTTGTGTAGTTCCAATCTATCTTTTTCTCTACGCTTTTCGTTTACATATCTGTGGTGCATCCACATAATAGTAAGGTCACTACTACAGTTTGGAAGAAGTCTCGTTTCATTTTATCAGATAGATCAGATTTCCATATTGTTAATAACATTTCAATAGCATTCCATCTCTTCGCTAGGCGTATTTTGACATCATGTTCAGTAGATGAGATATTGCTGACAAAGTATGTGAACCGTTGTACTAATTTTGGTTTGCTTTGGTTTCTTTGTTTAATGGCATATCAACTCTTTGTAGGTTATCTAATGCCAAAGCTATTCTCCTAGAAGAACAGTAGTGATATTATTTAACTCATAGCTGGGAGGATAAGGGGTTCATACCTTTCCGAAGGGTATTTGCACGAAAGTGAACGTAATAGCGCAACTAGAGTTCGAACTCGCTTACTACGGTTCCGCAGTCAATTGCTTTAACCATTACACCATGAGGACACCCCCTCTACTAATTTTAAAAGCTTGTTACTTAGAGAGGACAGTTCAGTCGATTGGGGCAGTAGTAATTTACGAAGGTCTTTACTTCGATTTAGCACAAGGCTAAATGAATGGGGCACCCAATGAGACTCGAACTCACTCGTGTAGGTTTGCTAGTCTAACTTGCTAACCATTACACGATTGGGGCAGTAGAATACACTGACTGCATCTCTACAGTGGGGTGAGATCACGCCTAACGATTGTCCTGGATATGACATTAAACTGCATCTGATGGTGAGGCTTTATCCCTGAAGCTTTGAGGACCTCTTCATTGCATTATTCCCAGGTCCACTCAGACCAAAAGTGGTAGTATCTGTTAAGGTCAACTAGAACAATTTAATATTTTAAACAATTTAAGTGAGTGTAAACAAATTATTGATATTAAATTGAATCATTAGTTTTAGATAATAATGCTTGAGACCATTTAACTGTGTGCAAATGAAGATATGTGTTAGACAGCAATACATGAAACCATTTAACTGTGTGCAAATGAAGCCATTAGTGTTAGACAACAACACTTGAAACCATTTAACTGTGTGCAAATGAAGTTATTAGTGTTAGACAACAATAATTGAAACCATTTAACTGTGTGCAAATGAAGCTATTAGTGTTAGATAGCAATACTTGAAACCATTTAACTGTGTGCAAATGAAGCTATTAGTGTTAGATAGCAATACTTGAAACCATTTAACAGTGCCCAAATGAAGCTATTAGTGTTAGCAAAAATTGAAACCATTTAACTGTGTGCAAAGTGTTACACAGCAATACTTGAAACCGTTTAACTACGTAAATAGAACCATTAATGTTAAAAAGCAATACTCGAAACCGTTTAACAGTGTACAAACAATAAATAGCAATACTTGAAACCATTTGTATGTAGACAAATGAGTTCAGGCTCGTTTAAAAAGAAAACAATGTTACCAACAAACTATTCTCTTAAAAATCATTTATGTATAAAGAGGAGATGGCTTTAAATAGCCATTCAGTGTTGATGCGCAATTAAATCAAATAACCTAGCGTAGAGATGATTCCTTGTTTAAAACTGCTTTACTTGTGTTCATGTAGAGGCTAATGCCACCTGCAGCTTGCTCTAAGCTGTACAAGATGGATTTGAGTTGAGCTAGCGTGTTTGTAAGAAACTCTAGATCATCTGCGTAGCCTGGGTCTGTCATAAATTATGCGGGATAAACTCTGCTTCGTGGGGTTTTTTTTAATGTGAAATCATCTTTTATTAGTTATATTGATGTTCGTTGTTTCGGCAGATTATAAACAAATATGGCACAAATGTATCTTCTTGCTAGACACCAGCGACAATGTGGAAGAAGTCGATGTCTCCTTCAGGTGAGCTAACCATTGCTTTCGTGTTATTATGAAGAATCATTTTAGCAGTGACTGTTTCTTTGGATAGATCACACTTTCAATAATTCGACGGATAGTCAGAATCAGTTGCGGATCGATTCCTCCAAAGACCGTTCTAATTTTTCCAAAGAACTTACCAGTTAGATATGATTAAGAAGCAGGGCTAATAAAACTTGGCAACTATTGTAATAAGAGTTATGCGTGCTTCTGTGACTCTAATCGAAACCGTATTTTATATAATGGGTCTATTTTACACATTAAGGCTATTTCACATATAAACCCAGACATTGGCATAAGGGTTAGATTGTTCGCCAATGACCCAGGAGACCAGTGTTCAATCCCAGGTCGAGTCTTACCAAAGACTCAAAAAATGGTACTTGATCTCTCCTTGTTTAACACTCAGTATTATAAGGTAAGGATCAAGGGTAAAGTGGAGCAATCCAGAGAAATGAGTAGCGCCCTCCCCTACATCCTGGTGTAGTAGCTATCGAAAAGGGAGCCTTCGGGTAACCCTCGACTAAAGGGAGACAATTTTACTTTACTTTTACATATGGGCTATTATTTATACTGATATGGGCTACTTTATCTTATATATTGGTATCAATTATTTTATATATTTGGCCTATTTGACATATTCAGAATATTTATATATTGATATGGATTACTTTATTTTACCTATTGATATCTGTTATTTTACAAATTTACAAATTTTGGCTATTTTACAAATAGGCTTTCCTATGTATTGATATGGGCTATTTCATTTTACATATTGATATGAGCTATTTTAAATATTTGGGCTATTTTCCATATTAATAAGGACTATTCTGTTTTACATATTGATATCAGTTATGTTATTTATTGAGTCTATTTTCCATATTTAAGCTATTTTCCATGTGATATATTTCATATATTACGCTGATGGTCTTTCACTGGAGATTGAGTGACAGCAAGTCTCCTCAATTCTCCAGGACTCTTCTCAGTATTCTGGACGTTTTCAATAATGCTGTTGTTTGGATGGGCTTCACTTGGCCGCCAACTTCCAAATCCTCCAGGCCCTTTAATAATCATTTATCTACCGTGCCAAAAGCACCAATCACAATTGGTATAATTGTCACCTTCATGTTCCACAGTTTTTTCAATTCTCTAGCAAGTTCGAGGTACTTATCTCTTTTTTCACATTCTTTCAGTTTTATTCTATGGTCAGCCGGGACAGCAAAGTCCACAATATTGCAGATTTTCTTTTTTGTTGTTGATTATCATAAGGTCTGGTCTTCTGGCCGAGATTAGGTGAGTCCCATAGGAGTTTGTGTGTCTATTATTATTATTATTATTATTATTATTATTATTATTATTATTTTACTTGTTTGAAAGACTAATTTGTAGGTCTTTATTAATTACTCCTTTAGAGTTTTTTTTACACCAGCGTTAGCTGGTGGTCTTTCACTGGATTTTGAGTGTCACCAAGTCTCCTCAAGTCTTCAGGACTCTCACTCAGTCGTGAGTCTTTATCATTATTATTATTATTATTATATTACTCATTTGAAAGTTTTTCACGTCAGTGTTAGCTGATGGTTTCCCACTTGAGTCTCAAGGACAGTAAATTTCGTCAAGTCTCCCGGACTTTTCTTAGTATTCTGACCGATGCCAACAATGCTGTAGTTTGGATGGTCTCAACTCGTCCACTAGTTTCCAAATTCTCTAGTCCTTGTACCAGTCCTTTGGTAACCGTACCGAGTGTGCCAATTATAATTGGTATCACCTTCACTCTCATGTTCCACAGTTTTTTTCAGTTCTCTAGCAAAGTCTAAGTACTAATCCCTCTTTTCACTCTCCTTCAGTTTTACTCTGTGATCAAAGTCCACTATTCGGCAGATACTCTTTTCTCTATCACTTGGTCTAGTCGTCTGGCAGTGATTAGGGGATCTGTTTGTATCTCATTATTATTATCATCATTATAATCATTTTACCATACATATATACATTGACACTCCCATACACACATATATATAGGTGCCGATACTGGGACACGTGAAGTCAGTCGTGTGCCTTTATTATTATTATCATTGTTAATGATATACCATAATCTTGTTATGCCTTTCAGCTATTGATTTTGTCAACACGTCTACTATTTCAGCTTTCAACAGCTTTTTTCATTGGTTCCAAAGAATTTTTTGCTTGAATATTGTTTTCCATTCTCATATAATTCTTTTATAATGATAGATTAAAGGTGTTCTATTTGATTAAGAGGCTGAATGTGCTAGAGGCCATTCCATTATTTTTGGAGGAAAGGGGATCAATAATCAGCTTTGTGGAATGAAAAGAAGAATTGTTTTGCCTGAATTTACTTTTACATTGAATACTTCTTGGTGGTGACCTACGCCACACACACAAAAAAAAAAAACATCCAGAACTTACCATAATTCTTAATATTTTGCTTGACACCAGCATTAGAATATGTCTAAAATAATTGCCTAAACGTTTACTTCATTTCTCCTTGGGTGTCCTCTACATTGTGTTGGTTGGATCCAATCTAAAACCAAAACTTTCAATGTTATTTGGCTTTGGTTTGGTTTGGTTTGGTTTGGTTTGGTCTTATGGCACATCAAATCCATTTTATACACATAAACAGTTCTTTTTCAGAAAATTCAGTATAGTATAGGCATAGTTTTTTGTTGACACACAGTTAAATCTCAAAAACAGTTCTATCCAAAACCATTCAGTTTAGTGTACGTACAAAGTTTCAATGTCAAAAACAGTTCTATTTCAAATAATTCAGTTTAGCATCAGTACACAGTTTATTTCTATTTAGCCCATTAATAGAACCCTCTCAAGTGTTGCCACTCCGTGTCAGAGTGGACCTGGGAGCAATGGCAATAAAGGGGTACTCCACATTCCCCAAAGCTCCAGCATGACTGAAACCTCGCCATCAGATTGTTTAGTGTCATATCCAGGACACTCGTTGGGGGAGTCTTACCTCTCTGCAGATATGCAGTCAGTGTATTCTACAGTCCCAGTCTACTGGTCAATTCACTATTGTACCGCATTAACTTATAAAATACCTTGGAAAAGGCATTAATCCAATAATTCTTCCCCTAGCTAGATATCAGTTATAGAGTAAATTGGGTTATTCAACATTACTATGGCAACCGATCAAGATGAAAAACTCACACTCTAAATCAAGTGTACCTCACTTAAAATTGACCTTGTGTCGCATCCAGTTCATAGTGGAGATGTTGGCTAAATACGTACATGAACAACTAAAAATTACTGAGGATGAATTAGTTTGAGGATGAATTATATTTTTTTGCTAGTGTACTATACAATCTGACTCACGTTTGTGTTGGGCAAGATTATGTGATATACTAACTTAGTTATTTACTCAAAGATAACAGCTTTGTTGCTTTCATGTTTTCAGTCAAAGTTTTTCATTTTCAGCAAATTTTCTTTCTGCTTATATTAAAAATAGCAGATACTTTAAATATTCTTAATTGGTCAATCCACATTTCTTGCTTTTTAGCTTTTTAATGTTTTTTTTTTAATTTTCTTTTTATTGCATAATTCAAGATAGAATTTTCTTTGGTGTAATCTTGAAAATACTTGTATTTTCCTTTTTATGGTTGTTCTGTCATTTATATTCAACTTTTTAGCAATTTGTGTGCTAAATATGACATTAAACTGCATCTGACGCAGAGACTTCAGTTCTGGAGATCTGGGGAGTATGGAGTACCTTCTTTATTGCCATTACTCCCAGAAGCACTCCTGACCTGGAGTGGTAGTTGCTGTTAGAGTCCCATCTCTGTGTCAAATAGATCTTTTTTTATTATTATTTATATTCAATGGGACCATAGGTAAAAATAATCTTAACAACTCTATAAAAATGTAAATATCAACGCGACCTTTGTTGTAATTTCAAATTGTCTTCCTATTTCTCTATAAATATCCTGTTTTTTGTTTTTTTTGTTGTTGTTTTGTTTTTTTTTAGGTTATATCTTCCTTTTGAACGATGGTAATCTTGATAAATCTGAAATTAAAAATTAAAAATCATTTATTATACACTTATTTATATACTTCATTATTACTTGAAATACGATTTGGTCAGTCCCCTAAACATATTGGCTAACGTTCTGGACTGCAAGATCGTAGTTAAGTCGCTTTATTATTTTCACTTTTGGAAATATACCATTGGGAAAGTCATAAACTCCCTTATCCCCACAATTATGGGTTAAAGAGCACCACTACTGTTCTCCTACAGAGATGCCTTCAGTATCAAATAACCCACGAAGGTTGATATGCCATTTAGCAAAGAATCCAAAGCAAAACGAGTTCAGAAAGGGGTGCAGGCTATACATCATACTCGTCTGAAAAACCTGAACAGGACAGAGGCCTTTATGATGTTTACACCCCACGTGTTTATTCTGGTTGTTAAATTTAAATTTAAATTTTATTAAGTATCCATTGGGTCTGAAGAAATCCTGTATTAATTTTTTTTCTTCATGTTTTTGGTTCACACCAGAAACTGAAAATACGGGATCGAAATAAATTTATAATCATGAATTAACCGGTCTTTGGTTTTTTTCTTAAAGATATATATATATATATATATATAGGTAAGTGTGAGTCAAGGCATGGACAGCTATCGATAGGCTATCGTTCATGTGGAAGTCAGACTTGACCGCTAAAATAAAACGTAGCTTTTTTCCATGCAGCGGTCATGTCAATACTGCTATATGGATGCACTACATGGACGCTAACTAAACGTATCGAGAAAAAGCTTGACGGCAATTACACAAGAATGCAACGAGCAATATTGAACAAGTCCTGGAGGCAACATCCCACAAAACAGCAGCTATACGGCCACTTACTACCCATTACGAAAACTATCCAAGTTAGACGAACCAGACATGCAGGACACTGCTGGTGAAGTAAGGACGAACTCATAAGTGACATATTCTTTTGGATCCCTTCGTATGGACGAGCAAAGGCAGGACGATCAGCTAGAACCTATATACAACAGCTCTGCCGATACAGGATGTAGTCTTGAAGACCTACCGATGGGTGATAGGCCCGGGTGGCAAGAGAGGGTCAGGGAAACCCGTTCTGGTGGCGTGACATGATGATGATGATGATGATCAAGTATTAAGGTCATCTAATAAATTTTAGTGTTGCAGCTGACAACATATTGAAAATGAAAAAAATATTGGTAAGGTTTGGAATAGAAAATTGAATTGACATGTTTTGTTATGAGAATGGGTTCATCAAAAATTAAATTTTATTTCGCAAAATGAATTCTCCACGTTATAATGGGGAGAGAAATGTGTCGTTTATTTTTGCTTGCTTTTTGTTTTACGATGTTTTTGTTTTTGTTTTTTGTTTTTTGTTTTGTTTTTTGTTTATTTGTGTGTTTTTAATATCATGTATCGGTTAAAATGAAACAAAACAAAACAGATACAATATATATATATATAAAACAGATACGCCTCTGAACAGATACAATATATATATATAAAACAGATACGCCTCTGAACAGATAGAATATATATATATATAAAACAGATACGCCTCTGAACAGATAATATATATATATATATATATATATATATATATATATATATATATATATAACAGATACGCCTCTGAACAGATACAATATATATATATAAAACAGATACGCCTCTGAACAGATAAAATATATATATATATATATATATATATATATATATATATATATATATATATATATAAAACAGATACGCCTCTGAACAGATACAATATATATATATATAAACAGATACGCCTCTGAACAGATACAATATATATATATAAAACAGATACGCCTCTGAACAGATACAATATATATATATATAAAACAGATACGCCTCTTAATTCATTATCACTTATGAACTTCATTTTTGCGAAAAACTTCTAATAAAACAATCCTTTCATGAAAATAGGTCAATTCAATTTCCTGTAGAGTCTTCCTTTTATCATATATATACGAGGGTCATCATTAAAGTTCTAAGCCTCACCAAAAAGAAGAGCATAGTTGAAAACTTTTGTTGTAACAACACATTACCACTTCTTATAAAACTAGAAAAAATCTGAATTAGTTTTTCTTGTTTTATAAGAAGTGGGAGTGTGTTGCGACAACAAAATGTCCAGCCATTTCTCTTCAGTCAATTATAATAGGATTATATCATTTCTTATCGAACATTACACGATAAAAACTAATAGAGTTAAGTATCATTTATTACAAAATTATACAATATTGAAATTCTATAAACAAAAATAGAATTGCATGAATATATATCAAGGTTGTTTTTGTTTTTTTGAACTTCTGTATATCCACCTTCAGTCTAGAAAATTCCTTAGACACTTTGAATTTTGAAGCAAATCAACGTTTGATTCATTGTTCATTTCTGTCTTTGGAGGTATACGTTTAGTTTTATTTCTTTATGAACATACCTCGTATTTTGAAAAGAACAACATTTCATTCGTTGATCATTTCTCTCTTGGTAAATATATACCCAGTCTTGATTCTTTTGTAAATTACCTTGTATTGGAAGAAAATTAACGTTTCATTCATTATTCATTCCCTTCTTTGTAAATAAATCTTCAGTCTCGATACGTTTGAAACATTCTTCGTATTTTGAAGGTAAAATTTCATTAATTTTTCATTCCTGTCTTGATAAATATCCGTTCAGTCTGCACACTTTTCGAACACACCACGTATTTTAAAGACAATAATTAATTCATTTTTCATTTACGTCTTGATAAACACAGCTTTAGACTCGATACTTTTGGAACACACTGAGTTAATATATATATATATATATATAGCAAGTTGACTGTAAGCAAAAATGCAGGATCATCTTGAATTAGGCAAAAAAAATCTTTCTCAGAAATTAATCAAATTAAATATGTATTTGACATTTATGTTCATTCGTATCCTCTGAGATATTATGAAAAAACAGAAACATAGCGTTCGGCAGAAGACAAAAACAAAAAGAAAGATCAGATCTACATAATATCTAACTTTGGTGTTTCAATCATTTTAAACAACTTAATTCAATTTGAGGGCTAATATTTGAGAAATATTCAATTTGTCGATAGGGAAAATATATTATTTGAACATTACAACAATATCCTCGATCCAAAACATGATGTAAAAAATTTGATAATGCAATCAATTTTTTGTTGATTTTATATATGTAGGATTATATATATGTCGGAAATAAAAGGATTACTTGTACGTATGTATTCACCCAAGACCTCGAACCGGAACAGGATGCGACACAAGGTTAATTTTTTAAGTGGAGGAATTTTCCTTCTCCTAGACTAGTTGCCTATCAAAAACAAAGGAATTCTGTCTGCTCTAATATTTACCCATAGTTGAGATTTGAAGAGATGAGCATTAGCGCAAAATGAAACACAAACAGCTTTGTCAAGCGTTCGAACTCAGTTCATCAATTCCATTTCCTACGTCGATAACCGTTACGTTAATTGACCCAACCAGATTATTTGCTTACAGTCATAAAAGTATGACTAATTTGGCATGCCTTCTTGAAAACTTGTTATACTAATAGAGTAAAATCCAACATGGGGTTGTTTTTTTTTCTTGGTAGGTTGGTTGTTGTTTGGGTTATGGGGTTCATTAAAATATATTATAAACCAACCAATTAAATTACGACCACAACTAATTTGATATTTGGAGACAACACAAATATATGATCTAATAGTAAGGGACCGGTATGGTTCTAATTGCAACAGGGGTTAATGATGATATTGATGCTTTTATTTAAAATGGGTAAAGGGTTCTAATTAACATTTCATAGTCATTGAGAACCTGAATAATTAAAAAAGTTCTCAGTCAGGTAGGAAATATAACTTTATCCTCAAAATCAGAGATCATTGAAAGAATCTCAAAATAATGTACTTATTTTTGCTTGGTTGCAGTTATAGTTTGGTTTGGTTTCTTTGTTTAATGACATATCAACCTTCATGGGTCATTTAACGTCAAATCTATCTATGGTTTACTTTCTTTGTTTAATATCATATCAACCTTCATGAACACCAAATCCATCCCTCATGGGATCATACCTTAACCCACGGAATTTATCCGAAAGTTATCATAATAACGCCACCGAAGTTTTAATTCTCTTACTACGATGTCATATTCCAGTAAGTATATATATATATATATATATATATATATATATATATATATATATATATATATATATATATATATATATATATTGTAACAATGTTGGTTGTCACTAATTCACTTTCTGGGTTTGTGGTGAACCAAGTGCGATATAATTTGGAGAGTGCTCAATATCTGTGATAGAGCTATTATATAATAATGATAAATAAATATATAATAGATTTTATATATTTAATGCAGACAAACTTCCATAGCATTAGATATATAAAATCTAATATATATATATATATATATATATATATATATCGTAGCGGCCATAAGTTAAGGAACGGAACAACAACAAATATTTAAATAACTTTTACTTGAACAATTTGCTTATACGTTTATGAAATTTTCACAAAATATACTTGGTTCACATATGCATTTATTACATATAAAGTTTTCTAAATTTTCTTTTACTGTAAATTAAGTCAACTAAGAAAAAAGATATACATTTTGCCTTAGTCAAAAGTTAAAAAACGCATCATAAATCCTTGTTCGATCAATCTTTAAACTTAAGAAAAATTCAACATTTAGTGAATTTTTCTTTGCATTAGATTACGTCATTGCATCTTCGACTACATGAGCCAATTAACTTCTTACAAGAGGTGGTAGTGATACTTTCCCATTCTCCTTTCCGAAAACCCCATAAATTATTAATATTTTGAGGATTTCTGTTCTGAACATCCTCTCCTATGATTTACATTACATTCTCTAGAGGATTCATATCTGGGCTTTGTGGTGGCCACTTCATATCAACAATTCCTTCCTCTTCAAGAAAACTTAACATAGTTTTAGCTTTGTGGCAAGGTGCGTTGTCATGCATAAATATTGGACTTTTAACTGTCCCTTTGCGTAAATGAGAAAGAGCATGCTGGTAAAGAAGTTCTTTATAAACACTGGCATGAATATTACCGTGAAAACGAACAATGGGTCCTATTCCAGCTGAAGAAATCATCCCCCACACCATTATGCTTCCCCTCCAAATTTCAGTTTACTTAACGCATTGAGGAGATAAACGTTTCCCATTTTTACATATTACAAAAATCTTACCATAAAATCTAAACAAGTTGAATTTAGGTTTATCACTAAAGTGAACCATATTCCATTGTTTCTCTGTTCACATGATATGCTCTGTGGCGAAGTCAAAACGAACCTTGTGATTTTTCTTTGAAATCAAAGGTTAGCGACATGGAATCCGAGCCACTAATTTTTCCTTATTTAACCTATGAGAAACATTTTTTCAAAAGATTGGCTTTCCTGTTTGCTCACAAAATGTACGAGAAATAGACGTTGCTGTATCGAAACGGTCTTTTGAAGACATTTTAACAATCATCCTATCTTCCCGTTTGGTAGTCATAGGAGGCATGCCAGTTCTCGGTTTTGGTTCAAGTGTCTTGTCAGCTTTAAATCTACTGATTACGCGATAAACAATGCTTTTTGACTTTCGTATGATATCAGCAATTTCGAAATAAGATTTGCCGCCTTCTTGATTTCCGAAAATTAGTTTTTTTCTTCTCGGGCTAAACAATTACTTGATTTCGACTCCATCTTGCTTAAAAATAGTTCCAACGATGTATGACTTAACTATAAACCAAAATTAGCAATCAAGTTGTTAAAAAATACCTAAATTACTATAATTCAACAGTGTTCCTTAATTTTTGACGTAGCAAAAATTATATATTTTTTAATTCACTTTTAATTTACTGCAAAAATTACTAATGTGTAATAAATACATATATGTTCTAAGTATATTTTGGGAAAATTTCGTGAACGTACACGCATTTTTTTTTTTCAAGTACAAATCATTTAAATATTTGTTGTTCCGTTCCTTAACTTATGGCCACTACTATATATATATATATATATATATGGCATTGAGGATTTTTCTGTGATGTGTCAAGTAGAACGTAGTGGCTTGACTGTGACATCATATTATGTGAGTTCAATCACCACTAATTCACGGGGACTACCTCCATGTATATGTATATATATAGAGACAGACAGACAGACAGACGGACAGCCCAGACGGATGGCACTGTAGAATACACCGACTGAATCTCTGTATAGGAGTAGGACTCCTCCCAACGAGTGTCGTAGACATGACTTTAAACTATCTGATGGGGAGTCTCCAGTCCTGGAACTATGGGAAATATGTAGTTCTCTTTCATCATCTTTGCTCCATTCTGACCCGGAGTGATAACACATAAGATCTATGGGTTAAATAGAACTGTTTGATAATTAAACTGTGTCCGTATAAATGACTTATGCAAAATTTGATTGTAAGAAATAGAACTGTTTGTTCATTCAACTGTATGCAAACAAATGACTGGTGAATTGTTAGTGATACATAACAATGCTTGAAACCTTTTAACTGTTTGCAAACAAATGATTAATACTTAATAGAAATAGATGAAAGCATTTAACTCTGTTAGCAACAAAATGTTTACAAATCCTATTTAATATCTGTGAATAACAAGATTTGGCCATAAATAACCTACAAGAGTTCATATGCCATAAAATCCAAACAAACTTCAAATTAGGTTGACATTTTTGTGTAGCTGTTTCTTTTGTACATAGTAACATGCTACCAAATATTCCCATCTCATAAAAAATACCATCTAATCATGAAAATTATATAGTTTCAGGTAATTATTTCAATTTAGTAATAATCATTTGTTTTCACAGAGTTTTCTAGTTTCAAGTAAATACCTAGATCTTGCTAGAGAACTGAAAAAACTATGGAACATGAAAGTGACGGTGATACCAATTGTAATTGGTGCGCGTGATGCAGTCACTAAAGGATTGGTACTGGGACTGGAAGACTTGGAAATAAGAGGTCGAGGGAAAACCATCTAACCTACTGCATTATTAAGATTGGAAAGAATACTGAGAAGAGTCCTGGAAATTTTAAAAGACTTGCTGTCATTCAGACTCCAGTAAGAGCTAACGCAGGTAAAGCACTCACAAAAAAGTTAAACAGACAATTATTTTTATTGAAATGCCATTCACTGGAAAAGAAAAAGTGTTGCACATTAAATATAGAATTTTGAGCTGTTTCTAGACATACAGTTAAAATTGAGATCATTTTAATGAGAATTAGTTAAAATATTAGATTATTAAATTAACATTGTTTCCTTAAATATCGTATACCTCTCAAATGAAATCAAATTTTTTAAGCACCCGGTGTATATTTATTACTGTTGAAACTACCAACCTCCATACCTTTATTCTTGGCATTTTAAGTGAATCTCAGTAGACTAAGTTAAATGAAACCTGACCCCACTTTATCCCCACACACGTCTAGATACGCTATCACAGATCACCCGGTGATCTTTGCACATCGGCTATCTCCGTGAAGACTTCTCAGAGATATCTCTCCCAGCCAAACGCAATCTCATTCAACCAGTCTAGCTTTCTTTGAATTACTTGGCATTATGGGAATTACAACTGACAATTGCTTTATTCTTTTTATTCCATAAAAGTTAACTTTAAAAAAAAAAAAAAAGGAAGACAAACACACATACATTAAAGTTTAGTGAGTAGATATCAGACTGATGCTATCAGAGAGGGTGGAATGCAGTGAAAGTCGATTAAAATCAACATTTAAGAGCAATCCCTCAATATTTTCAATTGTTTCAAATCTAAAAATAATTTTCATTCATTTTTTATGCTAAAGTGAAAGTTATGAAGTTGAAGGATTAGGGGACACGAAAAGAGAATAAAGTTTTGTGTATTAAGAAGATTTAAATGAGTAAAACATTGTTTTCAGTGGCTTAGATTATCTATTTAAATCACTCAATTTATATATATATATATATATATATATATATATATATATATATAAAGGCATGTTTTATTAAAGGTGATGGAGCACTGTTTGTTCATTATTCTTAATTGTAATTTTTCAAGTCTTTGTCTTATTTTTTGTGTCGCGATCGAGGTGGTAAAGGGATTGTCCTATATCTTCTGCCCAAACGCTTTCGACCATACTTTTGGTCGTCATCAGGGTTATTGTTGTTTGAGTGGACAGTTTGAGTGTTTTAGTTTTAATTATTTGTAGTGTTTTGTTTTGAAGTTCTCGGTTGGAACGTTTTCAGTGTTTTGTTTAAAACGTTCAGTTGAAAAGGTTTATTTATAGAGTTAGTGATTTTAGTTATTGAAAATATATAATAAGTTAGTGCCTGTGTTAAATGCTATTTTATTTATATTTGTTTTGTTTTGTTTTTTGTTTGTTTTTTTTTTTTTCATTTTTATGCATATTGCTTCTAGGATTTGTAATTGGTTTTTTACTGTTGCAAGGAAGATTCTCACAGATAATAGAATAATTATATGTAAAAACAATAATAAAAAACGATTAAGCAAAAAATGACTGTATGGCGGAGGAACAGAGGCAGGAAGGGGAAAATTTCTATTGTTACAAAGTGTTTTAAAAATTAGTTATAAATTGGTTCCGTGATGATTACTCGAACCTGTTAACTGCATTAAATTGCTTCGCTGAAACAAAATAAAGCGACATTAATGGAATTTTTTAAGATTTTATTCCCGCAAGGAAGCAAGTCATCCCATACTACTGAAGAAGAAATAGTGCTATGATAAAATCTAAAACTTAATTTCAAAGCAAAGAAGGAAGAGATATTTTTAAATCCTGATATTACAGTACCGTAATATGGTTGCACGACTTGGACGTTTATAAAATGAGGCCGGAAGTAAAGGCACGGACTTAATTTCACTGTACTATTCTCAGAGATCTCAAAGAAACAAGTGAAAAGGTTGTCACTTGATTCGGATCGGAGGAAAAAACGATAAACACATTGGTAACAAAACCCTTTGCATTTATTACTCAACATCATATAACTTCTGACCATTCTCAAGGAAGACGCGACGTGACTTTGCCGCATCGAAGGAGTGAAGACACCTTTTTATTTATAAATTGTTGTATACCTCCCTCACAATGGTGAGGGTATGGTTTCACTTTTGTCCCAAACTACTCGACTTCACACTCTTAGTCTCGGTTACGATTCCTATCTTTTTCTGCTCTCTAGTAAAAATCAGCTTTTTTGTCCGGACTTTGGCCTTCTTCATTTTTAGGCCAGTCGACTGGGGCTGTAGAATACACAGATTGCATCTCTACAGAGGAGTAAGACTCCCCACTCCAAAACGAGTGTTCTAAACTTGTAAGACTCTAGTAATACTGGAACTTTGGGGAATGTTGAGTACCTCTTCATTGCCGTCGCTCCCAGGTCCACTCTAGCCCGGAGTGAGAGCACCTGATAGGGTCCTGTCTTTAGATCAAATAGAACTGTTTGACATTTAAACTGTGTGCAAACAAATGACTTATGCTAAATTGAATTATAAGAAATAGAACTGCTTGATCATTTAACTGTGAGTATTAACAGAATGTGTTTAAAAATCATATGTATCTAATATGTATATATAAACAGGATTTGGCATTAAATAACCGACATATATGCCATAAAACCAAACAAAACTATCCTTCATTTTTACACGGTTTGGTTTGGTTTGGTTTTATGGCATATAGACCATAGTAAGTGGTTTAATTCCAAATTCTTTTTTATACAAATATTGAATATATGATTTCTAAACTGTTGGGTAACCCCCACCTTTATCCACACAATGAACTAGCCCATCTACCATATATAGCAGTAGCTACTAATGCCAGGGCAGACTAGAAGGTGAAGAGCAGCTTCTTATAGGAATAGTATTAGAGCGTTAGATCACCTTACTTGCTACCGTAATAACGGAAGCCAATACTATCGTTGGACTATATCTTTATTCTATATTCACTAATCCTATGTTATTGTCTACTAATAGTCTCTCTATTGTATATACTTTTTCCTGAGAATATATCTCTATTTCCTCTCATATCGTAGTTTGTCCTTTATTTAATATTACAAGCGTTCACTAACCAGAACGCAACATAAAAAAATTCCGAAGATAACATTTTCAAACAAGCCTGAGCTTGTTTTTTGCACACAGTCTGTTTCAGTTAATTTCAAACAATTCTGTTTAGCATAAGTACAATCTTTTGTTTGTCAGTGGTTTAAATACAGTTTTTTGTTTACACATAATAAAATGGTCAAACAGTTCAATTTGTAACAATTCAATTCAGAAGAAGTCAATAAAGTTTAAGGGTTCAAAGTATTGCTATGTATCACAAAAAATTCAATTAAACATCATTCATTTGTTTACACACAGTTAAATGATCAAACATTTCTATTTCAAGCAATTTAGATTAACATAAGTACACAGTTTAGTTCTATTTGACTCATAGATAGGACCCCATCAGGTGCTACACTCCGGCTCAGAGTGGATCTGAAAACGTTGGTAATAAAGGGTTACTCCGCATACCCCAAACCTCCAGCATTACTGAAGCCTCACTATCAGATTGTTTAGTGTCATATCCAGGACACCCGTTGGGGGAGTCTCACTCCTCTGTAGAGATTCCAGTTTGTATATTCTACAGCCCCAGATGATTGGTTCGCTGGAACAGCAAAATCCCCGAAATAACAGGTATTCTTCCTGTCTTGTCTTCTGGCCTGGATTTGGAAGTCTGTTTACATCTCCAAGAGAATGTTTTGAGTTTCATTTTCCTGGACAGATTCTGGTTTGTGAATATTTCATATTTCTTTTGCACAATTTCCGGTGAATCCCCTTCCCACCCAATCATATCTTTGAAATCATATTTATGTAAATGAATTGCATCAGGTGCTGAGCTTTCAGTTGCTATTGCTCTTTGTTGCTATGGCTCCAAGGTTGACTCTTGTCTGGAGGGTTAGTAACAACTTGGATCCCAACTATGGATCAAATAGTTCTGCTTGAAAATTAGATAGGTTGATTTGTTGGTTGGTTGGCAATGTTTTATGGCATATAAACCCTTTTAGGTTATCTAATGCCAATCGTGGATATACATATATATCAAATATATATGATTTGTTCATGAACAGTTTGTAAGTAACATTCTTAAATGAGCTAGAGCTCATTTGTTTGCACACAGTTAAATAGTCCCAAGACTTGCTATGTAATACTAATGATTCATTTAAACATCAGTCATTTCTGCACGTAATTCTATGGTTTTAAATATTTTAAATATTTAAACTGTTCTAGAACCGGCTCATTGGTCTAGTGTGTAGAGTGTTTGCCAATGGTCCGGGACACCTGGGTTCAGTCCCAAGTCGAGTCATCCCAAAGACTTTTAAAATGGTACTTGATACCTCCTTGCTTAACACTCAGCAATATAAGGTGCGGTTCGAGGGTAAAGTGGAGGAATCCAAAGAAAGGAGTAGCGCCCTCCCCTACACCTCAGTGTAGTAGCAATTGAAAAGGGAGCATTCTGGTCACCCTCGACTACGGTCACCAACAGCAATTACATACGAAACCACTGGACAGCTGTTTCTACCTTATTAGGTCTTATCAGCACTGTATACCGTGATCCCCCCCTGTGGAGATCAAACCCATGATCACAGAATGCAGAGCCGAAACTCTACAACAGAACCACCGGTCCACATCGCAGACAAACGATGCCAAATTGATTAGTCATGGCAATTGCACAGCCAATTAACCTGAATGTGTCTTGTAAGTTACGATTAAAAAAATGTAGAGTACGGATGTAATTTACAAGACACATTCAGGTTAATTGGCAGTGCAATTGCCATGACTAGTTGATTAGGCATCGCTTATCTGCAATGTGGTCAATGGTAGAATTGCGGCTCTGCATTCAGTGGTCGTTGGTTAGATTTCCCTTGGGAGAGATCACGGTATACAGTACTGATGATATCTAATAAGGTCGAAACTGCTGTCCATTGATTCCGTATGCCGTGCACAGATGTCTGCCGGATATTCTTGTCATGGTAATTCAATGTACAACTTAATATAGGTTTTGATCTTATCATGTTCCAATAGAAAAAGTAAAATGCTGGCGCCTTTGGTTTTGAATAAATTAACTTTTAGTTTTGAATGTTTTGGGTGTATATATTTCTGAAGGATAGTATTATATGTTTCATTTAATTGATATTTTTCATCTATCATACGTAAAAAAAATTCTTACTCAATTTTTTTCTTTAATGTTTACAGTAACATTATTCCATAGTATTGGTATGGATTTTTCTTAAAATCCTGAAGGGTTGGGGTTGTGACCTCAAGAAGAAAACGTCATCTTTTCCATTTTCTTTTTTCATTTTTTTTTTTTTTTAGAATATTTTCTTTTTATATTACTATCGATTATGCACCGAAGAATCCGATTGAAAAAGTTCGGGTGGAGGGACTTATAAATGGTGGGGTCAAATTGACATGTAAATATCTTACAAAATGGAACCCGACTGGTGAACATGGAAAATCTCAAGGCCATCTACGCACTTACGAAATTGCAAGGTTCGTTGCTGTATTCGTCATTTATTTCAACCGCTGACGCTACACAATCATTGGGAAATTCAAATCTTTACGCCCATTCAACCAATCGCAGCATTTTTTTTTATTTTACTGGATTCAAGAAAATGTTAACATAATGTGTATTTCCCATAAATTGTGTTACTTCTTGATGTTTTTCTTTAATATCCCATCAGCAAATATTTACGATTTTTACGGTTCAATTTTGTTGGATGGTTGGCTGGTTTTTTTACGGCGTATCAACTCTTTTCGGGTCATTTAACGCCGAATTAAATCCCAAATAAATCAGTTTTGTATGAATATAGTTTTCGTTTGCAAACAGTTAAAAGTCAAAACAGTTCAGTTAAAAGTCAAAACAGTTCTATTTCAAGCAATTCAGTTTAGCATAAGTACACAGTTTACTTCTATTTAAAAACAGTTCTATTTCAAACAGTACAGTTTAGCATAAGTACGCAGTTTCAATGTCAAAGACAGTTCAATTTAAAACAATTCAATTTAGTATAATTATGCGGTTTAGTTCTATTTAACCTACAGATAGGACACTATTAGGTGCTACCACTCCGGGCCAGAGTGGAACTGGAAGCGATGGTAATGTAGGGGTACTCCGCATTCCCCAAAGCTCCAGTATTACTGGAACCTCACTATCAGATTGTTTAGTGTCATAACCAGTACTCTCATTGAGGAGTCTTCAGTTTGGTAGAGTTAAGCATTTCTAATCATGGTCTCGTGGCGTGATCTTTAATGTCCTAGGCAGCAGCCTTGAACTAAACAAGTTCGAATCCCTGTCGCATAATTATTTTAGCATTTAGACTAGTACCACTTTAAAAAGTATGATCCCCTTTATCCCTCACCCTTGGGTTAAATAGTAGCACTGTTCTACAAGAATGGCTTTGACATCGAATAATCCACGAAAGTTGATATACAAAACCAAAAGAAGAGTTTCTTGAAAAAAAACTGAAAAATAGGTAGTATTCGCCATGGGTTCTAAACAGTTAGGAAATGAAATAATCTTCAGATTTTACATAATCACCTGTGGGGTGCATTTAACAAGTGGTGCATTCAATAGGTTTCCAGACATTTTTTGTACAGCCATTTAAAATTGTCGTAGACTCTTGAAAATTCAGTATCTTATTGCTATACATCTTATGAGATGACTGACCAATTTTTTATGATTTCACGTTCAAATGAACAGCTACAACAGAAATTGGAATACACCCTACTAAAGCCTCATTGTCACTGCTGGTGAATTTCAAAAATGCAATCTGACACTTTAGAAGAACAATATGCAATAAAATTCAGTTTTAAACTTGAAAAAAGGCTACAGACATGTATGGAATGCTTCAGACTGCTTTTGAAGAATGTTGCATGAATCGAGCATCAGTTTTTAAGTGGCATAAGAGATTCAAGGACGGCAAGGTGTCTGTGAGGGATGATAAGAGGTATGGGAGGAGTAAGAAAGTCAATACACCAGAGTTGATTAGCCAAAATGTAAGGGTTAGGGTTACTATGTTGAGGTT
>OY757940.1:49778078-49835578 GCA_963585895.1 Sepioteuthis lessoniana | reverse complement strand
TTCAGGTTGCCATTTTATGTTCGCTTTCGGATTATTACCTTTTGGAAAAGTATGAAGCCGTTATTCTCCACAGGTAAGGGTTCAATTGAACCACTACAAGGAAGGGTTTAGAATTTTCTTTATGAATCTCATACGGAAGACGCCATTTATTGGTTTTACTGTAGCGTAGATACAGTCTCAACCATGATTTATTGGTTTTATGTCAGAGTTAATTTTGTTTCCATGATGCTTGAGTATAGTTTTGCTAGCTTTTCCTCAGGTCGTCCACCTTTCAATTTATTCTTGGTCAATATAGATATGCTTACATGAGTGATTGCATTCGTGCTATTCAAAGAAATCTAATTTTTGTCTGGTTTGGTTTGGTTGTGTTTTATGGTATCTCAACCCCTTTTGTTTTATCTAATGCCGTATCCTTTATATATATATATATATATATATATATATATATATATATATATATATATATAAGTATTGTGTAATTTGCTTGAAGTATTGTACAAATTATTTTATTTCATTGTATTGTATTAATTTCGCAGGCGATTGCAATGCGAAATAATAATTATTTGAGTCTAATTAATTTCAAAGTAAAAACTTTATCGTCAGAGACTTTTTTTTTTTTAATTCCGACCATCGAAAAGACGTGCTAAAATTGGTTGCTAAATCACCTTTCTCAAAAGATGCCTCAAGAACAATATAACTCCTTATACCATCGGGAATATTAAACTTCCAAATTTTAAAAAAATCTCTGAAGATGAAGTTTTTATTTTGAACTTAATTAGACTCAAATAATTATTATTTCGCATTTCAATAGCCCTCTTAATTAATACAATAAAATAAAATAAGATATATATATGTATATAAATATATATATATATATATATATATATATATATCTTGTTTTAAAAAAAGGGATTTTGAAATAGTATTCCATTTCCATTATGAATTTATTTCGCTTATAAAAGCTCTTCAGATGGGATTCAAATGGAGTTTGATTACTTTTTTTCTTTTTTCTGTTAAACGCCAGCAGAATATTTCACGATATATCGCGTTGTGATTTATTTTACCTAAAAAAAACTAACAGTAACGAAATTTTTCTTATCAATTGCAGATTTTGTCGTTATAAAATTTGCATATATCCTATTAATAACCTGATTACAGGTTTATGAGTATAATTTGAAATCCAAATAGGGATTTTATCATTAGAGTTTTATTTGAAAAATTTTCTTTACAATTTCGAATAAATACTTTTTGAAATATATTTGTCATTTTTAACGTATTTAATTGTTTACTTGTTTCAAAGAACAATTCATATCTCTTTATATTTACAAATTATATATGAGCAGTCTGTGGAGAATTTCAGCAGAGAGAAACTCAAGAAAATACCAGGAACACACGGAAATGAACAAATTCACGCCAGAATACTCCTTGAAGAATATCCCGTTCCCAGAAAAACACAAATTTATTCTATCCCTAACGGATAAGATCGTGGATTTCATCAAGAGGTTGCGATGGGATGCTCACTTCTATCTCAACCCTTCAAACTCATAAAAGGAACAGTGGCCTGGCGTGAGGAGGTTGAATTCGCAGAGGACACCACCTGGCAACCGCATACTGGATCGTTTTTGTACAAAAAATAAAATTCAGGAACTTTAAAAATGCATTCCAGGTGAGAATGAGAGGAGACATCGAACAAATCGGGAAATCCAAGAAGGTTTGGGTCTGGGCTGATAAATCTAAGGACATATATCAGGTTAGCCCGTATGAATATGAACAAATCCTTAATAATAGGATCACGGAATCCTATAGAATAGACCATAGCGACACAACTACGCAAATTAACGGGGATACGGCTAAATTCACGAGCAAACTATAGATTATAGACAGATTAGGGAAAATGGAAGAAAAGAGTGCTTACATTTTATTTAAGGATCATAAACAAAATTTCCTAGATAAAAAACAAGCTAGATTAATCAACCCCACCAGAAAATTACTGGGCTTGGTATCTAAGGACTTAATATAGAGAATTATGTCTAGGTTACTGAGTGACCCTAAATATAACTTGTGGAAAAATTCTGTGGATACTATCGATTGGTTTAAAAATATTAGGAATAAGAAGAGGTCTACATTCGCCCAATTCGATATCATAGAGTTCTACCGTCCATTACTAGGGAATTATTATTAAAAAGCTTGAACCATGTTAGGGAGTATACGGACATCACAGACAAGGAAGTAGAAATTATTCTAGCATGTAGGAAATCTGTTCTATCAGATAATCGTAGAACTTGGGTGAAAAGTCACGTAGACAATTTCGACATACCCATGGGGGCATACGATTCTGCTCTGGTAGCTGACTTAGTAGGGATTTACATCTTGAACACGTTGGGTCGCATTGTCGACTTAGAGCAGGTGGGACTTTACTGAGATGACGGAATTATCTTCATCCAGGACAGTAACGGCCCTAAGACCTCTAATATACAGAAAATTATTAGGGCTTTTAAATTGATAAGTCTACGAATTCAGATAGCCTCAAACTTAAAGATAGTTGACTTTCTTGACTTCATACTAAATCGAAATAACGGCGCTTTCAAACCGTTTAGTAAGAACGATTCCCCCCCGCCAACTACGTAAATATTGCCTCGAATCACCCAAGATCAGTACTGAGGCAGATTCCTAATGCCGTGAACTTGAGAATTAATATGCTATCCTCATGTAAAAGAATTTTTGAGGAGAGCAAAGGTATATATGATGATGATGCCCTCAAGAACGGCAGATTCCAAGGTAGACTGGAGTATATAGCCCCGGTGGACACCGGCTCTAAGGATAGGAGTAATAGTAGTGGGACCTGCACACTCGTCAAGGTAGGTGACAATAATAATAATCACTCAAATAGACGAGGAAGAAATACAGATTAAAAGGTAATCTGGTTTAACCCACCTTTTTGTAAACTTACTAATATTAATATAGGTAAATACTTCCTACACCTCCTGGATAAACACTTTAATAGGGATAATCCATTAAGGAAAATTTTTAATAGGAACACAGTAAAAATTAGTTAGTCTTGCACAAAGAATAGGCATAACATTTTAAACAACCATAACAGGAGGTTACTAGACGAACTAATTAAAAACTGTGGGAGACCAGATGTGGCGTCTTGTAACTGTAGAAGTAAAGGGAAATGCCCCTTGGGTGGACGTTGCAATTCGAGAAATGTCGTATACCAGGCATGTATTTCTCCCATGAAACATAATAATGATGGGGAGAGAGTCTATACAAGCATCTCCGATGGGAATTGGAAACAAAGATTGTATGATTACAGACATTCTTTCTCCAATCCATGACTTAGGAACCAAACCGCTCTATCTAAATATTTTGGAACCTTAAAGATCAGGGGTTGACCCCCAAGTAAAGTGGAAAATAGTCAGGCAGTCTTGTACCGCGAATAGCTTCAATGATTGATGTAACTTGTGTATCGATGAAAAAATTAGTATAATTAATTTCAGAGATTGCAGACGACTGTTAAACGAATGAAATAAACTCGTGTTTAAATGTAGACATAAAGGAAAATTCAAATTATCCTGAGGTCAACTGAGGCCCCTATTCAAGGCAATAGCAAGGACAGCGATGAGAATTTTATTGAAATTAAATAACAATTAATTCATTAGTTGACATCATTAGGATGGGGAGATTTACATATAGATGATGATTCTGTAAACTGCGGATATTAAATCAAAAATTAAGGCTTTTGTTTCTGGGGTAGTTAATTCCCCTTGGCCATTTTTATGGTTGATTAAAGCTACCTGGTAGTTGCAAAAAAGTTTTTTTACTTTTATTCTATTTTTATTTATCTTGATTCTAATTTAATTTAAGGGGAATATCTAAAATTACACCAGTTGAGATAATTAATATATCTATTAAGAATAGATGAAGAATATATATGGTGATAGACATTCAATTTAATCGAGCTTAGATTATTTAGAAAGTCCCATCTGCTATGGAGTTCCTGGTATGTGCTCGAATTAGGATGGGTTGACCTACAGATATACCCTGCTCCTGTTTCTTAATGTTTCTAACACATATTGTTTTGACCTCCTCTGCCCTCACCTGAGAATTTTTTTTTCCTTGTACACATATGAACTGTAATTCCACAATTGCTGTTCCGCAACCTCAAGTCTAACATGTAAAAAGTCATCTGACGAGACAGAGAGTATAATAATATCCTCCAGCGGAATAAAGTTATAATGACTACTTAACCAGATTGAGTTTCCTTCTAATTGCACTATATATAGAGATGTGTGTGTTTATATATATATATATATATATATATATATATATATATATATATATAATCTGTAAGCGAATAATTTGTTTGTAACATTATATTTAAACAAGTCAGAGTTCATTTGTTTGTTGACAATTGGATTCAAGTATAATTATCTAGCTCTAATAATTCTATTTAATATTAATCATTTGTTTGTACACAGATAGTTTCAAGTATTGCTATCTAATACTACTAATTCCATTTGATAATAATTATTTGTTTGCACACAATTAAATAGTTTCAGGTTTTATTATTTAATACTAATAATTTAGTTTACATTAATCATTTTTGTACGCAGTTAAATTATCTCAAGTATTTCTTTTTAACATTAGTTCTTCTATTTACCTAGTATTCCAATCGTATCTAATATGAATCATTTATACGCACAGATTTAATAATATTAGTCATTTGCTTGCACACCATCAAATGGTTTCAAGTATTGCTATCTAACACCAATAATTCTATTTAATATTAGTCATTTGTTTACACACATTTTAGATGGTTTCAAGTATTGCTATCTAACACCAATAATTCTGTTTAATATTAGTCATTTGTTTACACACATTTTAGATGGTTTCAAGTATTGATATCTAACACCAATAATTCCATTTAATATTAGTCATTTGTTTACACACATTTTAGATGGTTTCAAGTATTGATATCTAACACCAATAATTCTATTTAATATAAGTCATTTGTTTACACACATTTTAGATGGTTTCAAGTATTGCTATCTAACACCAATAATTCTATTTAATATAAGTCATTTGTTTACACATATTTTAGATGGTTTCAAGTATTGCTATCTAACACCAATAATTCTATTTAATATTTGTCATTTGTTTACACACATTTTAGATGGTTTACAGTATTGATATCTCTGAGCAACTGACTCCAAGCAACCGCCTTCTAGTACCTTTAAAATAAAATAGAGTTTGATTCTTGTTTGCCACAAGAGCGATTTGAAGATTACGGTCGGGATAATCGTATAGTTGCAAGAGCTTGACATTACCAGCTGCTCTGAACGTTCATCTAGCCCAGTAAAGACCAAAGGAGAGTGTTGTAAGTCACAGTTACCGGGTTACTGACTGCTCAAGCATTACGAAACGCCACCCACTACTAACAGATGGCCTCATTGGGTCAGGATTTACCCATCTACAGAGGTGCAGTCGGCGTATTCTACAGCCAAAGCCGACGGGGCAGAAAGAGGTCCTAAGTGAAATCAATTTATTACACGAGTCTGTAACGATGCCTGTATTAATACATGATATGTGCGACTGTTTTTACAATCTTTTTATTACTATTCTTTCCCGAATAGTCCGTCTGTAAACATTTTATAACTGCTTATATAATTTAATTCTTTTCTGGTTCCCACTTGACTTCTTCAAATGTCACCGTTAACTCTTTTATTAAACGACAGTGAATGTTTACTTTTTATTATTCTTTCTAAATCTTCTACGATTTTCCTTACTTTGAAATCAGTCTCGGGAAATTGCAGACATTCACATTTTTGTAGACGGTAGATAATCCAACCTAAAATTATATTCAGTCAATAAGATAGCCAAATACTGTAGCAAGTTGACCATATATACCGAAAAACTTTTTTTTCGAGCAGGAAATAGCAAGGAATATTTTATGCACACACACACACACACACACACACACATATATATATATATATATATACCAACCCCGCGGCACGAAGAGGATGTGACACAAGGTCAAATTTTACACGGAGTTTAATAGATTTGTACACAGAGCTTTTCTTCTCCTAGACTGGTTGCCATACCAGGGTTAAAGAGCCCAGTCTTCCCTGCTATTTTCCTATAACTGGAGAGAGAATAGTAGGGGTCGTGACTTTCCCTAGGGCATTAGCGCTATGGGACATGCAAACAACCGGCCAAGATTTAAACTTTTGTTGACATGTCCACTTCCTACGACAATAATCATTACTCCACCAGCGCCTCCACTTTTTTTTATCTTATATATATATATATATATATATATATATATATATATTGACAGAACGTCTCCGATATAGGCAGGATGCGACATAAGGTTAATTTTTAAACTGAGTAAAGCTGGTTTGAATTCATTGGTTTCCTTCTTCTACATTCATTGATATACGAAGGCTAAATAATCTTATCTTACTCTACTATTTACTGATAGATGAATTTATGCCTTTCCCAAAGGTGTAAACAAAATGTCTAAACGCAAGCAGCTTCAACCAGGATTTGAACTAGGGTCACCGATTCTATTTACAAGGAAGACTGTCGTTAAACCAAAAGCGCCTTTATGGTCAGTTTGTTAAATGAACTTTGGCCTGTGTAATATGCATTGATTTTTTTAAATTTTGCCGAGAAGATGTATATAAAGTATACTACACTATTATATAGAGAGATAATACAGTAATGGATATGGATCATAATACAGTAATGGATAGGGAGCATAATACAATAAGGCATATGGAGTATAATACACCAATAGATATGGAACACAATGCAGTGATAGATATGGTGCATGATACAGAAAATGATATGTAGCATAATACAGTATTGGATATGGAGCATGATACAGAAAATGATATGTAGCATAATACAGTATTGGATATGGAGCATGATACAGAAATATATACGGAGCAAAGTTATTTTTGTTTACTAATGTCATTTCAATTCGTTTTAATTTTTTTTCGTAGTGTACAATGGAAGAACTAATTTTTTTATATCTTTGACGAAATATTTCAGTCATGTATAATCATTTAATATTAGCTTATCTTTATTTACTTGGGAGGGGGATCCTGTTGTGAAGTGCCTAACGTGCTGGACTGCACTGCGCTATTACATTCCAGTTTTGCTGGGGATGTAGAATACACTGACTGCTTCTCTGCCGAGGAGTAAGACTCTCCCATAGCGAGTGTCTAGGATATGACATTTAAAACCTCTGATGATGAGGCTCAAGAATTGGAGATTTGGGGAAATTGGAGTACCCTTTCATTGCCATTGCTCCTAACTCCACTCTGACTCGGAGTGGAAACATCTGGTAGGGTCCTATCTATGGGTCAAATAGAACTGTTTGACATTTAAACTGAGTGCAAACAAATGACTTATGCCTATTGAAATATTAGAAATAGAACTTAAAGAAATGATTGATGTTTAATTGAATTGTTAGTGATACATAACAATACTTGAAACCATATAACTGTGTACAAACAAATGATGAGTAGTAAATAAATTATTCTTATAAGATAACAATACTTGAAACCATTTAAGTGTGTGCAAAAAATGAGCTCTAGCTCATTTAGAAATCATATACGAGGATCATTAAATAATTTTCCAAACATTTTCGTATGTGCACTTTTATTGATAGTACACACATGAAACTCGAATCCCCTTCGAAGTAATCTCCTCCGGCTGCAATACACCTGTTGTACTGTTCCAACAACTTCTGAAAGGCCCCATAGAAGTCCTCTTGTGTGAGCGTGTCAATGACCTTCATCACAGCCTCTTACATCTCCTCAATTGTCACATAACGACAACCTCTGGGCTTAGGGAATCAGCAAAAGTCACTGGGAGCAAGGTCTGGACTATAGGGAGGCTGACGAACTGTCTTGATGCCTATCTTGGTCAAATAGTCTGTGACGAGGATGGAGTTGTGGACTGGTGCATTGTCCTGCTGGAAATGCCACTGACCCGATTTGAAGAAAACTGGCCTCTTACCAAGGATTCTCTCCCTTAAAACGTCAACATAGTAACCCTAACCCTAATCCTTTGGCCTATCAACTTTGGTCTATTGACTTCCTTACTCCTCCCACACCTCCCATCATCCCTCACAGACTCCTTGCCTTCCTTGAATCTCTTATGCCACTCAAAAACTGATGCCCGATTCATGCAAGATGCTGCAAAAACAGTCTGAAGCATTCCATACGTTTCTCTGGCATTTTCCAACTTTAAAACAGAATTTTATTGCATATCGTTCTTCTAAAGTGTCCTGAAGTCCAAATGGCATTTTTGAAATTCACCAGCTGTGACAATCAGGCTTTTGTAGGGTGTATTCCAATTCCTGCTGTAACTGATCATTTGAACCTGAAATCTTAAAAAGTTGGTCAATCATCTCATAAGATGTATAGCAATAAGATACTGAATTTTCATGAGTCTATGAAAATTTTAAATGCCTGTACAAAAATGTCTGGAAACTTATTGAAAGCACCACGTATATTTTATATATATGTTTAAATAGGATTTGATATTAAATAGTCAACAATGTTTGATATGCCATACAACCAAACCAAACCAAATACCCTTGGCAAAGATATAAAACCCTTTATCCCTCGAATTATGGGTTAAATAGTATCACAGCAATTCTTCTATGAAGATAGCTTTGGTTTTAAATAACCCACGAAGGTTGATATGCCATTAAACAAAGAAATCAAACCAATCATTTACTTTGTTGCTTGATTACAACCCATAGAAATGTATAAGCCAATCTTCATGGCGTCAGAAATGGGAATTCCTACTTTCTAAGAAGTGTTTTAAAGTTATTTGAAATGACTGCTCCTTCTTCTCCGTTGAGAAGTCAAGCAATTTTTTGATTAAAATCAATCGGAAAGATTTTATCAGTATAGAAAGTAAATGACATTGGTATCCTCAGGTACAAAAGCCTGGCTTTAAAATAATTCGGTAAAAAAAGAAGGGGAGAGAGGTAGAGAGGAAAGAAAGGATATAAAGAGAGAGGGGAGGAAGAGAAATAGAATAGGGGAAGAAAACGGAAATAAAGGAATGAAAATGGAGAGAGATAGTTTAGGGAGGAAGGAAGAGATTTCTTTTTTACCTGGAAGAAGATTTAAAGTCACGTGCAATCGCCCTTGGCCTGAAAACGAGTTATCAAACGATACAAGAATAAAAATTTGACATAAGATGCCAGATGCTTTTTTTTTAAAGTAGCGAGAAGCGGAAAATATCGTGGAAAAGCAGAGGGTCATACAAGAGAGTGCTGACGCACATTTTCTCTATGATAAGTTCCGTGCGCCAACGCTTCCCACAGAAATGCAGAGGCGTTGATGGACAGGTGACAAGTGAAAGTTCCCTTTTGGTAAAACGAGTTTCTGATGTTTTCATGTTATTTTTTCCTTTTTTTGTTTTGTTTTCTATTTTTAGGTTTATATTGGAGAAATTGAAAGATGTACGCATTGCCTAAGTAATAGAAAAGTAGTTGCATTTTCTCCATCATAAAAGGGGGGAGAGAGAGAAATAAAGATAAAATTAGTGGTGGTATCAGTACTCAGGATGATTACAGATTAACTGAAATTCATATGGTATGAATTTGAAAATGGTCCAGAAGAGGAGTCTTATGTAATAGTCTCTATCCCCGAATACTCCTAGCGGCCTAACAAAAGTATGGAGAGGTAGATGGAAAGTTAAAAAGGTTACTTCCGTTGAAACAAGCCAAAAAATCTTTGGGCCCATTTAGCTGGAGCAATAAAATACACCGGCTGCTTCTTTGCAAAGGGGTAAGACACCACTCGCCAACGAGTGTCCAACTAGAGCCTTTTGATATTGTTTTGTTTCCTTAGCAGTGGTTTCTTGACAGCAATTCTACCATATAGACCGGTTTCACATAGTGTTTTCCTCACTGTGGATGTTGACACATTTTTTAACGACATTGGTTCAGTTGTGCAGTGATCTTTGGAGCAGACAGCTGGTAGCTCTGATTAAATTGTGCTCTGCTCTTCTTGTTGCTTTTGGTCTACCAACCCTACTTCTGGTCTTGTTTTGTCCCGTTTCCTAATGTCTTCTAATAGTATAATCCACTGTAGTTTGGGGAATTTTTATTTTTAGAACTAAAGAAGAAAATGGTCTTCAAATCAATTTTTCAAAAGATATCTGGTTCTACTCAGGTCAAAGTCACTGAAGAAGACTTGAACTTAGTTTAATAAACAAAAATAGTGGCGTTTAACTTGTTTCCTTCAAAATAACAGGGGGAGCCAAATGATTTTCAGTGGAAGTATATATATATATATATATATTCATTAAAGAAAAAACCAAAGACCGGTTATTTTAGATCCAAAAATAATATAAGTTACATTGAGATCTCTGCTAGGAAAGTTTAAGTGTTCAGCCTTTGAATGATTTTCTTGTCCTGAAGGAATTACTCACAACTCTGGTTTAAGTGGACCGCATAATACCTATATATATATATATATATATATATATATATATATATATATATATATATATATATATAAGTTTAAATAGCGTAGCCACAGAGTCAATGACGCTTGGTGACTATTCGTTTCTCGCCTATACGATCATCGGAACGAGAAATCAAAACACTTAGGCCGATGATTGCATTGGCGAAAAACTGATTCTATCCCTATACTATACTAGCATAGATATTCATTCTCATTCACCGGTATTGACCTCATTTTATCTACTTTTATCTATTTAAGTTATATATATATTAATGATCTATTTTATTAATTATGTAAATTAGAAATGATTATAAATTTGTTTATTTTTCTTCATCAAATCTACATATAGATTTGACAAGACAACACATCTAATGCAAAATGGACTTTTGAAACTAATTTTTTTTATTGCTCTGTGGTAAAAACCAGTTAAAATAAATTTTCATTCAATACCTGAGTTGACTGACTATTTTCGTTTTTATAAGTTTCATTTTTTTTTAAATTTATATAATATCAATACAATCGAAGAACTTTGCCTTTCTCTTTCGTCAAGTTAAAAACATATGTTAACAGATTAAGTTGAATTATTGAAACAGGGATATTAAAATGGTCTTATGTAGTTTCAAATTTTAAAACGATTCAGTCCAAAACATGATCAAATCCATCGTTCAAGAATATTGGAAACGCTCCCTGGAAATGTTCGGAGACGAAGAAGTCAAAAAACAAAAAGTTTATATGAAATATTTATATTTAAAAAATGAAGAAAAATAAATAATAAAATAAAAAGAGAGATACTGGAAGCAGACGTTTTACAATGCTTATCATCATCATTATCAAGGCGTACAGACATTACGGATTCACTTGACTCTCTCTTTCTACTCATACCTATCGGCCATCGCTCTTGGCAAGTCCTCTAAACGACATCCTGTGACTTCGCTGAGCGGATGTAAGTTTTTGCTGGCTGGTCAACACAGTTGTGTCCATAAGACCATAAGTTCGTCCTTACATTCCCCAGCAGGGCTCCGCATGCCTTGTTTGTCTTATTTGGATGGTTTGTGTGATTGGAGGTAAGGGCCCGATCAGCAGCTGTTTTGTGGAGTGCTGCTTCCACGATTTGTTTAAAACAGCAAGCAGTTGTCTTGTGTAATTCCTATCAATTTTTCTCTTCAGACATTTCATAAAATCCACGTGATGCAACTCTACAGGACTACTGACAGGGCGCTATTTTGGGAAATGTACAGTTTAATTTTATCATAGAACTAATCCTTTCAGAATGAAATTGCGTAAATAGAACTATGCTGTCAAAGTTTGAATTTCAATTAAAAGATATAAATAAGAGAAACTCATATCGAGTAAAAAAAAAAACAAATGTTGACAAAGGGTATGTACGTCATGAGGGGTCAAAATCTTGTTGACTGCATTTAGAGAAAAAATTGAGTATTACAGAATTGCCATAATATAACAAAATAAGCGACCGGAGTTGGTATCTAAATGCAGACATCAGAACATATTTTATTTTTACCATTTGGCGCCAGAATATTTTGGGGGTCAGATGACAGATCTTTTATAAATCCAAAGAAAATATTAACGCATAAATTTTTAAGATCAAAGATTCCTAGTGCTCACCTGAAGATGAAAATATCCTGAAACTCTGAGTAGTGGAAAAAAGCCTGTCATTTTTTAAGAATCTCTCTCTCTCTCTCTATATATATATATATATATATATATATATGTGTGTGTGTGTGTGTGTGTGTGTGTGTGTGTGTGTGTAAAAATACAGAAATTAAAAACACGAAGTCTTCTTAGGATGATTTTATTTATTGAATTATTAGCCAACATTAAACGTTTTAGTTTTCTGACCGAATAAATAAGGATAATCGACTAGAACGCATAGTTGACCGCAAATCCAACGATAAAACCTTTTTTTTTCGTCTCTCTACATTTTAGTAGAGTCGGATTTATTTAGTTTTTTCAATATATATGTATATATATATATAAGCTCTTTTCGTCTTACTTCGCACTAAAGCTCTTTAGAAAGGTATGAAATCATCGCTTTTCCCAGTTGTGAGGAAAATAGTAGGGAACACTTATATTTTTAACTACTGGACACTCATAAGTCAGATTGACAGGAGCATCCCACCACCAATATATATATATATATAGGTGGTGAGATGCTCCTGTCAATATATATATATATATATATATATATATATATATACTAATCTAATATCTACCAGCATTCTGGGTACTAGAAAAAAAAAGAAAAAAAACCGCCAGGAACAAGAGATAAAAGTATCTCGAATCACCGCCCGGGGGAAAAAGAAAAAATTATCGGTCAAAAAGAAAGAAAAGGCCAACCTCGTCCGACCCCTTGAAAAAATCAAGGGATACGCAGTCAGTTGGTCAAAAGAAAACTAAAACCTTCCGCGAAGCCTGCAATGCTACAATTACAAGAGTGCTCAACACGAATGTAGCCAATTATAAAATTAACTTAAATCGCGAGTTTGAAATCTTCTACTAAAGTTTCATCTTATCGGATCATCAGGAAGCCTAGGCTTCCTGATGATCCGATAAGATGAAACTTTAGTAGAAGATTTCCGACTCGCGATTCAAGTTAATTTTATATATATATATATATATATATTAGATTTATATATTTGATTCCATGGAATTAGATATATAAATCTAACCTATATTCATTTATTATAATTATATTATATAATAGCTCTATATTATATAATAGCTCTCCATATTATATTGCACTTGGTTCGACACATGATGTAGTGACAACCAACACTGTTATAATATTTATATATATGTGTGTGTGTGTGTGTGTGAGTGTGTGTGTGTGCGTGTGTATTGTCATCCACAGACAGACTGTTTCGTTGTATCACAACTCGTAGCACGCTTGAAACTGGGATCGAAACCCGCCCAACTTTACGTTAAACTTAGTATCATACCGCTCGGCCAATAAGCGTACAACGTCAGCTAGGGAATTATAAGGTATTAAGTAGTAGCGTTCGTTTGTTTACATTGCTCAATTCGTTCAAAGAGCTTTGCATTATGCGAGCGGCAGTCGTAAATTCCTTCGCCAGTGTAATGAACCCCCGTGAGGGAGTGTATACATACATATATATATATATATATATATATATATATATATATATATAAAGTTATTCAAAAGGTTCTAAGCTTCAACCAGAAAAAAAAGAGCATAGGTGGCCATTTATGTCGTCGCAACACACTGCCACTTCTTATAAAACTAGAAAAGCATCAATTTTATCAACAACTTTGGACGCTGCATTCAACTGTACCTCCAAATGAACAGCGGACATTTGGAGCATTTTTTTAAGGGGTTCCTCTGGACATTTTAGGTTCATAGATGAGACTATCAAACAATCTGAAAACTTTTGCACCCACCTCATATACATTTACCGTATAGAACATTTATGACTTTTACAACCGAGGATCAGGCTAACAACAACAACAACACACACACACACACACACACACACACAGAATAACAACACTCGCGTAAAAAGAGGCTAATAACACTCACACACTCACACCAGTCAACAACACATAGGCTAACAACCCTCCCACACACGCACACGGAGGCTAAAAACACTCCCACACACGCACACTGAGGCTAACCACACTCAAACGCATACATACACACAGAGACTAACAACACTCACACACACTGGCTAACAATACTCTCGCATAAACACACAGGCTAACAACACACACACACACACACACACAGGCTAAGAACACTTATACACACACAAACAAAACTTACACACAACACTCACACACACACATACACACAGAGACAAGCAATAAGGACACGCATACACAGAAGCTAACAATACTCACACCCATACACACATAGGCTAACAACAGTCAAACTGACATACACTCATTCACATATATACTCGTACATATAATATACCTGTCAAACTGCCCATAGTGGATAGGCAGAGAAAAGTAATATTACATGTTTGGACGTGTTGTAGTCTTCCCCATAAACAATATTACAAAAACCGAAGAAGGACTGAGATAATATGTTACTATGAGATTACCTTGTGCCATACTCGTGAAAGTAGAAAAGCAAAGTAAAGCCTGAGACAATGCGACGCCTTAAGGTAGCCTTATGCCAGACTTGCAGTGATAGTGAAGCAAAGAGAAATCGAGATGATATGATATTTTAGATAGAGAAGCGAACTGGTTGTTTTTCACGGTACTCTGAGTTTTGACCTTGTACCAGACTACCCTGGGGAAAGAAAGTGAAGAACGCCTAGAGATTGAAAAAGGCAAACGTAACCTCTAATTGAGATTGCTTTTACCAGACGATAAAAAGCGAGAATAACAAAGGCTAAAACTTATACGCTAAATTTGAGAGGCCTTGTGCCTGACTTTGAATGCCGATAAACCGAATGACTGTAAATTTGTGAATTGGGTCTCTAGATAAAACTTCCCTCCTCTGGGATGGGTGAAACATGCGCTATTTTTAAAGACTCTTTTTTTTTACTAAATATTGTTCTTGTTACAAGCCGTGTTTTGTTTTCAGTTGGTATCAGCTTTTTTTTTTTTTTTTTTTTTTTTTTGGCTTTCTCAATACTGCAGTCTCATCTGTCTACTCATCGACTGGTTCGAAAAAACAACGTGAGCAGATTGTAGATTATTTGTGTCATCCGAACACATAACCAGCCGAACTGATTGGAAGTGGAATAACCCCCATGCTTGGTAAGGGCGGCTGTACTACCAAAATTCCAGCAAAGTATAGAAGAATGGCAGAGAAGAATTGAAAAACGCATTACATTCGAGAGGTTTACTTTGGAGGTGAAACTGTAGTTTGCTGTTCAGAATTGAAATAAATTGTTTGTGACACCAATCCTGTTTGTTTTCAGACAAAACTCATATATATATATTTATATATATATATATGTATATATAGGAAAATAAAACTATAAAATTACAAAGGAATAACTCAGGACACTTGTTTATTAAAACTTGATCATTTATCATTTTGTAATTAGACAGCTAATGACTCTTTTAGACATCATTTGTTATTGCATATAACATTCATTGCACGTTGATCGTATGTATTAACAATTTAAGATGATGATCGTTTTGAGGTGATCATAGGTGCGGAAACACGAGCAAGAATTCATATATATATATATATATATATATATATATATATATATATATCCCACCTTTTCAGGGATTTGACGATCTTACCTTTGATACAAAAAATGCGCATGAAAAGATTACTTTTTATCCTTTGTGCGCATAAAAAGATTACTTCTTACCCTTTGTCTGCCTTCGGACACTGAAAGGTTACATCGTACTTTCGTTACCTTTTATATCAAATCTATTTACTTGATGTTAAATGGAATTTTTCAGATCGTAAGGAGAAAAAGATTTGCGTTTTAGAAATTCACTTGAAGACACAGAGGGAATGTCACTTTTTAACCTACTTTTTGGAAACGATGCATTGGTGAGTTTAAATCGCGGATGAAATCTGCAGAATGAGTATTTTGAGAAAAGCGATGGGCAAGCTAACTGGCTGGCAAATTAAGGAAGATCATATTATGGCAGAACTTTCTTTATGACAATCACACCACCTCAGAGAAGAACGTTTTAGTAGGCGCTCTGTTAACAAGGCCTAGAGTATAACGACAGCGTCCCTGAAGAGAAAAGAGATAACCCAAACCACTCTAAAATATAGGGTGTTTTGGGTATGATATTAACCAGCGTCTTGTGGTGACTCTCGAAATCCCTGAGAAGTATAGAACTAGTTTTATTTCTCTGGGAAGAATAGAATCGGTTCTAATTCTCTGGGAAGTATAGAATCGGTTCTTTGTTGCCATTTGTCCTAAGTCCTTTCTGACCGAGAGAGTTAGTCTATCGATGGATCAAATAAATCTGTTTGGGAATTATTTGTATTAGACAGAAATACTTGAAATCATATAACTGTGAGCAAATTATTTGTATTCAAAATAATGAAGCAACTATTGTTTACTAATGATTATTATCTATAAGAGACCATATAATTGCTTTCGAATTATTGGTGTTACATAGGAATACTTGAAACAACATAGCTGTATGCAAACAAATTATTAAATAGATCAGTTACTCGAAACCATAAGATTGTGCATAATTTTTAAGTATTACACAGGAATACTTAAAATCATATAATTGTGTATAATATTTTTACAAAACAGGAACATCTGAAACCATATAATCATCATCATCATGTCGTGCCGCTAGCACAGATATCTCTGACCCTCTCTCGCCACTTCTCCCTATTATTCATCGCCTCTGGCAGTTCTTCAGGGCTACATCCCGTATCCTCACATAGCTGCTGAATGTATGTTCGAGCTGGTCGTCCTGCTCTTGCTTGGCCATATTCGGGGGTCCATAGGAGTACATCACTTATGAGCTCGTCCTTGCTTCCCCAGCAGTGTCCTGCATGTCTGGTTCGTCTAACTTGGATAGTTTTCATGATGGTAGGCAGGTGGCCGTATAATTGGTGCTTTTTGGGGTGTTGCCACCAGGACTCGTTCAATATTGCTCGCAACATTTTTTGTGTAATTGCCGTCTAGCTTCTTCTCCAGCCGTTTAGTTAGCGTCCAAGTAGTGCATCCATATAGCAGTATCAACAAGACCGCTGCCTTGAATATATGACTCTGGTCGAATATATTAGTATACACGGCAAAAAGGTTTTGAAACCATATAACTGCCTAAAATTATTTGTATTTAGAATATTGTTGGTATAATTGCTTTGAAAGTATTGTTAATTCTTAGAAACCTTATAATTACTTGCAAATTATTGATGTTAAATAGAAATACTTCAAAACTATATAACTGTGTGAAAACAAATTATTCTAGTTAAACAGAAGCAATTGAAACTATATAATTGTGTATAAATCGTTAGTATTAGACAGTAATACTTAAAACCATATAACTATGTGCAAGTTATTTGTATTAGGTGGGAATACTTGAAATCATGTAACTATCTGCAAAACAAATGTTTATCATTATTAAATGGGAATAGATATTTGAAACTATATAGGTATGTATATATAATATGTATTATATTAGAATACTTGAAACCGTATAGTTGTGTAAAAATCATTTGAATTAAGTAGGATTTGTTTTAAGAATAGTTAATCTATATATATATATATATATATATATATATATATATATATATATATCGCTTTGGAACTTTAGCTGACGACTCCCAAATACTTACGATTGCCCTTGACGCATCGAAATATTTGCAGATATTTTATTTTATTTTTTATATGCCGACAAATATCACACACACACACAGAGATATATATATATATATATATATATATATATATGTGTGTGTGTGTGTGTGTGTGTGTGTGTGTGTGGGTGGGTGTGTGTGTGTGTGTGTGTGTTTAAAAAACAAGAAATTTAGAATTAGTATTCCATTTCCATAATAAATCTATTTCGCTTATTCAAGCTCGTCAAATGGAATTCAAAATGTATATATATATATATATATATATATGGGTTAAGAAATCAAATTTTGTCAAATCATATAAATATGACCAATTTGCAAAGTAATCTTTTTTTGTTTTTATTTTTTTGTTTTTTGTTTTTGTTTTTGTTTTTTGGGCGGTTTTTTTTTTTACGAATTCACTTTTTAATATAATGTTAGGTTACTTGGTTTGATAACATATCAACCCTTGATGAATATTTAATCAACCAGAAGACCGTGGAAAAAGAGGGACATAAATGAGAAAAAGATTCGAGATTGTGGAAGAGAGAGAGAGAGAGAGAGAGAGTGAGAGAAAGAAAGAGAAAGAGAGAGAGAAAAAACCACTATGGCAATGGAGAAACGAATCGGAACGTGAAAGGCAGGTTCCCGAATTCTAGGTTAGGATAGAAGCACCCTCCCAAGTTAAAAATAGAAATGTATCAGCAGCAAATCGGCTGCTGGCTGTGAATGACTGAAAGAAGTTTAAACGGAGCAGCCGTTAAAGTGGACGCAGGATAGAAAACAGGAAAAGAAAGTTAATTGGAGACGAGATTCGATGATGTGAAGACGGGCCGAAAATTACGGCGCCCATTTTTTGAATCAATCAGTTCTCTTCCCCTACTAATGTGTAAATAGCTGAGCAAACTAGATTTTTTTTAGCTCAGTAATGACAACCAGTCGAGGAGAAGGAAAACTCGAATAAAAATCAGCTTTACTCCACTTAAAATTGTTGCACAGATGGAAGCGCGCTTAGCGTAACTGTTATCGTCGTTGAAAATGAACAGACGAAGCTGTTAACCTTTCATATGGCACTAGTACTCTTGGGAAAGGCAAAAATCGGTCTGTTCTCATGTCTCTGGGTAAATAGAAGGGAATACTTGGTTGTTTAGGCTTGGTTTGGCAACCTGTCTAGGAAAAAGAAAATTCTAAATTCAAACTGCACTTAAAAATTGAGCTTGCGTCACATCTTATCCGTAAATATATTTTTGCTGAGAAGATATCCTCAATTTTTAAAATGACGCATGCATTCCATCATAAATGCTTATTACTAAATCTTTGTACAGCCTCAAAATTTCTCGATCAGCTCTACTGAAAGACAGGGTATTTTTCGTTGAGTCGAGTTTAAAGTTCTGGACTGCAAGCGAGTTCGAACTCCAGTCATGCTGTAACGTTCTCTTTCCGACTAATACCCTTGGTGTGACACTATGTGGGTGGTCCACCATGAAGACGATCTCTTTGTCTGTTTTGGTGCGAAACCAAACAAAGAGCTTGGACTCGAGATCAAGCCAGAGGGGCAATCGGCAAAGAATCCCAGAGAAGGCAGTTGGCAAAGGAACCCAGAGAGGGTCAGTCGGCAAATGAAGACGCAGAAGGACAATCGACAACGGACAGCAGAAGAGACCAGCGGGCGTGAGATAGAGTCCAGGGACAGTGAGGAAGACGGTCAAAGATGAGTTGGCATTCCTAGTTGCTTGTAGAAGTTTCGCGCAAAATACACGCCAGCGTTAGTCTACAGATGCACAGGGAATGCAGTGTCACAAAACTACCTTTCTTGTGCTTGGAGCTGACATAAGCCCATTTTGTTCGTTTGTTCTTTTTCTCCCACTCCCTCGGTTGTATTTCTTGTGGCCGTAAAGAAATGAGTGATACGCTGTCGGAACCCACTGGCTGAATTACGGGCCATGAATAGTATTGGTTTTAAGAAGTTGATGTATTCGGGGCGGCCGCGAGAGGGGTGTATCACATTGGAAGAGGTAGGAATCCCCTAATTCCAACCCCCTACTATAAGTTGAATAGTTCCATTACTGTCCCTCAACAAGGAATGTTTAGCATTAAATTGCCCTGGATTGTTGATATGCCATTAAAAACAAAGAAATCAAACCAACTGAAAGAGACGTGTAATTTGTATCGATGCATGGCTGACAGAGCTACACTCACACAAGTAAACAAATTCTTGCATCAGTTATACATAATCCGACAAAGTCCATTTCTGCAGGGAAACGTGGGCTTGGTCTGGTTTCATTTCGTTTGGCTTGGCTTTATGACATATCAATCATTGCAGGTTATTTGATGTAAATTCTCTCAGCGCAAATGCTGTCGATAAATCCATGAATCCAACTATTCTCTCTTTAGCTATGGATAAATAGTAGGGTAGAATAGGCTCTCTAACCTTGGTATGGCAACTGGTCCAGAGGAAGGAAAACTCTGAATTAAAACCTGTTAACCCTGTTCAAAAATTGACCTTGTCTCGCCTACTGATAATGAAGAGGGCTTGGAGATATATATATATATATATATATGTGTGTGTGTGTGTGTGTGTGTGTGTGTGTGTGTGTGTGTGTGTGTGTATTAGATTTATACATTTAATGCCATGGAAGTTTGTCTGCGATCTAAGGTTTCCACAAACCCACAAAGTGAATTAGTGACAACCAACACTGTTATAATATATATATATATATATATGTGTGTGTGTGTGTGTGTGTGTGTGTGTGTGTGTGTGTGTGTGCAGGGTTTGGCATTGAATAGATCAGAAGGTTTGATATGTCATAAAGCACAACCACCAAACCTAATTACTTAAAAGTGATTAACAACCTAAGTTTTTAAAAGAAATGCATTTTTTATTACTTATAAATGACTTTTTAAAAGTAATTCTTACCCTTTCAACTAACCGCTGACGAGACATTTCTTTTTGTTTAGGTAAAACGTAATAATCTTTATTTTTTTAAAAAGACAAAATAAAATAAAACGATTTTGTCAAATAATTTTTTACAAACTGATTTGTTCAACGTTGAACAGATGAGTCCGACATTTTTCAAAATGGTGTATGTACTCTTTCACAAATGTGATTATTATGTCTCTCTACTTCCCGTAATTTTCTCAATCAACTCAACAGAAGGAGAAACCTAATTTGTACCAGGAGCAGTAAGAACAACTACAAAAAAACAGTAGCATGTCTTTTTATCGGCAACTGCGTAAAAAGAAGAATAATCGAGAAAGTTCACCCCTCATGCCAAAAAAATAACCATATAAAGATATTTTCAGTAATATTTTTCATAAATCTTATAGAACGATAATTTTTTTTCTCCAGACTTATTGTTTTTATCTGCTTCTTTCCAACATAAAGGCTTCTCTTCTTTTCTTTTCTTTTTTTTCTTTTTTTTTTCTTTTTTTTCTTTTCTTTTTTCTTCTCTTTTTTTTCTTTTTCCACTCCTCATTTATATCGTATATGTTTTTTTCTTAATAATTTCCATCATCATCATCATCAAGCCGTGATAATAAAACATATCCTTTTGTCTCTATTTCACTAAACGTCCCTATCGACTATCAGTTTTGGCAGGTCCTCTCAACTGCATCCTGTGTCTGCGCAAAGCTGATGAATGTAAATCGTTGCTGGTTGGCCAGCACTCGTATATCCATTTCAAATAGTCCATAAGAGAACATCATTTATGAGTCCTTACTTCCCGAGCAGGGCCCTTTTTACTTACATAGTTTCTAAGGTAAGATGCAGATGACAGTACAACTGCTGTTTGTGGGGTGCTGCTTCCAGTATTTATTCAAAATAGCATGCAGAATTTTTGCGAAGTTTCTATCTAAATCTCCTGTATGCTGGGGCTGTAGAATACGCTTACTGATTCTCTGTAGAGAGGTAAGACCCCCTCTACCAACAAGTGTCCTGGGTATGACCCTAAACTGTATCTGACGGCGAGGCTCTAGTAATGGATTTTCGTTGATGAAAAATCGTACGTAATAGTATAAGTAATAGCTACTAGACCGAAGCGTAGGGGAGGGCGCTAGTCCTTTCGCTGGATTGCTCCACTTTACCCTTGATATGTGCCTTATAATGCTGAGTGTTAAGCAGGGAGGCATCAAGTGCCATTTTTTGAGTCTTTGGTATGACACGTTTACCCGACCATGGGCGAACACTAAAAACATTATGTTAATGGACTAGTCAAATATATATATATATATATATATGTGTGTGTGTGTGTGTGCGCGCGCGCGCCTCAATGAACAAATCATTTTAAAAACGTTTTTCTTAAATAAAAAAAAGTGCTCAAATACTGGCCTGTAGAGCATTATAAACCAAAAGACTTCTACCTACTCATGTTGCCTTCCTTATTTAAGGTTTCAGGAGAAGTTATTATCATCAGATGAAAAATTTGAGTCAATTAAATAACAGTTACTCGGAGCTTCGTTAATAAAAAAATGAACAAATTGTTTAACAAACGTTTTTTTCTTAACTCCAGAAAGTACTCATGTATTAATAACAGTTTATTATATATATATATATATATATATATATATATATATATATACGACGGTGATTTCTTTTAAAACAAAAGCAGCGTAATTTCTTTTTCTCAATATTTTTCCCTAAATGTAAACTCTACATTATTTGGAATTGTTTTATGCTAAATATTATGTCAACCTCACAAAAATATTATTTTGAGGGCTATTTGAAATGCTGGCAAATCAAAAGACGCGATCCAGGCTTGAAAAGAAGCAAGTCATGATATTTTTGCTAGCTGAGAAATTCAAACAATGTAAAATTTATGGAACATTCTTCCATAAATTGTGATACAAAATGTTTGCAAACGGGCAAGAAATTTGGGTCTAAGAGACAGTCAATGAAATAGAAACACACTGACTATCTGGTAAAGAAAAGGTTCAGGGCGCAACAGTCAGTAAAGCGAGTGACGTTGACAGTGTTCTGGGACATGAAAGGACCCATAACTATGGATTTCCTTAAAAAGGTGCAACAGTAAACCTTATTTTCTATCGCTGTTGTATACCCACATACAACTACACAATACATATACATATACAAATATATGCGGAAACATGGTCAAACATACTGACGAACTTCAATGAACGAACGAACGAACGAACACGCTTCTTTATAAAAATATATCTCTCACATTTTATTCTCCAAAGGGTTGTTGTTGGTTGTGTGTGAGAGATGAGATGGAGACGGGGACAGACTGCTACTTATTGACCCAAAGTTCTTCTGACCATAGCAGCACTTCTTTCGCAACCTGACTGGGCTGCTCAACCGTGAGTCACTGAGAGCCCAAGCTCTCTGTCTGGAGCTGGTTCTCACTCCGCAGGCATCCTATCTCCAACTGACTCAAGCTGTCTGTGTCCAGGTTATATTTTTGTTTGACGTCCACCTGCTTCCGCTTATTTACACAGGTGCATATCTTGATTGACGGCTCGGTCGTGAGTCAATATGTAACATAGTCAATTGAAACAAAATTCACCTAATTTATTGATGGTCTGGTTTCTTTGTTTAATGGCATATCAACCTTTGTATGTTATTTAATGCCAAAGCCATTCTCCAAGAAGAACAGTTGTGGTACTATTTAACCCATAGCTGGGAGAATAAGGGGGTTCATATCTTTCCCAAGGGTATTTGTCCGAAAGTGAACGTAATAGCGCGACTGGAGCTAATTTATTGAATGACGCTCGTATATATATATATATGTGTGTGTGTGTGTGTGTGTGTGTGTGTGTGTTGCATCTAGTTCTGAAAGGAGTGCCTGCTGAAGTGTGTGCGAATTTGTGACGATGGCAACTGGCGTCGGTGACAGACAAGATATAGTAGCTCTTGTTTTTTTTATTTCCTCACATAGTGGTACTTGGTCGTTGCTTTCTTGGTTTGTAGGCATGTGAATATTGGATGTTCTGGTGTTGAGTAAAACATTGATGAAAGATTATGTTTCGTAAATATAAAATACGCAATAAATATGTTGAAGATCAATAACATAGGTGGAAAAAGGAAGATGAATATATGTATATCAAAAGAATACATTTCACAAAACCAGACACGGAAAACATTACAAAAATAGTTTATGTATACGCTAGACAAATAAAGAAGATGATTTTATTTGGTTTCTGAATACCATGAACGAGAGAGAATTAAAAGAGATTCTCTTGTAACCGTAACGATATTCACCGTATGTTTGCCTCACTGTCAAATAGACGTCGGGCATACTAATTTACTGCTTTTATAGCTATTTACAAAGCTTAGCTGAGATGTGATACCGGGCCAGAAGTATGGTTTAGTTTCTTTGTTTAATGGCATATCAACCTTCTTAGGTAATTTAATGCCAAATCCATCCTTCTAGAACAGTTGTGGTACTATTTAACCCATAGCTGGGAAGATAAGGAGGTTCATACCTTTCCCAAGAGCTCGTTAACCATTACTCACCGGAACTCCTATTTTTGTATTGTACTTTATATTGATAACTAACAGCTGTTTAAAAAAATAAATGCATAGATAAATAAACAAACTTGGAGGTATCTTTTTTCGAGGATAATTGGTTGGAAAATTATTTTATGACAGTTCGTGAACTTTTTAAAGTATTTTAGTATCTTTAATATGAGAGTTAATTATTGGTTGGTTGATTTCTTTGTTTAATGGCATATCAACCTTTGTAGGTTATTTAATGCCAAATCCATCCTCCTCGAAGAACAGCTGTGGTACTGTTTAACCCATAGCTGGGAAGATAAGAGGGTTCATACCTTTCCCAAGAGTATTAGTCGAAAAGGTTTGGTTTGATTTCTTTACTTAATGGCATATCAACCTTCTTAGGTAATTCAATGCCAAATTAATCCTTCTAAAAGAACAGTTGTGGTACTATTTAACCCATAGCTGGGAGGATAGGGAGGTTCATACCTTTCCCAAGGGTATTTGTCCGAAAGTGAACATAAGAGTGTGACTGGAGTTCGAACTCACAAACTACGATTCTGCAGTCCATCGCTTTAACTATTACACCATGAGTACACACCCCCAGAAGTATGGGGATCCAGTGAGAATCAAACTCACCAACAGTGGTCTGCTAATCCAGCTTGCCAACCATTGCAGTAATTTACTAAGCTTTTCGCTCAGATGTGGCACATAGCCGTATGAATGGGGCACCCATTGAGACTCGAACTCACACGTGAATGTCTGCTAGTCTAGCTTGCTAATCATTACACCACACGAAGTGCCGACTTTAATGCTCTTGTACCCGACATTGATGGAGTAGGTGGGTTTGTAACTGGACTACAGGCTTCAAAAGTTCACATTTTGGTGAAATTATATTGCTGCATTTACGGTTCAAATGGCTAATCATCCCTCAAAACTCACCTTTTACATCCAATGCGTAAATGTTTAAGCAGACTTCCAGTTCAAATGTCAGACTGGATTTCGGCCGTGTTTGGCTTAAAATGTGTTTTTGGCTGTTTTTATCTTTTGTTTGTTTTTGCTTTCGGTTTTTAGCGGGTAAGGGAATTCTTTATTTTTTATATTTTTTTTTTTAATTTGAGTAAGTCAAATACAGTCAGCAAAAGTTCGCAAATTTGTAAAACTATATTTCTGCATGTCTGGCTATAGTTGCCTATTAGCCAAAAATACCCAGTTATCCTCGTTGATTTTAGTGATGTTATTGTTTAGACGTCATTGATTCTTCCTTGGATTTCCAATTCCTTGCAATTTCGCAAGGCTCTTTAAAACTGTACCAAACACACAATTAATGAAGAAAACACCTGTCATTTCCATGTCCAACAAATTTTCCAGTTAATTGGTATGGTCTAGACATTCGGGCTACCAGTTATTTTATTTCGGATTTAAAACATGGTCTTATTTAATTGATTGTTGGTGGTGGTGTTATCGTTGTTGTTATTGTTGGTGGTGTTGATAGTGTTCCTAGTGTTAATGTTGTCGGAGGTGTTGGTGGTAGTGTTCGTGTTATTCGTGTTGTTGTTGTTGTTGTTGTTGTTGCGGCTGGTGGTGCTGCAACAGCTGATGATGATGTTTTTGTTGATGTGGTGGTAATGTTGGTGTTGGTTGTAATGGTCTTATTCGTGCTATTGATGATCTTGGTTGTCTTGTTGTTGTTGGTGGTGGTGGCAATGAATATGATGTTTTTCTTGGTGTTGTTATTGTTGGTCGTGCTGATGCTACAGTTGGTAGTGGTATATTTTTAGTATTGTTGTTGTTGGTGGTGGTAATAGTAATGATGTTGTTGTTGGTGGTGGTGGCGGTGGTGATAGTAGTAGTATTGTTTTTATTGTTATTGGTAGTGGTTTTGTTATTAGTGCTGTAGCTAATAGTGTTGTTGCTGTTTGTGGTGCTGTAGTTGTTGTTGGGGTGGGGTTGTTGGTTTTGTTGGTGGTGGTGGTGGTGGTGGTGGTAGTATCCTTGTAGTAATGTTGTTGCTATTGTTGTTGGTGGTGATGTTTTTGATGTTGATGTTGGCTTTAGTGCTTGTGCTAATGGTGGTGGTGGTGTTTTTGGTGTTGGCGGTGATGGTGATGGCGATGTTTTTGCTGTTGTTGGTTGATGCTGGTGCTAATGGCGATGGTGTTTTGGTGTTGTTGTTGGTGGTGGTGGTGGTGTTTTTTTGTTTTTTGTTGGTGGTGTTGGTGGTGTTTTTTTGTTTTTTATTGGTGTTGGTGATGGTGGTGATGGTGGTGCTGCTTAATTTCTTCGTGCTGTTGGACTTGTTTTTGTTATTGTTGGTGATGATGATGGTGGTGGTGGTCGTCGTGTTTTTGTTATTGTTGTTAGTGTTGTTAGTGTTATTTTTGTTGTTGTAATATTTGAATTTCCAATCTGATATGTGACACCTCTAGATGGGTACACACATCATTATTCCGGGGTTTTTTTTTCAGTTTCTTTGTTTAATGGCATATCAACCTTCATGGGTTATTTAATATCAAAGCGATTTTTCTAAAAGAACAATAGTGGTACTTTTCACTAAATAGCTAGTCAGTTAAGGAAGTTCATGCCTTTACTTAGAGTTTTAATGCAAAAATGAACGTAATAGCGCAACTGGCGATCGAACTCGCTTGCTACAATTTCACAGACCTTCACATTAGCTACAACGCTGATTATAAGTTATAATGTATCGACCATAAATAAGAATATTCTGAATTTTCTTCTAAACCAAAGACGGCAAGATTCTATTATTTCTTGTGAAACATTTTGAAATCACACAAAATTGTCTATGTATGTTATCGCCATTACATTAGTACACACCTATCAATTTTTTTAAATGAAAAGTTACCTTTCTTCTAAATCAAAGATTTAAGTGCACGACCTCTGTGTCTAAAAACAAAACTGCAAATATATATACATGGTGCATTCAATAAGTTTCTAGACTTTTTTTGTACAGGCATTTAAAATTGTCGAAGACTCTTGAAAATTCAGTATCTTATTGCTATACATCTTATGAGATGACTGACCAATTTCTATGATTTCAGTTTCAAATGAACAGCTACAGCAGGAATTGGAATACACCCTACTAAAGCCTGATTGTCACAGTTAGTGAATTTCAAAAATGCAATCTGGACGTGAGGACACTTTAGAAGAACGATATGCATTACATTCTGTTTTAAACTTGGTATAAATGCCACAGAAACGTATGGAATGCTTCAGACTGCTTTTCGACCATCTAATATGAATCGAGCATCAGTTTTTGAGTGGCACAATAGATTCCAGGAAGGCAGGGTGTGTGTGAGGGATGATGAGAGATGTGGGAGGAGTAAAGAAGTCAATACACCACAGTTGATTGGCCAAAGGGTTAGGGTTATGGGTTACTATGTTGAGGTTTTAAGGGAGTTCAGGAAGAGATTCCATCGGAAGAGACCAACACTCTTCAAATCGGATCAGTGGCATTTCAACCAGGACAATGCACCAGTCCACAACTCCATCCTTATTACAGACTATGTGACCAAGTCTGGAAACTTATTTAATTATCCTCGTATATATATATATATATATATATATATATATATATATATATGTGTGTGTGTGTGTGTGTGTGTGTGTGTGTGTGTGTGGAGAAAATAGAAAAAAGTAATCCAAAAATGATTGATTTATAATGGAAAGTCAGCGTTCAAACATTTCGGTTTTGGTAAACCTTCATCAGGTCTTTAACATGTTATGAAAACAACGATGGATATTTTTATAAAATGAAATAACAGGTTGGGAAAGAAAGAATATATATATATATATATATATATATATATATATATATATATATATATATATATATTCTTAATAGGGTCGGATTCATTCTCATTATTTACTTCCATATATATATATATATATATATATATATATATATATATATATATATATAAGGTGCGTATTTATTTTTATAATAAGAAGTAGATTTATCAACCATATTGACATGAGGAACAACACACGCTAATAATAAATCAGAAAAAAATGTTTGAGAGTGGATAATCAAATAAAATTCATGTCTTTTATTTTTTTTAAATGTCATAAAACTTTGAATTTTGCTTTTGTTTTCTCTGTTTTAACTGTACTTATAGTATAATTTGAGGGGGGAATTATCCATGATGTACAATAGAATTTTTTTTTTAAATAAATCTATCAAATGTGAAAACGAAAAAATAAGTGTTTACCAAACGGAATTTAGGAAGTTCCACACAATTTTGTACAAATTTATAAATCCCACTTATCATAATGGCATTCATTTTGATGGGAAAAATTGAAGACTCTAAGTTACATTGCAGATTAGAATTATAAGGTATGGAAATCATGCCCCACATCATTCGTTTCACATTTAGCCCACTGTACATGTTCCCATGACATAATGACCCCTTTTGAGCCTGTGAATTTGAAACTCCTAAAGCATTTGAAAGGATTCTCCGAGGCGTAAATGCTAAACTGCTGGTTGGTTGGTTGGATTTTATGGTATATCACCCATTGTAGGTTATTTAATGCTAAATTTATTTTTGTGCAACTAATCAGTTCTATTTCAAATAATTCAGTTTACCATGAGTACACTGTTTGGTTGTCAAAAACATTTCCGTTTCAAGCAATTCAGTTTAATCAAACAGTTCTAATTCAAACGATTCAGTTTTTTATAAGTATAGATTTTGTTATACATAGTTAAATGCCAAAAAAATTCTATTTAAAAGCCAAGTACACTTTCAATGTCAAAAACAGTTCCATTTCAAATAACTCAGTTTAGCATAAGTACGTTGTTTAAATACTAAAACAGTACTATTCCAAGTAATTCGGTTTAGCATATGTAGTTTATTTCTATTTGACCCATAGATAGGGTCCTATCAGGTGCTACCACTCCGAGACAGAGTGGACCTGGGATTAATGGTAATGAAGTAATACTTCACATTCCCCAAAGATCCAGAGTTACTGGAACCTCACCATCAGATTGTTTAGTGTCATATCCTGGACATTCGTTGGGAGGGGGTCTTACCCCTCTGCCGAGGTGCAGTCAGTGTATTTTACAGCCCCAGCTGACTGAGCAACAAAGTGCTGGACAGCAGTATCGAAATACTTGTCACAATATTTTGTCAACTTTCGGACTAATGCTCAAAGAAATGGCATCAACCCCTTTATCCCCACCAGCTATGTTTTAAATAGTATCACTACTGTTCTTCTGCAATGATGGCTTTGGTATTAAGTCACCCACAAAGGTTGATATGACATTAAGCAAAGAAACCAAACCAAATATATCGGAAATGCCCAGTCGGCTGTGGGTGTAGAATACACCGACTGCACCTCCGCAGAGGGATAAAATTCCCCTAACGAATGTCCAGATTTGACACAAAACAATCTGATGGTAAGGCTCCAGTAATGCCGGAGCTTTGGGGAATGCAGAGTACTCCTTTATAGCCATCGCTCTCAGGTCCACTCCGGTTCGGAGTGGTACCACCTGATAGGGTCCTATCTATGGGTTAAATAGAATTAAACTGTATACTTACGCTAAACTGAACTATTTGAAATAGAACTGTTTTGACATTCAAACTAGGTACTTATGCTAAACTGAATTGTTTGAAATAAAACTGTTTATATGTATAAAAATGGATTTGGCATTAAATAACCTACATGATATGACATAAAACAAAACAACACTTATTCAAAAGCCTTTGGATTCTACTTTTCTCACCTTATCGTAGGTGTGTGATGTTGCGAATAGTATGTAATGCTGTATGTGTACTTAACCTCAGTGTACCACACTACTCGCCCACACCCACACACCTAAAAGGGGTGAGGCTTATCCCTCAACTTGTAATATACTGTGTCATGTATCAATGACGAACTGAGTGCTGATGTATTTTTCTCTTTTCACCAGTAAGAATGGATCGCAAGTGTAACAATAATCATGAAAGATTCTGTTATATCTACGGCAACGTGGTTCTACCTTGTTGCACTCTATGGGTGGCCCGCCAAGCAGACGATTCCTTTGTCTGTTTTGGCGCGAAACCAGACAAAGGATTTTTGGACCTGAAATCTCGCAGTATCCGGAAGTGGTAAGGGGACACGAAAGAGAGTTGTTTGGAAAAGGGAGCTGAGAGGAGTTGGCGACGGGACAGCAGAGATGCGAGTCAGCAGAAGAGTTGGCGTGGAACCACGGACAGGGGCAGTTAACACCGGACACCCGAGCGGTGAGACCAGCAGAGAAGATAGGGTCCAGCGAAGAAGAGCGAGTCAAGAGACATCGGCATTCCATTTACTTTGTGGAATTTTCGCTAGTAACCCACGCTAGCGTTAGTCTGCACATGCATGTAGTGTTGCATACTCTCCTTCTGCTCTGAGTTAACCCCAAGCATTGTTCGTGTTTGTTCGTTTGTCCTTGTATTTTCTCCGGCCCCCTCGATTGTATTCTTGTAGCGGCAAAAAAATGTGCGTTACCCCCCTCGGGGCCACTAGTTGATCACCGGCCAAGAAGTGACATGGTTAGAAGAGTGATGTAAAGAGTGTGGGGGCGAGGGCGGTAACGTTACAACCTAACCGTCCAGCAAAAATCACTGACTTTGTGAAGAAGGCATATCGCGATTATTTTGAAATCAAACTACGGGATCAGAAAAAACCATTTGCTCCCTACGTTTGCTGTAAAATGTGTGGAGACCCTGAGGGATTGGAGAAATGGTAAAAGGAAGAATATGCCATTTGCCATTCCAATGGTCTGGAGGGAAGGAAAAAATAACATTACGTACTGCTATTTCTGTATGATAAATCTAAAAGGTATAAATCGCAAAAACAAGAACTATGTCCAATACCCCAATTTTCCTTCTGCCATTAGACCAATCCCTCATGGCCCAGACCTTGCTTTTCCCGAACCAGATGGTAACATGGAATATAGCTCTGATTCCAAACATAGAGATATGTAGCTGGGGATGACGCATACAAGCCAGAAGAGGAAGACCAACCGGTACCTTTGACACAAGCAGAACTCAATGACCTGACACGAGATCTGAATCTTTCAAAGGAATCTGCTCAGCTGCTGTGTTTACATCTCAAAGAGAAACATCTATTGGCACCAAGAACAATGTTCTACTGGTATGGAGACCGTGAGAAATAATTAAGACAGTTTTTCACCTTCCAGGTTGAGTCCTCATTGGTTTATTGCAACCACATTGCTGGATTGATCTTGGGCTTAGAGTATGATGCTACAAAATGGAGTCTTTTAACAAAAGTCTCAAAGCAGTTCTTCTGCATAATGGGAATAGTTTTTCATCCTTCCGATTAGGCATAGAGTACAAATGAATGAAACTCACCATAGAATGGATCATTTTCTGTCCGCTGTTAACTACCAAGAGCACATATATTTGATCTATAGTAATCTTAAGGTGGCTAGAGTGGTCCTAGGACTCCAAGGTATGTACACAAAGTATCCTTGTTTTCTGTTTCTCTGGAACAGCCGAGCCGACGACCAGCATTACATCAGACAAGAGTAGCCGTTAAGACAAGGGTTAAAAGCCTGTCTCGCATGACGTGCAATCTCAACCTCTCATAACCGAACAAAATATTGCTTCCACCTTTATATATCAGGTTAGGAGTATTAAAACACTTTGTGAAGGTCATGGACTGGAAAGGCAGCGCGTTGGCTTTACCCCAAGAAAAGTTGATTCGTCGCTGCCTCCTACCAGACAGGACTTGACACAAGGTCAAAAGCCCGAAGGCCAATTAAAGGGGACGGGAAGGTCGGGAACGAGCCGAGACTCGCACCCTGCAAGTCATTGACCCACTAAGTGCAATGTGGGTCTAATGAGTCAAGCAGTATCATGGATCTAAATTTAGATCCGGGTACGTGTGTCAGAATATAGCTTGAACTAGACCATGAGGTGGCCTAGCCGAAGCTGGGGGCCTTTCAGCCACGAATCTGCCATTGATCGATCTCCTATCCGGTACGAATTCCAGACGGCCCAACCAAAAGGCTGGGGAAGCGAAAAGATCGCACGGATAAGCATAGAGTATATTTGAGTATATCTAGAGTATACTGGTATATTTTACGGCCCTCAAATAAGAGAACTCATGAAGGACCGAATGTTTGACGAAGCGCTGAGCGAAAGGGAACTATCACTGAAGTCAAAAGCTATGAACTTTCTAGGAAACTACCGAGAAGGAAATTGAAGAGCTACTGAAGAGTTTCCGCCAACTCAGGGTAAAAATGTCAGTCACACTGCACTTTGTACGGTCACATTTGGACTATTTCTCAAAGAACTGTAGAGATTTCAGTCAAGAGCAGGGTAAGTGCTTTCACCAAAACATTCATATGACGGAAGAGAGGTACCAAGGCCGGGGTGGGATGTAAACTTTCTCGCTGATTACAGCTGGAGCTTGAAACAGGACGAAGTGGCTGCCGAACACAGGAGAGAGTACCTGAAAAGACCTGTCATCTATGAATAGCTTCTTTTGTGTATTGCACAGTATGAGCTTTCTGCGAATATATAAGCCCTAGTTTAGCATTATCTGTTTAATTTAGCCAGAAATACTACTATTCTATACATTTCAAATAAGAGCTTCTATTTTTTTAAATTGATCTGATAAGAAAAAATTAGTATGATTTTTTGATTCAGCGTAAAAAAAACTGCCTTAAAATGAGCTATTATATAGTCGACCTTGAAAGCATCGTTGGCCAGTGTTATTATTGTCAAAATTACTTTACGAACTAATACCCTTGGAAAAATTAGGAACCTCTTTATCCTCCCAGCTATGGGTTGAATAGTATCACTAAGGTTCTTTTAAAAGGATGGCTTTGGCATCAAATAACCCAAGAAGATTGATAAGCCATTAAACAAAGAAAAGTATGAACTTTTTTATTCTCCCAGCTATAAGTTAAATAGTATCACTGCTGTTCTTCGGCAAAGACGGCTTTGGCATTAAGTAACCCATGAAGGTTGACATGCCATTAAACAAAGAAAGCAGAGCAAAACTATAGGAAGTGATTATTTTCCTTGATTTTTGTTGTCGAAATTTTCTTACGGATTAATGTCATTGGAAAAAGGATGAACCCCCTTATCCCCTTCAGCTATGGGTTTAATAGTCCCAATGCTGTCCCTCTACAAGGATTGCTTTGGAATTCAGTTACCAACGAAGGTTGATAAACAAAGAAATCAAACCAAAGAAACTAATTCTAAAACATTAGATTATTCCAATTACCGTCTGATACATTCAAAACTTAAGAGATACGGATTTTCTTAACTTAATATGCTACATCAAAACTGGTGATAAAGCTGGGAATAAATCTTGTTGCGGCAAAGTACTTATTGTTTGCGTCCGGGCACGTTTTTAAACCTATATCTTAATGCATTCTTTTCTGACTTCAGAAATTCAATTGGGGTAGAAATCGCATGAATCCGGATTATACCCAGTTTTTCTATTCTTGTAATCGGAAAAAGTTAAAGATATCATTTCGTAACTCAACATAAAATTATTCAAAAATTAATAAGTCAAAGCTGAATGCCGTTAAAGGCACATTTATTGGGATAAGGTCTTGATAGAATCTTTACAATAATTGAAAAATATTCGGTTGGATCCAATTATAATTAAGAATTATTTTACTGTGAATCTTTGAAAATCTTTCAGGTTAATGTTACTGAGAGTGCACCAAGCTAAAAATATTCGTATTACATTTAATGAGAATGGACTCAGACTAGACATGTAATCTGATAATTTCTAAGACATATGGCAAGTTAAAACTGACACCTAGATTCAAGAATTAATTTATCGATTCACTCAAATTGAATTTAAACGAAACCTACATTCTCTATCTAGTTAACTGGGAAGATGTAATTTTATAAAATCTAATTGAACAATTATTAAATAGAATTTTTAAATTACAAAACAGATGCGTTCGTTTTGCCTGTAACTCATATAATTATGATCATCAGTGTGTCTTTTATAAAGATAAATATTTTAGATATGAATAACTTTAATATTTGATATTTCATACTTAAATCATAAAATACCTATTTATTTATCTAGCTATATAGGAACTCGTAATGAAATTCATGTTTATTTCATTGAAAATAGATATCGACTCATGCCACTTTTCAAGAATCACTTAAAGGAATATATAATAATTTATTGACATATAAAATAAAAAATGAAAAAAAGAATCAAGTAAACCTTAATATCGACAAGATTTCAATGGACTCCTTCTTACAAAATGTAAAAAATATTCACTTAATTGTCAGTAGACTAATTGAATTGTTTTGGATGGCTCCGTTTATAAGCATTATTTCTTTCTTATATATATATATATATATATATATGTGTGTGTGTGTGTTGTATGTTGACCTTCGACCCGGCCAAACATGCCATTCCAAAGTGATGTACTGGAAGGAAGTGACACATTCCGATGGCAGTTATGAGAAGAAATCGCGTAGGCGGGCTTGGCTAAAAAAATGGGACAAGGTAAAAATCCCATGATACACTCATAGACTGATGCACCGGAAGAGAGTGACCTGTGAACTGCATGACAGTTATTTCCGCTTGATGACGATCAAACTTGCCATTCCAAAGATTGAGTGGGCCATTGGACTATTATATAACTCGGTGTAGACAGGAAGTCAGTGAGTTGGAGATAAGATAAGTTAGAGAAAAGATGTGATAGAGAAAGCCATCACCCAGCAGAAGGGGCCCACGGGACCCCCAGCGAGTTTGGAGACTAGTTGGTGAGAAGATGCTGGGATGAGAACATGTCCCAGAGAGGCTGGGCCCCAGGCCCCCGGTTGAGCAGTCCAAGAGAACGAGAACGACACACGGCTATGTCCAGAGGGGCTGGGGAGGTCAATATGTTGCAGTCTTTGTTCGGTCTCCAACTCCCTCTCACAGTAAAACCTTGAGTAACCCTTATCGAACCTTTCAAATAAAGTGAGAGGTATATTTTTTAAAGAAGTCTTCGCTCGTCTTATTCATTGCGTCAATATGTATTCTGCATGTATATGTGTATAGTTGTAGCATATGACTATACAACACATATATATATATAATGAAAATAATTCCTCTATGGCCAAGAGCGAGTCTACCTAGGTTTCACCAATCCTGAACAGCCGTTTGTTTAAACATAGGTAGACTCGCTTTTGGCCATGTTGGAATTATTTTCATATTTGCTCTATCTGGTATATTGAGCATTTTATTACGTTTTAGCTTAGGTAATTCTGTCGGTGTTTTTTTTTTTTTTCTTTTGACGAGACACAAGTGCTTCTTGAGTGTTTTCAAGTAGCACGTGTGTTTTTCGTCTTTTCTTTTTTTACTGATTTTTTCTCAGATATCAGTTTGTAGAATTTGTAAATTGTACAACCTGTGTTTTTTTCCTACCAACAGAACTATAGATTATATATATATATATATATATATATATATATATATGTACAAAAATAATACAAAGAAACCATCCCAAATAATTCAATTAGTCCACTGACAATTGACTCAGCTGTTGCTGTGTAGCATGTTAAGTACTGTACTATGGAAACTCCTCAACTGATATTTTATTATATATATATATATATATATATATATATTGTTTGATATATTCATAAGTAGGGGAAATCCCCGTAGTGTAGTGACTAATGTAAGGGACTACCACATTGTAGTAAGTTCTAACTCCAATTATCCTATTTTGTTCACATTTGGACTAATGCCCTAATCTCTACTCTAGAGTCCATATTTCATGGAAGAAATTTCTAAACCTAACACCTTGATTGGTCATCGAGGGAAAGATCAAAAATCTCTTTTGGACTCGATAGTGCGTTTTTGTATAGCAATTCATTTGTTCACTCAGTTACGGATCATGTCAATCATATTTCATTTGCTCGCAAATGAAGACCTAGCTTTCAGAGATTGAAAGGAAGGAGCAAAAAAAAAAAAAATAAACCTGCGAGCAATGCTTGACTGACCCTAACTTTTAGATCTCTCGGTTTCATTAGGGGCGATTCAACGGAGCTCAGTGAGTGCAGTTTATCTGGGTCTATGGGTAGCGCCTGTAACTTTTGACAGCTTTGCTTAATTTATCAACTTATTTACTTTGTTGTTTGAATTTGTAAATCCAGTCAGAATAACTAACCTTTACATAAGTCAGTTGGCCGACCGTAGTCGAAGGCAACCCGAATGCTCCTTTTGAATAGCTACAACACCGAAATGTAGGGTAGGGCGCTACTCCTTTCTCTTGATTACTCTATTCACCCTCGATTCGTACCTTATAATGCTGAATATTAAGCAAAAATGTATCATATACAATTTTTTGATATGACTCGACCAGGAAATGAAACCTGGTCTCCCAGACCATTTGCTAACACTCTAACCATTATGCCAATATATAACATTTTGAGTTTTGGATGTTTTTCATTTTAAGGAAATTCATTTTTTCTGTCTTACAAAAGAACTCCTCCTTTCTTGTTGATAAATTTTTAACGCCAGTGGAAATCCTCGTGTCATAGCGAAAAGGCAAGTCTCCACGTAATGAGATGAGACACACTGGAGGTTTACCCTTCCATGCCATGATAGCAACTGAAATTGCATGGCTGCTGCTGCTGCTCAAAGAACTACGTCTCACCCACGTATTTCTGCAAGCGCTTTTACAGTATCAATTATAAATCTGGGATATCAAAATGTTGGACCCTGTTTAAGACATCAACATATAAAATCCTGGACGAAACTGATTGCATTTTATATAGCACTAATACTCGAGGGAAAGGTATGAATCCAGTTATTGTCCCTCCAGTTATGGTAAATATAGCTTATTTACCCTTGGTTAGGCATGTACCGTACCCATGATACGGATATGTGAAATGTACATAGAATGTTCATAACATATATACATAGAACATAGGAATCCCGAAACACGAAAAACACTTACGACTTCTTAGTTCAGGTACGAAACCTTTTATTACCTTTGAGTTTAAAGTTCTTCGACATAAGGAGAGAGATACACATTCTTTCAATTCTGGCTTTTCCATCTGCGCCCATCTCGTGCGGCCCCCGTAGCGCGCAAATTCGTCTGGCCTCTGTGAGCCCTGAAAGTCGACCCTCCTCGTTCAGCGTCTAGTTCTCAACTCAACTGACTTTTTCAAATCTCCCCAAATCCTCCGCGCGCGCTTCCGGTGCATGGCGTCATTCATATCCCCAAGGGATTTTTATTTTGACATCTGTGAATGACACATCCTCCCCGCACGCGCGTCAACACCTGTGCTCAAGTGTACATCGAACCAACCCATGCACTGAGCTGAAAGGTTCTCAGCCTAACTAAACCCAAAGGCATAAAACGAAATCCCTCATTATATTACAGGCAGCCAGTTTAGGAGAATGAAAACTCTAAATTTAAAACTGTTAAATTTTGCTTAAAAATTAACTTTGGTATGGCAACTGGCCAAGGACAACTCTAAGTTCATCATCATCATCATCATGTCGTGCCGCCAGCACGGATATCCCGGACCATCTCTCGCCACTTCTCCCTATTATTCATCGCCTCCGGCAGGTCCTCAGGGTTACATCCCGTGTCTTCACATAGCTGCTGTATGTAAGTTCGAGCTGGTCATCCTGCCTTTGCTTGGCCATATGTGGGGGTCCATAGGAGTACATCACTTATGAGCTCGTCCTTGCTTATCCAGCAGTTTCCTACGTGTCTGGTTCGTCTAACTTGTATAGTTTCCGTGATTGGAGGCAAGTGGCCGTATAGTTGGTGTCTCGTGGGGTGTTGTCGCCAGGACTTGTTCAATATTGCTCTCAACTTTCTTGTGGAGTTGCCTTCTAGCTTCTTCTCCAGCCGTTTAGTTAGTGTCCATGTAGTGCATCCATATAGCAGTATCGATACAACTGCTGCCTGGAAGAAACTGCGTTTCATTTTATCGGTCAGGTCTGATTTCCATGTGATCGAGAACCTATCGATAGCCGTCCATGCTTTCGTCAGTCGTGTGTCGATGTCGTTTTCGGTTGATGAGACGCTACTTCCTACATAGGTGAATTTGTCTACTAGTTTCAGAGAGGCTCCGTCTAGTGTGGTGATGTTGACTCTATATTCAAACATGTAAAACTCTGCAAAAAATTGACCTGGTGGCACATCTTGCTTGTACAGAGGGATTGGGTAAATACACTATTAGTGTAGCTGTTTTGCAAAAGATGAGATCTTACCTGGTAGTGCCATTCTAGGTCAGAGTGGAGCTGGAGGTAATGACAATGAAGAGGTACTCCTCACTTCCCAGATCTTCAAAACTGGAGTATTGCCATTAGATGCAGTTTAGTGGCATACACAGGACATCCCTTTTTTTTTTTTTTTTTTTTTTGGAAGGTGAAAGGATCTCATCCGTCGGCAGGTGGTACAGTCAATGTATTCAAAGCCCCACCTACAAGGTAAATAATAAAATATTAGATATATAAATTTTGCAAAAATAAATGTTTGTTTGTTTGGTTTTTGGTGGGGAGGGAGTCTTGTTAGATATATTAACAGCACACAAATAAATGTTTCTTTCTTTTTTTTTTTTTTTTTTTTGTCTGATTTGGTTTGTTTGTTTATTGTTTGTTTATTGTTTGTTTTTGTTTTTGTTTTGTTTTGTTTTTTGCTTTTTGTTTGTTTGTTTTTGTTTCTTTGTTTCGGAGAAAGAAGTTCTTGTTAAATATAAACTGTGCTCAAATAAGTGTTTGTTTGTTTGTTTGTTTCGGAGAGAGATGTTCTTGTTAAATATAAACTATGCTCAAGTTAGGGTTTGTTTGTTTGTTTGTTTAGTTTGTTTGTTTAGTTTGTTTGTTTGTTGTCGGGGACTTATTAAATATATAAACTGCGCAAAAATAATTGTCTTTCTTTCGGTTTGTTTGTTTGGTTGGTAGGGGAGGTGTTGCTTATTTTTTTAATTCAATAACGAATTTATACAAACAAAAATGTCGCTTATCTCTGGGCATTAAATAACCCACGAATGTTGATATGCAATAAAAACAAAATAAACTAAAGCCACAATAGAGTACTAGTCTACCGCCCTTTTAGTAATTTTAAAATCGGAAACTTTCCCAGGCAGAATACCTAAAGATATGAAATATTTTCAATACTGTGACAATGTGTTAATTATATAGAACCAAGCAAAGAATTCAATTAGAAAGAATAAACAAACAAGACATTTCCTTTCTTTTTGTACTTTATTTTCAAAACGGGAAAGTTGAATTATTCTCCTTCTTTCCCACCCAAAAAAAACGAGAAGCATTCACGAACTACTCTCCTTCATCCGTCTGGTTTGCCGTCATTTCAATAAACTTGTTCTATTTTTTATTCATATTGAATTAATTAGAAACATCAACCAAGAAAAGGTGACCAACACTGTTATTTATGATTAAATGTCAATTTAACTGTTTTGAAATTTCTCAACTTTACAAATGCAAACAATTCCAACAACACATTAAAACGGTTTTGCATTTTGTAAATAATTATTTCTAAAAATCTTTCTCCTAGCAAGAAAAAATGATCAGTTCTTCTGAAATATATGATGTACCAAACTTAACAATTCATTTGTATAAATAAATAGGGTATTTTTAACACGACGCTTTTTAAAATTCTTCGAATCAGGTCAATTCTTAACATTTATAACCAAAAAGACAAAATATTTTATATTATTTTATACATGTAGTATTATATGTAGTACTATTCTATACTTTTTATACTATTTTATATTTTATATTACTATTTTATACTATTTTATGTTACCGGCTCATTGACGTAGTAGGGTAGAGGGTTCGTCTAATGGCCCTGGAGATTTGGGTTCAATCCCGGGTCGTGTCATACCAAAGCATTTAAAAATGGTACTTGATACCTCCTTGCTTAACAATCAGTAATATAAGGTGCGCATCGAGCGTAAAGTGGATCAATCCAGGAAAAGGAATAGCGCCTTCTCCTACACCTCGGTGTAGTAGCTATTGAAAAGGGAGCCTTCTGGTCACCCTCGACAACGGTCACCAACTTTACTTTACTTATAGTTTATATTACTATTTTATAATATTATGCATTGTTTATATATAAACAGATAAATAACCAAATTATCAAACTTCACAGAAAAGTACAAAATCATAGAACAAACCATGAAATTCATTTATGCGTTGGTTGGTTGGTTGGTTGGTTGGTTGGTTTTAGGGTATGTCAAACCTAGTCGGTTTGGGTTGATTTTGTTTCTGTAGCATATAACCCTTTTAGGGTTATTCATTGCCAAGCCAATTCTTGAAGGAGTATAGTAATGGCACTATTAACCCATAGATAGGGGAATAAGGGAGTTCCTACATTGTCTGAGGTTATTAGTCCGAAAGTGAACTTTATAGTGGGAAATATGCTAGCCTCTACGCCGCGCGGACTTCTAAAACATTTTGGGGTTGTTTCATGTCAAAGTCAGTTTTACAATTATGGTCTCCCATTATATACTGTACAAAAATCCATCATCTCAACCCTCATGCTCCATAGTTTTTTCAATTCTCTAGCAAGGTCCAGGTATCGACCTAACAAGATTTCAAGACACTTGATTCGCCAAGAAAGGTCCACTGGAAGTTACTTTATATTTTCAAGATTTGTTAGTGAATTGTTGTGTTTATTTTTGTTTTTCTTCTTTCTTTTTTGTTTTGGCTTTGTTTATTTTTTGTTTGTTTGTTTTGTTTTGTTTTATTTATTTTTGTTTTTTGTTTTTTTTGTTTTGTTTTGTCTTGTTTATGTTTTTTTTTTTTTTTTACAAGAGTCATTCAGTAAATAAGAGGAATATCTTTTGAAAAAGGCAATTTTTTTTCAGAATTTTTTTCGTTAATGTAAATTCTGCATTTTATAGAATTAGTTTATAGCAAAAGTATTTTTAATCTCGCAAAATGTTTGTTTTTGAGGCTCTTGAAAATGGCACCAAATCAAACAGTGTGTTCCAGGCTTGAATAGAGTTGTGTCATCAAATTTTCGGTGATCGAAAAATGCAAACAGAAGAACGTATGAAGTGTACGAAGAAGTATATCTTAGTCAAATGATGTTTACATATGAGCTAAACATGGGTTTTCCACAACGAGTTTGAGACGAAAAGACAGTCCAAGCAGAGAAAACGCACTAACTCTCCGGTAAAGAAAATTCCGGGCGCAACGATCAGTTAAGAAGGTTATGTACTCAGTCTTCTGAGCGATTAAAGGAGTCACCACAATTGATTTCTTTGAAAAAAGTTCAACTGTAAACTTCTTAGGCAAAATTCACCTCATCTATAGAATGACTTTCTTATTTCTAATATTTTTTGTGAACAACATGTGAAGATATTTACAAACTACATCCTAAATATCGTTCGCTTTCGCAGCTAGAACTGTAGAATACGCCGACTGTATGTCTGCTTTGTTCTTTAAAGGAATATCAAACTTTTGGGGTTATTTAATGCCAAATCCATTCTTCTAGAAGAACTGTAGTAGTACAATTTAATCCATAACTGAGAGGATAAGGGGGATCATACCTTTCCCAAGGGTATTTGTCCAATAGTGAACGTTACAGCGTGACCGGATACCTCACATGGCACCTGTTGGCCCGTAATATCTAAAGACGATATCCTGATTGCTGAGAGGTCAAAATGGTCATGTTACTTTGTATAGTCGGGCAGTCAGAGATATCCGATTAGATCAATCGGCTCGTCATATCTAGCCCGAATACTCATATGATTAAGTCCCAACCGTATTCTTCGAATTGCTCTAATGGCAAACAAATGCCCAATCCTTTTTTATCTTATAAGTGCTACAAAGCAGTGGCAAAGAATCAATCGCGCCGAGAGAAACTTTAACTTTAAGAAATTAGGTTTTGTTTTCTGAAAGACAAGTAAGCAGGAACTCGAAATCTCCCTTTTGACGAAAGTATACTGGTTGCTACATCCCCGTCTCAACCTAGGTAAATAAGTGTATTCCGTGATAAGTTCCCGACAAAATTTGGATAGCCCAGTCGGCTGGGCTGATACAATACACCGACTGTACCTCAACAGGGGGTAAGACTCCACCCAAAAAAGATTGTCCTAGATATTTCATTAAACAACCTGATGGTAAGACTCGAGTAATGCTGGAGCTTTGGGAAATCATTGCCATCACTCCCATATCCACTTTGGCCCGGAGTAGTAGCACCTGATAGAGTCCTATCTATGGGCCAAATAGAACTGTTTGACATTTAACTGAACGCAAACAAATGACTTATGCTGAACTGAATTGTTAGAAATAGAACTGTTTGATCATTTGACTGTGTGTATCTACAAAATGTGTTTACAAATCCTATTTAATATATACGTTAAAATAGGATTTGGCATTAAATAATCAACAATGGTTGATATGCCATAAAACCAAATCTAACCTAGTGGTTGACGGAGCATTGGACTTGTGAAAAAAATAAACAACACATAAGGAAAAAAAAAAAAAACCCAAAAGAAATTTCTCAGAATCCGATTCTGAAAAGGAAATTACAGTATTCCCAAGATTTACTGTTATTGAATCCCGAGAAGAAATTCCTTTAGCAAAACGGTACCCTTTCTTGATTGAAAAAAATGATCTCCTGCAGACCAAACCACGAATTTAAAAAAAAATTAGATGAAAAGTTTAACACCTCAAAGAGAATTGTCAGAAACTGAGAGCTATCCCTAGCTACACTAGAAGAAATAGATGGATTACAAAATTATGACCATTAGAAAGGGTGGTGAAGAAATACAGACGCATAGATATTGATATTTAACAAACGCCAACAAATTCCAAGGGATGTGAAAATTGAATATTGCCTCATAAAGATAGAACAATATATCTCCTGTGTCCTTAAGCTGCTTTAAATGTCATAGATATGGACAAAAAAGAAAAGCTGCTGAGAACGTCCAACATGTTGAAGGTGTGGCCAAAAAGACCCTGACCACATAGATGATTTTCCCAACGATAGCAAATGCTCAGACTGTCAAGAGAATCATTCCACATTTTCAAAAACTTCTAATACATACCAAAAAGAGAGAGAAAAAATTATGGAAGTGAAGTAGAGAAGAAATATAACATTTTCTTGATAACATTTTCAAATGATCCGGAGCTCATTTTATGAACACAGTTAAATGGTTTCAGAATTGCAATGTTACAGTAACAATTAAACATCAGTTATTTGGAGGTGCCCGTGGTGTAATGGTTATCGTCGTAGGAAATGGACACGGCCACACGAGTTCAAATCCTAGACGAGAGTGATTGTATTTACATTAGCACTAATACCCTTAGGAAAGGTATGAACCCAATTATTCTCCCTCAAACTATGGGTAAATAGTAGGACAGACTGGGTTCTTCAGCCTTAGTGGGGCAACTAGTCTATGAGAAGGAAAACTCTGAATTCAAACCTGTAAAACTCCGCTTAAAAATTGACCTTGTGTTATATCCTGCCCGAGCGAAGGGGTTGGTAAATAGGATTAAACATCAGTTATTTATACACAGTTAAATAGTCAAACAGTTCTATATCTAACAATTCAACATTTCATTTGCTTGCACAGAATTTAAATGTCAAACAGTTCTATTTCATATCAATAGATATGACCCTATCAGGTACTCCCACTCAGCGTCAGTGTGGGTCTAGGGCCAATGGTAATTAATGGGTACTCCATATTCCTCAAATTCCAGCATTAATGGGGTCTCACCATGAGATTGTTTAGTGTCATATCCAGAACACTAAGACCAAAAGGATTCGCCAAAGTTCCAAGAAAAATTAAAGAAACTACACTAGGCTGAAATCTATCAAACAGAAACACAAACAAAAAGAATCCACAACAAATACCCATACATTTTCTTTCTTTTATTTTTAAGTAGAGGAAATTATATTGTGAAATTGAATTACCATGTCCAGAAAATCCGTCGTGCGTAAGCGTTCACCGGATTTTCTGGTCACGGTAATTCAATTTACAATATAATTTCCTCAACTTAAAAAAAAATGTAGATATATATCCTTGCCTTTGAGGTCATAACAATTACGTGGATGCGTATCTCCAATCCTCTTGGGAAGACGTGGCTCTGGAGGTGACTATGTCCTCTGTATAGAGTACGGATATAACTTGCAAGACATATTCAGTTTAATTGGCCGCGCAATTACCATAACTAGTTAATTTGGCGTCATTTGTGTGCGATGTGGACAGTGGGTTACTTGTAGAGTTTCAGCTCTGCAATCTGTGGTCGTTGGTTCGATCTCCAGTGGTGGAAATCACAGTATACACTGCTAATGAGCCCTAATAAGGTCGAAACAGCTGTCCATTGTTTCCGTATGTCCTGCGTAAGAGTTCGCCGGATTTTCTGGTCATGGTAATTCAATTCACAAATACCCATACCAAAAATATCCGCTTAAAGGTTCAAATCTCTAATTGAAATATATACCCTGAAAGAAAAATCTCCGAGATCGCCAGATCCACCCAATAATCTCCGAAATAAATCCAGAGGCAAACATCAAAGTAATGTACATTCTACTTACCTCAACTAAGCCCGAACTTCCCACACAATTTAAAATAACTCGTGCCTAACCAAAAACCGAACAATAATGACTCATAAGGTCAAACCTCTCATCATCTCAATACAGAGAACCCTCAATATCAAAAACAAAACCTCTAAAATAAAAAAGAAAACTAGTTAGAAAATAAACATTAAACAAGTATTATATAATTGCGGAAGGATTTTTTATATTATCATTTTTCGTTGGTTATATCTTATCTTTCGGTTGAGTTAAGCTTAGAACTTTTCGGCTTAGTGCACGGGTAGGGGCACACACTGAACGCAGGTGTTCACGCTCGCGCGGGGAGGATGTGACAATCACAGATAGGAAATGAGACTGGGATGTGAATGACTTCATGCCCGGAAGCGACGGGCTGGGATTCCTGGTGATTTAGAAAAAAGCAGTTAATTGAGATTTGAGACTGGACGAAGCGAGTTGAGATTTGAACCTAAACTAGTCCAGTTGGGTCTAGGGGGTGCGCCACGCGTTGTCGGGTCAGATGGAACAGTCAGCAGAGTAAAAATTGTGTGTCTCTCTCTCTCTCCTCGTGTTGAAAACCTAAAAGTCAAGAAAGTAATAAAAGTTTCTAACTGAACCAAGAGAGTCGTCAGTGTTTCGTGTTTTTTCGGATTCCTATGCGTATGAACATTTTATGCATGTGAACGTTTAACACATCCGTATATATGCATTGTGTTCTGTTCACATATTCGTATATTTTGAATATGTTACAATAACCTGTTAAATAGAATCTGTACTGTTCTTCAACAAGGATGGCTTTGACATTAAATAACCTACAAATGTTGATATGCCATTAAACAAAGAAACTAAGCTAAATCATATAAGATATCAAATTGTGTCTCTCTCTTCTCGTGTCGAAAACCTAAAAGTCAAGAAGGTAATGCAAGTTTCGTACCTGAACAAAGAGAGTCGTCAGTGTTTTGCGTATTTCGGGATTCCTATAGCTATGAACGTTTTACAGATCCGTATATTTACGTAACCACATTTGGGCTTTGCTACACAAGACCACACAAACGAAAACAAATAATATATATAATAAACGAAACTCAACATTAAATAATATACAGATGTTGATATTCTATTAAACAAAATAACTCACTAACCAACCCAACTATTTTCATAGAAATTCAATACAAGAAAAATGTTTGGCACTGAATGACTCGGAAGGGTTAATATGCTATTAAACAAAATAGTCAAACCAAAATATCATATCATTTGCTTCATTTAATGCAAAATTGCATACATTTTCTGTAAAATATATTTTGCACATCAATTTTGATCCAGACAATTCTTTTTTATTTTAGTTTTATTTATTTACTTGTTTTAATTATTTATTTTTTGTTCTGTTTTTGTTTTTGTCATAATGTTATCAAATAATATTCCAAATGTCAATTACTCTACTCAAAGTTAAAGATCTCAACTCGTAGTAATCAAAAATTTAATTGCTTCATGTAAATGATAGATAGATAGATAGATAGATAGTAATTAACTTTTGGATTTCTACGAGAATATATCGTCTATAACTTCAGGAAGAGTAAATGATATTTAAATATCAAAATATCAAATTATAAGTAACTACCAATAAATATTCCTATTTGTCTTATCCCTTTTCTTCATATATATATATATATATATATATATATATATACGCAAATAATACATACATATATATATATATATATACGCAAATAATATATATATATATATATATATATATATATATATACGCAAATAATACATACATATATATATATTATTTGCATATATATATATATATTCTATAATATATATATATATATATATATATATATATATATATATATATATATTATTATATATATATATATATATATATATACATATGCATTCACATATTATTTATTATATATATATATATATATATATATATATATATATATATATATATATATTGTGTATTATTTGTATATACTAATTAGATTTGGAATTACTTTGCAACAAAATAAAATAAACAGATAAGCAAAACTCTTGAAAAGAATGAATGATTTCAAACTTTGATAAACAATATTTTTCATTGAAATAATTCGTTTTAATGTCCAGAATTTTTTGAATGTTTTATGGCATAACTTTTATTTTGACATTAAAAATATATGAAAATAATTCTTTATGATTTGAACTGTACAAAGTCTCGAGGACTTGTTAATTAGCGTTTATACGTATTTTTAACGTAACCGCATTCCACAGACTTTAATAACTTCAGTCTGGTATCATGCCTTGGTAGTGTTTCTTTTGTAGTTATTTACCCAACCCCTTCGACACGAACGAGGATGCGAGACAAGGTCAGTTTTTAAACAAACTTTGAAAGATTTGAATTTATAGCTATCTTTCTTCAAGACCTGCTGTCACACCAGGTTTAAAAAGTCGTTCTGCCCGATTATTTTCCCATACATGGTAATATTTGCTTTGTATGTATAGTTAGATTTCATGAAATTGAAAAAAATATCAATTATTTGTAACAATGCTTAAGTTAATCTTTGCTTTTTTTTATGTAAGGCGTCTGTTGCAACGTTTGAACAAAACGAAGTGGGATTCTTAAACTAATAAGATCTTGGTTTTTATATAAATCAACTGTTGTAACGCTTGAAAAAACAAGAACTGGAATTCTTAAACTGTTTAACGTGATATAGTTTGCCGAATCATCTCTTACAATTGTGGACGCCAGGGGTGATGTTATAAATAGTGAACAAGGTTAGAGGATCATTGTTTGTGATTTAGTTTTTTACTGGGTGTCCTATACTTCTTACCTTCTGTCAGACAAAACTAAGCTTAATAAATGACTTATCATCACTATACACATACACACACACAGGACTACAAAAAATACATTTTTACTCGGTCAAACTGTTGCGACTTTGGCTGCACATCGTAACTCATATATCCAGGAGAAAACCTCAAATTTGCCGTGTGGCACATGTATCTTCATACGCACATGTACAATAAATCACGTATACGACCATACACAATATTACGTAAATATAATCTACACAAACACACAAACGCTCATATAAAGAGTTGGGCATAATTACAAATGACAAATGACATGGCCTCATGGCTAAGCTGTTAGACTGCCACGTCGTTGTAATCGAGTTCAAGCCCTTTCGGACTCATAATCTTGAGAAAGAAATGAACTCGTTTATCCCTGAAGTTATGGGTTAAATTGTGTCACTACGTTCCTTTTACAAGGATCGTTTGGTTGTGTTTCTTTATATAATGGCATATGAACATTCATGGGTTATTTAATTCTCAAGCTATCTTTGTAGAAGAACAACAATAATATTATCCAATACATAGCTGGGAGAGAAAAATGGGGTTCATGCCTTTCCCAAGGGTAGTAGTCCGAAAGCGAACTTAATAGTGAGACTCACTATTAAGTTCGCTATGATGCCACGGAGACTCCTCTTACAAGAATGCCTTTAGTATTAAATAACCCTAGAAGGTTGACATGTCATTAAACAAAAAAAAAAAAAGAAACCAAACCAAGAGCATCGTTAATTTTTTTTTTCTTTCATTTTTTCAATTCTGCAAACATTTCGGATCTTAGACGTTTTCAGAGTTGTTATCACACATACACATGCCCGTGGTGTAACGGTTATCATCGTAGGAAATGGACACGGCGACACGAGTTCAAATCCTGGACGAGACTGATTGCATTTCACATAGCACTATTACCCTTGGGAAAGGTATGAATCCAATTATTCTCCCTCCAGCTATGGGTAAATAGTAGGACAGACTGGGTTCTTCAGCCTTGGTGTGGCAACTAGTCTAGGAGAAGGAAAACTCTGTTAAACTCCGCTTAAAAATTGACCTTGTGTCATATCCTGCCCGAGTGGAGAGGTTGGTAAATAGGATCCCACATACACACACAAACACAAACAACACACACACACACACATATATATATATATATGTACAAATTCATAAGTCAATCGCGTTGCACACACACACACACATACACACACACTCAAATATATATATATATATATATATATGCATAATTCTATCTCTTGGCACACACACAAACACACATACCCACACTCACCAGGCATTAGACTATGGGTAGAGTGTTCGCCACTGGTCTTGGAGACTCGGGTTCAATCCCAGGCTGAGTCGTACCAAAGACTCAAAAAACGGTACTTGATACCGTCTTGCTTAACTTTCAGTATTGTAAGGTACCAACTCTACTTATATATATATACAAATGCAAAAATCTATCACTTTGCACACACACACGCACACACACACATATATATAAATACGTAGTGCATTATATAAGTTTCCAGACTTTTTTATACAGGTATGTAAAATTGTCGTAGACTCTTGAAAATTCAGTATGTTATTGCTATACATGACTGACCAATTTTTATGATTTCAGGTTCAAATGAACAGCTACAGCAGCAATTGGAATACACCCTACTAAAGCCTGATTGCCACAGCTGGTGAATTTCAAAAATGCAGTCTGGACGTCAGGACACTTTAGAAGAACGATATCGAATAAAATTCTGTTTTAAACTTGGAAAAATACCACAGAAACGTATGGAATGCTTCAGACTGCTTTTCGACCATCTTACATGAATCGAGCATCAGTTTTTGAGTGACATAAGAGATCCCAGGAAGGCAGGGAGTCTGTGAGGGATAATGAGAGGTGTGGGAGGAGTAAGAAGTCAATACACAACAGTTGATTGACCTAAGGGTTAGAGTTACTATGCTGAGGTTTTAAGGGAGTTCAGGAAGAGATTCGGTCGGAAGAGGCCAGCGCTCTTCAAATCGAGTCAGTAGCATTTCAACCAGGACAATGCACCAGTCCACAACTCCATCCTTGTCACAGACTATTTGACCAAGATGGGCACCAAGACAGTTCTTCAGCCTCCCTATAGTCCAGACCTTGGTCCCTGTGACTTTTGGTTATTCCCTAAGCTCAGAGGCTGTCGTTATGAGACAATTGAGGAGATGAAAGAGGCTGTGACGAAAGTCATTGACATGCTCACACAAAAAGACTTCCATGGGGCCTTCCATATGTTGTTGGAACGGTACAACATGTGCATTGCAGCCGGAGGAAATTACTTCGAAAGGGACTAGAGTTTCATGTGTGTACTGTCAATAAAAGTGCCCATACGAAAAAAGTCTGGAAACTTATTTAATTATCCTCGTATATATATATATATATATACAAATACATAAATCTCTTTGCACGCACACAAACACACACACATATATGTATATACAAATGCGTAAGTCTATATCTTTTTACACACATGCGTATATGTATATATATATATATACAGATGAAAAAGGTTATAAATGATATAAATTAAAGAATAAAGCAATTTGTTATCCAACTTGGATCACGAGGAGTCTACGTTGGTGGTCATCTCAATTATTATATCTCATGCTTAAGTTTGCTCTCTTTGTTCAAAGGCATACCAAACTTTGTGGGTTATTTTATGCCATTCATCGTCGCCTCGAGTTCAAGCCCTGAACGAGGCTGTTTGCATTTTATTTAATGCTACTAACCATGGAAAAGGTGTATATCCAACTATTCTCGTACCACCTATGTATTAACAGCAGGGCAGACTGGACACTTTAACCTTGATATAGTGGGTGGTCTTGGAGAAGGAAAAACTCTTAATTTAAACCTGTTAATCTCCGCTACCTGGTGTCGCATCCTACACATTCTGTTGAGTTTTGTATATATATATATATATATATATGAGATAGATTGATAAAACAGAGGGAGAGTACGGGGTGCAATGAAAAACTCTGAATAAGGATAAAACCTATAAGACTGACGCTTTTATCAAGAAAAAAGATGTATGATCATAAACAATATGGCAATACCATCTAAAGCTCCTCCTTCATAGAGTAGTTATTTAAGTCCTAAGACCTGTTGATAGCGTACAACAGGATGAGAATTATGATTGATTTGGTTTGGTTTGGTTTGGCTTCTTTGTTAAATAGCATAACAACTTTCTTGGGCTATTTAATGCCAAAGTAATCCTTGTAGAAGAACAGTATTGATATTGTTTAGCCCATAGCTGGGGAATAACAGATTTCATGCCTTTCCCGAAAGTATTGGTCCGAAAGTGCACATTATAGATCGATGGAAGTTCGAACTCGCTTGCTAAGATGTCACAGTCTAGCACGTTAACCACTACGCCACAGGGACTCTCCCGTGGATTATGAGGGCCCAAATTAAATTGCTGGAAACTCGTCGAGGATTATTTTATGCCTAGAGGTAAGGGAATGGCAAGAGGTTAGAGAATTGTAATTAAATTTCCATATGGTCGATGACCATATGGAAATCTAAAATCTTCCAAGCTGCATTAAATGGAATTAAGTAAGTCATGACCGTTGATATACGATAAAACAAAGAAACCACACTTCATTGAGAAAAAATCTCTTTTGTTGTAACCAAATTATTGTGGTAGACACCTAGAAAAAAGCCTGGGGTAACTGTTATATAATTGCGGAAGGATTTTTTTTATATCATCATTTTTCGTTGGTTATATCTTATCATTCGAGTTAGTTAGGTGCACACATTGAGCGCAGGTGTTCACGCTCGCGCGGGGAGGATGTGACAATCACAGATGTCATAATAAAAACCCCGGATAGAAAATGGGACTGAGGATGTGAATGACGTCATGCCCGGAAGCGATAGGCTGGGATTTTTGGGTATTTTGAAAAAAGCAGTGAGTTGAGATTTGGAGCAAGACGAGTCCAGTTGTTTGCTGCGGGGTGCACGCGCGTTGATTGGGTCAGTGAGTTGAGAGCTGACGCTGGACGAACAGTCAGCATAGTAAAAATTGTGTCTCTCTCTCTCCTCGTGTTGAAAACCTAAAAGTCAAGAAGGTAATAAAAGTTTCGTACCAGAACCAAGAGAGTCGTCTGTGTTTCGTGTTTTTCGGATTCCTATGCGTATGAACATTTTATTCATGTGAACGTTTAACACATCCGTATATATGCATTATGTACAGTTCACATATTCGTATATTTTGAATATGTTACAGTAACCTGTTAAACAGAATCTGTACTGTTCTTCAACAAGGATGACTTTGACATTAAATAACCTACAAATGTTGATATGCCATTAAACAAAGAAACTAAGCTAAATCATACGAATCAAACTATAAGATATTATCAAATGATATACAATAAATCTTGAAGAAGTTAATTAATAGGATCCCTCAATACAGCAGTTTCATAAACTATAATTATGAAAATTGATGAGTGTTGGGATGTCAAGGCGGGATAGTATCACTTGATCTGCAAGAAGAACCAACAGTTTTTACAGGAATTAATAAATTAAAATTTGCCTAAATATATCTACAGTGTAACCCGGATATAAGATAGTTGTCGACACCGGAGAATAAGTATCTTATATACGGGTTTGGTCTATTTTGTTTAGGTAACGCAGGCTATGATTTGGGACCAAAGAAAATATCTCTTATATCCGAGTCTCTTATATCCGGGTTACACTATATAATCTTTTTCTTCATGTCACGCCATCAGCAATGATATCCCTGACCCTTTCTTGCCACCCTTCTCTATCACCCATTGCTTCCGGCAGCTCTCCTGCGTTTTGCTTGTCAAGTCAATATAAATTAGTTTTTATATACATTTAATTGCATGGAAGCTTTAATTTTCGTTGAAATGCAATGATGACGATATTTCTTATTATTTTTTAGTTAAAATCATCATTAAAATCATCATTACGAACACACACACACACACATACGTGAATACATTAAAATCATCATTAAAATCATCATTACGAACACACACACACACACATATACGTGAATACATTAAAATCATCATTAAAATCATCATTACGAACACACACACACACATATACGTGAATACATTAAAATCATCATTAAAATCATCATTACGAACACACACACACACACATACGTGAATACATTAAAATCATCATTAAAATCATCATTACGAACACACACACACACACATACGTGAATACATTAAAATCATCATTAAAATCATCATTACGAACAAACACACACACACATACGTGAATACATTAAAATCATCATTAAAATCATCATTACGAACACACACACACACACATACGTGAATACATTAAAATCATCATTAAAATCATCATTACGAACACACACACACACACACATACGTGAATACATTAAAATCATCATTAAAATCATCATTACGAACACACACACACACACATACGTGAATACATTAAAATCATCATTAAAATCATCATTACGAACACACACACACACACATACGTGAATACATTAAAATCATCATTAAAATCATCATTACGAACACACACACACACATATACGTGAATACATTAAAATCATCATTAAAATCATCATTACGAATACACACACACATATACGTGAATACATTAAAATCATCATTAAAATCATCATTACGAACACACATACACACATACGTGAATACATTAAAATCATCATTAAAATCATCATTACGAATACACACACACACACATACGTGAATACATTAAAATCATCATTAAAATCATCATTACGAATACACACACACACACACATACGTGAATACATTAAAATCATCATTAAAATCATCATTACGAACAAACACACACACACATACGTGAATACATTAAAATCATCATTAAAATCATCATTAAAATCATCATTACGAATACACACACACACACACATACGTGAATACATTAAAATCATCATTAAAATCATCATTACGAATACACACACACACACACATACGTGAATACATTAAAATCATCATTACGAATACACACACACACATACGTGAATACAAAAAAAAATTTTACTCACTCAAACAGTTGCGAATTTAACTGCTCATCGTGACTCATATATCCCGGAGACATCAAATTTGCCGCGCGGCGCATCTATCTTCATACACACGTGTACTAAATATCACTTATACACACAATAATACGCAAGTATAATCTACTCAAACACACAAACGTACTCATAAAGAGTTATAGATAATTCTAACGCTCTTCTGACTGTATTTTTCGATTTCTTTGATTTTTTCCAATATCTTTCTTTCTCTGCCGGACGATTGTCGTTTATAAGACTGCATGAAAGTTACGGTCACAGACAAGCTTCCATGCAATTAAATATATATAAAAACTAATATATAGTTGATTATTATTATTATATAATATAGTAAGTAAAGTTAGCGACCTCAGTCGAAGGCGACCCAAAACCGGTGCATTAGCCTAGTGTCTGCCAATGGTCCGGGAGACCGGGGTTCAATCCCTGGTCGCGTCATACCAAAGACTTTAAAATGGTACTTGATACCTCCTTGCTTAACATTCAGCAATGCAAGGTACGTATCAAGGGTAAAGTGGGGCAATCCACGGAAAGGAGTAGTACCCTCCCCTACACCTCAGTGGAGTAGCTATTGAAAAGGAAGCCTCCTGGTCGCCCTCGACTACGGTCGCCAACTTTACTTATATTAGGCTTCAATCACTGATATTGAGCACTCCCCAAATTATACCGCACTTGGTCAGCTACAAACCCGCGAAGTGAGATTGTGATAACCAACACTGATATAATATATATATATATATATATATATATCATGTCGTGCCGCCAGCACGGATATCCCTGACCTCTCTCGCTATTCCTCCCTATCGTTCATCGTTTCTGGCAGGTCCTCAGGGTTACATCTCGTATCCTCCAGCTTTTGCTCGGCCATATGAGGGGGTCCATAGGAAAACATCACTTTTGAGCTTGTCCCTGCTTATCCAGCAGTGTCCTGCATGTCTGGTTCGTCTAACTTTGATAGTTTTCATGATGGGTGGTAGGTGGCAGTACAGCTGGTGCTTTGTGGGGGGTTGCCTCCAGGACTTGTGCAAAATTGCTCGCAGCATTCTTGTGCAGTTGCCGTCAAGCTTTTTCTCCATCCGTTTAGTTAGCGTCCATGTAGTGCATCCATATAGCAGTTTCGACATGACTGCTGCTAAGAAGAAACTGCGTTTCATTTTATCGGTCAGGTATGACTTCCATATGACCGATAGCTTATCGATAGCTGTCCATGTCTTTGTTAGCCGCGTGTCGATGTGTTTTTCGGTTGATGAGACACTGCTTCGTAGATAGGTAAACTTGTCTACTAGTTTCAGAGAGCTACTGCCTAGTGTGGAGATGTCACTTGTTTGATTTAGGCACATGTATTCCGTTTTGTGTGCATTGACATGGAGGCCAATGCCTGCGGCAGTTCGTTCCAGACTATTCAGTAGTGTTTCGGCTTTGGCGGGTGCATTTGCCAGAATTGCTATGTCATCGGCGTAGTCGGCGTCGGTAATTGTTTTTGCGGGGTACCTTCTGTTTCTTTTCTTTGTCAGCTCGAAGCTGTTTTCTTTGATTTTATCAATCGATGTTCTAAGCAAGTCTAGACAGATGATAAAGAGATATGGGGCTAGTGTGTCCTCTTGCAGTACTCCTGCTACAATGTCGAAGTATCCTGTGTCTCCATCCAGAGAACGTACTTTCACTTTGGTGTTTCTATAGAGAATCGTTATTGCTACGACGGTCTCTTTTGGTATGCCGTATGCTAGAAGGATTTGTTCCATCTTCCATCTGTGAATGGAATCAAAGACCTTGGTAAAGTCGACAAATAGTATTGTCGCCTGTAGGCTTTTTGTCCGCACGCCTTCAAGGATAGTCAATATTTGTGTGGTTGTGGATCTATTTCTTCGGAAGCCATTTTGGTTTTTCGTAAGAATGTTGTCAATTTTGGGTTCTATGCGGTTTCGTAGTAGGGCATTGTATATTTTGGCTGCTATGGATGCAAATGTTATACCTCGGTAGATCTTGGATAATCCGAGATCACCCTTTATAGGGAAAGGGGAGATGTATCCCTTCATCCATCTGTCAATCGGATTTTGATTATAAACTGCGTTACAGTGTTGGAGCAATATGTCATCGAATTGTCTGGTCTTCCATACTTCTGGAGGAATTTCATCAAGCCCTGCAGCTTTCCTATTTTTGATTTTTCTTTGTACTGAGTCGAGTTCTTCAAGAGTAAAACGGTCCTAGTTTAATGTCAAATCGCTTTTCTAATAATTCTGGTGATTGGTTCATGTGTTACTTTCGGTTGGTTTCCTTGTAGATTCTCGAAATGCTGTTTCCACAGTTTTATTCTTCCTTGTTGGTTTGTAGCTTTCAATTTAGCTTTGGCTGTGCTCTTCCTTCTACTCACTTCGTTTATCGTTTGCCACGCTATCCTAGATTGTCTATCTTCCACAGAGTCTCTAATCTTATCTATCTGATTTGTATGTATTCTGTCTGTTCTTTTAGATATATGCTTGCTAATTCATTTTGTCCCTTTTTTAGTTTCCGGGCATTTGTGTTCGTTTGGTTCTTCCTATTGCATTTGGAGGCCATTTTAACGTCTGCAGGTTTTTCTTTAACCGCTAATGTCTCCCATGGGACTCTAGATTTAGTTCTAAGTTTTGTTGGAATGTATTTTGCTGCTGCCTCGCGGTGTGCGTTGACGAAATTTTCATATTCGTCATTCGGGGTACGTATTCCTGTCTTCTCTTGTAGTGCACCGAATTTGTTTCTCAATGCTACCACATATTTATCTCTAATATCCCTGTTGTTAAGAAGGGCCCAGTCATAGTGTTTGGTGGTCGCTGTTCGTGTGTCATTCTTTCGTAGGCTTAGTCGTATATTTCCCGTGACAATTCGGTGATCGGAGGACAGACCCTCGAATGAGGAGTATGCCTCGCAATTCATTGCGCTATTTTTCCATTTCTTGTTTATAAAGACGAAGTCTATCTGTGCTTTAGTATTGTTTGCGTATGTGTAGGTCCATAATTTCCCTCCCCCTTTTAAAAGTGTGTATTGAGGCATGTTAATCTATTTTCTATCATGAAATCTGTTCGGTGTTGTCCATTCATGTTTGACGTGTGTAGGCTGTATTCGTTGTTTGTGTTTTTCCCGATTTGGGCATTCATGTCTCCGCCAATGACGAGATCGTTGTGTTTCGGAATGCTACGCACTAGAGAGAAGGCGAGGAGTTCAGTTTCTTCGCTAACATTGGTAGGGCTGTAGCAGGAGATGATTGTTTCTCTGGGGTTGCCATTAAAAGTAGCTACCCTCATCCTAGGTTGTATTCTGTCTATGCTATTAAGTGATTATAACGCTCTTGGTCCCATAAGTATTCCTACGCCTCCTACCGTGACATTGACAGAATTTTTCCATTCTGATGCAGTGGCTAGCGTCCATCGTGCCAGTATCGTGATATTTGATATCCTCGCTGTGTGTGAATCTGTGTTCTTGTATGCATATTATGTCTATGTTATGTTCTGCGGCCGATGCAGTCAATTCCGATAGTTGACCTACTTAAGGTTCTAACGTTGAGCGTCGCAATTAGTATCGTTTGTTTGCATTTTCGTTGTTTTTGTTTTTTGAGTTCTGTAGCTGATTTTTCGAACACTGAGGCCACGGCTCCAACCTCAGCAGGACGCGTCCCTTTTTTACCCGGGCGAATAGCGTTGCGGTTTATACATGTGGTTTAAGTGTGGGTCATGGTTATCTTTCGATGGCTGTTTTTATTCTCATCCATAGAAGCCAACCTTATAGATGAGCAGCAGTAGTTCCCCGAACGAAGTGATGATCCTGGCCGTTGAACCATGAGATTCATACGTCCAAGACCAGGTTAGGCATTGCG
>OY757940.1:49758078-49773078 GCA_963585895.1 Sepioteuthis lessoniana | reverse complement strand
TCGTCATTATTATGATTGTCACCATTGTTATTGGCAGTTATTGATTAATTGTTTACGTCGTCTTCTCAAAAAACAACGGGTATCTCACGGTCTTTTAAGATGAAGCGTCTGTTCTGTTCAGGCAAATTTTCTTTAAAAAAAATGGCTGGTGTTATCACGTTGGAATTGCTTACAGATTGAGGAAGACTTTGAAGTATGCGTCAACCGTCGTCGTTGTCGATGAAACTTTGGGAATGAGGGAACTTATGACTCCAACTTATGAGTCCATCGATTCGATAGCTTATGAATATAACTTGTATATATACATATATATATATATATATATATATATATATATATATATTAGTTTAAAAAATCCAACATAAATAAGTATATGAAATATTCCTATTTGTCGTAACACTTTGATTCATCTCTTTATGTTTCTCTGTTATATATATATATATATATATATATATATATATATATATATATATATATATATACTTGCTGTGTTTAAACATGGAAGTATTTTTAGAATGCATTAATGACAGATGATCGTGAGAACCTTAAATCATAAGAGTCAATGTATGATTTGGATTCTTGTGCTATGAAGAATATATATATATACTTATATATATACATATAACCAATAAAACATATACATGCTTATATACAAACTAATATGTAAATATAAGATCAACAAAAATTATATATATAAATACATATATATATATAAATATAAGAACAATAAAACTTTCGAAAAGAATCTGAAAATTTATGGTTTTCTTCCAAGAAACGAATATCATGATTTCCTCATTTTCCCTATCTTCATAGAATGTTCGAATGAATAGAGTTCTGCAAGTTGCGTTGAATCTATTTTCCTATCCAACGATTCTTGCAATTGACTTTTTGTTGGTCTTCACTTTCGTCTTCAGTTCATTGAACGCATTCACAGGTTTTCCGACAAACTGACGCTAAATAGGATTGCTTATTTGGAAAAGTTGGATGAAGACCATGGTGAGCCTAAAGAAAAATTTTATTGGTCATCTCTCTACAATATTACTAAAACTAACTCTCCTTATACATTATATCAAGGGTTGTTAAATGGGTTGGTTTCCCATTGGTTTGGTTTCTTTGTTTTATGACATATCAACCTCTTTTTAGGTTATTCAATGCCAAAGCCATTTCCCCAAAAGAACAGTAGTGGTACTATTTAACCCATAGCTGGGAGGATAAGGGGGTTCATACCTTTCCCAAGGGTATTTGCCCGAAAGTGAACGTAATAGCGCGACTGGAGTACGAACCTGCTTACTACGATTCCGCCGTCCATCGCCTTAACCATTTCACCACGAGGACACCCCCATAGGTTTGGTTTCTTTGTTTAATGATATATTCTTTTAACGGTGATGTCATCATTGTAGAAGAACACTATTGATGCTATTTAACACATAGCTGGAAGGGTATAAAGAGGTTCATAGCTTTCGTTAGGGTATTACTTCGAAAGTCAACGTAATAGCACAACTGGGGTTTGAACTTGCTTCGAGGTCACAAACTAGCACTTTAGCTATGACCCTCCCCGCGGATTATCCCCCAAACCCTCCTTTTAGAAAAACAATTGTGTTTCTGTTTAGCATAAAGCTGGGAGGTTATAAGGGTGTTCATGCCTTTTCCAATGGTATTAGATCGGAAGTGAACGTAATAGAATGACTGGAATTCGAACTCGCTTCGAATTCGCAGTCTAGCACAGTAGCCATTACGTTATAGAGACATCCCCAGGAATTGGTAGAGAATCATTATTCAAAGAAATTAAAGACTTTCAGGAACACTATTTGTAAGTATTTTCCCACGTGTAGTATTTGTGTCAAAAATAGTATTTTTGTTTTATTTCTTCAACTCTTATCGACTATTTATTTCATTAGTTTTTTACTATTTTTTATCATTTTATGTTTTAGTTTTCATGGTTATTTACTCGCGTTGTCCTTATCAGCAAAGAAATGTTGTAGAAGAAAAAAAATAAAAAAGGATAGACCGTCAATGAGATTCGAACTCTCCTCTCTTTATCTGTCTAAAAAGTTTGGGTTTTTTTTTTTTTCGTACCAGCCGCTCTTACCGGCTTAATTGCATAAATACCATTCTTAACAGATGATTAAGTCCCTCAAATTCACCTGATTCTCTCATGGTTCTATATTTCTTAATTTTTTATTCTAGTTTGTGAAAATGTTAAAAACTTCTCGACCATAACAAAAAGAAAATGGCCTACAATCGTAATAGCTGTTCCATAATAGGTACAATCAGACCTGAAATCTGGGTCCCCCGTCGATTTAGTTTCGGAATTGTCCTTTTTCATGAGTAGCACTTAGTGGCCAGATCCTGACGTTGATTATTATATATGTTCCAGTCACATATGTGAACGGATACTCTTACAAGAAAGTGGATGCTTAAACGAGCCAGAAAAAAATTTTAACATTCCGGTTTTAAACTTTAAGATTTGATTAAGTAAAAATCTAACAGTCACTCTTTTTATAACTTGTTAGGTTATTATCTTCACTCGTTACTTACTTAAGATGTTACTTTGGGCGTGGATTGGTTATAACTGATAGTATTGTTTAGTTGTTTAAACCCGAGCCATTTTGCCGATTTCCACAATGCTCAATCTTTGCTCGCCGTTTAACTTATATTCTGAAATAATTTAAACATCCCTGTCAGTACTCTTTGCTTAACGGCCTCTTGTCAAAAAATTTCCTGTCACATAATTTGGGGAAAGGAAAAGAAAGTGCCTCAACTAAAATTCCTTTTCTTTCCATGTTCTTATCAAATTGTCCAGCTTTTTGAAGTGGGATATATATATATATATATATATATATATATATATATATATATATATATAAGAAAAATTCTAAATTTTACTTCGATGTTGAGAGATTTTTAATACTTAGAAACAAACAAAAATGTCCGCATATCGACGAAGATTATTAATTTTGAAAATTAGAAACATGTTCTTACTTTATGTTTCGAGTCTTCTACCATTTCACTAATATTCCAAATTAATTTTAAAATACCTATCTGTTACTATTATTAATTTACTCTTTTGAGAGTTTTCCCAACAGCGTCAGCTGATGGTTTTCCACTGCAATAAGTCTCCTCAAGTCACTAGGACTATTCTCACTATTCTGGCCGATCTTAATGATGTTGGAGCCTGGATGGTCTCCACTTGTCCTCTTATTTCCAAGTCTTCTAGTTCCTTTACTAAGCCTTTGGGGATCGTTCCAAGCGCTCCAATTACAACTGATATCACCGTCACCAACATGTCCCATAATCTTTTTTATTTCTTTTTTCGCTTTCTTTTAATTTTACTCTCTGGTCTGACAGGACCTCAAAGTCCACTATTTTTAGTATCTCTCTCTCATTAGGTCTGGCTATCTAGCCGAGATCTGGTGATCTGTTTGTATCTCAAAATCCCAGAGAAGTTTGTGCCTTTCATTCGTCAGGCCGGATTCTGGGTTGAGCATATACCACTTGTTCGTATGGTCAAATTTAAATTTCTTGCATAATGATGATTATTATTATCAATTTACACTTTGTGAGTTTTTTCTCGCCAGCTATGATAATTTATGAAGCTCTTTACTTCCATGTAGCATAAGGCCGAATGAATGGGGCACCCAATGAGACTCGAACTCACTTGTGAAGGTTTGCTACTCTAGCTTGCTAACTATTACCCCACCAGAGGTGCCCTTTTCACACCAGTTGTAACTCGTGGCTTTTTTTCGTAAAGCAAACTAGTGACCGCAAAAGCCGCTACAAATATCCAGTACTTTTCTCCGTATTCTAATTCTCACAATGCCGTGATATGGATGGACTCGATTCTTCCTAAGTCCTTCATTCTTCCTCTTATCTCAAGTTTCCCTAGACTATGTTCAGTTGCAAGTGGACTATTTCGAGGGTTCCAACTTCTATAACTATCACTGTCACCCTCTGGTGAGATAAAAGTATTTTTTTCTGTTGTTACCTTTCTTTCATTTTTCTCTCTATTGTCTGCTGAAACGACAAAATCCTCGAGATGACAATTTATTTTCTTCTTATTCATTAATAAATAGTCTGGTTTTCTTTTCTTATTAATTAATACATTGTCTGGTTTTCTGGACGAGATTGAGTGATCAGTGTGCATTATTATTATTATTATTATTATTATTATTTCTGAATAACATTTCCTTTGATGCTAAACTTTTGTTGCTTTTCTTTGGAACTTACTTGGCCCGTCTGTCTACGGTGCAAACACTTTGGACCAGGAATAATTAAGGATAAACTCTTAAAGGAACCCAATGCTTTCATGTTGACTTGAGTAAAGTAATTAATACTAACATGACTTTCTTTAAAAATATGACAAAGATGAAAGAGAGCAAAAATCAGTATGAACAAGACTATATACACATGTGTGTGTGTGTGTGTGTGTGTGTGTGTGTGTGTGTGTGTGTGTGTGTGTGTGTATGTGTGTGTGTGTGTGTGGAGGTGCGTGTGGCATTACGGTTATCGTCTTAAAAAAATGAAAAACAGTAATCTAAAATCATGAGGAACAACTATATATATATATATATATATATATACATATATATATATATTCCCTTATGTGTGCAGATACGTGTGTCGTTACGGTTATCATGCTGACAAATCCAAGAATGATGGGGAACAACTATCTATCAACCAATATCTGTATCTATATATATATATATATATATATATATATATATATATGTATGTGTGTGTGTGTGTGTGTGTGTATTTCTGTGTGTATACATATATATCAATACAAAAACGCGGGCAAACACATACAGACATGTATATAAATATGTGTTTGTGTGTGTATATATATATATATATATATATATACGTGTGTGTGTGTGTGTGTGTGTTTGTGCGTGCGTTCGCGTGTACATATGTGTGGCGTAACGTTTAATGTCTGGACGAAGATGAAATAGAGTAATCTAAAATCATTGGGAACAACTATCTATCTATCTATCTATCTATCTATCTGCCTATATCTGTCTCTCTATATATGTGTGTGTGGGTGGGCATGTTTCTCTCTCTCTCTCTCTCTCTCTCTCTCTCTCTCTCTCTCTCTCTCTCTGTATATATATATATACACTCACATAAATATCACAGACACGTATATAGATATGTGTATGTGTGTTTATACATATATATTGATAGATACGTGTGTATTTGTGTGGATATGTGTGGCGTAACGTTTATCGTCTTGACGAAGATGACAAAAATTTATTAAGAATTATGTGGAACAACTATATATATATATGTGAGTTTGTGCATGTACGTATGTGTGTGTGTGTGTGTGTGTGTGTGTGTGTGTGTGTGTGTGTGTGTGTGTGGAGAAGCATAAACTTGCGGCTATCATCTTAGGAAATGAATTCCATGAGCCGAATTCAAATTCTGGAAGAATTTCATTTCATATAAAAGACTTCGTAAATTTCATGAATCTATCTCTTCTTCCGCCAACCCAACAACTGTCAGCAATGAGTAACTAGTACTATTCACGGGGGTTTCCTCGTGGTGTAATGGTTAAGGTGATGGACGGCGGAATCGTAGTAAGCAGGTTCGTACTCCAGTCGCGCTATTACGTTCACTTTCGGGCAAATACCCTTGGGAAAGGTATGAACCCCCTTATCCTCCCAGCTATGGGTTAAATAGTACCACTACTGTTCTTCAAGGAGAATGGATTTGGCATTAAATAACCTACAAAGATTGATATGCCATTAAACAAAGAAATGAATCAATCAATAGTACTATTTACTTTGTTCTTTTGCTTTGGCACTGTAACCAAAGAGATGGAAAACTCTGATTTCAAACCAGCTAAAAAATTTATCTTGTGTCTCATCCTACCAATACCGGAAGAGTCACGTGAATATATATATATATATATATATATACGGATTGTCAAGTCTTATTGCATATCAACCATTATTTGGTTATGTAATGCTGAAGACTTTTTTTTTCAAACAATTTACGAATTTCACTTGACTTTTCCTATATAAAACTGATTTGTTTTCACATAATTATATTGTTTCAAATATTCCCATCTAATACTAATAATTTGCACACAGATATATGGTTTCAAGTATTCCTATCTAATACTAATAATTATCTGATCCATTGCACTCTGAGAAGTGTAATCACTCTAGGTCAGAGTAGAACTGGAAAAAGTGACAATGAAAAGGTTTCCCCATACTCCTCAGAGTTCCAGAAGAGAAGTCTCACCACCACATACAATGTAGTGTCATATTCCACGACACTCCGTTCTTCAGTGGATACCATCGATGTAATTAAAGCCTCACCATCAGGAATATATATATATATATATATATATATATATATATATATATAAAGCATTGGTCGGAGTTAGAAATCCTGATGATCCGATAAGGTGAAACTTTAGTAGAAGATTTCCGACTGGCGATTTAAGTTAATTTTATAATTGGCTCCACTCGTGTTGAGCACTCTTGTAATTGTAGCATTGCAGGATTCGCGGAAGGTTTTAGTTTTCTTTTGACCGACTGACTGCGTATCCCTTGATTTTTTTCAAGGGGTCGGACGAGGTTGGTTTTTTCTTTCTTTTTGACCTATCATTTTTTTTTCTTTTTTCCCCCGGACGGTGATTCGAAATACTTTTATCTCTTGTTCCTGGCGGGTTTTTTTCTTTTTTTTCTCCTGGTACCGTGAATGCAGGTAGATATTAGATTAGTAAATATATGTATATATATATATATATATATAGCTAGAAACTAGAGATGGGTGGTTTAATCTAAAAACAGACTTTTTTTGGTTTCATCTTCACACTGTGAAACCACATCGAAAATTTTTCCGTGACCGAAATCATTCGGTTTAGTTCTCTCACTCCAGAGTGACCGTATCCAAGGAAACATTGTAGTGAAAAACTTACAGATTTTTAGAGAATTAAATTTTATCAACATTTATACCGTTGTAAGAGGAAAAGATTGAACAAAATATAATAAAAACATTTGATTAACTAGTTTTAGAAAATAAATATGAAATCTATTTGTTTACAAAAGAAATAAAGAAGAAAAAAGAAAATACGATAGATATGACGCATGGAAATCATCCATATCCTAGAATGTTTTCAAATAGAAAAAAAAAAGGGTAATACGACATGATATCTGAAATGTATTTCAGTTTTCCAAAAATACTTTTTGTGGTAAAATTATGTTAACAACAAAATAGCGAGGAATTTTTTTTTTAAATACTTGCCTGTTTCGCCTTAATGTTAGATTTTATTCAATTTAGAAAGATTTTCTTTCCAACCTTATGAATATTTTTAAGATTGGACCAGAAATATACAAGAAATTGCGAGCTGAACGGACTAAGTTTCAAATTTGTCAATCTCAAAGGAAATCAGATATCGACTGAAAATGCTATCATTACACAAGAAATTGAATCGCTTCCTTAGAAAGCAAAAATACTAAATTAAAAAATGAAAAACCGAATCGAGAACTGCGGTATCAAGGGAAAAAAACGAAATAATACCGAAACATATATTGCCAAACCACTCTACTCTACCAGATACATATGCACACGCACACACACACACACACACACACACACACACACACATATATATATAATACACTCCCCTCCGGGGGTTGAGCATTCTGTCGAAGGAATAAACGGCTGCCACCCGCGTAATACAAGGCTCTTCTAACGAACTGAGCATCCGGTAGCGCAAAAACATGTAAAACAAACAAAAGCTAATACATAATGCGTTATAATTCCAGAGCTGACATAGCTCGCTGAAAGGCTGAGCAATAAGTTACTAAGTCTAGTGTAAAGTTAGGTGGGTTTCGATCCCAGCGTCCTGCGTGTCTAGTCACACTGAAGAGTTGTGATACAACGAAACAGTCTGACTGAGGAGGACAATATATATATATATATATATATATTGTTACGAGCCGAGGGGGTGTCGGAACATGCAAATATATCTTTCGCATAAAACATTCCTTCAAAGCTCGCAAGGTCTGCTTGCGACGCATTGAAAATAAAAATGATTGGTTGGTTTCTTGGGTATTATGGCATATCAACCTTTGTAGGTTATTTAACGCCAAATCCATTTTTATGTAAATAATCTGTTCTTTCTAGAACAATTCAGTTTAGCATAAGTACATAGTTTAATTGTCAAAAACGTTTCCATTTCAAGCTATTCAAGCAATTATATATGTAACAATTCAGTTAAGTGTAAATACAGTTTTAATGTCGGAAAACAATTCTATTTAAATAATTCAGTTAAGCATAAGCATGCAGTTTAAATGTAAGTACGGTTTCTATTTCAAGCTATTCGGTTTACTCAAACAATTCAGTTTAGCATTAGTTAGTTCTGTTTAACCCATAGATAGGGCCCTATCAGGTGCTACCACTCCGGGCCAGAATGGACCTGGGAGCAATGACAATAAAGGGGTACTCTGCATTCCCCAAAGCTCCAGCACTGCTGGAACCTCACCATCAGATTGTTTATTGTCATATCAGGACACTCGTTGGTGGGGGTCTTACCCTTCTGCAGAGAAGCAGTCGATGTATTCTACAGCCCCAGCCGACTGGACAAGAAAATAGAAATGAGACAATAACACAATGGAACAATATAACAAGATGTATACGCCAAAAGCGAATGAATAATAGAATCACATTAGAGGATAAGATAACATAAAACAAACCAATCAATTATTTAGGTATGGACTTGTATATGTGATTATTTATATCGGCGTCAAAGGAGTAGACAACATAAACAGATCTGAGCAGTAAAAGCAGAAGGATTGTGATCTTTATTGTCTTTACTGATCTCAGTTCAGTCGTTGACGAATTCAGTTCTTTGTCTCTATCAGAGACACAACACGATTTACGACCAAAAGTCTGTCTTGTCTTTTCTTATCTTTCTGTAGTCTATAGAAAGGCAGGACGATGTTCTATTCTTTCAGACTTCAAGGCAGTCTCTTGGTATTTTCCTTTATTATCGTTGTTCTGATAATTTTTTCCTCCCCAATAAAGTACCATGGTTCTTTCTTTTTATAAGGCCTCTTCGTCTTAGGTTGCGTAGCCACTGCGCAATTTATGAGTTGAATGGTCGCTCCATAGATTGCTCGCCAGAGGATTTTCGCCCGCCGAATTTTGATCAGATTTATATTTCTGGAACGTCTTTGACGTTTGCCATCTTTCAGTCAATCAGCGGCTTCTATTTTCAAGCTGTAACATCGACTGATCTTTCCGCCTAGCAGACAGGAATTGTGGTTGGAGAATATCAACCAGTCACCGAATCCATTTTCTTCTGATATGGGACATGTCAACTAATTAACACTTTTTAAGCAGTCTGTTGCTATGAATGAAGAGGGAGGGTTAACAACCGTTCACAATATACATACATATATATATATATATAAGTAAAGTTGGCGACCTTAGTCGAGGGCTACCCGAAAGCTCCCTTTTCAATAACTACTACACCAAGGTGTAGGGGAGGGCGCTACTCCTTTCCCTGGATTGCTCCACTTTACCCTTGATACGTACCTTATAATGCTGAGTGTTAAGCAAGAAGGTATCAAGTACCGCTTTTTGAGTTTTTGGTATGACTCGACCTGAGATTGAATACCGGTCTCCCAGGCCATATCTATATATCTATAGTCATCCAAAACAGATCTGTTTCGTTCTATCAGAATATATATATATATATATATTCTGATAGAACGAAACAGATCTGTCTGTGGATGACTATATATATATATATATATATGTGTGTGTGTGTGTGTGTGTGTGTGTCTGTGTGTCTGTGTGTGTGTGCGTGTGTGTGTGTGTGTGTATACAATGCATATAAATATATACAGACATGCATTTATGTTGCATATATATACATACATATATATGTATACATATATATACACATACATATGAATACAGATATGAGAATAAGCTAAAAAGCTTATATGGCAACGTCATATCTTTTGTTGATGACATCCAAACATTGCAAGAAAGAAATGCATGGACGACAAGAGAGCCTATGTTGAAAAATGAACCTCATTTGGTTACATTCCATTAGAGTATCTTAGTAAGCCTATGAACTTTTCAGCTGACCTTCGGATATACTGACCTATAGAATACACCGACGACATCCCCGCTGAGGGTTAAGACCCACCCACCAACGGGTGTCTTCGATATAACACTAAGCCATCTGATGCTGACACCCAAGTCCTTGAGCTCTGGTGAATATGGCACACCCCAGATCTACTCTGTCTCGAAGTGGTAGCACTTGATAGGATCCTATCTGTGGGTCAAATAGAACTGTTCGGCATTTAAACCGTGTGCAAACAAATGAAGCTAAATTGAATTGTTAGAAACAGAACTGTTTGATCATTTAACTGTGTGTAAAAATATGACTGATATTTAATTGAATTGTTAGTGATACATAACAATACTTAGAACAATTTTAAAATATGAAAACGAATGAATAATTTTGAATAGAATTATTAGAGTTAAATGGCAATTCATAAAACTCTTTAACTGTGTGTTTAAATTGAATTATTGGTAGTACATAGCAATACTTGGAACTATCTAATAGTATCAAAATAAATGAGTAATGTTGAATAGAATTATTGGTGTTAAATTGCAATTCTTAAAACTCTTTAACTGTATGTCTTAGTTAAATTATTGGTATTTTATAGCAATACTTGGAACCATTTAACTGTATCAAAACAAATGAATAATGTTGAATAGAATTATTGGTAGTACATAGCAATACATTGTAACATTTGACAGATTGCAAATGAATGAATAGAATTAATATAGAGTTAAATTGCAATACTTGTAACCATTTTACCGTCTGCAAACAAATCATCAATATTGAATTGAATTATTAGTATTAGATTGCAATACTTGAAACCATTTAACTGTGTAGATAGAATAATAATACTAGTTTACAAACAAATTAGTTCTAACTCATTTAAAAATGAAATTACCAACAAACTATTCACTAACAAATCAGATATGTATATTCATTTAAATGTGAGCAAACAAATGACTGGTATCAAAATGTTAGTGTTACATAGCAATACTTGAAACCATTTAACTGTGAGCAAAAAGAAATAGTACCAGGTTTATTTAAAGATGTTATCCAAAAAGTATGTTTACTAATCATATATATTTGATATATATGTATTAACAAGATTTGGCATACAGGGGTTAATATGCTATAAAACCCAACCAAACCAAACTTCGTATAAGCATGCATAATATATACTATCTATAATACGTAATATATACAATATATAATACATGCGTATACAAACATATATCAGTATGAATATCAATGCATACATATATTGACATACATATTTGAGTACATATTACAACACATAAAGGTATATATATATATATATATATATATATGTGTATTTAGGCAGCATTTCTTCGTTAATGCAAATTTCATTAAACATAATAGACATTTTATGTCTACATATTTTCTTTTGGATCCGTTCGAATTCCCGTATTACTTTTATTGTATTCTGGGGGAATTGATTTATGTATTGTCCATAGTTGCATGTATCCCTAGTACTTTCTGCCCGACTTTGGGCCATCATCAGGGGAGGATCTACTATAAAAGTGATGTAACTTTTGTTTTAGCATATTACAACTGTGTAAGGGCGTCTTTGCCGTTGAAGGTTTTTGGCGTTTGTTTTTGAATGTGATTCTATATTTAGTGCCAGTAGCTAAAGACACTTAAGTACATTAGCACTGGTTTGAAAATTAATTCTATTAAGTGTTGGCTGTAGGTTTCTGATATGTAATGCTTCGAGAATCTGAAGTTTTTGTTTATTATTTTGATGTTCTAATATTGTTGTGTTGTCGGTGAGAATTTTCCGTAGCTGTGCCGTTGGGCATGAATGTTTTTTTAAATGCTGAGCTATTGAACTTGTGTCTGAAAGGTGCATTGTCAGTCTCCTCGACAGGGTAGTTGAGGTTAAACCAACATATATATTAATTATAATATAAATCAATTCCCCCAGAATACAATAAAAGTAATACGGGAATTCGAACGGATCCAAAAGAAAATATGTAGACATAAAATGTCTATTATGTTTAATGAAATTTGCATATATATATATATATATACAAAAACCCTTAGATAACTTTATATATGTTTCTCTATGAAAACAAAGTAAGAAAAAAAAGAAGAAAATGTTAAAGAAAACGGGCTTCAAAGTTGAAACCATACGGGAGCTTTCTGGAAGAGAGACCTTCAGAATGCTCCCACATGATTTCAGTAACTTCTTCTTTAACATTTTCTTCTTTTTTTCTTCTTTCTTTCTTTGAAAGAAGACTGTACGTTCTCTGTGATGTGATTAACACTGGTGGGTGTAAATATTTATTTACCCAAGTCCTCGGATACATTCTTTTGCTTAAACACCTGTGAAATCCATCTGTGACTACTGCAGTGAAAACTAAGTAAAAAATAGAATAATGATCATAAGGGCATCATCATCATCATCATCATCATCTAGTTGCGCTGCTATCATAGATTTCACTGACTCTCTCTCGCTGTTTGTCCCTATCATCCATTGCTCCCGGCAGGTTTTCCAGACTACATCCTGTGTCCGTACTGAGCTACTGTAGGTAAGTTATTATTGATCAGCCAACTCTGGCACGTCCATGTGAAGGGGTCTATGGGAGAACGTCACTTTGGAGTTCATCCTTGGTTCTTCAGCTGTACCTTATTTATCTTATTTGGATGATTTTAAAGATAAGAGGTAGATGGCCGTACATTTGCAGTTTCTTAGGGTGTTGCTTCCATGATTTATTCATTATAGCTCGTAAATTTCGTGCGCAGTTCTTGTCAAGCTTTTTCTCAATACATTTTTGCAGCGTCCAAGGAATGTACCCATAAGTAGAATCGACACAACTGATGCTTTGAAGAACTTCCGTTTTATTTAAACCGGATAGGCTAGACTTCCATATGGTCGATAGCCTATCGATAGCAGTCCACACCTTCGCTTGGGGCATATTGATATCACTTTCAGTAGATGAGATACGTGAACTTTTCCACAAATTTCAGAGAACCGCAATTTAGCGTGGAGATATGTCCTTATGGATTAAAATACATGTATTCCATTTTGTTTGCGTTCACATAAAGGCCAATGCCTTCCGCTGCCTGCTCTAGACTATGCAGCAGGGATTCGACTTGGGTAGGTGTATCTGCGTTGTCTGCGTCCGTAATAGTTTTTTTTTTCAGGATATCGTCTGCTTCTTACCTTACCTTACCTTACCAATGCTGTCGTCTGGATGGTCTTGATTCATCTTCTGATTTCCAATTCTTACAGTCTCTTTTCCAAGCCTTCGAGGACTGTTCCAAGCGCACTAACTACAATTGGTATCACTTTTGCTCTCATGTTCCACAGCTTTCTTAGTTCTCTGGCAAAGTCTAAGTATTTGTCTCCCTTTGTGCTTTCTTTGATATTCAATCTGTCGTCACCCAGAACGGCGAAATCCACGGCAATTTGTCTTTTTCCTTTTGTTTCTTTTTTTTTCTTTTAGTATTTATCACCAGGTACAGTCTGGGATCAGATAATCTGTTTGAGACTCATAAATATTTCTCCTGGATTTTTCTCAAAATCCCAGGGAAATATCTATGAGTCTCATTTTCTTGTACGAATTGGGGTCTGTACATAAAACATTTGGATTACCCTGTGGATCACCTTTCCCATCCAACCAGGCCGAGTCTTGTACTCCTTTCGTGCATTCGCTTACAATGTAATTAACCTTTTCATCTTTTCCCCCTATTTTCTACTCTTGCTGTTGTGTCTAATCAATTTTTGCTTTGATATAATTGGTCTTCATGGTATTGTTTTGCGCTAAAATTCAGTTTCCCTTTTAGATTTTCCTTTTGTAGCCATGTCCATATCGCTAGTTTGTCGTTTGAAATATCGATACATTTGCTTTTCTTCCCATTTCTTTTTCCTGGTTGTTATCGTTTTTCACTACTTTACTTATGTGGCCAATCCTGTTATTGGCTGCTGTAATTAATCTTTCTTTTCGCTTTTCAATGTAGTCCTCAAGTCCTTGTAATAATGCATTTACGTAATCCTTAATACTGGCATGTCCTCTTCCTCCTTCTTTTCTTGATATATATTCCAAGTCATCTCTCAGACGTAAAGCCTTGTGCATAGAAACCAACTTTTATGTCAATAGTGCTAGTTTGCAACATTCACTTATGTGATTGATCGTTTCGTCTCTATCACCACATAACCTACATTTGCTGCTTTTTTGCATCTTATCTATTCTTACTTCGATATGATTGGTCCTTATGGCGTTGTTTTGTGCTGCTTTTAGAAGAGATTTAGTTTCCCACTTAAGGTCTTTCTTTCTTAGCCACGACTACATTATTAGTAGTAGTATGTTACTTCTCGCGAGTTTTTCACTTCAGCGTCAGTGGGTAGTCTTTCACTGGAGTCTTATTGACATCAAGTTTCCTCAGGGCTCCATTGTTCTTCATAGTTTTTGTTGTGTTCTGGTTAGTGAACGCTTGTAATATTAAATAAAGGACAAACTACGATATGAGAGGAAATAGAGATATATTCTCAGGAAAAAGTATATACAATAGAGAGACTATTAGTAGACAAAAATATAGGATTAGTGAATACAGAATAAAGATATAGTCCAACAATAGTATTGGCTTCCGTTATTACGGTAGAAAGTAAGGTGATCTAGTGCGACCTCCAGTCTCCAACGCTCTAATACCGTTCCTAAAAGAAACTGCTCTTCACCTTCTAGTCTGCCCTGGTATTAGTAGCTACTGCTATATATGGCAGAGAGACTAGTTCATTGTGTGGAAAAAGGTGGGTGATACCCAACAGTTTTCTAGCCAATCTTAACAATGCTGTATTATTATTAAATAGGAATAATTACTTTAAACCCATATTTACCAACCCCTCTGCTCGGCCAAGATATGACACAAGGTCAATTTTTAAG
>OY757940.1:49695578-49753078 GCA_963585895.1 Sepioteuthis lessoniana | reverse complement strand
CTAATTGTTTTTTATTACAAGTTCTAGGTCGTCTTTCTACAATCGTGAAGCAAACAGCGCTGATTGGAAATTATTATAAGCATGAGTGTTGCGATAATAAATGACAGAAATAAGATCCGATCAAGGAAATTTATCTATTTAAACATGTTTGTTTTTTGACAAGAATTTTAGTCTTAATTGACAAAAATGCTCTGCGGTTATTTTTCAGCGGCAACTACTCCCCTCTGTTGGCTAGGTTTTGAATACGCTGACTGCGTCACCTCCCCTAAAGGGGAGTAAGGCACCTCTAAAATAGTTGAATCCAATACATAACACAAAACTATATCTAATGGTGAGACTTCGTTTCTGGAGATCTTGGGAATATGGAGTACTCCTTAGCAGTAATATCTGTTAGGGGCTTATCTCTGGATCAAATAGATCTGTTAGGATCTTACTGGATCAAATAGATCTGTTAGGGTCTTATCTCTGGATCAAATAGATCTGTTAGGGTCTTATCTCTGGATCAAATAGATCTGTTTAAAATTTATTTGTATTCGATTGGACTGTGTGCAAAAAACAACGATGAAACAACTGCACAAAAGAAAGAAATGTGGACATACGATGAATGTGATTCTCTAACCACTAGGCATTAAATAACTCTAGATAAGTTGACATGTCATTAAAGTCATTAAAGAACTAAGAATATGAGGGGCTCACCTACCCACGGTGTAACGGTTAGTAACCTAAGCCTCACAGATAAATAACTATTGAGAAATTAGTTCGTCTCTTTCCAAGTGTCCTATATCCTTGATATGACATGAAACCATCTGATTGTGAGGTGTCCAAGAGTTTAGAGAATATGAAGTAACTCTTCATTATCATTACTCTCAGGTCCATTCTTACCCGGAGTGGTAGTACCTGTTAGGGTCCCATTTTGGGGTCAATAAAAGTAAAAGTAAACTTGGCGAACGTAGTCGAGGGTGACCAGAAGGCTCCCTTTTCAATAGCTACTACACCGAGGTGTAAGGGAGGGCGCTACTCCTTTCCCTGGATTGCTCCACTTTACCCTTGATACGTACCTTATATTGCTGAGTGTTAAGCAAGGAGGTATCACGTACCATTTTTAAAGCTTTTGGTAGGATGCGACCTGGGATTGGACCCAGGTCTCCCGGACCATTGGCGAACACTCTACCCACAAGGCCAATGAACCGGTTATGTGGTAAAAAAACGTTTAATTATGTACCAAGGATTATTATAATTGGTCATTTGAAACCATACAGCAGTGTGGAAACCGTTTGTATTAGATAGGAATACATATCTTATTTCTCAATTTATTATCGAAAATTGGCTGTAGAATACACCGACAGCTTCTCTGCAAAGACCTCCCCCCACCAACGAGTGTCCTGAATGACACGAAACAATCTAATGGTGAGGTTTCAGTAAAGTTGGAGGTTTGGGGAATGCGGAGTACTCCTTTATTACCATCGCTTCTAGGTCCACTTTGGCCCTGAGTGGTAGCACTTGATAAGGGTCCTATCTTTGGGTTGAATAGAACTAAGCAGTGTACTCATGCTAAACTGATTAGCTAGAAATAGAACTGTTTTTAGATTTTAACGAGTGTAAACAAAAAACTGTACTCATGCAAAACTTAATTGTTTGAAATAGAACTGTTTTTGACTTTTAAACCGTATACTTATGCTAAAATGAATTGTTAGAAATAGAACTGTTCATATGTTTAAAAATGGATTTCGCATTAAATAATCTACAATGATTGATATACTATAAAACAAATCAAACCCAAACCAAATTATTATCGAAAATAAAACTTTCCTTTAGACCAGTCTTAAAAATAGGAAGACTTGAAACGGTATTCTATTGTTTAATAAATCATATATGTCCCCTTACCAATGAGTGTAGTCATAAACCCCAAAATTTAGGTTCTTACTTGTTGTTCGGTCATTAACTAACTTGCTGGGTGCCCTTTATCAAAAATTCCCTGTGCTTGTAAATGACCGCTTATCGCACCAACCCCAAGAGTTCTTGTGATTGACCCTTCGTTGTCGTCACAAAACCGAACACCAGGTTCACTGACAGTGGGAAGCAGCTATTTAATTAAAAGAACCGAGGAATGAAAATGTGGAAAAGCATTAATTAGAGTTTCATAAACATAAGTCTTAGTCGAGTCGAGAACTTTTCAGTACCATTTCCTAAATTTTAATTCATCATCATCATCAGCAGCTGCTGTATGTATGTTCTTGCTGGTCGTCCTGCTTTAGCTCTGCCATATGTGGGGGTCCATAGGAGTACATCACTTATGAGCTCGTCCTTGCTCCTCCAGCAGTGTCCTGCGTGCCTGGTTCGTCTAGCTTGTATAGTTTTCGTGAAGGGAGGCAGATGGCCGTATAGTTGGTGCTTTGTGGGGTGTTGCCGCCAGGACTTGTTTAATATTGCTCGCAACATTCTTGTGTAGTTGCCGTCTAGCTTCTTCTCCAGTCGTTTTGTTACTGTCCAAGTGGTGCATCCATACAGCAGTATCGACACGACCGCTGCTTGGAAGAAACTGCGTTTCATTTTATGGGTCAGGTCTGATTTCCATATGACCGATAGTTTATCGATAGCTGTCTATGCTTTCGTTAGCCGCGTGTCGATGTCTTTTTTCGGTTGATGTGATACTGCTTCCTAGGTAGGTGAATTAGTAATGTTTAATTAAAAGGTATTAATTGTTTTATAATGACAATCAGTTTTGGATTAATGTTTATTTAGAGTTTTTTTGGAGGGTTGTGTTGAGGGGGGGTCTCTTGGTGGTTAGCGTGAAGTGAAACACAAATAGTCTTGTCCAGAACATAAACTTCAATTTCATTTTTCATGTCGATAAACATTACACATCGTGGAACTTCCAATTTTAATTTTAAAATGCTTAGATTACATGAATTATGTTTGTATTTACCCAACCCCTCTGCCACGGGCAGAATGTGGTACAAGGTTAATTTTTAAACGATTTAAAACTGGTTTGAATAAATTTACCACACTATGAATTTACCGATGAGAAAATTTCAGCAGCTGACTCCAAAAAAAGAGATGTTATGAATTTTGTATCTTAATGAAAAATTAAAAATTCCATTATAGAGTGGGATTATTTCTTTATAGAGTGGACTTATATTAAAACCTTGGATTGCTGTACAGGTATGTGTTTACTCTACCCGCCCACCATGAGGGATATTTGACGAATGTCCCACCAAGCGGACGAGTGTGGTACAAGGCTTTTATAGATAGGTCCGAGCGCCGCGCCGTAGCCCAGATACGCTCGGTGGCGATAAAAATACCTCGGGGCCCGTCGGCATTCCCCCGGAAGGTGCCTCAGGCGCCAGGCGATAAACCCAGCCTCTCCAAGGAGGGTTAGAGCCTGGAGGCGGCCCCCTGAGGCTCGAGGATGCCGGTAAAGGCACACCTTGACAAACAGCGGCTCGTCGAGCTTATTGACCGTCCGGCACTGAAACCAGACAACCCACTGGCTGATCGGGCCACTATGACCGTCCACCATGAGTAAGATGTGACACAAATTCGAATTTTAAGTAGATAAACTGTTTGAATTTAGTTTTCCTTCTCCTAGACTGGTTACCAAACCAAAGCTGAAGAAAACAGCCTGCCCTACTATTCATCTATAGCTGAAGGGAGAAAAGATGTATTCATGCTTTTCCCAAGGGTATTAGCGCTAAGTGGAACGCAAACAGTCTTGTCCAGGTTGTCTGATCGTTGATTTCATTTCCTAAGGCAATAACCGTTACGCTAGGAGCGCCACCCTAATTTTGATAATCAAATGTTATTCATTATTTCATATTTTAAGTTATTTGTCGCTGTGTCCCACCAGACAGGACTTGACACAAGGTCAATGACTCGAAGGTCGGCTTAAAGGGGGGTTAAGGGAGGGGAAGTTGCTGGTCATCGACCCACTTAGTGAAATGGGGGCCTGATGAGCCTTGCTAAACATGGACCTAAATCTGAGTCCAGGCATGTAGTATAGCTTAAACTGGACAGCAAGGTCCAGTGCTATACAAGGGTGACAAAAGTGTCAATGTTGCAGCTCGCCCACCTGAAGGTGGCCCAGCCGAAGCCTTTCGGTCTCGAGTCTACCATTGGTTTAGATACCCCGTCCGGCATGAATGTCAGACGGCCCAGCTAAGGCCAGGTAAGTATTATATAATATTTTAACAGAACAATTCGTTTTGGATCAATGCTTTTCCAAGGAGTAGAAGCGCGTGGGGGAAAGACAAATAGCCTGGTCTAGAACTTGAACTCGGCACTTACGATTTTACTTTTTATGTCGATAAACAAACGTTACATCAAGCGCGCCTTAATTTTCAATTTTAAAAGTTCACATTAAGTGAATTATATCAATGAAATAGATATTGAAACTAAGAATAACGACGTTTTGTCCACTTGAGCTATGATTACATTTTCCTCCATTGAGTAATTACGTTAGCTAATTTCAACTTCGTCAAGCTGTGATTTTGCCTCGAGCAAATATGGAAAGCGATAATGAACGCTGACAATAAAAAAAACGGTTTCACTTTCATTTACTTTCCAAATTCGCCATCGTATTTCTTAGACAAACACGAAAATAATTTAATGACGTCAATGATTGTTGTGTAATTGTAGTAAACAACATTTAAATCTGTTTCTATGATCCCCCCCACCACTCCATTCCTTGACAAATTAGTTTACGAAATGTGCGTTAGTAATCTTCTTAGGGGCGATAGATTTCTTTATCAATGGATTAAATTGATTATATAAGATTTGTCAGCTGTTTAAAAAACATTATCCGTCTTTCTTCTTTTTTCATTTCTTCTTTTTTTTTCAATTACCGTTAGAATATATGTCAATGAAATAAACTACACGAAAATGTACCTTCAAAGTCGTTTAAAAAATTATCTTCAATGGCTGACTTTTATGATCATTATTATTATTATCATTGATGCATTCCTTCATTCATTTATTTATTGAGTTTAACGGCAGGTCAACCCGTGCAGATTTCTTTCATACCAAGAGGTTAGGAAATCCCATTCATTGTTTATACATACATTTTGTGTAGTTGATTCTTAAGCGTTTTTACACACAGTTATATATCAAGTATTCCAGTCAAATAGAAATAATTTTACACAGCTGTATAGATTTTTTATATGGTTATATTATATGTAAGCCTTACACTACGATTTGATATGGACATTGTTCTATGATCGGTCACCTCCAGTCTTCTCGCTTCTGTTCACTCTTCAATTCATTTTTCCTTCACTTTGTCTCTTCTCTGGTTGCCTCGTCTTGTCGCCTGAGTCGTTTTGATATTTCCCTCGAGTTGCCATTTTTGCTCTTATATTGAAATTATTTACGGAGTCGCTAACTAGGTGCCTAGTGAGTGGATGAAAAACAGCCAATCACAGGCTACCTTTTCTTTTTTTAGACTTTCTCCGAACCCCTATGAGGGCGTTTCCTACGAACGCCCTTTCTCTTTTGCTTGTGTGATTCCTCAGAATCAAGACGTGCCCGCCCGTTCTCTCAGCCTTCTAGACGCCAATACATGCTTGTGAGGATTTTTCCAGCAACTGAAGCACAAGAAACACGGCTCTAATTTCTTCAACCCAACCAAAAGGACACAGGAAATATAAACTGTTAAAGGGACGCCTTTTACGGAAAAGTTTCCCGCAAACCAACTGTTTGCAAGGACAATATTTTCTTTCCTCTCTTTCTATGTAAATATGTTTTTTATAACATCTTAAATCGTGTTGTGTTTCTTTCTTTTTACCGACGTCGCAAAATTGTTAACATATAAAGTTGGGAAAATCCCAATACTTATTCGTTGATGAGGAATGACAATGCAATTGCCATTTCATACACACATTTTACCTTTATTATTTCTCGGTGAAATTTAATCCTTATTGCCAGATCATACTAAACGGCGAGTTAGAGAACAAGATGGAGCGTACGACCATTTAGATCAGGTGTTTCTGACCTACAATCTTATTCAAACTCCAGAACCGTTGTCGGTCACTTTGTAATATATTGCATTGGCCAGCTATGAACTCGGTGGATATAGTTGACAGACACGTCCTGTCGTAGATAAAAATCAACAAAGTGGCTTCCAGAAAAGCAGAAATGCGTGGGTGTAAGCCATAACCAATGGAGAAGCAATGCGTGGGTGTAAGCTGTAACCAATTGAAAACAAGCAATGTGTGGGTGAAGAAGCATGGCTATAAGGGTCATGTGGGAGTTTTAAGACTATATATGGTCAAGAATTTGGGCTGAAGTCAGTTCCCCTTGGCTGTTCCGACTCCCGACACCTCCTTTATGTGTGCAAACTCCCTCCGACTGGTTTCCTGCTCCACTCAAGCATCCCCGTCGAAGAATAGAAATATAAGATTATATTTATATATATATACGTGTTCCTCGTTGTTTGTCAAGATTCAGCGGTAGTATACGGCAACCTGAATGATTACTATCCAATGAGAGCCGTTGTCTCAGATTGACCGCGAGTTTAACAGCTGTCAATCAAACTCATCAACTCCGATACCTTTCCATTAGTTTTACGAATCAGAATCGAATTTAAATGCTACACATTACAAAAATATTAAATGACAATTTCAATTATTCCCAACTAATACAAATAATTAACTGGTCTCAAGTAATTATTTCTCTCTATTGTTTTTTTATAATTTTATAGTACAACGTGTGAGAATACGTACGATACCCTGTCCTCATCAGCCACCAACCAGGAGTAATGCCACAGTTTCGGTCGCTAAGGTGATATTGCTACTTCTGGCTCCACTAGCAGCTTTTGCCACCAAATAGGGTAGGAAGACAAACAGTGAATAAGTGCACAGTTTAAAGGTCAAAAACATTTTATTTCAAACTATTCAAGCAGTTATATGTAAATACAGTTGAAGTATAAATACAGTTTTAATGTCGAAAAACAGTTCTATTTCAAATAATTCAGTTAAGCATAAGCACGCAGCCTAAATGTAAGTACTGTTTTATTACCAAAAACATTTCTATTTCAAGCTATTCAGTTTATTCAAACATTCGCCTAGCGGTTAGAGTGTTCGCCAATGGCCCGGGAGACCTGGATTCAATCCCAGGTCGAGTCATACCAAAGACTCAAAAAATGGTACTTGATGCTTCCTTGCTTAACACTCAGCATTGTAAGGTACGGATCAAGGGTAAAGTGGAGCAATCCAGGGAAAGGAGTAGCGCCCTCCCCTACACCTTGGTGTAGTAACTATCGAAAAGGGAGCCTTCGGGTCACCCTCGACTATGGTCGCCAGCTTTACTTATACTGTTAGTTCTATTTAACCCATAGATAGGTCCCTATCAGGTACCACCACTCCGGGCCAGAGTGGACCTGGGAGCAATGGCAATGAAGAGGAACTCCGCATTCCCCAAAGCTACAGCACCGCTGGAACCTCACCATCAGATATTTTTTAGTGTCATATCCAGGACACTTGCTACGTGGGGTCTTACCCCTCTGCAGAGGTGCAGTCAGTGTAATCTACTGCCCCAGCTGACTGAGCAATACACAGAGTTAAATTTCAAACAGTTATATTTCAGATAATTCAGTTCAACATAAGTACACAGTTTAGACGTCAAAACAGTTCTATTTTGAGCAATTCAGTTCAGCACTAGTACGCAGTTCCAATGTCAAAACAGTTCTATTTTAAACAATTCAGTTTAGCATAAATACGCAGTTTAAATACAAAGAATCAGTATAGTGAAATAAGCAAGGTTTAGTTCTATTTAACCCATAGATAGGACCCTTATCAGGTGCTACCACTCCGGGCTAGAGTGGACCTGGGAGCGATGGCAATGAAGGGTTACTCCGCATTCCCAAAGATCCAGCACTGCTGGAACCTCACCATCAGATTGTTTAGTGTCATATCCAGGACACTCGTTAGGGGGGGTCTTACCCCTCTGCAGAGAAGCAGTCGGTGTATTCTACAGCCCCAGCCGACTGGGCAAGCGCTCGTGGTATAATTGTTATCGTCATAGGAAATGGACACAGTGACTTGAGTTTAAATCCTGGAGAGGTTTATTGCATTTCTCATAACACTTTATACCCTCGGGAAAGTTATGAATCCAATAATTCTCCCTCCAGCTATGGGTAAATAGTAGGGCATAGTGGGTTTTTAGTCTTGGTTAGGCAACCATCTAGGAGAAGGAAAACTCTGAATTCAAACCTGTGAAATTCCGCTTAAAAACTGACCTTGTCTAACATCCGGTCTGTGTAAAGAGGTTTAATAAATACATCCAAACAGACGGAAATAAAATATGTTATGCATCTAAGAAAGTCATTTTCGTTCATTTCTTGCTATCACAACGATCTAGAATTCCACTGTCTTCCATTATCTTTTACGGCATCAATCTGTCATCATTTAACAAGCAAGAATTTCTTAAAGAGTTTTACACGCACAAAAATTCTTCAAATACACTTCATAGATCTCCCTAATATTTTTCTGATATAACACAGTGAATTTTGGGCGAAAACTTAGATGATAAGTATAACTTTTCAATTTGTTTATCTGTCGAAACTCAATTATTAAGCATCGGCAACAAGATTTTCATCTTGATTAATTTGAAATTCACGAAACCAAAATAAACAAGCCATCGCCCTTGAAAAGATTCAATAGATTTTTTTCTTTTTCAGTATGTTTTTCACACGTGCACGCACACAAACGCTCATATATATATTCATATCTATATGAGTAGTTTGTTGCGGGACCGATAAATATGTCGATCTCGCAAACTTTTGGAAAAGAGTAAAGTGACAAAAGAAAGATAAAGATCATAACGACAAGAAGATAGATTTAAAACCAACTTTTATTTTGGCAATTGATACAAGAAAAGTGTAGGCAACAAAAGAGTTGATAATGTCTCGTTGGTACGAGCAGAATCGTTCTCTTGTGGGCTGGTGTCATAAGGCTAGTAGTTCGCAAATCGAGTAATATGGTAAGAGTTGCTAGGCGTCACAATTTTTTCTAATTTGGGAGGTGCCCGTAGTGTAATGGTTATCGTCGTAGGAAATGGACACGGTGACACGAGTTCAAAACCTGGACGAGGCTGATTGCATTTTCACATAGCACTAATACTCTTGGAAAAGGTATGAATCCACTTATTCTCCCTCCAGCTATCGGTAAATAGCAGGGCAGACTGAGTTCTTGAGCCTTGGTGAGGCAACTAGTCTGGGAGAAGGAAAACTCTGAATTTAAAACTGTTAAACTCCGCTTAAAAATCGACCTTGTGTCATATCCTACCCTAGCGGAGGGGTTGGTAAATATAGTCACTATTTTTCTAATAATATCTGCGGCAGTCCAAGCACTGTCGTCTGTTGGTAGATTGGTAGATCATTCTCTGTATATATAGCGAGAAATAACAGATAGATAGATAGATAGATAGATACCAAGAATGATATGGGCTACACTTAACAGCAACCCCTATCCAACAATCGTGTCTTACTACGGTCCCACTTATGCCAGTGATGAAACGGGCCTGACAATCTTTTACAGCAAGCTTTCTTCCCTAGTCTGACACGTTCCCAAAAGTTTTTAGCAAAACAGATTTTTTTTTATTCACTTTAAACTTAAGGAATTTGGAAATAACTCGTTCTAGTCAAAACCAGGAAAAAGTTAAATTTTAGGAAAAGATACCTGAAATCATATAAATGTATATAAATTATTTCTATTAATAATAGATATTTGAATCTGTAATTGTTTACGTATGATACACAATCGCTGGGTTTAATATACTATAGACAGGCAGTTTAGAATTTAAAATAGTTCTAACCTTTGAATGACGTGGGAAAATACCATTGACGCTACTGCGTTTGGGTGACAGCATATGAACTCGAGGTCAATCTGAGACTAGGGGTGGGATTGGATTGTTTCAATCTTGTGACCAAACAATTCTAGAGTTTAGAAAAATAGTTTTACATTTAGTTAGTAGGTTTCTAGGTGCCAATTAGCACTCATATGTGAAAATGGGTGAGCTTATATATCCATTTATGGGTAACCCGTATATATCTCTCCGGGTACACGGGTTTATATACAAAAAGAAAGACGTCATAGAAGAAGTAAGATGTGTATATATAAGTGTTTTAGCGTGTATTCTTGCTGGAGAGAAATATCTCAGAGTTTAAACAGCGTTGAACCATCAACTCAAGACAATGAACACAAAAATCAGTCAATGTAAGCAAAAGGACAAGTATCCAACACAAATAGCTATCATTAGTAACTTAGAACCATAAAATTGGTTGTAAAACAAGAAAAAAGACTGAATTCGGTGCTAAATAAGCCAACAAGGTTGACATACAATAAAACAAACCTACCAACCCCACCTACCAGCCAGTGAATGACTAAAGGTTTTGTTTGGGGGGTTTTTGGCTCAGGAACAAGAAAAAGTAAGTTTGTTCCAGTGTTTTTATTGATTATAATTACTTGAAACTAATTGTTCGCAAGGGATTCATACCTGTAGTTACTTAGAACCAAAAAATTGCTTGCAAAATAAACTCACGACGGAATAAACTCAACAAGGGTTGACATGATATAAAACAAGCAAACCAACCTGCCTACTTATCTACCAGTGAATGAGCCGTGCTTTTTCTTATCTTTTTGTGACAGAAATACAGAATCTTTCAGAAAATTGCCATCATTTCATAATCTAATAACTTGACTAATTCTCGTTGAAATGATCTCAAATTTTAACAGCATGCGGAGAAACAACTTCAAGTTTTATATTTAACGTTTAATTTTTTAGGCATAGAAATGCTATTCACTAGAAAAGAAATTGTGTTTAAACATTAGACAGAAATTTTAGTTGTGTGTACACATGCTGAGAATCAGATAAGTAAAAAACCTTTGCAATACTTGTACACAGTTATATGGAATCCATGGGAATATTCTTCATATTAATCTGTGCAGATAATGTCTTAATTACGCCATTGTGCAACAAGACTGAAGGAATCCCGTCAGTGGCCTATGCACTTCACCTGCATAATCTCATCCCACGTCGTGCTGTCCTTCCCTGCAGACTCGATTCAAAGTATACTATTCTGAGAGGGATCCACAACAGAAGAAAAAGTCGAAAACAAAAAGTTTGAATAAATGTTATTTAACAGAGGAAGGGTTTATGATAGACTATGTGGTATGTGGAATCCTCACTTTTATTACATATACTACGAAATTCTCTTAACTAAAATCTAAGCCGACAGTTAGGTTATCGGGTTTGACGGATCTTCTTAGGAGACTCTTCCCCTCCCACACACATACCTCTCTAGTGTTGTATATTGACCTCCGACCCCGCCAAACATGCCATTCCAAAGACGTCGGAAGTGCATATTCCATTGGCGTTGGCGGGGTTGGCTGACAATATGGAACAGGGTCAAAATCCTACAGTACAATCCCAACTGATGCACCGGAAGAGAGTGACATGTGAACTGCATGACAGTTATTTCCGCCCGATGACGATCCAACATGCCATTCCAAAGACTGCGGAAGTGCATATTCCGATGGCCAGTTATGGGAGGAGATTGAGTGGGCGGTGAACTATTATATAACTGAGTGCACAGGAAATTCGATCAGTTTGGAGACAAGATATGGTAGAGAAAGCCAGCACCCAGCAGAGGGAGCCCTCGGGCCTCCGATTGAGTTTGGGGATCAGACGAGTTGGATATAAGATGCGGTAGAGAAGACCAGCACCCAGAGAGGCTGGTCCCCCAACCCCCCGGAGAACGGGAAAGAAACGCGGTTATGGCCAATAGAGTGGGGGTCAATATGTTGCAGGTCTGTTCGGTCTCCAACTCCCTCTCACACACAACCCTTCCAAATAAAGTGAGAGGTATATTTTTCTAAGAACTGTGTCGCTCGTCTTCATTGTGTCGTCGATATGTATCTGCATATGAGAATACAACACTAGCAGACTGATTTTACTTATGTATATGCAAGGGTGAACATTTCCAACGTCCGGATTTTCGGCCATTCATTAACTGGACATAAAAATATTGCTAGATGGCCTAATGAATAGAGTGTTCGCCAATGGTCCAGGAGACCGGGGTTCAATCCCAGGTCGAGTAATACCAAAGACTCAAAAATAGTACTTGTTTCATTGCTTAACACTCAGCACTATAAGGTAAGGATCAAGGGTAAAGTGGAGCAATCCTGGGAAAGGAGTAGTTCCCTCCCCTACACCTCGGTGTAGTAGCTATTGAAAAGGAAGCCTTCAGGTCACCCTCGACTAAGGTATGTCTTCCTGACATTTATCTGACCATTTCTACTTAGACTCGCAGGGCTGAATTAGTGGTTCCCGCACAAAATACATTCGGTCACTGACACAATACCGCTTGAATGACCCGAAATAAATTCCATGAACTTGTGCAAATTCAACTGATGTCACACCCAACATACGCTCTGGATCTAGCCCCCTTGGATTATTACTTGTTCCGGGCCATGGCTCACTTCCTCCGCTTACAATGCTTCAACAACCAAAAGATAGTGGAAAGACAAGAACTGGTATGAGCATAGAATTAAAGAAATGGCATAAAACTGACATCAGATAGTTTATGACGATTATCTCTACTTTTAATGTTTGGCTACTTTTGTTGTAACTTGAAGAATAAAGCAAATATTTTACGAAAAGATATAATTTTTTTTTCTGAAACACCCTGTAATGATATCATTTTTTTTTTTTGAAACACCCTGTACATCTCTAATGATATCAATTTTTTTCTGAAACACCCTGCACATCTCTAATAATATCAATTTTTTAAATACTCAGTATTACAATCACTGACTTGATCTGAAACAAAGTGAAAACGCTGACTTTAATAATAGTTAGTTTTCTTATCACAAAGCAGATATGAACGTCTAGACAATTATTAATATGAAATCACGTTGTTTGTTTTTTTCGGGCTGAATTGATTTGTTTTGTTTTATTTTTGTTTTTGTTTTGTTTTGGGTTTGTTTGGTCTTGTTTTTGTTCTTTTGTTTGTTTGTTTTTGTTTTTTGTTTTTTTTGGTGGGGTATTCTCGAAAGAATTTAATACTTATCTAGGTAAATGACGTACTTCCTGCCTACGGACTTAAATATCTTGCAAATGAAATACACAGAAGATTGGTTTTGTGCGATGTGAAAACAATGGATTATCTCTCTTTAATCCCACTGGTTTAAGCTTCAGGTTTGAAACCAAAGATTTTCATGAAGCTTCGACGAGTTTCATCGTACAATGCCCCTCGATACCGGATTTAGCAGTAACGAGTAAAAGTCAGCATCTTCGAAAGATTCGCATTCTACATTTATTCTCAACTTTTTGCTTTTCTTTTCTTTTCTTTTTTAATTTCGTCATTGAAATCTTTTCATGAGAAACATACCCAACTCCTATTAATCACTCGCTAAAAGCATATTGAGAAATGGTTGATTTTTCATAAAAAGCCATAGAAATAGTTAAGGTAATATTTAAGTACTTATGCACCAAAAGTTGATATTAGCACTAAATCGTGCTTCTTACTTCCTTTATGTCTGCATAAAGAACATTTCCAAGCCTTGGTAATTGGGTTGGTTTGGTTTAATGGCATATCAACTTTCGTGGGTTATTTAATGCCCAAGCCATCCTTATAGAAGAACAATAGTGGGACTATTGATCCATAGTTAGCGGGGAAATAAGAGAATCCATACATTTTCCAAGTCCGAAAGTGAAAGTAAAAGTGTGACTGGAGTTTTGAACTCTCTCATTTTACAATGTCATATGTGAAAATTAACCACTACGCCAAGGAGACTTCCACTTATAAAGTGGTGTTTTCTACTGTCCGAAAGTGAAAGTAAAAGTGCGACTGAAGTTTCGAACTCACTCATTTTACAATGTCACAGTCCAGCAGGTTAACCACTACGTCAAGGAGACTTCCACTTATAACGTGGTGTTTTCTACTGGTTTTAAAAGCTTTTCTAGAGAAGAAGCTCTGATGAGTCTCAGAATAAAGAGACCCCTAAAGACAAATAAAAGAATTTTAAATGTTTGATTGATTGATTGATTTAAACGGCACACCAGCTCATCTTGGGTTATTTTATGCCTAGGTTATGGAATTATCTTCATTGTTCATTGATTTTTTGTGTAGTTGTTTCTTAAGAGGATTTTTTATACGGTCCAGTCATTCTTGAACAGATATATGGTTTCATGTGTTCCTATCAAAGACGAATAATTTGCACACAGTTATATGATTTCAAGAATTTCCATTTAATTCTAATATTTATATGGCTTTAAGTAATTATCTCTGTCTATTTGCTTACACACAGTTATATGATTTCAAAAATTCCTATTAAATACAAATAATTTGAACGCATTTGTACAGTTTCAAGTCTTTGTATCTAATATTAATTATTATATGGTTTCAAGTAATTATTTCTATTTATTTGTTTGCAAACTGTTATACGATTTCAAGTAATTAATAATAATAAATTGGAAGTAAAATTATAGAATCAAGTAAGTATTCTTAATGCAAATATTTTAGTTATATGGCATCAGATATTCCAGTCGAATTATTTCTAAAGTGATGTATTTGATTCCTAGATAGGACCTGGGTGTAATGGTTATAAAGGGGTATTCAACATCCCCCAGAAGTCTAGAACAGAGGCTTGTCCATCAGATGCAGTTTAGTGTCATACCCAGGACACCCTCTCTTTTAGGGAGTGGGTTTTACTCCTTTTTAGAATATACAGTCAACTTATTATAAGTCATGTTAAAAGGGTGTAATTTAATATGAAACCGTTATTTTTGGCGTTATTAAAATTATATATCTGAAAATCGGTCGTAAGGCAATATCATCCTAGTGACTGAGGGAGAAAAAACTAGATGAATTGTGGCAAGTTGAAGATGTGATTTTTAAATGTAACTTTTCGATAAAAAAATATGAAGCAACTGATTAAAACTTTATGGTGATTGTAAGTTTAGCATTTATTGGTTTGTTTCGGTTTCGGCTCTTTGTTTTTATAGCATATCAACTTTAATGGGTTATTTGATGCTAAATCCATCCTTGCTGAAGAAGAGGAGTGGAAGTATCTAACCAATTGCTGGCGGGGTGGGGTTCAAACCTCCAAGGGTATCAGTCCGAAAGTGAACGCATGTTAACCTCTAAGCAACGAGGACTCCCCCATCATTGCGTATATATATATATATATATATAATTCGAATGTCCAACATCATGTTCATTTTTAAAAAGTCTCTGATGATAAATTTTTTACTTTGAAATTAATATAATAAATTAATTAGACTCAAATAACTATTTCCCACTGCAATAGCCCTCTAAATTAATAAAATAATATATATATATATATTTTAATTTGAACGTCCAACATCATGTTCATTTTTAAAAAGTCTCTGATGATAAATTTTTTACTTTGAAATTAATAAATTAATTAGAATCAAATAATTATTCCACACTGCAATAGCCCTCTAAATTAATAAAATAATATATATTGTTACGGCCACCGGCCACGGTAGGATTATAATGCCGGGAAGCAAGAACTACTATGTGGACCGGAAGTGGGGGCCCTAGCAACAGTGGAAGAAGTAGCCGAGAAGGGGCAAAGGTCTTGACCCAGGTAAGGAAAAGACATGTCATTGGTCGAGGCAGGGAGGGCGTTTTACTGCCAAAAAGAAACGAAACTCAAAAAGTCAGTTTCGAGCTTCGTCAAGGAAGAGAAAGGTTGCCTTTTCACGGGGTCCGGTGAAAGGGGAAATTCCAGTCACAAAGTGGCATAATAGAAGTCGGCTCCGTTGGGTAAGAACCTGAGGCTCAACGTAAAAGAAAAGGAAAACAAAAACTGGTGCCTTGCAACTCGTTAATAGGAGATTAACGAATATAAGAAAAAAAAGAAAAAATTAACAAAAGAAAGGACAGATAAAAAAAAAGGTTAGTCAAAAATTTTATCACGAATAATATACGTAACCTAAATAAAGGTCCCTATCAAGACTATTCCAAAGAAACATTTTTGAGGTTGTTCATCAGCAGCTAGTTTCGGCGGAAAACATATTTGTTTAACATTTGTACATCCATACTAAGGACGAAGAGGAGAGACTTTTGTTCTTCGGTAAAAGAAGAAAAAAAAAAGAACAGGGAAGTTCCCTCCCCTTAATTGTAAAGGGGAAAAAAACAAGATACGGATATAATTTTAAAACAAGTAAAAGAAAAAGGAGAACTTTGTCTTATTGGAAGGACATAGTCAGATACTATTGGGAGCGACTTGTCCTCCACATTTCTGTATATTTTTTGTTGTATTCGTTTTGCTCTTTGTTTGTCTGTTGTTACAGTTGTGGTTTCTTTAAAATAAAAAAAAATGTAAGAATGATACATATATAAAGAAAAGGAGAAAACCAACTACGCGTTATATTGTTTGTCCGGTTCTTAATTCCCCACGTGTTCATTCATATCACGTCGACCTCTTTAACCTTGAAACACCCTCATTCGTCCGTGGTCTTAGTAACCCACACATAGGACATCGTCCATATCTCGAAAAATTAAAAATACGGGTGGAAAACCGTAACAATATATATATATATATATTCTGGACTAGCAGCATGCCTCGGTGTCACTAACAATAGGTTTGTTGATCACCCCCTACGAAAAACCAATGGAATGTTGAGTAGACTGTACAGTGTGTTGACTGATCGATAAATAGATTTTCGTGAACAATATCGATAAATCTGCACTGCATAGGAAACAAGAAGTTTGCTTGGTTTAGTTTCTTTTTTCAAAGGATATCAACATTCGTGGGTTATTTAATACCAATTTCATCCTCGTAGAACAGTATTGGTACTCGAAAACCAATAATTGGTGGGAGATGAATTATTTATTGACTCAAATAAATCTATGCCTCATGACCGAATTTATTTGCCACTTCCATTTACTATAGAACATAAAACCATTTCCGTTTACTATAGAAAATAGAACCATTTCCGTTTACTATAGAAAATAGAACCATTTCCGTTTACTACAGAAAATAGAACCATTTCCGTTTACTATAGAAAATAGAACCATTTCTGTTTACTATAGAAAATAGAACCATTTCCGTTTGCTATAGAAAATAGAACCATTTCCGTTTACTATAGAATGTAAAGCCCTAGATTTAATGGCGGATGGAAAGGTGAGTCGTCATCAATGTAACTAGTTGTTTTTCTACTCTGACCCTAGTTATCCTTGATCGCTGACCCATTCATACGATAAGTGCCCAAGCACATGACCCATGCAAACCTCTAACACCAAAATACTCCCAATTGCAATATGAATAGTCCTTCTTAAAGATTTGTTTCCCAATAAGTTTTGAAATGATGAATAAGAAAAAAGTGAGAGGCAAGAAATGTTGAAAATGTTTATGAAAAGTGACATATGTACAAATGAAAATAGCACATTACAAAGTTTTTTTTTTATCTTCATGGGATGAGGAACCTAAAAAACAAAAGATAAACTAAAAATTTTATGTATAAAAGAAAACAAAGCAAAATACTGAGGGGGTGGGTTAACTCCGTACCACCCAAATTAGATTTAGACTGAAGCCTGTCTTCTGTTCAATATCGAAAACAAGCCGGAGAATCCCAACAGGAGGAAGGAACCAGACTTTGCAGAGTTAAGAAAATGAATCATATGTAAATGAAGTAATAGTTATTTAGCAGGTTTGTGGCTCCAAGAAATAACAAATGTTGTGCAAAATGATTTTGCGAGATGATGGAGACATAACACAACCATACTGCTTACTAAGGTTAAATAAAAGCTAAAGACTTCAAACCTAGGATGGGGGTTCGTAAAGAACTCCGTCCGTACCGCGGTGGCCATAAGCAAAAGGAGAGAATGCAGATTTCAGCAGAGCCCCCTTCCATGCTTTCACCTTCATTTCGTTGGATGCTATCCAATCTTATCATTTTCTATCACATCTGGATTTTATTCTAATTGATGCTTAAACAAAGAAATCATATCATTGCTGGAGAGTATAGGACTTTACACTCCTATAAATTATTTTGGGTGGTATGCCAATTGTTCCCACAAAGATGGCGGACGCTCACTTATTTAGTCACGGGAAACGATTGGACAGGAGAACCACGTGACATTCTTAAAACTACGTTCGCGCGTAAATTCTAGTCCTGCGTTTGGAGCCACCTACAAGACGCGTATTTTCTATAAATACATCGTCTTCAAACACCCTTTCTCTTTTATTCTCCCTCCAGCTATGGATAAATAATAAGGCAGGCTGGGTTCTTGAGCCTTGGTTTTGCAACGAGCCTAGAAGAAGGAAAAGTCTGAATTCAAACCTGTTGAACTCAGCTAAAAATTAACCTTGTGACAGAAAACATCTTGCCTCATGGCGTAGGGGCTAACGTGCTCGCATTGCGACATTGTAGTAAGATCTCCAGTCATGCTATTACATTCACTTTCACTCTGGGGTCTGCTGGCATAGCAAAATCCCCTATACCACAAGTTCTTTATTGGCCTAATGAGTAGAGTGTCCGCCAATGGTCTTCGAGACTGGGTTTTAATCCCAGGTCGAGTCATACCAAAGACTCAAAAAAAGGTACTTGATGCTGCCTTTCTTAACACTCAGCATTATAAGGTAAGGATCAAGGGTAAAGTGAAACAATCCAGCGAATAGAATAGCGCCTTCCCCTACACCTCAGCGTAGTAGCTATTAAAAAGGGAGCCTTTGGGTCACCCTCGACTACGGTCGCTAACTTTACTTTTTACTTTTTTAATTAATTAAAACTAGTTCCGGTATTCTAACCAGGGTTGGGTGGTCGATGTGTATTTCAAACTTCATTAGATCCTTATATATTTAATTTCCAAGGACAGCATCTTGTTTGTGCATATACCATTTGTCAGCGTGGTAAACTTTCTGTTTCTTGCACAATTACTAGTAAATCACATTCCACACCCAATCAAACTTGTTCTTGTATTTTTTTCCTACATCCTCTTATTATGTGGTTAACTATTTCATTTTATATGATTATTTCCTCGCCACGTTTGTCTTAACGAAACCACCATGGAAGATCTATCCTTGAATCTTCCAGACTTGATCGCAGAGACGGAACTCGCTCCAGACAGTGTTCCCATTTAGTCACGTCATGCCTTTCATTGGATGTTACATAGGTAGATGCTGTAACGCTTCCAAACCTAAATCATTGCTACGAGTGTAACGTGAGTTAGCAAATTATGCATAACGAGTTTGTAACAAAGTTATGCTCAATGTTATAGTTTTCCAGGTAACTGTAACAAAAGTTTATAGCTAAAATGATTTATAATTTTTAAAAAAGCAAACAGAAAACATGAGGTTGAGTTGAAAAGACGTTGTGTTTTTCTGTGTTATTTTGGCAATAATCAGTATTTTACAAAATATTTTTGCGTGATTTCTTTGTGTGTGCACGTGTGCGTGTGTACGTGTGTGTGTGTGTGCTACGATTCGTGTTTTTCTTTTGTTTTGTTTTTTGTTTAAAGGCATATCAACCTTAGTGGGTTGTTTAATGCCAAAGCTATCCATGTAGAAGAACATAGCGGTATTATTTAACCTATAGCTGGGAGGATAAGGGAGTTCATACATTTCCCTTGGGGATTAATACGAAAGAGGATAGCCCGACTAGAGTACGAACTCCCAACCTACGATCTCACACTGCAGCACGTTTGCCACTATACTACGGGGACTTCCCTCTTTTGATGAAGTGACTTGAATTTTTTTTTTTTTTTTTTTTTTTGTGGGGAAATTGTTGAAGACAAATTCATCAAGAAAATTTTCTGGTCAAAACTTTTGTTTCGGTTTCACTCTATTTAATGGTATACCAACCTTGATGTGTTATTTAATGCCAAAACCATGTAGAAGAACATTAATGGCATTATTTAACCAATGAATGATTTAGAATGAGTTGTAAAAATATTTCGTCTAAAAAGTAACACAATCGGAGTAAAATATAGCTCATAAAAAATAATGATTACATTGAAAATAATTCATCTAAAAAGCACCACTATTACGATGTTAGAAAATTAGTAATAATATTAATCTTATGGGGTCATGTTAATTCAATTTATAATATAATTCCTCTATCTAAAAAAATAGAAAATAAAGAAATGAAAAATAAAAAAATATATATAATTGTAGGGATTGAATAAGACTAATTAAAAAGACAATAAAATTACAAGAATGAAATAAATAAATAAATACAAAAGCAGCAGTTTTCCAGGAGGCCACTGTGAAATCAGGGCATGCCTAAAAAAAGGAGTCTCTGGGCGCCAAAGAGAAACTCTCCTTCAGTTATCTCGAGACACCTCAACTTAATAGATGTACTTTTTTTTCTCTCTGCTTCTAAAAGGGAACACACATACCTGCTGAGTCTCGAACTTAGCAGCGCGTTGTGTCTCCCATACTATTAGCAGCCTCAGTCAATCGGACCTACTGAACACGGAAACACATGACAGACCGTCAACTTATAATTTCTAAAAGGTAATTCTCTTGTGTTCTTTACAAATGTCTGGTGAAGCATGACTATTTCTACTGGTTAAGGAAAAAAATTTTCACACAATAGTCCTAAACCCCAAAATAAAATTTGCGTTTAAAGATATCTTTGTCTTTTTCCTTCTATCCTTAATTCCCTCACAGCTTCGACTGACCCAAAAAAAGACAAGTGAATGGAGTAAGAAGAAGAAAAGGAGCAATTTCCCAACAATACCAACAATTCACCACTACCACGGTAAACCCCTTCTTCAGCCCCATATAATTCACCAAATGTATATCCGCCATTGTTGATTGATTCTAACCAAACTTTCAAAAATCGTTAGAGATAGTGATGAAGAAGTTTTCAATTATAAGTAACTCAGATTTTTTTGCTGCCAATATGAAACTATTTCTTGTGCCAAACAAACGATGAGGTAATGCTTTAATTTTCAAGGGAGGTAACTAAGTAAAAAGGAATAGATTCAAGATGTTTTGGTCAGGACAAAAATACTTGCGAGATGAATCTTAGACATAAATAAATGGAAGGTACTACCACTTCGGGTCAGAGTAGACCCGGGAGTAATGGAATAGTCATTGTGTGTGCATGTATTTGTGTGTGTGTGTGTGTGTGTGTGTGTGTGTGTGTGTGTGTGTGTGTACGTGTGTGTGTGTGTGTGTGTATACTGGTCCTTACTTTTTTTTGTTTGTGTGTATATGTTTGTATTTATGTGTGTTAGTGTTTGTGTTTTTGTGTGTATATATGTCAACGTGTGAATGTATGAGCTCGTGTGTGTGTGTGTGTGTGTGTGTGTGTGTGTGTGTGTGTGTGTGTTTCTTTTTTTATATGTGTATGTTTGTGTATTTATGAGTGTGTATGTGTGCACGAATGTGTTTGTGTGTATGTGTATATATGTGTGTTTATGTACGTGTTTGTGCTTGTGTGTATGTGTGGGGGGTGAATTTGTTCGAAAAACTTCAAGTGATTGTTATATGTATTTTCTACTTATTTAAAATAAAATAAGAATAAATAATTATATTTTTATCAAGAGTCGTTCGTTTTTATAGCGTCATTGTACCAAATGGAAAATAGCATTATAGATATAAATATCAATTTTATTTTAATATAAACACTTGTCAATTCTATTGAGGTGAATAAGTTGAAATAGAAAAGGAATGAGGGGAGGGCACTTGATTTAAAAAGAAATAGTCTAGGGGAGGTTACTCTTAAATAATTTTTATAATTTTCTCCTATGGCAATAGTAATTAACAGAGTTATTTCCCTTAGATTAATGTCTATTATGGGACTAATGTAAAATATAATGAATAAATTAACTTAAAATAAAATAGAATTAATAAAATGGGGGAGTCTACAAGAAGTTAACACTTTCAATGCTAAAAGACATCTGACGATAATTCGTTGGTGCGCCAGATACTCGGCGCATACTTTCCGAATGATCTCGGGAAATTAACTGCTTTTTTTTAACCGACCAGAATAATTCCAGCTATAACATGAACACTGATTTTGATGTACTTTTATCCACGTTTCGGGTATAAATAAATCCAAAATAGGCAGTTCAATTACTTCACCGAACGAAGTCACGAGAGATCACGTCGTTCAAACTGAAACTCGAGTCCCCTTCGAAGTAATCTCCTCCGGCTGCAATGCACTTGTTGTATCGTTCCAACAACTTCTGGAAGGCCCCATGGAAGTCCTCTTGTGTGAGCGTGTCAATGACCTTCGTCACAGCTTCTTTCGTCTCCTCAATTGTCTCATAACGACAGCCTCTGAGCTAAGGGAATAAGCAAAAGTCACAGGGAGCAAGGTCTGGACTATAGGGAGGGTGAGGAACTGTCTTGATGCCCATCTTGGTCAAATAGTCTGTGACAAGGATTGAGTTGTGGACTGGCGCATTGTCCTGAGGGAAATGCCACTGACCCGATTTGAAGAGTACTGGCCACTTCCGACGGAATGTCTTCCTGATCTCCCTTAAAACTGCAACATAGTAACCCTAACCCTAACCCTAACTCTTTGGCCAATCAACTCTGGTCTATCGACTTTCTTACTCCTCCCACACCTCTCATCATCCCTCACAGACTCCCTGCCTTCCTTGAATCTCTTATGCCACTCAGAAACTGATGCTTGATTCATGCAAGATGGTCGAAAAGCAGTCTTAAGCATTCCATACGTTTCTGTGGCATTTATTCCAAGTTTAAAACTTAATTTTATTGCATATAGTTCTTCTAAAGTGTCCTCGCGTCCAGATAGCATTTTAGAAATTCACCAGCTGTGACAATCAGGGTTTAGTAGTGTGTATTCCAATTGCTGCTGTAGCTGTTCATTTGAACCAGAAATCATGAAAAATTGGTCAGTCATCTCATAAGATATATAGCAATAACATAGGGAATTTTCAAGAGTCTACGACAAATTTAAATGCCTGTACAAAAAAAGGAGGAAACTTATTGAATGTACCACGTACGTGTGTATGGGTGGAGATGTGTGAAATCTGATTGATGAGGTTGTAAAAGAAAATAAGCAGACAAAAAGATGGTAAGATTTACTTTCGCCACGACTAAGAACATTGTTTTTGGTCATGTGAAATCGCAGCTGCAAAGATGTGTCTTAGTCATGAGAGAAGAGTCTTGTCATTCTCTCGCATGTTCGGTCGCTCACCATGTGTGTCGATTTCTGCCGAAAGCGTGAATAAATAGATCTCCTGATCAAGTGACCGGCTTCAAATGAAACTTTTTTTTTACTTCTAAACAGGAAATCGTCCCCCGCAGCAAATTCATGTAGAATTCAACAGCGCAGATGTTCGTGAAAACACAGCACGTGACTATCCTGTCCAATCAGATTCTAGAAACTACTTATTTAATTTTGAATCCTAATTTTTTACTGATTTGTACTAAAGTTTTTGTTTTAGTAATTCTGATCCGCTTTATGTGTGGGAGTTTCTTATTTATTTGTGTTTTAACTATTCAGTGTAAAATGTAGAATTTAATATCCTATGTATACAAAGACAACTTCATATGAAGCCTTTCTTTCCTGCATCCGACCAAAATTCACTTTATACGCAACCAGACAAGTTAGGTCTAATTCCGGCCGATTTAAGTCAACCTTTTTTATTTGACTTTTGAGTTTTAGGCTCGGAAGTCGATACTTCTGGTAGTATAGGGTTTGCTCTCCTATATTTCAAAATGGCCGTGATACCACTTGTTCCCAAAACGAAGATGGTGGACGTCAGTAAACTAATCAGTCTTGAAAACTTACTGATCAGGAAAGTCACGTGATTTGTGCTCACAAATACGTCCGCATCTTTGATTTTGTCCCATGCATTTGGAGCCGACTGCATGACAAGGATTGCCTATATATACTCTCGTCTTCCAAGAACTCCCTCTCTCTTACATTTTAACTTCCAGAGACAGCACACACACACACACACTCTCTCTCTCTCTCTCTCTCTCTCTCCCTCTCTCTCTCTCTCCCTTAAATTTTGACTTCCAGAGACAGCACACTCTCTCTCTCTCTCTCTCTCTCTCTTACATTTTGGCTTCCAAAGACAGCACTCTCTCTCTCTCTCTCTCTCTCTCTCTCTCTCTCTTACATTTTGACTTCCAGAGACAGCACACACTCTTTCTCTCTCTCTCTCTCTCTCTCTCTCTCTCTCTCTCTCTCTCTTACATTTTGACTTCCAGAGATAGCACACTCTCTCTCTCTCTCTTACATTTTAACTTCCAGAGACAGCACACACACACACACACTCTCTCTCTCTCTCTCCCTCTCTCTCTCTCTTACATTTTGACTTCCAGAGACAGCACACTCTCTCTCTCTCTCTCTTACATTTTGGCTTCCAAAAACAGCACTCTCTCTCTCTCTCTCTCTCTTACATTTTGACTTCCAGAGACAGCACACACTCTTTCTCTCTCTCTCTCTCTCTCTCTCTCTCTCTCTCTCTTACATTTTGACTTCTAGAGACAGCACACACTCTTTCTCTCTCTCTCTCTCTCTCTTTTACATTTTGACTTCCAGAGACAGCACACACACACACACTCTCTCTCTCTCTCTCTCTTCTATTTTGACTTCCAGAGACAGCACTCTCTCTTTCTCCACTTATTAACACAACTCAATACGCATAACATGGGTGTGTATACATTCTGCGCCCTTTTTCTTTCTTGATATGCCTTTTTTGGTTAGACTTCTTCCAGCCTCGAACACAGCCTCAGAAATTTCGTCAGGCCCCGAAAGAGACAAACAACCATCATGGGAGAAGACACGTTCCTTCTCGGACACATTGCTATATTTCTATATATCGATACCTTACATGAAAAAACTTAGTCCACATACATTTTATAGTCTACAGGACACTTTCAATATTTAGTTTTTTCCACAATATCCGTGTTAGTTACACACATACACATACCCACACCACGTGGAATATTCAACAGACTCGTGTTAGTTACATATACACACACAGAGGAATATTCAACAGACCCGTGTTAGTTACACACACACACACACACACACACACACAGAGGAATATTTCAACAGACAATATTAGAATATTTGTGAGGTTTCCTTTTTCGTGTATTTGTTGATATATAAATTTAACTTTGTTTGTTTTGAATGTTCTTTTGTCCGCGTCGTTCCACATCGTTCGCTTCATTTGCTTTTCAGTAATGAGCCAACATAAATTGTGGGGGAACTGAACACCAAATATACCACCAAAAATGGGGGACCAAAATGGAGAGTAACATATCCACCAAATAACAACATACCGCCACAAAATGGGGGACCAAAAATATTCACCAACACAACAGTACCCCCACCATAGTCTCCAAAGACGCCACTATTAACTTCCCCTTTTTGCAGTCATAAGAAAACTTCTTTTTCAGAATTAATTTACGTTTGTAAGAAAATCTTCTTAATTTTTTCAAAGGGACTTACTAATAAATTTTGTTTGAATACAGTTTTTTTTGTTGTTGTTTTTTTTTTTTTCACATTCATATTTTTCTTTCATGTTGGTGGTTTATCAATAAATATATATTATTGAAAGTAAGTTGATTATCTCCCTTTCACTTTCAACAAAGGGTTCAAATCACTGCATTCGCTTGGTCTCGACACCTTTCAAATTAATCAAACACAAGGCCCCTCAAATTGACACCAAATAACAAATCCTCAGTTTGCGCCTCTTCCAGGCGAGAATAAGTCTCTTCAACACCGCTTCAACATTAGCAGTGAACCGGAAAGGAGCAGTCATGAATAAGAAATTAAATCATTATTCACCTTCGTATGAATCCTTTGCCCAAATCGGCTTTGCTTCAATGTGAAGCTGCTGACAAAACATATTGTTTGCAGCCTTATAATATTATTGAAGTAATGTTTCTTTAAGATGCCGTTTGGTTTTCTGTTTTTCTTGACGCGATTATCCGTCTATGAAGAACTGTTGTAGAGCCACATACAACTGCACGTGTAATATAACCATGATACGGATATGTGAAATAGACATAATGTTCATAAAATGTTCATAAACATATATATGAATCCGAAAACACGAAATTGGTTCAGGTACGAAACTTTTATTCACCTTTTTGAGTTTAAAGGTTTTTCGACATGAGGAGAGCGAGTCACAATCTTTCTATGCTGACTGCTTTTACATCGTCAGCTCTCAACCCAATCGACGCGCGGCCCCCGAAGCGCACAAAGTCGTCTGGCCTCGCCCAGGTCTGAATCTCAACTCTCTCGTTCGGAGGCAGGAACTCAACTAACTGCTTTTTCTCAAATCTCAGCCCACGCTTCCGGTGCGTAACGTCACCCACATCCCCATGTCTCAATTCCTATCTGGGATTTTTATTTTGACATTTCTGAATGACACATCCTCTCCGCGCGCGCGTGAACACCTGCGTTAATGCTGCACCTAACTAACCCATGCGCTAAGTGAAAGGTTCTCAGCCTAACTAAACCGAAAGGCAAGACATATAAAACGAAATCCCTTGGCAATTATATTACACATGTATACATATATACACGGGAACATTATCAACTGATAATGGCAACTTCAATAACGAAGGAATACACTTCTTTATATAAATCTCTCATACTTTATTTTCGAAAAGGTGATGTTTGTTGTGTGTGAGAAATGAGTGGAGACAAGGACGGACTGCTATATTGACCCAAGTTCTTCCTGGACCATAGCAGCACTTCTTTCGCATCTTGGCTTGGGTTCCCCAACCGGGGGTCACAAAGGGCCAAAAGCCCTCTGTCTGCAGCTGGTTCTCACTTCGGCATTCTGTCTCCAACTGGTTCTCACTTCGGCATCCTGTCTCCAACTGACTCAAACCGTCCGGGCACCTGGTTATATTATTTTCTAATGTCCACCTGCTTCCGCTGTTCTTCCGCTTATTTGCGCAGGTGCATCTCTTGATTGACGGCTCGGTCGAAGGTCAATATATAACACAAGCAAATTCACTCATATCGTCTGTACATGTTCTGTTTCCAAATCGAATAAAAAATTCTGGCAATAGAAAAATAACAGATGATAAGATGCTGAAATTTGCAATGTTTCATATATATGAGGCTGGCCCAGTCGGCTGGAGCTGTAGAATACACAGACTGCTTCTCTGCAGAGGAGTAAAACTCCCCCAACGAGTGTCCCGGATGTGACACAAAGCAATCTGATGGTGAATCTCTAATCTTTGAGCTTTGGAGAATGTGGAGTACCCCTTAATTAACATTGCTCCCAGGTCCACTCCGGTCTAGAGTCCTAGCACATGAAAGGGTCCTATCTATGGGTCAAATAGAACTATTTGACATTTAAACTGAATGCGAACAAACTAATTATGCGAAATTGAATTGTTTGAAATTGAACTGTTTGATCATTGAACTGTGAGTAAACAAATGACGGATGTTTAATTGAATTGTTAGTGATACATAGTAATACTTGGAATCATTAAACTTTGTTCACATGCTAAATTGAATTGTTTGAAATAGAACTGTTTGATCCTTTAACTGTGAGTAAACAAATGATGGATGTTTAATTGAATTGTTAGTGATACATAGTAATACTTGGAATCATTAAACTTTGTTCACATGCTAAATTGAATTGTTTGAAATAGAACTGTTTGATCATTTAACTGTGAGTAAACAAATGACGAATGTTTAATTGAATTATCCGTTTGTTTCTCACGATGATGTTGTGGTCCAGAACGTTAAACACTAAGTCATGGAGACTCCAAATTGAATTGTTAGTGATACATAACAATACTTGAAAATATTTAACTGTGTGCAAAAAATGATAAATAGTAATAGAATTATTAATATCAGATAGAAATAAATGAAACCATTTAACTGTATGCAAAAAATGAGCTCAGACTCATTTAAAAATGTTATCTATAAAATGCCTTTTTAAATCATATAGTTAATATATATGTATAAAAAGGATTTGGTTTTAATAACCTACAATGGTTGGTATGTCATAAAATCAAACTAAACTTATGTTAGGCAAATTGCTTCCCTCGGTGTCTATGATAAACTTTGATTTGTCTGGAACACGGGCTTCTGATTGCTTATATAACTTACTATGACTAAGCGACTACTCATCTAAGCAGTGAATAAAATCATTGCTGCTTAACTTCTGAGGTATTGTGCAAATCATTGCTTTTTAGCATGATTTGACAGTTGGTCAATAATTCTAAAGATCTTAATAAAAAAAAACTTAATGTCTCACAGACCCCTTCACAAGAGTGGTAAGTTCAATCCTCACTTTGCACCCTAATTCAAATGCCTTGTATAAGAAAAAGTTCAGACAATTACACTTAATCTGATCACCATTGCAATCGCTATCTTGGTTTCTAGATATCAATATTTCAATAAATAAAGCATATAAAGTATCTGTGCTTAAAGAGAACTGCATTCTAAGCAAGGTATATTCGAGGGTCAGTCAACCGGAGTTAAACAGCGCTGACTAAGACCAGCTCTGTGAGAATTAACCCAGTAGTCTACTCAAAAATGGACTCTTTTCTGGATAACAGTTCCAAATGCTGACAGATCAAGTAAGAAGCTGATTAATTGAGGGGCTTTGTTTGTTATTACATTAGCCATCAGTAAGTCGATCGGTGCAGAACTAATGACATTAGGAAATGGAAAACATAAATACATCAGATGATGAGATGGAGATTAAGGAAGATCATATCTGATTATTATGTCAACACTTCTGTTTTCCTCATGGATCTTCCAGTCACTGAGATAGTACTACCCTAACCCTGGCTAAAATCATGGAATTACGACACTTAGAGGATGTTCACTTTGTTTTTTCTTCTTTTTTTTTTTATTTAACAACAACTAAACTAATATGATGCAAATTATTTTTCGCAAATTAAAAAAGAATTCTACGTCCACTAACGGAGAATTATTAACTGCCATTCAGGAAAGCTGGAGCAGCTATGATTAAAAAATATTTGTTTTAAATTAGTGAAATACAGTTTTGAAAGGATTTAGGCCATTATAAAAGCTCGAAGAGGGGCAACTAAGAATTAATTCTAAATCTGTCCATGAATTTCATAATTTTTCCTCATATTGGGTTATTCTATATTTTCCTTGCCCAGTCGGCTGGGGCTGTAGAATACACCGACTGCTTCTCTGCAGAGGGGTAAGACACCCACCAAAGAGTGTCCTGGATATGACACTAAACAATCTGATGGTGAGGTTCCAGTGATGCCGGAGCTTTGGGGAATGCGGAGTACCCCTTCTTTGCCATTGCTCCAAGGTCCACTCTCGCCCGGAGTGGTAGCACCTGATATCGCCCTATCTATGGGTTAAATAGAACTAACAGCATACTTACGATAAAATGAATTGTTTGAGTAAACTGAATAGCTTGAAATAGAAATGTTTTTGACAAATAAACCGTACTTACATTTAAACTGAGTGCTTATGCTTAACTGAATTATTTGAAATAGAAGTTTTTCGACATTAAAACTGTATTTACACTTAACTGAATCGTTACATATAACTGCTTGAATAGTTTAAAATAGAAATGCTTTTGACAATTAAACTGTGTACTTATGCTAAACTGAATTGCTTTAAATAGAACAGATTATTTACATAAAAATAGATTTGGTGTTAAAAAAAAAACAACAAAGGTTGCTATGCCATAAAACCAAACCAAACTATATTTTCCTCTGCATGACGTTGAAAAAATTTGTACCATAAATTTGAATAAATTAATTGAGTTTATTAATTGAGGATTATTTTATGAAGCCAGAATTTTTAGCTGTTAAAAAATACGTCATATCTGTTATTAGTTAATTTACTGTTAAGGAAAAAAATTAAGCGAATATCCTCTTAGTATATTAATTTCATATTCCTACCGAAAGTAGAATTATAAGTAACCATTATTAAGGGTTTTACCGCTATATTCACGGGCATTTGAGCCTTGTGATTTTATTGCCAACACTTGCAGCTGCTGCTGCTGCTTCGTCTTCTTCCTCTTTATATATATATATATATATATATGATTTTGTGTTTTCTACGAGAGTGCGGCGTATTCATTCAATCCACATTTGTGTTCAAAAACAATTTTATTTTATTTAAATTCATATACACATTGTTCCTGGTCTTTTTGTTTAAACAAAGCACACATGCACACACACACACATATACATACACACACATACACGCACACACACACACATATAAGTATACATATATATATATATATATATATATACGTGTAAAAGTATATATATGCGTACATATGTATATGCACTCACACACACATACACACACATATTTAAGCATACATATATATGTGCATGCATATATATATATATATATATGTGCGTACGTATATATATATACACACACACATACATTAGTATATATATATATATATATATACAAATAAGCATACATATATATGTGCATACATATATGTATGTGCGTACATATATATATGCACACACACACATACATCCTTGTATATAATGCATATGCATATACATACATATAATTATGCTTTCTTATATATATATATATATATATATATATATATATATATATATATATATATATATATATATATATGCACATACATTTATATGCATATATATAATGTATATGTACATGCATACGTATAAATATGTGTTCTTACATATGTATATATATATATATATATATATATATATATATATATATATATATATATATATATATATGTAAACATATATATGTATGCATATAGATATATCTGTATACATATGCATGAAAATATATATGTGCCCGTGGTGTAATGGTTATCGTCGTAGGAAATGGACACGATGACACAAGTTCAAATCCTGGACCTGGCTAATTGCATTTCACATAGCACTTGGGAAAGGTATGAATCCAATTATTCTCCCTCCAGCTATGGGTAAATAGTAGGGCAAACTTGGTTCTACAGCCTAGTAAGGCAACCAGTCTAGGAAAAGGAAAACTCTGAATTCAAACCTGTTAAACTCCGCTTAAAAATTGACCTTGTGTCATATCCTGTCCGAGCGGAGGGGTTGGTAAATATGCATATGCATGCACATATATGCATACATGTGTATGTACATATGTATATGCATACAAAAATATGCATACACATATCTGCATAATATATATGCATACACGTATATATACAAACTCATATGTATATATATATGTGTGTGTGTGTGTGTGTGTGTGTGTGTGTGTGTGTGTGTGTTTAAATATTTATATACATATATAAACTTCATTTATTTAAGAAAGAAAATTTAAACAATGCTAGATGTAGATGATTTTGTCACTCTCAGCAATTTTTTGAAAGTTTTCAAATTTTATTGGTTTTTGTGTGTATGTTTCTTGTTTTTGGGGGTTTTTTATCCCCATTTTTGAAAGAAATGGTGATTATTGCATTTTAGGTCAGGTCATTGTCCTTTTTTATATGAAAATGCCCAGCGAAATATTGAAAATATTTCAAAATTTATTTTCTGATGGTGGCCATTTTGAAAAAAAAAAAAATGGCTGCTATAACTTTTCTCAGGTCGTGTAGGATATGTTTTTATATGAAATAAGAGTAAAAATATGAATGTGTATACACAACTGAGCTACTTATATAATGAAATGATATCTAGATGTCTAGAAAGCTAATTTGGGGGAGAAAAGGAAACAAGTTTCGATACTTTAGGTAAAGATATATTTGGTGATGAAACACTAAGTTGTGCAAGAAGAATAACCTCTATACTCACCAGATCCTCTTGCTCCATATAACTTTTTCCTGACACCTAAACTCAAAATTCATCTCATGCGTAAGTTTTGAGGATGTGGAAGACATTTACAAAATATTACAGCGCAGCTTCACACCGAATCAAAATAAGATTTTTTGGAGGTGATTCAACTTTAAAAGTAATAATTTACATATCATTTTTAATAGAAAATTCTATTTAGCGAATTACACAAAGATTTTTACAACTTCCCCCGAAATCAACAGCCTGTCTAATTTCGATTAAATTTTCAGTAGTTATTCATTTCTGAACGTATTTATTTATAAATTGGGTATTTTGTAAAAAAAAAAAAAAAAAAAAAAAAGAAATAGCTTTGAAAAAATAATTAATATTTTCAAATTTTCTGTTTTATAATATTCTAAATTTTTCTGGGTTTACTCAGAGATATCGTGCTCCATCCCTTCCCTCGGTTACAGAGTCTGTCAGTTTTACGCACCCCTCCAGTTCTGTGTTATGCATATCAAATGTGTTATACATATTAAATGTGTTTTACATATGAATTATGTTGTAAATATTAAATGTGTTATACATATTAAATGTTTTATATATAAACTGTGTTATAAATATCAAATGTGTTATATATATTAAATGTGTTATACATATGAACAGTGTTATACATATTAAATGTGTTATACATATAAACTGTATAAATAAAAACTCTCTGCAGTTTATAGGAGAGGAATGCTCATCTTATACAACAAAAATTTATACATACAACTCAATTGAAATTTTATTCTTCCTTTCAATAATATATATACGTGTGTGTGTGTGTGTGTGTGTGTGTGTGTGTGTGTGTGTGTGTGTGTGTGTGTGTGTGTGTGTGTGTGATACTTTCGGATATGTCAAGAGGCTTTACGTAATCCCGGATGACGGGGAAAAAAACTGGCCAATACGTTTTATTATTAGAATACCCACGTTTATTAAGTTGTAGCTTTCATGAGATTAGACCTACTTCCACTGAGAGTTTCTAACCGTCATTTCATTGGGAGGAGAAACTTTTAAACCTTCATTTTTTAAAGCCCTAGAGAGGGACTTCAAAACATTTAGACCTTCAAAATACGTCCGTCCGTTTCTGTGGTTCGGCTGCAACTCTGAAAATCACAACAGTCCCTAAACTTAAGAGTACTGTTTTTTAGAGGTGGGGTAACCCCTAGTCACTCATTAACACTGATTTCAACCAAAATTTTATCTTATTCCGTTCACACGCAAACTCAAAACTCTTGACCTTTGCATAAGGTGTGTATGTAGAAATGTCCATATCCTAAGAAAATGTGTATGAAGTTTTTAAGAGATATGAATGTTTGTGATTGACTTACATATTTGAGAAGTGTTCTCTTTTGTCCTTATAGAAATTATTAAACATGCATTAGTGTAGACAAGTATTTATTTACCCAACCCCTTCACCAAAACCTGGATGTGATACAAGGTCAATTTTTTAAGCGGAATGCGACTGGTTTTAACTCAGAATTTTCCTTCTTCTAGTCTGGTTGTTTAACCAAATTTAGAGAAGAAATATATTGTTACGTGTTGTTACGTTGTTGGAAAATAAAGGAGAGAGAAGAACGAAATGCCGTAAGGTTTTTATATGAAGGTTTTAATGGCAGCATGGAATAAAGGGTTTACGTTTATGCTGCAAGTCTCGAAGGAAGGAAGGAAGGAAATGAAGTTGTTATAGAGTTGAGAAGTCATTTTAGCAGTTAAATGCCTGAGCGAAAAGTGCATCGTTAAGTTAAGGCATTGTTGAATGTGTGAGTGACGTATGGTCGCCATAGATGTAGTAAAGGTCGTGTTTGCTGGTTATGGACAGGAATGATGTAGTCGCCCATGAATGCCTGGTCCTGGTCGTTTGGAGAGAAAAGCGTGAATGTCCCCAGAAAATGTTGCCCAGGGATGAAGTGGCTGGCTCTCGGAGCGGAATTTTGCGTCGCAGACGACATAGCCAAAGCTGGAGAGGACTTAAAGTTGTTCTTGTGTGTGGCGTATTGAATTCATCTAATTCCTATTCAACAGGTAACCCTTGGTCTAAAAGAATAGATTCAAGAGGTCCATAAATTAGATGGCTTTCCTCATGGTGTCGTGATGCTGCTGCTATTGAAGAGCGGACAGTAAGACGTCTGTCCTTTTTTAAGAGTTCTGAGGAAGAGAGTGTTTGGCGGCTTTTCCCCAATTTGGTGCTGCACGGGAAAATGGTCCGGGTTGAATAGGATAAGTCATCCTGACTGGGTAAAAATATGTGTCGACCCTAACGGTCAAATTAATTAACGCGCCAAACAAAAATACGAAGTTCTTTCTGCTACACAAGTTTAAAGAATCCAAGCTACTATATGATTTGCCCATAACTGGTTGGGGTTAGAATTTTTACCTTTATCTTAGGCATCAGCATGAAGTGAAAGGCAGTCTCGTTCTGGTTTTGGGCTCGGTTAATAAAGTCCATTTCCCATGTCGAAAACCGTTACGCTATGTGCACTTTCCCTGTGTACAAACAAATAAGCTTAAGGCACTGTATGGAGTAAACTAATCTGCGGTGTTACATTCAATGCTTCGCTAAGTTTGCTCGGGACGAAAAGTCCATGTCCTGTACGACGAGGATCATGTCTTGCCTCTAAGGCATACTGCAGTTAAAGAGAGAGAGATTTTCGTCGTTTGCAGAATTTCTTTGGTAAACAAGGATGGAAAGCCGATGCAATATTTGCAAAAAAAAATTGTCTTACGTCTCTTTTTAAATTCAACTTCTTTTTTTTTTCTTTTCTTTTTTTTTTTTTGCTTTTTTGTGGGACATTTTGGAAAACTTTCGGATCTACTTTGTAAGTTAATAGAAATATACAAAGCAATTTTACGTTAGCAAAAATTTTAAATAAAACAATTTATATCAGTTAAATGCACTGGATACTTCACTCTAAAAGTGCACACAGCCTACTTTGAAGGTTCTTATTATAATGATAATATATTTCTTTACAGCCTTATCGGCTAGGGCTATAGAATATTCCGTCTTCATCTCTACAGAAGGATAAGATCCTCCTCTCTGCACCGAGTGTCATGGATATGGCACAAAACAATTTGATGGTGAAGCTCCAATCCTGGAGCTTTGGAGAATGTGAAGTACTCCTTCATTACCATAACTCCCAGGTCCACTCTGACTTGGAGTGGTAGCACCTGATAAGGTCCTATCTATAGGTCAACTAGAACTATTCTATCATTTAACTGTGTGCCAACAAATGACTGATGTTAAATTGAATTGTTAATGTTTCATTGCAATACTTGGAACAATTTAACTGTGAGCTAACAAATGAGTAATGTTGAATAGGATTATCAGTGTTGAATAGCAATACTTGAAACCCTTTAACTATGTTGTTATGGTACCTACCTACATAGTAATGGGCTATTCCTCCTCAATATATTTGCCCAGTCGGCTGGGGCTGTAGAATACACCGACTGCTTCTCTGCAGAGGGGTAAGACCCCCCCCCAACGAGTGTCCTGGATATGACACTAAACAATCTGATGGTGAGGTTCCAGCAGTGCTGGAGCTTTGGGGAATTCGGAGTACCCCTTCATTGTCTAAACTGTGTACTTATGCTGAACTGAATTATCTGAAATAAAACTGTTTAACATTTAACTCTGTGTATTGCCCAGTCAGCTGGGGCTGTAGAATACACTGACTGCACCTCTGCAGAGGGGTAAGACCCCCCCCCTAACGAGTGTCCTGGATATCACATTAAACAATCTGATGGTGAGGTTCCAGCAGTGCTGGAGCTTTGGGGAATTCGGAGTACCCCTTCATTGCCATTGCTCCCAGGTCCACTCTGACCCGGAGTGGTAGCACCTGATAGGGTTAAATAGAATTACAGCATACTTATGATAAAATGAATTGTTTGAGTAAAACTGAATAGCTTGAAATAGAAATGACTTTTACAATTAAACCGTACTTACATTCAAACTGCGTGCATATGCTTAACTGAATTATTTGAAATAGAACTGTTTTTCGACATTAAAACTGTATTTACACTTAACCGAATTGTTACATACAACTGCTTGATTAGTTAGAAATGGAAATATTTTTGACAATTAAACTGTGTACTTATGCTGAACTGAATTGTTTTAAATAGAACAGATTATTTACATAAAAATGGATTTGGCGTTAAATAACCTACAAAGGTTGATATGCCATAAACCCAACAAACCAACCAACATCCTCAATATATACCGACTCTAATTGATACTTCGAGAAATAATCTCCAAACAGAGTGGAGCGTATGCGCTACTCTCTGGGAGGCGCTGCGCTGGGACACACTTCGGTCGGCCACGTTTTATCGGTGCGCGGATCTGGTCGGATGTGTCCTGGTTCCAGTAGCAGTCGGTCGAAGTTCGCTTTGACCGGCATTCTCGAGCCTCAGGGGGCCGTCCCCCAGGCTCTAACCCTCCTTGGAGGGGCTAGGTTCATCGCCTGGCTCCTGAGGCACCCCTTTTTAGGGGAGTGTCGACGAGGCCCGAGGCATTTTTGGGAATGCCGGGCGTATCTAGGCTATTGCCCTGCGCCCGGACCCACCAAAAAAAATGGCTTTGTGCCATACTCGTCCAGTTAGTGGGACGGAAGACAAATACCGATAATCTCCAAGCTGCCTGGCAGTACCAAAATGGTATTTCTAACTGTTATATAATACCTGTATTCTGTATATTTGTTCTGTTATTGCTATATATTTGCTTCCACCCACTTCTCTTGTCTGCGTGTCTTCATTTTGACCCCTAAACACCACAACACATGTGCAAATAACATTATAAGTGAGAACAATACTTCAAACCATTTAATTTAGTGAAAGCAATATAAATATCTGTGTCCAAACAAATTAGCTCTAACTCATTTAAAAACGAGAATGCGAACAAATTATTGCCTTACCAATCGCATATGTATAACCGTTTAACTGTGTACAAAGATGATGAGCTCTGGCACGTTTAAAAATATTATCTCTCAACTGTTTGTGTACAAATCATACCTCTAATATGCATCGGTTTAAACAGGATTTGGCCTTAAACAACCTACAAAGGTAGATATGCCATAAAATACAGTCAACCAATAAAGCACCAACAGCCGTGGCCAAAATTATTGAGCAACTATAAAAAATTGAGAAAATAGTTTAAACCTACGTATTTAAAGGTTAAGAATCGTACAGTGAACAACTGAGAGCAAATGTATAATATTTAACAGTAGATTGTAGTATGTTTTGTTGCTTTAAAGCCTCTCTCAAGAGCTTTAGCTGAGTTTCGTACTAAATTCATTTCAATATTCAAAATGATTTATTGTCATACTAAAGGTTGTTTCGAAATTCTCGGGTAATATTTGATTTCTACCAGTGCTATAATAGTATATTTAATTGAAAATACCTCCAAAGAAGCAGCTTTCAGAGATTAAAAGGGCACAAATTGTTGCTTTATCTGGTGAAGGATATTCTCAGGTAGAAATTGCCAGGAATATGGAATGTTCAAAGAAGGGGGTTCAAACAACGATTAAAAGGTACAAGGAAACAAAATCTTTCAAAAACAGAAAAGGACAAGGTCGTAAAAAGTCTACAACCGCCAGGGAAGACAGATCTTTGAAAGAGCATCCCTTGCAGGTAGGAGGAAAAGTTCTTCAGAGATTGCTGCTGAACTTAGGGAGGCCGCAAACAAAAAACATATCAGCTCGAACGGTGAGAAGAAGGTTATTAGAAGTGGGATTAAAAGGATGCAAAGCCAGGAAGAAGTAACACTTGTTTCAGGCCTACAAGAAAAAACGACTGAAATTTGAAAAAAAAAACCATGAAAATTGGACACCTGATGACTGGGGCAAAATTGTTTGGTCTGACGAAAGTAACTTTGAAGTAAGTTAACAGCTTCTATTACCTAAACACTGGATGTAATAAATGAAATTTTTATGTGAATACACATCCATAACATTTATTCAAAAATTGTAACAAATTCTTTTTTTTTCATCAGATTTTTGGCATCCCTGGAGCGGTTTATGTTCGCCATAGTGAAGGAGAGGCATTTCATCCTGATTGTGTGGTTCCAACTGTAAAATTTGGAGGAGGAAGCGTAATGCTCTGGGACTGCGTGGCTTCTTCAGGCACTGGAATGTTGTACATATGTGAGGGCAGAATGAACTCCACAATTTATACTAACATGCTGGACCAGGTTTACCGAACCTCTTTGACTAAAATATTTAATAACATTCCAAGTGATGTAATCTTCCAACAAGACAATGCTCCATGCCATACGTCAACAGTTTCAATAGGTTGGTTTGAGAAAAAAGGATTACAGTGATGAAGTGGCCCCCTCAATCCCCAGAACAAAATCCCATTGAAACTTTGTGGTCCCATTTAAGGAAAAGAGTGAGAATGCACAAATGTTCATCAAAAAAAAAGAATTAGAGGCCAAACTTCATGAAGAGTGGCAGAAAATAGATCCTACCACCTGCAACAATTTAGTCAATAATATGCAAAAACGAATAAAAGCTGTTATTAAGGCAAAAGGAGGACATACCAAATATTGATTGTTGTTATTAATGTTTACTCCACTATTCTTAACCTTTAAATATATAAGTTTGAATCATAATTTCGATTTTTCATTGGTGCTCCATAATTTTGGCCAAAGCTGTATATTTAATAAATATGTATAAACAGGATTGGCCTTAAATAACCTGCAAAGGTTGATATACCAAAAAATACAGCTAACATATAAAACAACTATATTTAATAAACATGTATAAACAGGATTGGCCTTGAATAACCTACAAAGGTTGATATGCCATGAAATACAGCTAACATATAAATCAACTATATTTGATAAATATGTATAAACAGGATTGGCCTTAAATAACCTACAAAGGTTGATATGCCATAAAATACAGCTAACATATAAAACACCTATATTTAATAAATATGTATAAATAGGATTTGGCTTTAAATAACCTACAAAGATTGATATGCCATAAAATACAACCAACTACTATATTTCTTTCGAGTTATTCGGTACAAATAACGTGAAATAGACGCGAAGAACTTTTTTTGCGCTTACGCTGACATATAGTGTTCACCGCTTGAGAATAATAGCAAAATAAAAACTATTTATAGCTTCGGCGATAAATTGTCCCCTAAAATTGAGAAACTACATTTATTAAAAACTCTGTCCGCAGATCTTAGAGTACTGATTGTATCCCCTTTCAGACAGATTTGACCCATCCCTTACACACACTAAAAAAGTGGGGACCGGTGTATGACACTAAACTGCATCTGATGTTGAGGCTCCTGTTGAGAAGATTTGGTGAGTATGAAGTACTCTTCATTGTAATTACTCCCAAGTCCACTCTGAGCCAGAGTGTTAATACCAGTTAATGTCCCTCTATAAATCAAATGGATCTGTTTATCAATTTTTGTATTCAGTAGGATTTTGTTTGAAAAGAATTTTTAAGAAACAAATACATAAAAAATTAAATAAAAACATACAATATACGCATTTTGCGAAGATCAAGAAATAAAATAATCCTTGACGAGTTGATATGCCGTTAAAATTAATCTTAAGTTGATTTGATTCGTCCTCTCATCTTATTGTTTTTATCATGACTCATAAATCACAGGCATTTGACGATAGGAAACAGCAGAACCTAGAAATAAATAATAAATCTCCCACAAAGATTAAATACGCACCATCTTTCCCACCCAGTAGGCTGAGGCTGTAGAATACACCGACTGCTTCTCTGCAGCGGGGTAAGACTCCCCCAAAAAGTGTCCTGGTGGCCCAGTAGGCTAAGTCTGTAGAATACACCGACTGCTTCTCTGCAGCGGGGTAAGACTCCCCCAAAAAGTGTCCTGGTGGCCCAGTAGGCTAAGTCTGTAGAATACACCGACTGCTTCTCTGCAGCGGGGTAAGACTCCCCCAAAAAGTGTCCTGGTGGCCCAGTAGGCTAAGTCTGTAGAATACACCGACTGCTTCTCTGCAGCGGGGTAAGACTCCCCCAAAAAGTGTCCTGGTGGCCCAGTAGGCTAAGTCTGTAGAATACACCGACTGCTTCTCTGCAGCGGGGTAAGACTCCCCCAAAAAGTGTCCTGGTGGCCCAGTAGGCTAAGTCTGTAGAATACACCGACTACCTCTTTGCAGAGGGGTAAGACTCCCCCAACAAGTGTCCTGGTGGCCCAGTAGGCTAAGTCTGTAGAATACACCGGCTGCTTCTCTGCAGCGGGGTAAGACTCCCCCAACAAGTGTCCTAGTGGCCCAGTAGGCTAAGTCTGTAGAATACACCGACTGCTTCTCTGCAGCGGGGTAAGACTCCCCCAACAAGTGTCCTGGTGGCCCAGTAGGCTAAGTCTGTAGAATACACCGGCTGCTTCTCTGCAGCGGGGTAAGACTCCCCCAACAAGTGTCCTAGTGGCCCAGTAGGCTAAGTCTGTAGAATACACCGACTACCTCTTTGCAGAGGGGTAAGACTCCCCCAACAAGTGTCCTGGTGGCCCAGTAGGCTAAGGCTGTAGAATACACCGACTGCTTCTCTGCAGCGGGGTAAGACTCCCCCAACAAGTGTCCTGGTGGCCCAGTAGGCTAAAGCTGTAGAATACACCGACTGCTTCTCTGCAGAGGGGTAAGACTCCCCCAACAAGTGTCCTAGTGGCCCAGTAGGCTAAGTCTGTAGAATACACCGACTACCTCTTTGCAGAGGGGTAAGACTCCCCCAACAAGTGTCCTGGTGGCCCAGTAGGCTAAGGCTGTAGAATACACCGACTGCTTCTCTGCAGCGGGGTAAGACTCCCCCAACAAGTGTCCTGGTGGCCCAGTAGGCTAAGGCTGTAGAATACACCGACTACCTCTTTGCAGAGGGGTAAGACTCCCCCAACAAGTGTCCTGGTGGCCCAGTAGGCTAAAGCTGTAGAATACACCGACTGCTTCTCTGCAGAGGGGTAAGACTCCCCCAACAAGTGTCCTAGTGGCCCAGTAGGCTAAGTCTGTAGAATACACCGACTACCTCTTTGCAGAGGGGTAAGACTCCCCCAACAAGTGTCCTGGTGGCCCAGTAGGCTAAGGCTGTAGAATACACCGACTGCTTCTCTGCAGCGGGGTAAGACTCCCCCAACAAGTGTCCTGGTGGCCCAGTAGGCTAAGGCTGTAGAATACACCGACTGCTTCTCTGCAGAGGGGTAAGACTCCCCCAACAAGTGTCCTAGTGGCCCAGTAGGCTAAGTCTGTAGAATACACCGACTACCTCTTTGCAGAGGGGTAAGACTCCCCCAACAAGTGTCCTGGTGGCCCAGTAGGCTAAGGCTGTAGAATACACCGGCTGCTTCTCTGCAGCGGGGTAAGACTCCCCCAACAAGTGTCCTGGTGGCCCAGTAGGCTAAGTCTGTAGAATACACCGACTACCTCTTTGCAGAGGGGTAAGACTCCCCCAACAAGTGTCCTGGTGGCCCAGTAGGCTAAGGCTGTAGAATACACCGACTGCTTCTCTGCAGCGGGGTAAGACTCCCCCAACAAGTGTCCTAGTGGCCCAGTAGGCTAAGTCTGTAGAATACACCGACTACCTCTTTGCAGAGGGGTAAGACTCCCCCAACAAGTGTCCTGGTGGCCCAGTAGGCTAAGTCTGTAGAATACACCGACTACCTCTTTGCAGAGGGGTAAGACTCCCCCAACAAGTGTCCTGGTGGCCCAGTAGGCTAAGGCTGTAGAATACACCGACTACCTCTCTGCAGAGGGGTAAGACTCCCCCAACAAGTGTCCTGTTTGCCCAGTAGGCTAAGGCTGTAGAATACACCGACTACCTCTCTACAGAGGGGTAAGACTCCCCCAAAAAGTGACCTGGTGGCCCAGTAGGCTAAGGCTGTAGAATACACCGACTACCTCTCTACAGAGGGGTAAGACTCCCCCAACAAGTGTCCTGGTGGCCCAGTAGGCTAAGTCTGTAGAATACACCGACTACCTCTTTGCAGAGGGGTAAGACTCCCCCAACAAGTGTCCTGGTGGCCCAGTAGGCTAAGGCTGTAGAATACACCGACTGCTTCTCTGCAGCGGGGTAAGACTCCCCCAACAAGTGTCCTAGTGGCCCAGTAGGCTAAGTCTGTAGAATACACCGACTACCTCTTTGCAGAGGGGTAAGACTCCCCCAACAAGTGTCCTGGTGGCCCAGTAGGCTAAGTCTGTAGAATACACCGACTACCTCTTTGCAGAGGGGTAAGACTCCCCCAACAAGTGTCCTGGTGGCCCAGTAGGCTAAGGCTGTAGAATACACCGACTACCTCTCTGCAGAGGGGTAAGACTCCCCCAACAAGTGTCCTGTTTGCCCAGTAGGCTAAGGCTGTAGAATACACCGACTACCTCTCTGCAGAGGGGTAAGACTCCCCCAACAAGTGTCCTGTTTGCCCAGTAGGCTAAGGCTGTAGAATACACCGACTACCTCTCTACAGAGGGGTAAGACTCCCCCAACAAGTGTCCTGTTTGCCCAGTAGGCTAAGATTGTAGAATACAGCGACTACCTCTCTGCAGAGGGGTAAGACACCCCCAACAAGTGTCCTGGTGGCCCAGTAGGCTAAGGCTGTAGAATACATCGACTACCTCTCTGCAGAGGGGTAAGACTCCCCCAACAAGTGTCCTGTTTGCCCAGTAGGCTAAAGCTGTAGAATACACCGGCTGCTTCTCTGCAGAGGGGTAAGACTCCCCCAACAAGTGTCCTGGTGGCCCAGTGGGCTAAGGCTGTAGAATACACCGACTGCTTCTCTGCAGAGGGGTAAGACTCCCCCAACAAGTGTCCTGGTGGCCCAGTAGGTTAAGGCTGTAGAATACACCGGCTGCTTCTCTGCAGAGGGGTAAGACTCCCCCAACAAGTGTCCTGTTTGTCCAGTAGGCTAAAGCTGTAGAATACACCGGCTGCTTCTCTGCAGAGGGGTAAGACTACCCCAACAAGTGTCCTGGTGGCCCAGTGGGCTAAGGTTGTAGAATACACCGACTGCTTCTCTGCAGAGAGGTAAGACTCCCCCAACAAGTGTCCTGGTGGCCCAGTAGGCTAAGGCTGTAGAATACACCGGCTGCTTCTCTGCAGAGGGGTAAGACTCCCCCAACAAGTGTCCTGGTGGCCCAGTAGGCTAAGGCTGTGGAATACACCGACTACCTCTCTGCAGAGGGGTAAGACTCCCCCAACAAGTGTCCTGGTGGCCCAGTAGGCTAAGGCTGTAGAATACACCGACTACCACTCTGCAGAGGGGTAAGACTCCCCCAACAAGTGTCCTGGTGGCCCAGTAGGCTAAGGCTGTAGAATACACCGGCTGCTTCTCTGCAGAGGGGTAACACTCCCCCAACAAGTGTCCTGGTGGCCCAATAGGCTAAGGCTGTAGAATACACCGGCTGCTTCTCTGCAGAGGGGTAACACTCCCCCAACATGTGTCCTGATGGCCCAGTAGGCTAAGGCTGTAGAATACACCGGCTGCTTCTCTGCAGAGGGGTAACACTCCCCCAACATGTGTCCTGGTGGCCCAGTAGGCTAAGGCTGTAGAATACACCGGCTACTTCTCTGCAGATGGGTAAGACTCCCCCAACAAGTGTCCTGGTGGCCTAGTAGGCTAAGGCTGTAAAATACACCGACTGCTTCTCTGCAGAGGGGTAAGACTCCCCCAACAAATGTCCTGGTGGCCCAGTAGGCTAAGGCTGTAGAATACACCGACTGCTTCCCTGCAGAGGGGTAAAATTTGGATGTGAAGTTGCATTTGTTTTGTTTTCTGAAATGTAAAGCGTAATTAAGGGGGTAAAGGTCTGGGCTCGATTGTCACCATAAAGAAACCCTAATTATTTAGGATTTTTTTTTTTTTTTTTTTTTTTGCTCGGTTTTGGCGTTACGCAAATCATAGATTCTTGGTCGTTTCTTCCCTTGCTTACTCATAAGTAAGTAAAGTCGCCAACCGTTGTCGGGGGTACCCGAAAGCCCCCTTTTCAATAGTTACTACACCGAAGTGTAGGGGAGGGCGTTACTTCTTTCCTTTGGATTGCTCCACTTTACCCTTGAATCGTACCTTAAGATTCTGGGTGTTACGCAAGGAGGTATCAAGTACCATTGTTTGAGTTTTTGGTGTGACTCGACCTAAGATTGAACTCCAGTCTCCCAGCCCATTAGCAAACATTCTACCACTAGGTCAAAGGGCCGGTCATAATGGGCTGAATTTTAAAGAAAAAGTCCTTGAATAATCGAGTTAATCATGAAAATTTAGATTTATCGAACTTTTTTTTTTAAATTGGACTAATCAGACTAAGAAAATATTTTAAAAATCATTCCATATTTTGATTCTGCTCCCGGTATGGTTTTAAGTAGTCCTATCTAATACTAACAATTATATTTCGAGTAATTTTTTCTATCTTATAATTGTCATACCAGCTCACTGGCCTAGTGGGTAGAGTGTTCGCCAATGGCCCGGGAGGCCTGGGTTCAATCCCAGATCGAGTCATACCAAAGACTTTAAAATGGTACTTGATACCTCCTTGCTTAACACTCAGCAATATAAGGTACGTATCAACGGTAAAGCGGAGCAATCCAGGGAAAGGAATAGTGCCCTCCCCTACACTTCAGTGTAGTAGCTATTGAAAAGGGAGCCTTCTGGTCGCCCTCGACAACGGTCGCCAACTTTACTTTTTACTTACATGGTTTCGAGTAAGTAATAGTAATTATAAAAGGCTACCGTATACTCTTCAGAACACCAAAAGAGGGGCTTCAGCATCAGATTCAGTTTTCCTTAATACCAAAGACACTACCTTTTAGAGCAATCTTACTTCCCAACAAACGAAGCAAACAGCATATTTTAAACCCCTCCGATGAAGTAGAAATTAGCAAGAATTCACTACGTTTCCTCTATAAATTTCAAACTACATTAAAAGATCAGAAAATTAATCTCCAAAATAGATGAAATGCAACCAGATATTAACAGTTGTAATTTACGAAGCTCTTTGCTCCGATGTGGCGCAAGCCCGATTGAATGAGGCACTCAATGAGACTCGAACTCACTCTTGCAGGTTCGCTAGTCAAGCTTGCTAACCATTACACTACCCGAGGTGCCAAGATATTAACAGTTTGCGACATCATTTAAGCCGAGCCCAGTCAGGTGATGCTGTAGAATAACTGACAGCATCTTTGCAAAAAAGTAAGAACCCTCCACAACGAGTGTCTTGTATATGACGATAAACAATCTTATGACGATGCTCCAGCTCAAGTGCTTTGGGGAATGCGGAGGACTGCTTCATTGCCATCACTCTCAGGTCCACTCTGGGTTGGAGTAGCAGTAACTGATAGGGTCCGATCTATGGATCAAGTAGAACTGTTTGACATTTAAACAGTGTGCAAACAAATGACTTACGTTAATTTTGGTTGATTGATTGGTTGGTTTGTTGGTTGGGTTTTATGGCATATCAACCTTTGTAGATTATTTAACGCCAAATCCATTTTTATGTAAATAGTCAGTTCTATTTAAAACAATTCAGTTTAGCATGAGTACACAGTTTAATTATCAAAAACATTTCTATTTCAAGCTGTTCAGTTTATTCAATTCTAATTCTGCCAATTCAGTTTAGTATACGTACAGATTTTGTTCACACACAGTTAAATGTCAAAACAGTTCTATTTTAAACAATTCAGTTTAGTGTAAGTAGTTTCAATGTCAAAGATAGTTCCATTTCAAACAATTCTGTTTAGCATAAGCACGCAGTTTAAATGTAAGTACACAGTTTAGTTGTCAAAAACATTTCTATTTCAAGCTATTCAGTTTAGTTAAGCAGTTCTAATTCAAACAATTCGGTTCAGCATAAGTATGCAGTTAGTTCTATTTAACCCATAGATAGGGCCCTATCAGGTACTACCTGTCAAAATGGACCAGGGAGCAATGGCAATGAAAGTGTACTCCGTATTCCCTAAAGTGCCAGGATCACTAGAACCTCACCATCAGACTGCTTAGTGTCATATGCAGGACACTCATTACTGGGGGGCTTACCCCTCTGCAGAGGGGCAGTTGGTGTAATCTACAGCCCCAGCCGATTAGGCGATGCACAGTATTAATGTCAAAACTGTTTTATTTCTGATAATCCAGTTTAGCATCAGTACACAGTTTAGATGTCAAAACAGTTCTATTTCGAGCAATTCAGTTTTGCATAAATACGCAGTTTAAATGTCAGAACAGTTCTCTATTAAACAATTCAGTTTCGCATAAATACTCAGTTTAAATGCAAAAATCAGTAAAGTCAAGAAACCACGGTTTATTTCTATTTAGCCCATAGATAGGACCCTTATCAGGTGCTACCACTCCGAGCCAGAGTGGACCTAGGGGCGATGGCAATGAAGGGGTACTCCGCATTCCCGAAAGCTCCGGCATCATTGGAACCTCACCATCAGATTGTTTAGTGTCATATCTAGGACACTCGTTGGGGGGTCTTACCTCTCTGCAGAGGTGCAGTTGGTTTATTCTACTGCCCCAGCCGACTTGGCAATACGTTAATTTGAATTGTTAGATATAAAAATTATTTGACCATTTAATTGTGTGTAAACAAATGGCTGATGTTTTATTGATACGTAGCAATACTTGAAACCATTTAAACTGTATGCAAACGACAGAGTAAAGTTGAATAAAATTATTTGTGTTGATTAGCAATACTTAAAACTCTTTATCTGTATGCCTAAATTGAATTGTTAGTGTTACATTGTGATGCTTGTAAACAAATGGCTGATGTTTTATTGATACGTAGCAATACTTGAAACCATTTAAACTGTATGCAAACGACTGAGTAAAGTTGAATAAAATTATTTGTGTTGATTAGCAATACTTAAAACTCTTTATCTGTATGCCTAAATTGAATTGTTAGTGTTACATTGTGATGCTTTAAACCATTTAACTGTGTGCAAATAAAACTATTTATGTTAGATAGCAATATTTAAAACTAAGTGAGAGCAAACAAATGATTGATACTAAATAGAACTATTCGTGTTAGAGTACTTGGAACCATTCAACTGTGTGCAAACAAATTAGCTCATTTAAAAAAAAATGGTATTGTGATATAATGGCCGAGGGATTTCGTTTTATGCTTTTGGGTTTAGTTAGGCTGAGAACCTTTTAGCTCAGCACATGGGTTAGTTCGGTACAAATTTGAGTGCAGGGGTTAACGCGCGCGCAGGGAGGATGTGTCGTTCATAGATGTCAAAATAAAAATCCGATAGAAAGGTTGACCAGTGGATGTGAATGACGTCATGCACCGGAAGCGCGCGCGCGGAGGATTTTGGTGTCAGTTAGTGGAGTAGAGTCGTGCCGTCCAAAGAAGAAAGGTGACTTTCGCTTGCGCGCCGAGGCCTTGGGTCGGTGTCGCACGAGATGGCGGGGGTGGGCAGATGGAAAAGCCAGAATAGAAAGAATATCTCTCTCCTTATGTCGAAGAACCTTTAAACTCAAAGGTAATAAAAAGTTTCGTAACTGAACAAAGAAGTCGTAAATGTTTTTCGTGTTTCGGGATTCCTATGTTCTATGTATATATGTTATGAACATTATATGTACGTTTCACGTAGCCATATCATGGCTATGTAATAGTATTTCCTACAAACTATTGATTTATCAATCATATGTATAGCCATTTAACTGGATGAAAACAAATGAAATCCAGATAGTTTTAAAATTTTATCTACTAACTATGCATTAGCAAATAAAATCCAACCAAACCAAATATAAACTTAGTATATATATGTATAAACAGAATTTGGCATTAAATAAGCTACAGTGATTGATATACCATAAGACCCAACCAAACCAAATCCCATATATTTAATATATGTATAAAGAGAATTTAGCATTAAATAACCAACAATGGTTGATATGCCATAATATGCAATCATACCAAATCTCATATATTTAATATATATGTATAAAGAAAATTTGGCATTAAATAACCTACTATGTTTGATATGCCATAAAACCCAACCAAACCAAACTAAACATTGAAGCCCATTTTATGTTTTACTCAGTAAGTTTTTACTGCTTGTTTAAGCCCATTGTATCGTTGAATGGAGCTTGTTAAAATATTTCTTTTGCACATAAAAATAAATCTATAGTTTATTCTAGTCGTCAAAACTATATTTGTCTCTCAATAACATCAAAGCATTGTTGTTAAAAATTGACTCAAAAGTGTCGTGGACTGTAAAAAAATCTAGACATAAAACTGAACAAAAAATTCACAAGTAACTTCGAGCTGTCGTCTGTTTCTTCTGCTTCTTATTATACAAGTCCAGTATTCGTTCAAAGAGAATGTCTTTCGCCTAAAACTAATTCCGAACTGTCAATGGGACCAAGAAATCGCAAACCACATTCCTCTACGGAAGTAAGACCCCCATCCCCTCTAAAAAAGGGTATCTGGGATATAATACTAAACAGTATCCAGTGATGAGGCTCCAGTTCTGGGGAGTATGGAGTTCCTCCTTCATTGCCATTACTCCCAGGTCTACTCTGACCTGGAGTGATATTACCTTTTACGGTCCTACCTTTTCGTCGAATATATCTGTTGGAGATAATGACGTGTTTAACTCTTTGAAATGTTTAGAAAAAAATGTTTTTGTATCGTCTATAATTGAGTCCATAATTATTTTTAAAGATGAGTGAATACGGCATTAAATAACCCAACAAGGGTTGACATGCCATAAAATCCATCAACCAAAACTAGACAAAATTTATTAATTAGATAAATTCTCAATTTATTCGGTTTCTGCTGTCAGAACAATGCATGATTGGGGCTGTATCCGATTTTCCACTAAAATTTTACATGAAGTCATTTTAAAGCCGGTGGCACGCACGAATCGAAACTCATACCTGACTGTCACAAAAATGATTGATTCCCTTGGCCTTCCCCTTTAGAGACACTTCAGGCACCAAGCGATAAACTTATCTCTGCTAAGTCTATATATCCTGAGAGAAAGACCTCTCCTCTCTGGAACCAGGTGATTAACTTTATATAACCCACCCAGCAAAAGTTGAGCCCGTATGGTGAAACTACTATCTCGAAAGGAACGGGGGTTTCTAATATATATTTCATTCTTGTCTCCATTATATCAAGAATTTGGATTATCACAAAATTATTATATTCACCAAGAATATTGATCCCGCAAATCATTATTTAGTTGCCAAATGGACTTGAAACTGCTTTAGACTTTCCATCCAGTCGGTGGGGTTAGAGTATATTAACTGCAGAGAGATAAGACCTCCTCCTAGAGGTAGGGGTCCTGTGTATGACACTGTACTTCATTTGATGGTGAAATTCTAGTGCTGGAAATTACGGAGTACTCCAACATTACTAGAGTGTTAAGGATATATATACTGATATGCCATTATATAAATATATATAAATATATATCATCATTGGTATAATGATTAGAGTATTCACCAATGCACAAGAGACCGGGGTTCAATCCCAAGTTGTGTCATACTAAAAACTCAAAAAAATGGTACTTGATGCACATTTGTTTAACACTCGGCTTTGTAAGGAACGGATCAAGGGTAAGTAACATCATTCCCTGCACTTCGGTGTAGTATCTGTTGAAAAGGGAACCTTTGTGTCGCCCTCGACTACGGTCGGCCAACTAACTTTGTTTTGGCGCGAAACCCACACAAAAAGCTTGCGCGTGACATCTCCCACGGGACCGGAAGAGGATGAGGGAAGGCAAGGTCCCAGAACAGAAGAAACCAGTCGACAGAAGTCGGGGGAAGCTGACGATCGAGAAAGGCGACTGCAAGAACCTGTGGACACAGAGGCCGAGTTGGCCAACGTAAGAAGATGAGTCAGCGTTCCGGGTGGCTTTATGGGAATTTCGCTCGAATACACGCTTGCGATAACTCACAGACTGCTTGGAAAGTGTCACAAACGTCTCCCTTCTTGCGCTTGGAGCTAACCCAAGTCCGTGTTTGTTCTCTTTTTTCCACCCTCTCGGTTGTGTATGTTGTGTTTTCCGTGTCCATGAAGAAATGTGAAACACCCCTGGCCAGAAATGAGAGAAACAACAAGACTATCGGATGGCCATGATTGGTTTAGGAGGTTGAGATAGTGGGGATCGGCCAGCGGTGTATTGTCACACATATGTATTGATATATCATCATATATATGTATATATCAATAAGTATATGTATTGAATTATCATCATATCTATTTATATCATCATTTATGTATTGATATATCATCATCATGATCATATATATATAAATATAAACACGTTCAGTTAAAGACAATGGATTGTTTCCTTTTCAAAATCTTCGAGTGGAGACGTTCGAATCTTCTTGTTATTTTTCTTGTTTGGGTCAAGATGGTGAAGAAAGTATCCAATACTAGCCCAAGCACTTTTGACCAATTTGCAGGTCATCTTCAGAGGGTGTGTAAGGTCGTTTGCGGCAGAGAGTTTTATTCATATTTATATGGAGTGTTTCTTTATCAACTTGTAGGGGAATGGTGTTTGTTTGGTGGATAGTTTGTTCCCCCACAATTTATGTTGGCTCATTATTTGAAAAGCAAATGAAGTGCACGACGTGAAACGACGCGGACAAAAGAACATTCATAACAAAGCAGTACAAATAAAATTAAATTTATATATCAACAAATACATGAAAAAGGAAACATTACAAATATTCTTATATAGTCTGTTGAATATTCCTCTGTGTGTGTGTGTGTGTGTGTGTGTGTGTGTGTGTGTGTGTGTGTGTGTGTGTGTATGTGTGTACTAACACGGATATTATGGAAAAAAGTGTCCTGTAGACTATAAAATGTATGTGGACTTAGTATTTCATGTAAGGTATCGATATATAGAAATATAGCAACGTGTCCTAGGAGGAACGTGTCTTCTCCCATGATGGTTGTTTGTCTCTTTCGGGGCCTGACGAAATTTCTGAGGTTGTGTTCAAGGCAGAACAAGAAAGAAAAATGTTGTAGAATGTATACGCACCTATGTTTCGCGTATTGAGTTGTGTTACTAAGTGGGGAGAGAGAGAGAGTGCTATCTCTGGAAGTCAAAGTGTAAGAGAGTGAGAGAGAGTGTGTTGTCTCTGAAAGTCAAAATGTGAGAGGATGAGTTCTTTGAAGACGAAAGTATATATAGGTAATCCTTGTCATGCGGTCGGCTCCAAATTGCGCGGAACAAAATCAAAGTTGCAGACGTAGTTGTGAGCGCAAATCACGTGACTTTCCTGACCAGTAAGTTTCCAAGACTGATTAGTTTACCGACGTCCGCCATCTTTCTTTTGGGAACAAGTGGTATCACAGCCATTGTAAAAGTATAGGAGTGTAAATCCTATAAACTTGACCCCAAACGTAAGAAAAATAACAAGAAGATGAGAAAGTCTTCACTTGAAGATTTTGAAAAGGAAACAATCTGTGGTCTTTAACCGAACATATTTAGATAACAAATTGTTGCCGAAGTATACAATATATATATATTATCGAGTATATGTACTGATATATCATCAAGCCTCTATGATCACACAGTTGACGAGTAATCATGAGGTCAGCGCGCTTAAATATCGTGGAGTTGGATCTAAGTCAATAAATATATAGGGAAGATGTGGACAGCAGTTGACAGCTTGTTGATCATATGGAAATCTAATCTCTCTGATACGATAAAGTGAGATTTCCTCCAAGCTGTCACTGAGTCAGTACTATTGCATGGTTGCACCACATAGATTCAAACGAAACGCTTTGCGAAAAAGATAGACGGGAACTATACAAAAATGCTACGTGCTAATTTGAACAAATCATAGAAGCAGTACCCGACAAAATAGCAGCTGTATGGACACCTGCCTCTCATCTCACAAATCATCTCAGTAAGACAAAAAATATTTGCTGGGAAAGTAAGGAAGAAAAAATAAGAGGTTCTCCCGTGGACTGTCTCACATGGACACACCAGTGTTGGCCGGGAATCAAAAACTTACATGCATCAGCTTTTTGAGGACAACGGATGCAGTCAAGAGGACCCCTGCTCGGAGTGATGAACCAAAAGAATGTGTGGAGAGTGAGAGAGAGAAAGAGAGTGAGTGCGAGAGAGAAAGAGAGGGGGGATTCCATGATATCAGCATGATTTGATAATGATATCATCAAACAGAAAAATATCACTAAATACCAATGCACAAGTTGCATCTTAGATTGAACCCAAGTACGAGCGTCAGCTAAAAAGTTCATTGGCGGACCAAGATACCCTTATGGTATGCGATCAATTGAGGGTTATTTTTCAACATATTCCACCTGGCGGTCCATAGACTTTTTCCATCGGTGTTTCAGGGCTTGAATTGCGTTGGGCAAAAAGTTCATCAACGGCAGGTATGACGTCATATGAACTTTTTGGCCTAATCTGATTTTAGATATTTATTAGGAAGTCGACTGTACTCTTACTCCAGGAGGATTGGTACCACGAAAAAATATATCAGCATATCTGAATTAATAGGGTACCATAAAAAAAGAAAAAAGTCGAAAAATTTTTAATTATTCGCATACAGATGATCTACTTATATCTTTACACCAGCAATTTGTCTTTTTAAAAAAATGTTAATTTTTCTTGATGGGGATGGAACTTTTTAGAATTGTAGGGGAATTAAACTTTCAATAAAGGACGTAGTTCGAAGTTTCGTGAAGGTTCCTGAGGTCGACAAACACCTGAAGAAGGCCGGAGGACATATCAGCCGAAACGTTGTGGAAATAACAATAAAGATGAAAACAATAGTCCGAAAACCCTTAATGATAAAGATCATCAAGCTTCGTCTCAGAAATTTAGACAATTAAACATAGTTGTTTCCCTTTTGGGGAGCTGTAAGCGGAGCTTCTGAGAATCATGTAAGGTTTGGTCATGTGACATTTCGAGAAGAGAGTTCTCTTGTGAGAATACCCACCTCTGCAGCTCGTTGCATAAGTTACTAACCACACATCGAGAACTTATGTGTGGCCGGATCGAGGGAGAGGCAGGTTCACAGGAAAAAGAACAAAAACACAACAACTTTGTGATTAGAACGCCAAGGGAGGATGGAGAGCGTGTAACACTTTGTGGATAATTTGTTCTAGGCTGAGTTTCTGCTGGCAAAAGATTATCTTAACTAACTGGGTCCAGCTGTCACTGTTCGTTGTTTCTTTGTTCCGGCCTAATCAAGTTTCCTCGAACCCAAACTAAGTCTAACTGCTTGTACCCAAAACGCACCTTTATATATACAGAATGTTTCATTATTTCCGGCCAAGGGACACCCAAGAATAAACCCATAACTTGGGGGGGCATTCCTCTCTTTAAAAAACTGGACATAAAAATATTTCCTAGCCTGGCCGTATCCGACACAGGGACATTAAATTCTGACCCTTTTAAGTTTTTGACCAGTACCCGACAAGTACTTAACACTTACCCACACCCGTGGCCATATGTATAAACATTTTCTAATCTAGATTTCCTTAATCTCGTTAATGGGTTTTCCTAACATTTGAAATCTGATACCCAGGCCGAATCTAACTCATCTTATCACATATATATGTGTGTATGTGTGTGTGTGTGTGTGCGCGCACACATGTGCGTGGGCGTATATATATATATATACACACACACACACACATGTATGGGTGCACACACACACACACACGTGTATATACATTTATGTGCATATATCCAACTCATAGTGTCACACACTCTCTCTCTCTCTCTCTCTCTCTTTGGATAGCAGACTCCGGTCGGAAAGGACCAGCCTTTTTCGTCTCCGCTTTTGCGTACAGCACGGGCGTGCAAAATTATCCCTCGTGAACCATTTCCCTACACCAGAAAAATGTAACGTTTTAACCGCTGCTATCGGCCTGTTGGTTCTGTGGAACAGCTTATGTACCTTTTTTTTACATTTTTGGACAGTATTTCACGTTTCTGAATTATGTGTACTGTGCATGTATATAAAATGTACGTCGTTGTAGTCTAAATGTACTTTGTTTTTCCTTACTGAAATATACTGTGTTGCTTTTATCCCTTACATAGACCAATGCATTATAGAAATAGGATGGTGGTAGTCACAATGAATACCACACACATTCGTAATTCCCTATACAATGAAAATGCGATGTTAAAACTATCTCTAACTTACCGACACGCATATATACGAGTTATCTTCTTGGCTTGATAAAAAAAAACGTCGATTATGAAACGATGAAACTTGGGGCTTAATAGTTTTATTCCACTTCTTGTATCATGATACTTTTAATTCAACTTTTCTCCCTCTAGCTATGGGTAGAGTAGATTGGGCTCTTAACCTTGCAATGACAACCGGTTTAGAAGGGAAAATCTGTTTTAAGTCGAACAATCTCGAAAGACTCAGTTTCGTAATACGAAACTTTCAAGATTGGCAGGAATTTCAATTTCAACATATTTCCAAACATGATTTATATTTTCGAGTTGGTCAAGAACTTTGAAGCTCATGGCATTTATGAAGATCAAAGGCAACGGGTTCTTCACTATTTGATCTTCCAGGGGTAAGGGGCACACGTTATCGACAACTTTGCACTCTGCATTCAATAATGTCTTCAATTGAAAAGCGGACATCTGGAGCATGTATTCTAGGACTTTTTGGTTTATGTTTGAGACAAAACAGTTGCAGATTCTAAAATGTTATTCTTTTATCTTTCAATAAATGTAATTTTCACTGTTCTATCATTCGTGGTCTTTGATCTGTGCCTGATGATTTTGTTTCAAAAATTGTGAAATACCCTGCATAAAACTATAAATCTAATTTCTACATACCTTACTAGATCACTAACACAATGGGAAATACGGAGCTATCACAACCATGTAGCAGCACCCACAGCTACACATCCACATATCAAGTATATGCTAATCGAGTTGTATGTTCCCCCACTAGCACCTGCGCAGAGATTTAAAAAAAAAAAAAAAAGCATAATGAAAGCAATTACTACCCTACCAAGAAAATTTCTCAAAATCTGTTCTTTATACATGACTGTTCTTCATCCAAGTGCACCTGAGAGAGGTATGAACTTAATTCCCTTTGTGCTGACTGGTATCTTGACAATAATAATTCATGATGGACTTTGCCATACCAAAAAAGCCCATCGAGGAATTGAAAAGGTTAAAGAGCACTTGGACACACCCCTTTTCTATCACTAAATTTTTATCCCATGGAAACCTTGGTGCTGTGTAACCCTCAGTGAGCTATGCTTGTGGCGATACCCCCTCGGCCCCCTGTTACATCAACTTCTTTAAACCATTTCACTTCTTGGCCGATGATCAACTAGTGGTTCCGATATGGGCATCACACATTTCTTCATGGCTATAAGAAATACAATCAAGGGAGCGGGAGGAAAGAACAAACGAACAATACGCTTGGGTTAACTTAAGCGCAAGAAAAGGAGTTATGTTACATTGCATTCCCTTGTGCATATGTAGACTTACGCAACCGTGGATTTCTAGCGAAATTTCTACAAAGCTAATAGGAATGCTAACCTATTTTGACCGGTCTTCCCTTACTGCTCTGGATCCTATCTCATGCCAACTAGTCTCTTTGCTGTCCGGGGTCGACTGGCCACTCGCGTCACCCTTAGCCAACTGCCATCTGTGGGTTCCTTTGTCCAACTTCCGGTCACGTCGAGATCTCGAGTCCAAACCCTTGGTCTGGTTTCACGCCAAAACAGATAAAGGGATCGTCTGCTTGGCGGACCACCTACTGTGACGTTACCCCTGCGGCCCCCACATGTTACATCAACTCTTCTAACCATTTCACTTCTTGACCGGTGATCAACTAGTGGTTCCGATAGGGGTACTATTTACCCAACCCCTCCGCTCGGGCAGGATATGACACAAGGTCAATTTTTAAGTGGAGTTTAACAGGTTTGAATTCAGAGTTTTCCTTCTCCTAAACTAGTTGCCTCACCAAGGCTGAAGAACCTAGTCTGTCCTACTATTTACCCATAGCTGGAGGGAGAATAATTGGATTCATACCTTTCCCAAGGGTATTAGTGCTATGTTAAAATGCAATCAGTCTCGTCCAGGATTTGAACTCGAGTCGCCGTGTTCATTTCCCTACGACGATAACGACTACACCACGCGCACCTCCTCAAATAGGGGTAACGCACATTTCTTACCACTACAAGAATACAATCGAGGGAGTGGTAGGAAAGAGAACAAACGAACAAAACGAACAATATGCTTGAGGTTAACTCAAGAGCAGAAGGAGAGTTATGCAACACTTTGCATTCCTGATAGCATATATGGACTAACGCTAGCGTGGGTTACTAGCGAAAATTCCACAAAGCAACTGGAATGCAGACTCATCTTCCCTCACTGTGGCTGGACCCTCATGTCATGCTGACTCGCCTCTCTGCTACGGTGACCGAAGTCGACTGCTTCTGTCCGTGTCCCGTCGCCAACTGCTTCGAGCTCCTTTGTCCAACCAACTCTCTTCTCGCGTCCCGTTACCACTTCCGGACCCACCGAGATTTCAAGTCCAAAACCCTTTGTATGGTTTCGCACCAAAACAGACAAATGAATCGTCAGTTTGGCGGGCCACCTACATAGTGTTACACTACTAGGAGCACCATATTCATGGCCTTGTGTCAAACTAGGCTTAGTAAATGGCAGCAGTTTCAACCAGAAGTACATTCCACTAGTGATTGGATGATTATATATTCATATTTTTTGATACAGTAGAGTTTGATAATTAACACCAACAGTAAATTTCTATGTACGAAGTCAAATTAAGCCTGAAAAAAAAAAAGCAAAAAAAAACCCCCCAAAAAACCCAACAACTTCAATACAAAACTGAGGGATTGCTGTTGAATACACAGGCTGCATCTCTGCAGAGGAGTAAGAACACTCCCCACACAACGAGTGTCCTATATATGACACAAAACAATCTGATAGTAAGGCTCCAGTAATGTTGGAGCTTTGGGGAAAGCAGAGTACCCCTTCAATGCCATCACTCCCAGGTCCACTCTAAGCCAAAGTAGTAGCACTTGATAGAGTCTTATCTATGGGTCAAATAGAAAAGTTTGACATTTAAACTGTGTACTTACGCTAAATTGGACAATTTGATCCTTTAACTATTAGTCAACAAATCGAATTATTAGTGATAGATAGCAATACTTGGAACTATTTAACTTTGTTGACTTATATATTAGATATATATGATTTTAAACTTATGTATAAAATGGATTCGGAATTAACCTACAATGGTTGATTTGCCATAAAACCAAACCAAAACTAAGGGTCGACTTATACGACGAGGTTGAAATCCAAACCTTTATCACAGACTGGTCAACTAGTAGAAAAGTACTCTTAAAAATTGACATACACCACTTACCGTAACTCCAACAGACTCAAAACATTTCCATCTTACACTCATGTTTGAATATATTTGATAAATAAATGCAAAATAATAAAACAAATAAAAATAAGTATTATATTAATGCTATATCACATGCTGTTTCCAACAACTGATGACCCGACGATAAACACTAACTAAAACTGACCCAGTCGGCTGGGGCTGTAGGATACACCGACTACTTCTCTGCAGAGAGGTAGACTTCCCCCAACTTCACTAAACAATCTGATAGTAAGGTTCCAGTAATGCTGGAGCTTTGGGTAATGCAGAGTACCGCTTCATTGCCATTGCTCCCAGGTCCACTGACCCAGTGAGGTAGCATCTGACAGGTGACCTGGATATGACACTAAACAATCTGATGGTGAAGCTTCATTAATGCAGGAGCTTTGGGGAATGCGGAGTACCCCTTTATTGCCA
>OY757940.1:49536860-49695378 GCA_963585895.1 Sepioteuthis lessoniana | reverse complement strand
ATTCTGGCTTTTTCATCTGCCCCCCATCTCGTGCGACACCTGCCCAAGGCCTCTGCGAGCAAGCGAAAGTCAACCCTTCTCGTTCGGTGTCCAGTACTCAACTCAACCAACTATCTTCAAAATTCCCAAAATCCTCCGTGCACTTCTAGTGCGTGACGTCATTCGCACTTGCTAGCCCCGTTTCCCATCTGGGCTATTGTGACATCTCTGAGTGATACGTCTGCTTTGCGCGCACGTGAACACCTGCGTTAATGTTGCACCTAAGTAACCCATGCACTGAGCCAAAAGGTTCTCAGCCTAATTAAACCCAAAGGCATAAAATGAAATCCCTTGGCCACTATATTACAAGTGTAAACCATATAGAAAAAATGTAGAGTGCCTGTTTACATTAACATGTTGTTTAATTACCCTCAGACTGTACAAGTCTTGACATCAGTGAGCTATAGATTGTCTCTTAACAGTGTTGGATATTGACTAGAAGACCACTTTTAGATTTGTCCATGCAGCTGCAGGAGTTAGGCACTGGGAACAAAAAATTACAGGAAATGCACCTAGTACCTTAAGTAAACTGGACAACTGTTCTCTGTGGAAATGCTACGTGGGTGGCATGCCAGAAGATGGCGTGATCATGTGCATTGTGTAGGTGGTAGGCTGGAGGTATGACAAATTGTGCAGGTAGAAAGAGGTGCATCACTATGTAATGTGGAAGCAGAAGGCTGGAGGAGGAGTGACAATGAGAATTTGCACAGGCATACAGGATATTATCTAACCAGGAAGATTTCAACTCAGAAAGAGGAAAGCGGTCAACTGAAAATTTGTACCCTGACCAGAGTGTGTGTATGTGTGTAGTTCTGCCATCATCAACCCTCCATATTCTACCCACCAATACAATTTAGGTAATAAAAGGAATAAAAAAGAAGTAGATTACATTTTTATACATTGGTGTTGTTGCCTTTTTCTACAATACAATAAATAGGAAAGTCTTCCAACAGGATAATGAAGAATATGAAACTGCATAAACAAGTAAAGGTTACAAGAATATTTGTCTTTGATAAAAACACAAAAAACCTTGGAAAGATAATATAATCTGGTTTAAGCCCATCTTGAATAAAGTAATATAAACCAAAGAGGGGAAAAAAAACATTTAAATTTGATTGATAAACATTTACTGGCAACAATTAAACAATATCTAATTCTTATCAAAAATTATCTGTATGAATAATATGTGCAAAATAATTGAAAAGTACTCAGTGTGGTAGATATACCTCCCACATTTTAAACTTTTACTTATGTGGGGCAAGTGAACTTAGGCAAGTAATCATGAGAGCTTCATCTAGTTCATGTCTTACCATTTTTTTTTCAGATATTATCACTTATGATCATGGCTGGGGATTTTGAATACATAGCAGTATCAGTTTTCTATCTGGAACAGCATCATTCCAATGTAATATGAAATGAAGATATTAATCCAACTTTACACCAAATCAGATTTGACAAAAAGTCACTCAACATGTGGGGGACACAAATCAAGACTCATTCACAGCTGTCACAAAAAATGCTTGATCTCCTTGATATTTCCCATTTTGAGGTACCTCAAGTGCCAAGCAATAAACTCAGCCCTGCCAAACAATTAGTGCCACGGAAGAAGGTCCCCTAGGACAAGGTGATTAGCTTGTGAACACCAGTTAGCTCCTAGAAAACTAAGAGGGGCAAAATGAGATTAAAAAAAATCATTTCAACAAGATATAGAAAACACCAGTCTAAGTCATGATCATAACAGATTCTATCTGGGGGAGAGGGAGGAAGTAAGACATGAGCGAGAGAGCTACCATTACCACTTGCCTTAATTTACTTGCACCATACAGGTGACAGTTTCAAAAGTGGGAGCTATTTCTGATGCACCCCGTATAATGAAAAAAATAAATTTTTTCAAATTAAAATAATGAAATTAACCCATCAGAAGAATGATTGACTTACCAATTAGAGAATAAAAGTTTGACCAAAAATTTGGTTTACCAAACCACAATAGAAAAATAACAGACCAGATAGAATCTACACAGGATCTGCCAAAAAACCATGGAAGGAAAGATATAATAATGATAAAGCTTCAGTCAGGAGTAGATAATATACAAATAATATGTGATAGCCTAAATATGTTTGGGAGAATTAAGAAAAATAAGGTGAAAAACTGAAGTTAAATGGTTTTTTTTAGAGAGAGTGAATGGTTGCAATGAGAGATCCTAAAGTACCTACCCAAAGAAACCATCGTGGCCATAATGATGATATACAGAAATACGAAAGTAAAGTTCCGCTCCCCGGATGGAGACACAGACTACTTTGACATAGTAGCAGGTGTGTTGCGAGGAGACACATTAGCCCCATACCTATTTATTATCTGTCTAGACTATGTGCTTAGAACGTCTATTGATAAAATGAACAACAACGGTTTCAAGCTGACAAAGGAAAGAAGCAGAAGATACCCACCACAAACAATTACAGACATGGACTATGCCGATCACATAGCGCTTCTGGCAAATACACCTGCCCAAGCCGAAACCCTACTATATAGTCTGGAACAAGCAGCTGTAGGCATGGGCCTCCATGTCAATCCACACAAGACGGAATACATGTGCTTTAATCAAAGAGGCGACATTTCCACACAAAACAGTAGTTCTCTGAAACTAGTAGACAAGTTCATCTATGTAGGAAGCAGTATCTCAGCAACCAAAATAGACATCAACACGCAACTAGCAAAGGCATGGACAGCTTTCAATAGGCTAATGGAAGTCAGATCCAACCGATAAAATGAAACGCAGCTTTTTTCAAGAAGTGGTCGTGTTGATACTGCTATATGGACACACTACATAGATGCTAACTAAACATATGGAGAAAAAGTTTGATGGCAACTACACAAGAATGCTGTGAGCAATATTGAACAAGTCCTAGAGGCAGCACCCCACAAAGCAGCAGCTGTACGGCCACCTACCACCCATCATGAAAACTATTCGAGTTAGAAGAGCAAGATATGTAGGACACTGCTGGAGAAGTAGGGACGAGCTCATAAGTGACGTATTCCTGTGGACCCCCTTACATGGATGAGCAAAAGCAGGACGTCTAGCATACAAGAGCTGTGCCTATACAGGATGTAGCCTTGAAGACCTACAGGAAACGATGGACAATAGAGAAGGGTGGCAGGAGAGGGTCAGGGAGATCCGTGTTGATGGAGTGACATTATTATGATGATGATGAAAGTAAAGTGCGCTTGGAAAAAATTTTGTAAGTTTTCCTAATCTTAGAAATCTGTTAAGAGTTCAAAATGTCACCAAAAAGTTAGATATCTACTTTATAATTTGCCAGATTGAATCACATGAGTTAAATATTACATAAGATGTTGGATTGGGTTGAATGGCACATCAACCCTTGTAGGTTATTTAATGCCAAATCCTCTTTATACAAATATATTAAATATATATATATATATATACACATATGATTTGTAAACATTTTGTTGATAACATCTTTAAATGAGACCAATGTTTTCTTTTTTGCACAGTTAAATATTTTCAAGTATTTCTATCAAACACAAACAATTCTATTTACTATTAATCATTTGTTTGCACAAAGTTTAATGGTTTCAAGTATTGCTATGTATCAGTAACAATTTAACACTCACATTTAAATGAATATACATATAAGATTTGTAAGTGAATAGTTTGTAAGGAACTAATTGGTTTGCACGCTAGTATTGTTAATGTTTCTACACAATTAAATAGTTTCAATTATTGCTAACACTAATAATTCTATTAAATATTAATTATTTGTTAGCAAACAATGAAGTGGTTACAAGTATTACTATTTTACACTATTCAACATAACTTATTTGTTTGCACACAGTGAAGTGGTTACAAGTATTGCTATTTAACACTAATTATTATATTAAACAAAATACCAGACATTGGAATGATGGTTAAAGTGTTCACCAATGGCCCGGGAGACTTGGGTTCAATCCCAGGTCAAGTCATACCAAAGACTCAAAAAAAAAAAAAAAAAAAAAAAAAAATGGTACTTGATGCTGCCTTGCTTAACACTCAGCATTATAAGGTAAGGATCAAGGGTAAAGTGGAGAAATCCAGGGAATAGTAGTTATCGAAATGGTATAGTAGTTATCGAAAAGGGAGCCTTCGGGTCACCTTCAACTACAGTTGCAGACTTTACTTGCTTATTATATTCAACATTATTCATTCATTTGCACACTATCAAACAGTTTCAAGTATTGCTATCTAATATCAATAATCCAATTTAGGTACACAAAGAGTTTCAAGTATTACTACTTTACACTATTCAACATGACTCATTTGTTTTCACACAGTTAAATGATTCCAAGTATTGCTATGAATCACTAACAATTCAATAGGAGCCATTTGTTTTGCACACCATTTAAATGTCCAACAGTTTTATTAAACTTGTAGATAGGACACTTTCAAGTACTATCACTTCAGATAAGAGTGGACCTGGGAGCAATGACAATGAAGGGGTACTCCATATTCCCCAAAGCCTCACAATCAGATGGTTTAAAGTAAAATCCAGGACACTCATTGGGGAAGCCTTACTTCTTTGCAGAGATCCAGTCAGTGTATTTCACAGCTCCAGCTGACTGAGCTGCATCAGACATTGATAACACTATATATCTAAAGAATTCAATAGGCTTCAGAAATTTTGACATAGGCCCATCTGAAGGTTTTCTTCCTGAAACTTCAAGTCAGGATCTTATCTTATATCTTAAAATTATTTCAATACTTTAGTTTGGTTTGTTGGTTATTCTATGCCATCCTTATAGAAGAACAGTAGTAGTACTATTTAACCCATAGCTGGGGGGGATAAGATAGTTCATACTTTTCTTTGCTTAATGGCATATCAACCTTCATGGGTTACTTGATGCCAAAGCTATCCTTCTAGAAGAACAGTAGTAGTACTATTTAACCCATAGCTGGGGGGGATAAGATAGTTCATACTTTTCTTTGCTTAATGGCATATCAACCTTCATGGGTTACTTGATGCCAAAGCTATCCTTCTAGAAGAACAGTAGTAGTACTATTTAACCCATAGCTGGGGGGGATAAGATAGTTCATACTTTTCTTTGCTTAATGGCATATCAACCTTCATGGGTTACTTGATGCCAAAGCTATCCTTCTAGAAGAACAGTAGTAGTACTATTTAACCCATAGCTGGGGGGGATAAGATAGTTCATACTTTTCTTTGCTTAATGGCATATCAACCTTCATGGGTTACTTGATGCCAAAGCTATCCTTCTAGAAGAACAGTAGTAGTACTATTTAACCCATAGCTGGGGGGGATAAGATAGTTCATACTTTTCTTTGCTTAATGGCATATCAACCTTCATGGGTTACTTGATGCCAAAGCTATCCTTCTAGAAGAACAGTAGTGATACTATTTAACCCATAGCTAGAGGAGATGAAGGACTTCATACCTTTCCCAAGGGTATTAGTCTGAAAGTGAACATAATAGCATGACTGGAGTTTGAACTTCAAGGTGGCAGTCCAGCATATTAACCATTACACCATGGAGACTTCTTTACCACTTAATATTTTATCACTGTAAAATATGATATTTGCTCTTCACTTTACTGTATTGAGTTCAGTAATAATTTTGCTGGCTGTTGTAACCATTTTGGTTTTTAATCTCATATTTTATCTAGTAGTTCATACATTATATATATATATAAGTAAAAAGTAAAGTTGGCAACCGTAGTCGAGGGTAACCCGAAGGCTCCCTCTTCAATTAGCTACTACACCGAGATGTAGGGGAGGGTGCTACTCCTTTCCCTGGATTGCTCCACTTTACCCTTGATACATACCTTATAATGCTGGGTGTTAAGCAAGATAGCATCAAGTACCATTTTTTGAGACTTTGGTATGACTCAACCTGGGATTGAACCCAGATCTCCCGGGCCATTGGCAAACACTCTAACCATTATGCCAATGTCCGGTTTTATATATATATATATATATATATATATATGCTCCTCACTGAGGCCTAAGCACTTTCACAAACCAATTAACGGTTGCCACTCACATAATGCAAAGCTCTTCTAATGAACTGAGCACTCTGGTTACTGTTAGCGTAAAATGTAAGCAAATAGAAAAATTTAATACATATATGTTAAATTCTCTCACTTATGTAGGGATTGCTGGTGGCTATCAGGTTATGTTATCAGGCTGACATAAAATTGGATTTCAATCCCAGCTTGAGATACCTCATGTGCCTAGCAACACTGTTGAGTTGTGATACAATGAAACAGTCTGCATGAGGATGACAATATATATTGTTACGGTAGCACCATGAGGCAAAAAATGAGATAAAAGGCTCAACTGGTAAAGAAGTTGTCTATTCGCAATGGGTCTTTGTTCCTTCTTTGACCCTTCTTTCACCGTGAAACTAAAACAAAATAGAAAACAACTTCTGTAATCCCTTTCAGACAGATCAATAATTCGGGCAAATACAGATACAGTGTGTGAGTCTTACCTCTGTTCGCCTCAAAGAATGCCCCCTTCGCAAAGTCTAAAATTGCAGCTGTCAGGCAACACATGTTCTGCTCGGAGAAATGGAAATAAAATGCTCGACCCCTCTGATGGTGTAACGTGTGTGACTGGCCGGTGTATAATAGTAATATGTCCCCAACTCTGGCTCATACCAAACAAGGGGTATAGCTCCCTCATTTACATACATATATATATATATATATATATACACACATGGTCCAATAGAAAAACTCTCAGGTTTAGAACATAAGTAAAAAAAAAAAAAAAAAAAACATGGGTCATATTCAAAATTTAATTTTACAATAAGAAAGACATTTGTAATTTAGTTTTTGTCATTATTCTGTTCTAAAGATTCTACTTTCTAAATACTTATCCTCGAAAGCACTACCCTCCCCCTCCCAATACCTCACTCTGAAGTTCTGCAGTGTTTATCTCAGGTATTGACGAAAATTCACGAAGAATAAAATCTTTCAGTTCTCTGCGGCCGATGTTTAATGACTTGAGCCATCTAAAATCTCCAAAGGATGTAATTACAAGGAGATAGATCTGGTGACAGGATATTAACATGGAGTGAGACAAGGTGCCGTAGAAGTTTCAGTCACAAACATATGACATTCATTATTTAATGCCATGATGGGAACTGAACTGGCATGGCTGCCGTTCAAAAATATACCTCCCATCCACACATCACTATAAGCACCAGTGTGAAGGAAATTTTAAATCTGGATCCAATACACTCGGGTGAGTCAAAAGTTTTGCAATATTTTGGTAACATATCTGCTTTATAAACAGCCTAGCATTCAAAGTAAAGGCCATCATGTTCCATCATCAGAACCTACCTTTCTGGAAGTTCTTTGATCAAATGTTGATAACACTTCTTGTTCTTAGAGACCAAGAAATCCTTCACTGAAGCTTCTACCCACTCATGATTGTTGAAGCATTTTGAGCTAAACTGAACCATGGATCGTAACAAGTCATAATCTGTGGGAGCTAGGTATGGACACTCCACTGGTTGTGGAATCAGTTTTCTCAAGTTCATGGAGTTTATTCTAGAAACAAAAAATATACACACATATTGCAAATATTTTGACTAAACCTAGTGTGTGTGTGTGTGTGTATATATATATATGCAGTTCCTCTAGTATCATGAGTTTACAAAACTCTATAGTAAAACTGACTTTAAAATATCAATATATTACAAAATTTTTCACACATACACACACATGCCCATTGGCCAAGACGGTAAAGTGTTTGCCAATGGCCCAGAAAATAGAGGTTCAAGCCCAAATCGAGGCATACCAAAGACTCAAAAAAAAAATTATACTTGATGCTTCCTTGCTTAACACTCAGCATTATAATGTATGTATTAAGGGTAAATCCAGGGAAAAGAGTATTGTCCTCCCCTACACTTCAGTGTTGTAGCAATTGAAAAGAGAGCCTTTGAGTTGTTCTTGACTATATATATATATATATATATATATACATACACACACACACACACACACACACTAGGGTTAGTCAAAATTTTTCTAACAGAATTTTATTAACTCATAATACAAGATGAACTGCAACCATTTTTGACAGGAAAGATAATTGTAGACAAACATCTTGACGAACATGCAGACCAAAGTTTATGCAAGCATTTCCCAAGGTTGAAGGCCAAACTAGAAATGTTAGTTTGACATGAACAATACACAAGAAAAACAATCCGCTAATCCAGATATTGACACAGAAAACATCCGAAAGTCTTCTGGTTTTGTTATTTTTGTCACATCACTTTGAATGACACGGCCTCCAATTATTTTCAGATACAGGAAACTAAATCACTTTAAGATGTAAAGAAATCTAAGAAGAAGGGTGTTGACATTATCAGGTTTCACTCTCTTACTGGATAAGAGCCTAAGGAGTAAATTTGCTAGTAATGCATACATGGTTCTGTGGAAATTATGTTTAATTTCTAGGTCAGGTTGTACATAGTCTTTGGAATCAACAGTGGCTATGAGTTGTAATAGCAATGCTCATGAAAAAAATCTTAAATGGGATTTTGCTATAACAAATAAAATATAAATTGACATAAGATTTTGGGGGTTTTAAATTATTGAAATCCATCCATAAAATTTTGAAATATAAAAACTTAAATTTAGAAAAACTGGACAAAAAAGGCACCTATTTTCCTGAAAATTATTGGACAACATATTGTGTTTTCATTTCCCATTTACAACCAAAACTTTCCAAGATAAAGCAATGAAATTAGTTATGTATATTTAGAATTTGCTGGTGAATATTATGGATAATAGATATAACTCTTCACTTTTTATAATAATGATCCTCATGCCATCCTTAATTTCTAGCGTTAAAATACCTATGAAACATATGAAGCAGAGTTAAAAAGTTCTAAGCCCAACTAAGGAGGGAATAGTTTTTTTTAAAAGGTTAAAAAAGAAAAAAACTTGAGGAACGATTTATAAGTGAATCAAACTATGGGGTTGAATATATGGAATATTGTGTACATTTCATTTATGGAGATCAGGGGTGCCCAGACTTTTACCGTTTGCAGGCAACTTTTAAAATGACCAGGTAAAAATGATCTCCACATGTAATAACCGTCTGCATATATGTCCCTCCATCGTATAAACTGGCAGGCTAACTAGGTCATGTAGCACATTGTAGTTTTGTATTTTCTACATAGTGAATTAAAGAAGGTTTAAGTAATGACAATTTTTTCTTCATTTAGATGTTAGCCTATCATCTATCCTCCCTTTAGCAGGTGCCATTTGATTGATGTACAGGGCAGCCCCCTGTACCTCAGTCAAGCCAATAGTTGATAGGCTAACAACTAAAAGAAAAAATGTTGCTCACACTAATCATTCTATTCACCACAGTTAAATGGTTTCCAGTAAAGTACATTAAACAGTTCTATCTGAACCATAGTAGGGACTCCCAAGTACTACCAATCCAGGTCAGAGAGGAACTGGGAGTAATGGCAATGAAGGGCTACTCCTTATTCCCCAAAGCTTCAGAACTGGAGCCTCACCATCAGATAGTTTAGTATCATATCCAGGACACTTGATGGTAGGATCTTACTTATCTGCAGCGCTGATATCTGTGTATTCTACAGTCCCAGTTGATTGAGATGAACCCATTTTGGAAGTGGGGAGTAAATGAAAGAGTACAATATATGCTAATGCTATGTTCCCTAAACTTTTTTTTTAGGCTGTTGCCCTTTGGCTCTCATTAAACATCCCAGTTCCCTCTTCCACACACACACATATACACCTCCGTACTATTGGATTGACTGTAAATTTAAAGAAACAAGTCCATGATCATACCTATTTTCATTTCTGCAAATATGGAAATGTAATGATTACCAGTTTTGTCCTGTTTGGGATGTGATGCATGTTCTCTCCAAATGACATCACTAAGATATAAAACATCAAAATTATAGAAGAACAATTCTTTGGTACTGACCACCCCCTGTTATCCCTCTTTTAAGTGTTCCCTCCCGTATGGATCAAAAAGAATACTGTTCAAATTTTTCTGAAGATTTACAGCAGCTGAAATATTGCTCTGAAGATTCCAAAAGGTAAGAATATACAACAATGCCACAGAGACTCCCTTTGAAATCATCTTAGTTAAAATGACTTAAGGACAAAATAACCAAACAAGATTTGAGCAGCAATAAAACCAATCAACCATATGCTGTGATACACAGGGTTAGCCCTATGGTTGCAGGCACCCTGAACAAGCAGATGCTTGGCACTCTTCTTACATTTAATCATAAAAAATTTACACAGAAAGATGCTCAAAAGTGCCCCTAATTTCATGGCACACCCCAGGCAACTGCTCAAGTAGCCAGTACTGGTAATGCAATTACTTAGAACCTACAAGGTAATAGGAAGAATCCATCCACTCAATAATCTTTAATAAAAGGTTTAATCAAAGTCATTGGTTTATCTGCAAACAAAAAATATAGGCGGGTTGGTATTCATAGCATGTCAACCCTTATTGATTAGTTGAAGCCAAAGTCAACCTTCTTTCCCCAGTAATTACATAGTTTCAAGTAACTTCCTATTTAATAATAATAATTATTTGTTTACACAGTCATATGGTTTCTAATACTAATAGGGAAGGTGTCTTTATGGTGTAGTGACTAATGTGCTGGATTGCGATATTGTGGTTGAATAGTAACCAACATAGGAAATGTACATGACGACCAGGGTTCAAATCCTGGATGGGGCTGTTTGCATTTCATATAGTAGCCTTGGGAAAGTTATAAATCCAACTATTCTCTCAACAGCTATAGGTAAATAGTAGGGCAAATTGGGATATTTAACCTTGGTATGGCAACCGATCTTGGAGAAGGAAAACCTGCTAAACTGTTCAAAATTGACCTTATGTCACATCTTGCTTGTGCAGAGGGGTTGGGTGTCTGTGTGTGTATATATATATATATATATATATATAACTTGAGTATAATTTCAATAATCAAAATTAAATAATTATTAATTTTGACTTGTATTTTCTTTTGTCATTTAGTTGCTTTCTTTTTTTATTGAGACTCATGTAGTTTGTTATCTCTCTGACAGTGAAGAAAAAGACTTTAATAAAGGATTAGCTCGAGATGAAGGTTCATATCCGTTTTGCCATTGGTTGGTTGTTTTGTTTGATGGCATATCAACCCTGTTTGGGTCATTTATTGCTGAATCAAGTCATTTTGATAAATGTTTGATTCAAGGTCTCCATATCTTCAAATATTCATTCATGGTGTACAGTAATGTTCAGATTCTGATTTGTTTTATATAATTTGGTATTGTTTATATTTTTATTGGTTAAGTCTTTAAATTTTTTTCATATAAGCCCACTGCTTTTAGCAAGGACATTATAGTGTCCACTTTTGCTTTTTTTTTTTTTTTAAATTGTTCTTTCATACAGCTTGCATTGTAAAATGTTTCTCTTGTAGGGGCCAGATCAATCCATTCAATGAGAACATGTTTTATTGAGTATGTAAGTCTGGTATGCATGGCAGATTGGTTGATCTTCTTGGTTTTACCCCTCTGCAGAGATGCAGTCAGTAATATCTGCAGCCCAAGCTGATTGAGTCATCAGTTATTTTTAAATGTAAAAACAGTTCTAATTCAAACAAATATTTTGCCTTTAGGGAACATGGTCAGATGAATTAGCTGCTCTATCAACTGGATTATGAAGAGCTGTTAGGTATTCACAAGCCCAAAAATCAAACCTATAAACTCATCACCAATTCTATTTTGATTCCACTCAGAACCATATTTGACGTTATTGTTTTTGCACAAATAGTATTAAGACTTTTTTTAAAGTTTATTTTTAGATGAAAAAAAAAAAAAAAAAAAAAAAACATTAGTCATTCTTATTGTTACTAATTTTGACAAGTATTTTTTTTTCCTTCAGTTTTGGTTGCTTTTTTTATAGTAACTTACTCAGTTCATTATTTCTACAATAGTTATTTACTTAGCTTAGATATGGCACAAGGCTGTAAGTATAGAGCAAACAATAAGAAGTAAACTTACAATGGTCTGCTAATCCAACTTACCAACCATTACACCACATGATCGAAAAATAGCAAGGAAAAGTGCATATTAAAATTAATAACAAAAAATAAATTCCACTCTATAGAATTTGCCCAGTCTGCAACTCTGCAGAGGGGTAAGATCCCCCATCAACAAGTGTCCTAGATATGACACTAAACAATTTAATGGTGAGGTTCCAGTGATGCTTCAATGCCATTGTTCCCAGGTTCACTCTGGCCTGGAGTGGTAGCACCAGATAGGGTCCTATCTATGGGTTAAATAGAACTAATCTGCATACTTATGCTAAAATGAATAATTTGAAATAGAACTGTTTTGATATTTAAACTGCGTAATTATGCTAAACTGAATTGTTTGAATTAGAACTGTTTGACTAAACTGAATAGCTTGAAATAGAAATGTTTTTGACAATTAAACTGGGTACTCATTCTAAACTGAATTGTTTGAAATAGAACTGTTTATTTGTATGAAAATGGATTTGGCATTAAATAACCTACAAAGGTTGATATGCCAAAGAACCAACCAACTCAATAAAATCTACTTGTTACTGTATGTGAGATTACAGCACTGATACAATGAGACTGTAGTCTAATCTTCCACACTAAGTTGACAGATTGTAGTTAAACGTTTAAGAGATAAATTATGCTTATTCAGGTGAACTATGTTCTAATTCTTCCAAGCTGTAGCCATGTTAGTACAATTGTATGATTGCACCACTTAGACTAACAAAACATATGGAGAAAATGCTAGATGTGGATTACACATGAATCCTGCAACTTCACAAAAATGTAAATATAAATGTACAATGTATGTGATTCCCAATCTTTTGGGCATAGATTAACCCTAAACAGGGTAACATGCCATTAAACTCATTTAGTTTATAATATTCACAAATTTCCTTGATAGAACCAGAATTTTCTGTATTTTAAAAACAATACGACAATACCTTCCATTCTTGATGATCGTTGAAAAACTTTGGCTCATTTACCAAAACTCTTTTTCCATTCTCATCTGCATTGGAAAAGTAAGATCTAAAAAATGTTCACTTTTGGATTGTCCTTACCACTCTTAACCTAGACAACTCCAATTTAAAAGGAGAAAAAACCAAACTTTTCAACAGATTTTAGACAGCCTTGATCTATATTTGTAGCAAACTTGCTTGCTGGTTGGGTGTGTATGGGCAAAACAAAATAAACAGTCCTTGTCTGTTTTATTTAACTGGGCCATCACCAATACCAATAGAACATTTAAAATGGATCAGGAAGGTCTCATTTATCCAGAAAACAAATAAAAATGGCATCCACAGGTATATCCTCTTTGTGGGAAGACCTTAAAATTTTGGGGGAAAAAATGATCAGACTCATTATACCGACAGATTTTTCGGCAAATCTTGATGAAACCTGGCTGTGAGTTCACTTGACCTCAGGGAGCGTTTAAAAGTTGTCTGTTAGATCAAGAACACGGGCAGACCTCCCCTACCCTTACTTTTAGTGGTGCCTGGAAAACTTTTGGGGAAAATTGATCAAATTCATCCAAAAAGCAAATAAAACTACCATTTGCAGCCTCCTACCCAGGACTTGTGAGATATTGGGACTTTGGATAAAAGTTGATGAGACAGGATTCATTCACACAGAAAGCAAAAAAAATATTTTTGTATTTGTTAATGGCCGGGAGACCAGGGTTCAATCCCAGGTCGAGTCCTACCAAAGACTTAAAAAATGGTACTTGATACCTACTTGCTTAACACTCAGCATTATGAGGTATGTATCAAGGGTAAAGTGGAGCAATCCAGAGAAAGGAGCAACACCCTCCCTTACACCTCGGTGTGGTAGCTATTGAAAAGGGAGCCTTCTGGTCGCTCTCGACTACAGTTGCCAACCCAACCTTACTTACTTATATAATTTTTATCGCAGTCCATGTCAGAGTGTGTGTGTATATATATGTACACATAAATTCACATATCTCTTCATTTACATTTTTTGTGTAGGTTGTTTATCAGTTTCTTTTTTTTTTTTTTTTCTCAGTAAGTAAAAATAATTTTTAAACAGATCTATTTGACCCCTAGATAGGACCCTAACATATACTGCTACTCTGGGTCAGAGTGGCCCAGGGAGTAATGGGAATGAAAGGTTACACCACACTCCCCAGATCATCAGAATGGAGCCTCACCATCAATGCAGTTTAATGTCATATCTAAAACATGCATTTTTTTTTTTTTTTGGATGAGGCTATTTGCATTTCACATAGCACTAATACCTTTGGAAAGGTATATATCCAGCAATTCTCTCTCCAGGATAAATAGTAGGGCAGACTAGGCTCTTTAACCTTAGCTTGATAACCAGTCGAAGAGAAGTAAAACAAAATTCGAACCAGACCTGGAGAGGAATGGGTGCCACCAGATTATTCATGCAACAGGAGTAGTGCTTCCATAACCCAACCACATTACAAGTGTACTCTGACAAGTGTCCTCAACTGTAACAATCAAGATAAGCACACTAATCCAATTACCACAGCATATTATAAAAACAGAATTAATTTGTGCTATAAAAAAATAAGAGAGAATTATGAATGTTCTATTTGTTATTAAGCTTGGTATGGGGGATAAAATATCCATCATTAACCAAAAATAGAAAGACGAGGTCAAGAGTTCAAGGCAAGTCACAAGTTTTCATCAACTGTCAAATGGGGGGGGTTAAAAAAAAAAAAAAAGAAGAAAAATCTCAGAACAATAATGACGCATTTGACATTCAATTATCACAATTTCAAAGCAGCAACAAAACAACAATCATTGTTCTGCTTATGTTTTGTTTTTTCTAATAATATTTATTACAATAAATTACAAAGGTTGAGTATCTTATTAATTCATTTTTTAAACTAATACTACGAAAGCATCCCTTTAAAATTATTAACAACCCACATGATAAAAATCGAAGTGAAATTATTCAACAACCAAGTCCTTCAATGCAAACAGATCTCACTGAAGAATTATAAGAAATTCAGTTGTTATAGTAACACAAGACACTACTTCAAAGCAAAAAAATAAAGAGTCATCATCATGTCATGCTGCTAGCATGGATATCCCTGACCCTCTCTCGCCACTTCTCCCTATCATTCATTGCTTCTGGCAGGTCTTCAGAGCTACATCCCGTATCCACACATAGCTGCTGGATATATGTTCGAGCTGGTTGTCCTGCTTTTGCTCGGCCATATGTGGGGGTCCATAGGAGTACATCACTTATAAGATCATCCCTGCTCCTCCAGCAGTGTCCTGCATGTCTAGTTCGTTTAACTTGAATAGTTTTTGTGATGGGGGGCAGGTGGCCGTATAGTTGATGCCTTGTAGAGTATTGCCACCAGGACTTGTTCAATATTGCTCACAACATTCTTGTGTAATTGCCGTCTAGCTTCTTCTACAGCTGTTTAGTTAGCATCCAAGTAGTGCATCCATACAGCAGTATCAATACGATCGCTGCCTGGAAGAAACTGCATTTCATTTTATCGATCAGGTCTGATTTCCATATGATTGATAGCCTATCAATAGCTGTCCATGCCTTCATTAGCTGCATGTCAATGTCTTTTTCGGTTGATGAGACATTGCTTTCTAGGTAGGTGTATTTGTCTACCAATTTCAGAGAGGTTCTGTCTAGCCACAAAACTTATCCTGAATATGACAGTAAACAATCTAATGGTAAGACCCCAGTAATGCTGGATCTTCGGGGTGTACCTCTTCATTGCCATTGCTACCAGGTCCCCTCTGATACGAAGTGGTAGCACCTGATAGGGTCCTATTTATGGGTCAAATAGAACTGCTTCACATTTAAACTGAGTACAAACAAATCACTTATGCTAAATTGAATTGTTTGAAATAGAACTGCTGGGTCATTTAACCGAGTGTAAACAAATAACTGATGTTTAATTGAATTGTTAGCGATACATAGCAATATCATTTAACTTTTTTGACTTATACTAAATTGAATTATTAGAACTGATCCTTTAACTGAGCATATCTTTAAAAAAATAAATGTGTTAACAACTTATGTAAATTTGATAAATATGTAAAAACAGGATTCGGCATTAAATAGCCAACAATAGTTGATATGCCAGAAAACCATACCAAACTTATTGTTTGTGTCACACTCACAACAACTTTCTATACCTCAACTCTTTACCCGACGAATAAGTGATTTGAAAGGATTTCAGTCAACTGATGCTCTTGCATCTTGTTTTTCAATTTTTTATAATGTTTTATACTTTGTCTCTTTTTTTCAATTTCTCTTTCCTCTCTTTGCTTTCTTCTTCCCGTGTTTTCTTTCTGCCTTTTGTTTACTCAAGGAATTTCAATGGATTTCAGTCAACCAATGCTCCTGCATTCTTAACTTTCTAATCTGACTTTCTATAGTTTAGTCTCCTCCTATCTTTGGATTACTTTACTTTTTCTTTTCAATTTATTCTGTTTTCTTTTTCCCTTATGTTTAGTGATTTTAAAGGATTTCAGTCAACCAATGCTCCTGCAGTCTTCACTTTCCAAACCAACTTTCTTCTCTGCATCTCTAAGTCTTTCTTTTTTTTTCTCTATGATAAATTTATATACTTTATCTTTTTACTTCATTGCTTCAGTTTTTTTTCTAATTTCCTTCCAACTTACTCTCTCTCTCTCTCTTTGCTTTCTTCTCCCCTTGTTTTCTTTCTATCTTTTGTTGACTCTAATGATTTCAAAGGATTTCAGCCAATCAATGTTCTTGCATTTTAAACTTGCCACCATTACTGATGTCACCATCTTGAATTAATAAGACAAGAAGAAAAGCTGATCCATAAGGAAATAGGTCCATCATTTATGACAGAAATTTCTAATAATGTACATTAGCAAAGTAAGTGTCATTAAACAAAGATTAATGGCAGACTCTTACAAAGCATTCAAGATCATTTCTAGCAGCAAACTTCCTGAATCCCTCAATTCACTTTTTCCAACAAACATGCATAATTAAACAGTAAGAAAAGTGCACGCCCACACAATGTGTTAATGTTATTGGGGGAAAAAAAATTGAACAATGAACAAGAATATTTTAACATAAGATAAATTTTAAAATATTAATACAAAGACAAAATTAAACAATCTTATTTGACAAAGTTTTGTAACATGTGGGAACATATAGGAGGTGTTCTTAGCATAACATTTATGATTATAGGAAATGGAATTGGCAACCAGAGTTCAAATCCTAGACAAAGCCATTTACATTTCACTTGGTGCTCAATGTTGTTGGAAAAGGTATGAATCCATCTTTTCTTCTGGCTATGGGTAAATAATAAGGCATAGTTAGGCAACCAGTCTAGGAAAAGGAAAACTCAGAATTTCAATTGCATTTACTCTACCAAAAAAATTGATCTTGTGTCACATCCTGGAGAGGTTGAATAGATGCATATACGTGGATGCATATTCATTTTTGGGGGTTTTTTGGGGTTTTTTTTAGTTTATTGTAAAAAAGATTACATATACCACTAAAAATAAATTTTATAACAAAAGATTTTTTTATGTTAAAATATTCTGATGTGGTATTTTTTAAGTTAACCTGTTAAAGACTATATTTAAAAATTTAATTTTAAGGATTTTTAATGACATTTGTTGGTATTTTTCATAAAGAAAACAGAACCAAGAGGAAATAATAACCACTTGTATATTGTAAAACCTTATAGAACACCAAACAAGAATATTTTAAAACAAAATAGATTAAAATGAATAAAAATGCTGTAACAAAACCAAATGATGTCATTTCATAAAGTTTAGTTACACGCAAGTAAAATAGATTCAAAACTGTCATGGCATGAATATTTTATTTTCATATTAAAATCTTAAAATTCATCAAATGCTTGTCCATACAGCTGAGGCACTGCCAGTTTTGGCCAGATTTCAACCAAAATTTCAGGAATTGTTAGACTTATGCCTGGTAAAGTTTTAAACTGTACTAGGAGATCTGGCTTAGACAAGCTCTCAGATAGAATCTGCCTCTTCTCTTTAATTATCTTATTATCCTCCTTGCTGTAAAAAGATGTCAGTCTTACAGTACTTACTTACTCTCTTGGTAATCACTAGGAGAGGCAAATGGCTCTCTCTTTCCCTATATGCATTTAAACCCTCTCTATTACAGACAAGCCTCATGCCACTAAGAGGGAAATTTATTTCATCTCAATGGCCACCCAGCCAAGCCAAAAATAAATAAATAAAAAGAAATTCAACATTTAATATTACACCTCCAAGTGTAATAATAAAAATTAATTTGAAATATTAATTTTAGGGTGTTTTCATAGGGGAGCGAGATCCCTGAACTAACCCATAAATGTCTTCCATATGCCACAATCAAGGTTAAGCTGTAATAAATAAACAATAAAACAAGTTAAGCCTTCTTTAAATAATAGACTTTTGACTTATCGTGTAACCGGGTTTGATCATGGGGCCACTACATTGGTAGTGTATTTTAGAGAGGAATAGCCTGGTAGAGCCCATCCCTCTCCGTGTCTACAACAGGTTTCAATTCAGAGTTTTTTTTTTTCTTTTAGACCAGTGGTCACACCAAGGTTAAAAAGCCCAGTTTGTCCAATTTTAACCATAGCTGGGGTGGTGGAGAAAAAAATTGGATTCTTGACTTTCGCAATGATAGAAGCACTATATAAAATACAAAAAGTCTAATTCAAGTTTTGAACTAGGGTAACCGTGGTAATAATTCATGTCACAAGCACTTCAAATATGAATAAATTATCCTAAACTTTAATAAAGTCAACTATGTACTTTTATCTTTAATACTGAGCATCTTCCAATCTATATTTAATATGAGTAACAGTCTTTAAGATTGATTTTCATTTTATTGAAGAAAAAAAAAGAACTGAATACAGCTCCATTTTTTTCTTTTTCATAATTCAACTACAATCACATTTCTGCTAATGTATCTAACACAAAACTGTTTTCATTGCAGGTCCTAACAAGAAACTGATGAGCAACTGATGTTACTTAAATTAGTGAATCAATAAACAATTATTTTTCGTAGAATACTAATTGAAAAGGTAGTGACCAGAATGCCAGACATTTTCAGCTAATAGTAAGCAGCGTTATTTTATAACCAATTCATTTCTAACCTGATTACGCTAATTAGAAATGCAAATGAAAGAGAAATTTTTTTCTAAAGTAAATAAAAATCAGTAAAAATCCGGGGCATGTTTCTTTTGTTTGATTTAAGTAAAATTATTGGGTTAATAATGACAATCATCAAAAATTTTCATAAGTAAAAGAGACTTGAGGTTTAATTGGTAGGTTGGTTTTACTGCATGTCAAACCCTTGTTGGGTTATTTCATGCCAAAGTCAGTTTAACAGTTATAATTTCCAATGATATACAATACAAAGATTTATCATGTCAACTCTTGTTGGGTTGTTTTATGCCAAAATCAAATTAACAATTATGATCATCAATTATATAACAGATCCTCACAATTATTTTAATTCTTTGAATCCAAATGCTTAAAATCCTACAATGCTTCCACAATATAGGAAAGTACCAGAATGGCGGCATCTTCAGGTTCTATGGGTTAAATACTTGATATTTGGCTTGATTTGGTTTATCTAATAGCATATCAACTCATTGAGTTACCTGATACAGAAATTTGAATAATTTGCAAATGTTTGATTATAATCATAGCTATTTTTAGGTTTGGTTTATTCAATGGCATATCAACTCCTTCAGGGTTATTTAATCCCAAAATTTGATTAAGTTTACATGTTTGATTATAATTATAACTATAATTTCCAATATTCTATTGAAATTATTTTAAAAAATTAAAAACTAAAAATCTTTTTGGTCCATAATGATTTGTTTGCACAGTTCAAGTGTTTTATCGAATACAAATAATTTTCATACAGTTATATGGTTTCAAGTATTCTTATCTAATGCTAATAATCTATACAGAATTTCATGTTTCAAATAAATATTCCAATCAAATAAAAACCATTTGTTTACATACAGTTATGACCACTTTAGATCAGAGTGGACCTGGGAGTAATAGCAATGAAAAGTAATAGCAATCTCCAGAGCTCCAGAACTGGAACCTCACCATCAGATTCAGTTTAATACCATACTCAGAACACAAGGTTTTGTGGGGTCTTTTAACAAGAAATTCTTTAGAGATGCACCAAGTACATTAAATCATAAATCTAATTAAACAATAGATATGTTCTAGTTTTTAATTCATAATTATTTAAATAAAAAATAAAGAAAATGCTATAAAACTAAGTTTCAACCTCAAACATTTGAGATGTAAAATGTTTTTGTATAACTCAAGTTGAAATCTCCGTAGCATAGCCTGGAACTGTCAGCAAGAGGCACTGGTCTCTTCATGAACTCAGATAAAACAGAGTTGATGTGTTTTTATCAAGATGGTGCCATCTCCTCATTAAATAGCAAACCTCTGAAATTAGTAGACCAGTTCACATACCTCAGTAGCAATATCTCATCCACTGAAAACAATGTCAACATATGGACATGGTTTTATTTGTTCTCCATCCTACCACTGAACAAGTACGACACAAGGCCTTTATTAAGGTGGATCCGGACACAGGGTCACAGCCCACATGCGTCTGGCAAATGCCAAAAATACCTTCAGCTCCGACGGCATTCTCCCCAACAGGGGCACCTCAAGTGCCAGGCAATAAACAACAAAAATAAAAAAAAATAAAAAAACAAATGAGAAAATAGTATATGGACATGGTAAAGAATGGAATGCCGTTGACAGATTAACCACTATATGGAAATCTAATCTCTTTGATAAAAACAAGAATTCTTCAAAGCTGTAGCCATGTCAGCACTAATGCATAGCTGCACTACTTGGAGTTGAATGAAACACCTGGAGAAAAAGCTCGATGGGAACAATAAAAAGGCACTGTTTTGAAAAATTCTGGAAGCAGCAACCAACAAAGCAGCACTTCTCATCTCAAAAACCATTCTAGTAAGACAAGCAAGATACGCTGGGCACTGCTGGGCGAGGATAAATTCATAATTGACATCCATCTATGAACTTCTTTCTACACATGGATGCACTAGTGAAAATTTACATTCATCAGCTTAGTGGGGATACTGGATGCCGTCCAGAGGACTACTTAAGAGCAATGATTGATAGGGACGGAGGGCGAAAGAGATTCAAAAGGAATCTGTGCGATCAGCATGCCTTGATAATGATGGAAGTTAGATGTGAATGATGAACAAAAAACAATGGCTATATTCATCAGATCAAGAAATATAATTAGATCTGATTGATCAATGATAGAAAATCATCGGGACACTATCCTAATAGGAAACTGGGACGATCATTGAATGAAATTAGAGAGAAGCTCAGAGAGACAGAGAGAGAGATGACTATTTCAACTGGAAGAAGCATTTGGTTTTATTTTAACCTCTCATCTTTATATCCTAGAGACAAACTCTTGAAAGTGGTTCGATTTCCGGCTATGATCAACCACTTGTCAAAAAAAGGTGGGGAGCAGCCTATTGACAACACCCCCCAAAACTATTCTATTTCATAACACTCGTGTAATGAACGATTTTTTTTAAGATCTATTTTTTTTTTTTTTTTACCTCAAAAATAAAGGGTGATTCATTTAATGAGATGTTTTTGAACACGTCGAAGCTTACCGTCGTTCATTATACGAAATATCTGATAAAAACACTTTTTGCAGCTAAAGATTAGGATGTCGTTCCTAACTAGAGAATATAAGATATTTAAAAAAAGAATTAAAACAAAAGCTGGCATAAAAATTATTTTCTTCCATTAAAGAAACGAAGGTTTTTGATTTGAAATTTAATTCATTCATTCATTTTCACATTTATAATAAATAATAAAATTGGACTATTTTCAGTGCTTTATAATACTTTTTAAAAATCTAAATCAAGTAATCAACAAAAAACTTCAGCATTTTTTCATGATATTAATTTAATGAGAATTAAGTAAACGGTTTTTCTTTTAGAATTTTTTTTAATAAATGCCAATTTTTGCTAAGTATGTATGTAGTCCGTGGTACTTAGGGACTGAGAGATCACGCGGGATATGAATCTGCATTGGCATCAAATCCTCTTACTTAATGTGTGACTATTAGAATTTATACGAATACGTGTTTATCAACTAAATTGGGGATTATTTTGCATTTACTAGCTTCCATACATTCCCAGAACGAAATAAATGAAACACTTTAAAACAAAATCGAAGAAAAAAAAAAACAAGAAAGCTTTAAAAGAGAATAAAAAATAAAAACATTGAATTTTGGGAAAAATTCTACATTACTGAACCGGATTCACTGATTCTCGATATTGTAGAAATAAATTAAAAAAAAAAAATCTAAGAAAATAGACTAGTACTTTTATTAGAAATATCAGGAGACAGTTTTACAAAAGAAACTGACTTATATACAAAATTGTGATATTGATGATAAAATATTGGGAAAAAAATATCAACATGGTAAATTGTAATCTAAAGATATTTGCTTTATTTCCTGTGTTTACATATTAAATAAATGTGTATATTACCAAACGGAAAATTTTATTAAACTTGAAAATACTTAGGTTGGCATTTTTTGGTAGGTCATTTCAACACACACACACTTATATATATATATATATATATATATATATATATATATATATATATATATATATATATATATATGCATGCACACGCACACTTAAGTGATTTGTTTATACATATCTTTCAAAGCACAAATTAAGTTAATTAGGTTTTAAAATTTATCAGTTTCGGGTAAAAAAATAAACACTTTTCATATTATTTTATTTTTTTTAACAGTCCCAGCTGATAATTTAACAGTACAAGACTAAAGAGTGAAGGGAAGCAGGGAGCTAACTTAAGGCATTTTTCTTTTTATAAATTAAAAACAAACATCTTTTAATGTCTCATGACACAAAAGGTCCTTTTGAAAATTACCGGAGAAATAGATAATAAAAGCTTTCCGAGGCCACTAGAATTTTCCTTAAAAAACAAAATGACAAAACCATTGACAACATTTATTTTAACACTCTGATTAAACCACGTCACTGATATTAGAGAAGCTTAAATGAGAAATATATATCAATTAAATTGGCAAATTTATGTATTCTGAAACAATATTCAACTAATAACACATTTTTGAATACGTACATGTCATAACACAAGCAAGAACTTAAGCAAAATAATTTACATCACACAACTTAAAATAATTTTTAAAATCATTTTTGAAATATGAGAGGAACCAGATAATGATGAAATATTGAAATAGATTTGGGATTTTATTTTTTGAAAGAAAGAAAAACATTTTCAGAAAGATAAAAATTTAAAATACAATAAAAAGTAGTATTCACTGAGTTTAGCCTGAAAAATTATTAAAGATTTTCCTTGTATTAAGACGAAGCATTGTTAAATTATTTTAGCAACATCACTCTAATTTTAGATAATTTCCTAACAGCTAAAAAGCTTCTAAACGGATATGAAGTCAACAATATATATAAGACCCTGACTAGACGAATAAAAATGACAAGACGAAAACAAATCAATCACGCCGAATGAATGCATGTCAATCCCCTTTACGAAAAAAATGTATTTAAACCAATAAATTAAGATATTTAGAAAAAAAATTAAAGATCGAAAATGGTGCTGCCAAATAAGCTAATTAGTTCTCTAAAAAGGTGAAAAACTAATTTAATTATCATAATTATAACTGTTTTTGTTTTTCATGACAATGATGAATGAATGAATGAATGAATGACGACTTACTTCATATTAAATTACTATATAGTAGTAATCACCATCTGTTGAATGAATGAATTAAATTGTAAAAATGTCCCGGGTCGGTATCTTAGTCATCAATACACAACCAACTACAACGTTGCAGGATTTCAACTAATAATAAAATTACGTATTACGACTGCTACTATTAAACATTGACCTGTACGAAATAAGTCGACATTTAACTTATGATTTTTTTTCCAAACAGAATTATTTATTGATAATGAATGAATGATATGAAACAAACTAGTATTGAATCTTTAAGTTGTCAGTCTAGCTATGGATTTTACGGCTGAAAAGAATTATGATATATATGGTGTGTATCTTAAAACTAAAATAACTCATTTTTTTTCAAATCGTGGTAAATAAAACATTTAAAAACAAAACACTGGATTTAAAATAAAAAGTCACCGTCATTTTCATGACTTAACTAATGAATAGTTGTTATATCTTTCAACATTGACAATCATTATTCATGAACATCTTTGTATATAATAGCATTTTCTTTATGTTCATTGATGTATTTGTATTTATCTAAGAACTTAAAAAAATATATACCACAGATCTTCTACAAATGGTAATGTGATAACCTAGCACTACAAAAATCTACCATATTTTGATTTGATTAAATGACACAAAATAAATACAATTAAAGAAAGACGATATCTCCTTTCACCTCAAAATTTATTTTTAATTACCAGACGACAGCACAATATAGGAATATAGTTTTCTGACTATGTAAAACAATTATTACGCTTCTAAAATAGAGATGTATATGATGTGTAATCAAAATGTGTCACCGACATGTAGTTGTAGTGAAGAACTCACTCGATTTCTACGGAAATTGCCGAAAATACACGAAGACGAGTCCCAACATAGGAGATATCAATATTTATCACAAAGAAAGAAAAAAACAGGGATGCCAAAGTTTAGACGAACCTTCTGGGTTACTTACTGTGTTGATTGGAAATCTGCCTTTCTCATCAAAGCGATTTAACAGGATCCTGGCATTCAGGTATCAGCATTGTAGGGAGAAAAGACGTGTTGCTGGTGTACAACACAAAAACTCGCATTTCAAAATGGAGGTACTGATGACGTCATGAGGAGAGAGTCATGTGACACGGCGATCATGTGACGGAGATCTTTCTTTATCTACTCCGCCTCTTTTCTTCCAAGAAGAGAGTAGAGTAGCAGCTGGCTAGAACGTCTACAAGTACATAGTTTCAAAATTGACTTCCGAAATCACATGATACGTTTTTGTGTCAATTTTCTGGTGGTATTTTCCGTGTTATGACACATCCTTTTTCAAAAAACATTTTTTTATAAATGTCAGTTTGGCACTGTTGTCGAAAAAGGAAAAAAGTAACTATTTGCTCTAACAAAAGTAAATAAATAAATAAATAAAACGAAAGAAAGAAAAGTTAAGTGTCACTCAACAACTCTTTTTTTAAAAATAATTTCCCATATTAAAAGATTTGATTACTTCCACATATTTATGGACCATTATATTTCCAATTAATCAGCGAGTTAATCAAAATTTAATTTAAAAATTACTCGTACGTTAAATAATTTTTTCACATTGTCAAACCTAGATGACTGGTTCAGAAACACGAGTTCACGTGATGTTTCAGGCCGGTATTGGGTGACTGGGGATCAGTGTGGGACATAAAATGCTTTTTTCTTTTCTTTCTTTTTCTTTTCTTTTCTTTTCTAAATAGATTCTTTTGTTGGAAATATTTTAATTGAATGTGCTATTTTTTTTCCATTTAAGGTCTATTTGAGAAGGCCATTGCCAAGTAACTACTATTGACCTAAGAAATGCCACGAAGGCCAGTATACTACCCAGACGTTAAAGTCATGGTCACACGATATCATTTTATTTTATTTCTATTGTTTTTCGATGATTTTATTTTACTTTTAAACATGATGTGATCTTTTGGAGTATGTCGAGGTTTCCATCTTGTCTTGTTCCATTTGAAAACTAGACATTACACAATCTCGCTTGGGTAAACTTTTGCTGACACATTTTATTTTGAAATCACATTTTTATTTTTAAAAATAATTTATATTAACGTCAAATTTTCAATGACAATTTTCTAGTGAATTTCTGTCTTTGAATTAGAAACCATGAGTACTCTAGAAAGTTTAGCGCACACAATTTAAAAATTAATCTGGGAGCAGCTTCCTTTATTTTACTTACAACATATTCCGAAAGATCACATATAGATATTTTCAAAAAAGTATTGTGACTGATGCTGAATTTACCAAGATTTATTTTCTTCAAACAAATCTTTTGGGGATTCAACATTCCAGTGAATTTTCCATTGGTCGAAGTAATTCTGAAATTCCTCTTTTGATGTTGTGTGAAATTCTGCCATAGTATTTTATGGTCTCTACGTCCTCAAATCTTACACTTGAGATGAATTTTTTGTACAAGAAAAATCACTCAAAATTAGTGTTGTGCCTTGGAAATCGCATGTCAAGCCTTGTGATTTCTCGATCCCAAGTGCCCGAGGTTTGCTTTATTTCTTCATGTCTCTCATTTGTATACCATGCTACAGTTAGATCAGGTGAGTATGGAAGGAGTTTCACTTTCATAATCCTGTGTTTTGCCGAAAAATTGCAGATCAAAAAGTATTAAGAAATGGCACTGACATGTCTACATGAAGATGCCTTGACAGCAGTCACTGATGTCATCACTTTATTGGGTAAGTTTTTCAGCTGTCCATAAGTTTTTAATAAAATCTTAAGATTAAAGTATCCAAAGATTGAGTCTTGATACTTTTTTTATCACACTTTATGTGTGTGTGTGTGTGTGTGTGTGTGTGTGTGTGTATTTAACTTTCAAAATGCCAAAAGAGACCTCACTACTTTAAAACTTGGTCTGAAGATTGATTTTAGCATGAAACTTGAGTTACCATCCTAGTGTAAGTGATTGCTTATATTTTTTTTAGTATTAAATTATATATATGTATATATATATATACACACACACACACACACACAGTACATCTAACCTCATCTGACGATTGCAGCTTTTTCCCCTCAAAAAATAGCAATATGAAACTTAATGACAGCCAAGAAGGAGGTATGTGGACCTTGCCTTTTTTCATATTTAACCAACCCCTTCACTCGGGCAGGATATGACACAAGGTCAATTTTTAAGCGGAGTTTTACAGGGTTGAATTCAGAGTTTTCCTTCTCCTAGACTAGTTGCCTCACAAGGCTGAAGAACCTAGTCTGCCCTACTATTTACCCATAGCTGGAGGGAGAATAATTGGATTCATACTTTTCCCAAGGGTATTAGTGCTATGTGAAATGCAATCAGTCAGGTCCAGGATTTGAACTTGTGTCGCCGTGTCCATATCCTGCGACGATAACCATTACACCACGGGCACCTCCTTGCCTTTTTTAAACATTTACCTTACTTTACTGGACAGCGTTGAGCACATTTTCTGATTTTTTAAACTCTTGTTTTTAAAAAAAATTGTACACTTTTCATTTTATATATATATATGATATGTAATATAATACTATATACACATGCTGCTGCTACAACAAACATCTGTGCAGCCTACAAAGCCTTCATCAAATGATTAATCTGGGATCAGGTATAACTTTGGAGCAAAAGAGTAGAGATCAGTGGCAACTACCTAAAGTCAGTCAATGTTACTCAGGCTCATATTTTTAACATATGAATAATTTAGAATATAAGAAGAATTTTATTATCCAATTTCATTTTTTCTAAATATAATTCGTCTCTATGCCGGAACAGGTTTGGACAGCTGATACTTGACAACTGACCATACTACAAAAAAGTAAAATTGTATTTTCTGTTAAACAGTTGTATTTTATGGGGCATATGGAATGGTTTATCATAGTTGTGGCGAATTGTAAGGAAATTCTGAGGTTTGTGTCTGACTCCCTTTTTCTTGTTACCCTATTCACTTGTTACCTTATTATTTGTTTTTCAAAGCTGCTAGGGAATTATGGATGGAAAAAAAAAAGGCAAGGATGCCTTTAGACTCAAATTTTTTTTTGAGGTTTATGATCATTTTGTGGTGAGAATGCTTTCCTGAACCAGTAGAAATAGTCATGCTCCCCCAGACCACGGAATCATTCTTGGCAAATTGCAAGTTTGAGTGTCTGTCATGTGTCTCTGTGTTCAGTGGGTAGATCCAGCAAAGGTTGCTTCTTGCTATAGACACAGTACGCTGGTAAGTTCAGGGCTCAGCAGGTATGTGTGTTTCCTACAAGCAGCAAAGAGAAAAAGGTGTGTCCATCTAAGTCAAGGTGGTAAATACCCCTGAGCTCAAGTTTCTCTTTGGTGCCAGATGGCCCATCTTTTCAGGCATGTGCAGATTGCACTTGTCAGAGGCCTCCTGGGAAACTGTTACTTTTGCATTTATTTTAATGTTATTGTCTTATCTTAAATTCTTTTTAATCCTTACAATTTTTCAAAATAAGTGTCTTTGACCCAGGTTAAGCACCTGTCTCAGTTACCACTAGAATCTTTTGTTAGCAGATCATAGACCTATATATGCACACACACACACACACATACACAAGCATTCACAGAACTTGGATGGTGCTCATATCTTTTGAGTCTAATGTTATATTATCAAATTTCCCACATATAATATTGTAAACAGAAGAAAATTATCGGCAGTCAAAATTGAACTATTGAGGTGAAACAAAAATATATATTCTCTGGAAAATGTAGAGTAAAATACATTTGATATTTTAGAAGATATTTTTTATTCTTTCAGCTAGAAATCTATTCATCTGAGTCCTGTTATTTAAGTGATTTTATTTGTTTTTTGGGTTGATTTTCTTGGGCTTGAAATAATTGGCAACATTTTTTTTCTTTGTGTAACATTTTTATAAATACTCTGAGCAAATTTATCTAAATCAACATTTTAAGACATGACAATGAAATACAGCTTTAAAAGTGAGAATAATCATTCATGATGGTTCAAGAGAAGATGTTAAGTCCAATCAAATCCAGAGACAAATAATATATTTTTATCATTCAGTGTTTTCAGACTATTGTCTTCATCTTTATTATTATATTCATATTTCGGCCTTCTTCAGGACACATAGCATAATGGTTATAGGCAATGGTTTCCCTAAACTTCTAAGTGATTATCATCTGGAGGTTACAGGTTGAATCCTGATTGGAGGTGAGTAACATTACAGGAATATTTAACACTTTTACCTGGTTAAAGTTAACGGAATCAAAGTAAGTGTGATTCAAAGTTCCATGTAGGCTTCTGAGTTCAACAAGAAACATCTGAAGAAGGCCTGTGGACATATCGGCCCAAAAATGATAAATATAATAATAAAGATGAAGACAATAGTCTGAAAACCCTGAAGGATAAAAATCATTAAGCTTTGCTAAGAAATTCAGACAACAAATGGTACTTGATGCCACCTTGCTTAACACTCAGCACTATAAGGTAAGGATCAAGGGTAAAGTGGAGCAATCCAGAGAAAGGAGTAGTGCCCTCCCTTACTCCTCGGTGTAGTAGCTATTGTTTTTCTTGAGAAATTTTATTGCTTCAAAATAGATAAACTTGAGGGAATAATTCTTCTGGCTGAGCCCAAAAGACCTTAACCCCAGAGTCAACACTGTTATATATATATATATATATATATATATATGAACTGCACTTCACCATACAGTTCTTCACATGCTTGTGACTGAATTTATGTGCATACATGAGTCTGTGATCTGTTCCATTATATGGTTATCATTAAAGAGTTTAGTAGAAACTGAGACAGGTGCTTAGATTGAATCAAAGACATTTGTTTAGAAAAATACTTCAGATAAAGAGGAAATATTGTTTTGGTTTTTGTAGAATAGTCAGTTGTCAAGCATCAACAGTACAAACCTTCATAGTCATAGATTTTATGAGTTTAGAAAAAAACATTTATGTTAAAATTTTTCTTATATTCTCAATTATAAAAAAGTAAAGTTGGCAACTTTAGTCAAGGGTGACCCGAAGGCTCCCCTTTCAATAGCTACTACACCGAGGTGTAAGGGATGGTGCTACTCCTTTCTCTGGATTGCTCCACTTTACCCTTGATCCTTACCTTATATTGCTGAGTGTTAAGCAAGGTGGTATCAAGTACCATTTTTTGAGTCTTTGGTATGACTTGACCTGTGATTGAACCCCAGTCTTCCGGACCATTGGTGAACACTCTACTTATTAGGCCAACCTACTGTAAATTATGGTAAAAATATAAGATTGATGACTTAGAGTCATCATTGTTAAATAAAAGACTTGCTAAATAAAAGACTTGCTGAATCTGTTATTTGAGAGATAGTGTAGAATTTGAAAAAGTGAATTAGAAATTGTACCTGGAGATGATGGATCTACTAGTTATGATTGACAGAGTGTGACCCTGATATCAATCTTAGAGCTTGGTAGATATTGGATAATCTCAATCATGTGACCAAAAAGTCCTAGAATTTAGAAAAATAGTTTAAAATTAAATCAGTTGGTTCCGAGGTGTTGACAAGCATACATGTAAAAATATGGGGTGCATATTTTTCATCCAGGTAAAACAGGGCCACTCTGCAAAGTAGTTGGGTATATGCAAAAGAAAAGATGTCTTAGATAAGAAAACAATCAATAAAGTGTGTACACAAAAGAATTAATTCTTTAGAATTCATTCTTCCTAACAAGAGATGACTCCATGTTTGAATGTCAGAGCAAAGAAACATAGAGGTCAGCAGCACATTGAGGAAGATAGCAAACACCTGAGTATCCTATAATATATACGTGTAGGGGGGGGAGGTGAAATGTTTATGTATAACTATTCTAAATCATGAGAATATTCTATTAAAAATAGATGACTTAAAAGAGTAATGAGAAAAAACATTGTTATTGTAACACAAATCTCAGAGAGCTGGCAAGTGTCATCTTACTATAGCAACTGAAAAAAATGGGTTAGTTGCTTGTTTGGGCTTTATGGCACATAAACCTTTGAAGGTTATTTAAAGCCAAATCCGTTTTGATACAAAAAACAGTTCTATTTCAAACAATTCGGTTTAGCATAAGTATGCAGTTTGATTGTCAAAAACATTTCTATTTCAAGCTATTCAGTTTAGTCAAACAGTTCTAATTCAAACAATTTAGTTTAGTATAAGTACTCAGTTTAGTTCTATTTAATCTATAGATAGTGCCCTATCAGGTGCTACCACTCTGTGCCAGAGTGATCCTGGGAGCGATGGCACTGAAAGGGTACTCCGCATTCCCCAAAGCTCCAGCATTACTGGAACCTTATCCTCAGGTTGTTTAGTGTCATATCCAGTACACTCATTGGGAGAGTCTTACTCCTCTGTAGAGAAGCAGTCAGTGTATTCTTCAGCCCCAGCCGACTGGGCAACAGAAAAAATGGGATTTCTAGAATTCCAACTGCAAATATAGAGAGATATACATGCAAATATTATTTTAGTTTCATTTCTAAAAAAAGAAAACGTATCATCTCATTAAAATTTGAGCATAATTTTTTTCATTGGTAATTATTGGTGTTAAATATTTGAGACTTCAGTATGTATTACCTGCAAATAAACAAAATAACTCACAGAAATAAATTGATAAAAACATACATATATATATATATATATATATATATATATATATATATATATATATAATGATCCTGAAGAGCAGTTTGGTGAAACCTAGGTAGACTTGGTCTTGGTTATGTCGGAATTATTTTCATAATATTAGCTCTATCTCACGTATTGAGCACTTTATTATGTTTTAGCTTAGGTAATTCTGTTGGTGTTTTTGTTTTGACTCGATATACGTTCTGCTTGATAATTTTCAAGTAGCATGTGTGTTTTTCGTCTTTTCTTTTTTTACTGAATTTTTTTTCTCAGATATCAGTTTGTAGAATTTGCAAATTGTACAATCTGGGTTTTTTCACACCAACAAAATTATAGATTAAATATAAAGATTAAATTATACATATATATATATATATATATATATATATATATATATATATGTTTTATATACATTCATGTAATATATATATATATATATATATATATATATATATATATTAAAAGATGAATCACACAATTAGACAAATAGGAATATTACATTTTCGTGTTGCCTTCAATAAGTTTCCAGACTTTTTTGTACAGGCATTGAAAATTGTTGTAGACTCTTGAAAATTAAGTATGTTATTGCTGTACATCTTATGAGATGACTGGCCAATTTTTGTGATTTCACATCCAAATGAACAGCTTGAGCAGGAATTGGAATACACCCAATTAAAGGCTGATTGTCACAGCTGGTGAATTTCAAAAATGCAATCTGGACGTGAGGACACTTTAGAAGAACGATATGCAATAAAATTGTTTTAAATTTGGAAAAAATGCCACAGAAAAGTATGGAATGCTTCAGACTGCTTTTCGACCATCTTGCATGAATCAAGCATCAGTTTTTGAGTGGCATAAGAGATTCAAGGAAGCCAGGGAGTCTGTGAGAGATGATGAGAGGTGTGGGAGGAGTAAGGAAGTCAATACATCTGAGTTGATTGGCCAAAGGGTTACGGTTAGGGTTAGGGTTACTATGTTGAGGTTTTAAGGGAGTTCAAGAAGAGATTCCGTCAGAAGAGGCTAGCACTCTTCAAATCGGGTCAGTGGCATTTCCACCAGGACAATGCACCAATCCACAACTCCACCCTTGTCACAGACTATTTCACCGAGATGGGAATCAAGACAGTTCCTCACCATCCCTATAGTCCAGACCTTGCTCCCTGTGACTTTTGATTATTCCCTAAGCTCAGAGGCTGCCGTTATGAGAGAATTGAGGAGATGAAAGAGGCTGTGAAGAATGTCATTGACACGCTCACACAAGAGGACTTCCATGGGGCCTTCCAGAAGTTGCTGGAACAGTACAACAAGTGCCTTGCAGCTAGAGGAGATTACTTCAAAGGGGGACTAGAGTTTCATGTGTGTACTTTCAATAAAAGTGCCCATACAAAAAAAGTCTGGAAACTTATTTAATGATCCTCATATGTTTATTTTTTTATTATTCTAAATAATTATGTACCTAAGGTCATCATTGGGAGAAAAAAAGTGTTCTTAAAAAAATACACTTTTTTTCAGACCACTTTTGAACATTTGTAAAAATTCTTTCTTAATGCTGTTAAAATCCTATACAAAAAAATAATGTAAATAGAGGCAGTTTGATTGTCAAAAATATTTCTATTTCAAGATATTTAGTTTAGTCAAACAGTTCCAATTCAAACAATTTAGTTTAGTATAAGTTTTCGGTTTAGTTCTATTTAACCCATAGATAGGGCCCTATCAGGTGCTGCCACTCCATGCCAGTGTTGACCTGGGAGCAATGGCTCTGAAAGGGTACTCCGCATTTCCCAAAGCTCCAGTATTACAAGAACCTCATCATCAGCTTGTTTAGTGTTATATCCAAGACCCTTGTTGGGAGAGTCTTACCCCTCTGCAGAGAAGCAATCGGTATATTCTTCACCCCAGCTGACTGGGCAAAAAGAAAGTGTTCTTAAAAAAATAGACTTTTTTTCAGACTACTTTGGAATATTTGTAAAAATTCTTTCTTAATGCAGTTAAAATCCTCTACAAAATAACAATGTAAATAGTACTGGTGGTATTGCATATTGATTGGTCTACTGAAGAATGCTGTTTGATCCATTTATATATATATATATATATATATATATATATATATATATATATATATATATATATATATATTAATGTATGTATATATATATATATATATATATTTATATATATGTATATGCATGTGTATATGTACGTATATATATCCATATTTAAGTATATGTGTATATATATATATATATATAAGTATGTGTATATATATATGGATATATGTACATACATAAGTAAATATATATACACACATATATATTCATGTAAGTATATATATCTATACATGCTTATGTGAGTATATATATATATATGTAAGTAGATATATATATACAGACATGTATATATACATGTATATATATATATATATATGCATACATGTATTCATAGATGTATATATATATATATATATGTATATGTATATGTATATATTTATATATATATTTATATGTAACCAGGACCTTGGCCTAATGTGTAGAGTGTTTACCAATGGTCCTGGATCAATCCCAGGTCGAGTCATACCAAAGAACCAAAAAATGGTACTTGATGCCACCTTGCTTAACACTCAGCAAATATAAGGTGAGGATCAAGGATAAAGTGGAGCAATCCAGGGAATGGAGTAGCACCCTTCCCTACACCTTCGTGTAGTAGCTGTTGAAAAGGGCACTTTCGAGTCACCCTTGACTAAGGTCGCCAACAACTTATATATATAAAAATGTATGTTTCTGTGTATATATATATTGTTTTTGTGTATGTATATATATATATATATATATGGAGAAATGGTAGATTTTGTTAAATCTGACAAGATCATAAAAATAAGTGGAAGAGTGCACTACTGATAAAAATTCAGTAGTGATATTTCATTCTTTATTTAAATAGAACTTCTTCAGAATGAAAATGAGTTTTTCTAAAGTTCAGCTATTGAGGAAATAGATAAGATAAACATAAATGTATAAAAAAAGGAAAGGGTCGAAACAAAAGTGACAGAAAAGGAAAAAAAAAGGGAGAGAAATAGATATAGGTTAGAGTGATGGCAGCAGGAGTCATTGGTTTTGACTGTAACCATCAGGGTAGATGGCTGAGGCTGGACACAGTCAAGAGTATCAAGTTTCATCAGAGATTTGACCAGCAGAGAGGGATTAATTTCAGTGAAAAAAGAGAGAAAGATGAGGAAGGGGAGGTTCTAAGAGGGATAAATGGAAGGAATTTAAAAGGGAGAGATAGAAATATATATTTTGCAGTGGTGGAGGCAAAGGTTTCAGTTTCCTGTTTCATCAAAGACTTTGACTGTATTGGAATAAAGGAAAAAAGGAAAAAGAAAAGCATGTGTAAAAGTATTGGGGGAGAAGACTGTCTTAGTTTTTGCTAAAACAATTTTCATCCATTTTCTCTTTTGATATTATTCCCAAGTAAAATAATGTCTGCCAAGTTAGGTGAAATCTGGAAGAAACCAGGTTGTTGTTTAAAGTCTTTAGTTTTGGAAATGACTACAAGTTCTAACAGTCAGTGGGATGATTTTCAATGTATGGGTTTAATTAAAGTGGTTTGGAAAAAATTGAACATGTGTTTGAGATCTAACATGTGAAAGAAAAAAGCATTTCAGTTGTCATTTAATTCAATTGATCATTCTTTTTTCTAAATTGCATAGGGTTTTGCCGATGAAATGTTTGTCACAAACTTTGCACAAAACAGAATATATGCCTACTTGTCAAATAGTTGCGTATGTTATGTATATATGTATGTATGTAAGTATATATATATATATATATATATATATGCGTGAAATACATGAAAGTATATTATTGTGTGTAACAGGCCAGTCAGTTGGGGCTATAGAATATGCCGCCCACATCTCTGCAGTAGAGTAAGACCCCCACCTCCAAGCGAGTGTCCTGTATATGACACTAATTGATCTGATGGTGAGTTCTGGGGAATGTGAAATGCTTCTTTATTGCCATTGCTCCCAGGTTCATTCTGACCAAGAGTTAGGGTTCCATCTATGAGAGAAATAGAACTGTTTAATCATTTAACTGTAAGTAAACAAGTGACTGATGTTAAATTGAATTCTTATTGTTACATAGCAATACTTGAAACCATTTAACTGTATGCAAACAAATGATTGATATTTCATAGATTTATTAGTGTTAAACAGCAGTATTTGAAACCATTTAATTGTGTGCAAATAGAATTATTAGTGTTAAAAAGCAATACTTGAAACCATTCAACTGTGTGCAAATAGAATTATTTGTGTTAAACAGCAATACTTGAAACCATTCAACAGTGTGCAAATAGAATAATTAGTGTTAAAACAGCAATACTTGAAAACATTTAACAGTGTGCAAATAGAATTATTAGTGTTAAACAGCAATACTTGAAAACATTTAACTGTGTGCAAATAGAATTATTTATGTTAAACAGCAGTACTTAAAACCATTTAACTGTGTGAAAATAGAATTATTTGTGTTAAACAGCAATACTTGAAACCATTCAACTGTGTGCAAATAAATGATTGATATTTCATAGATTTATTAGTGTTAAACAGCAATACTTGAAACCATTCAATTGTGTGCAAATAGAATTATTAGTGTTAAACAGCAATACTTGAAACCATTTAACTGTGTGCAAATAGAATTATTAGTGTTAAACAGCAATACTTGGAACCATTTAATTGTGTGCAAATAGAATTATTAGTGCTAAACAGCAATACTTAAAACCATTCAACCGTGTGCAAACAATGATTGATATTTCATAGATTTATTAGTGTTAAACAGCAATACTTGAAACCATTCAACTGTGTGCAAATAGAATTATTAGTGTTAAACAGCAATACTTGAAACCCCTCAACTGTATGCAAACAAATGATTGATATTTCATAGATTTATTAATGTTAAACAGCAGTACTTGAAACCATTTAATTGTGTGCAAATAGAATTATTAGTGTCAAACTGCAATACTTGAAACCATTCAATTGTGTGCAAATAGAATTATTAGTGTTAAACAGCAATACTTGAAACCATTTAATTGTGTGCAAATAGAATTATTAGTGTTAAACAGCAATACTTGGAACCATTTAATTGTGTGCAAATAGAATTATTAGTGCTAAACAGCAATACTTAAAACCATTCAACCGTGTGCAAACAAATGATTGATATTTCATAGATTTATTAGTGTTAAACAGCAATACTTGAAACCATTCAACTGTGTGCAAATAGAATTATTAGTGTTAAACAGCAATACTTGAAACCCCTCAACTGTATGCAAACAAATGATTGATATTTCATAGATTTATTAATGTTAAACAGCAGTACTTGAAACCATTTAATTGTGTGCAAATAGAATTATTAGTGTCAAACTGCAATACTTGAAACCATTCAATTGTGTGCAAATAGAATTATTAGTGTTAAACAGCAATACTTGAAACCATTTAATTGTGTGCAAATAGAATTATTAGTGTTAAACAGCAATACTTGGAACCATTTAATTGTGTGCAAATAGAATTATTAGTGCTAAACAGCAATACTTAAAACCATTCAACCGTGTGCAAACAAATGATTGATATTTCATAGATTTATTAGTGTTAAACAGCAATACTTGAAACCATTCAACTGTGTGCAAATAGAATTATTAGTGTTAAACAGCAATACTTGAAACCCTTCAACTGTATGCAAACAAATGATTGATATTTCATAGATTTATTAATGTTAAACAGCAATACTTGAAACCATTCAATTGTGTGCAAATAGAATTATTAATGTTAAACAGCAATACTTGAAACCATTCAATTGTGTGCAAATAGAATTATTAGTGTTAAACAGCAGTACTTGAAACCATTCAACTGTGTGCAAATAGAATTATTAGTGTCAAACTGCAATACGTGGAACCATTTAATTGTGTGCAAATAGAATTATTAGTGTTAAACAGCAATACTTGAAAACATTCAACCGTGTGCAAACAAATGATTGATATTTCATAGATTGATTAGTGTTAAACAGCAATACTAGAAACCATTCAACTATGTGCAAATAGAATTATTAGTGTTAAACAGCAATACTTGAAACAATTCAATTGTGTGCAAATAGAATTATTAATGTTAAACAGCAGTACTTGAAAACATTTAATTGTGTGCAAATAGAATTATTAGTGTTAAACTGCAATACTTGGAACCATTTAAATGTGTGCAAATAGAATTATTAGTGTTAAACAGCAATACTTGAAACAATTCAATTGTGTGCAAATAGAATTATTAGTGTTAAACAGCAATACTTGAAACAATTCAATTGTGTGCAAATAGAATTATTAGTGTTAAACGGCAATACTTGAAACCATTCAACTGTATGCAAACAAATGATTGATATTTCATAGATTTATTAGTGTTAAACAGCAATACTTGGAACCATTTAATTGTGTGCAAATAGAATTATTAGTGTTAAACAGCAGTACTTGAAAACATTTAATTGTGTGCAAATAGAATTATTAGTGTTAAACTGCAATACTTGGAACCATTTAATTGTGTGCAAATAGAATTATTAGTGTTAAACAGCAATACTTGAAACCCTTCAACTGTATGCAAACAAATGATTGATATTTCATAGATTTATTAATGTTAAACAGCAATACTTGAAACCATTCAATTGTGTGCAAATAGAATTATTAGTGTTAAACAGCAATACTTGAAACCCCTCAACTGTATGCAAACAAATGATTGATATTTCATAGATTTATTAATGTTAAACAGCAATACTTGAAACCATTCAATTGTGTGCAAATAGAATTATTAGTGTTAAACAGCAGTACTTGAAACCATTTAATTGTGTGCAAATAGAATTATTAGTGTCAAACTGCAATACTTGAAACCATTCAATTGTGTGCAAATAGAATTATTAGTGTTAAACAGCAATACTTGAAACCATTTAATTGTGTGCAAATAGAATTATTAGTGTTAAACAGCAATACTTGGAACCATTTAATTGTGTGCAAATAGAATTATTAGTGCTAAACAGCAATACTTAAAACCATTCAACCGTGTGCAAACAAATGATTGATATTTCATAGATTTATTAGTGTTAAACAGCAATACTTGAAACCATTCAACTGTGTGCAAATAGAATTATTAGTGTTAAACAGCAATACTTGAAACCCTTCAACTGTATGCAAACAAATGATTGATATTTCATAGATTTATTAATGTTAAACAGCAATACTTGAAACCATTCAATTGTGTGCAAATAGAATTATTAGTGTTAAACAGCAGTACTTGAAACCATTCAACTGTGTGCAAATAGAATTATTAGTGTCAAACTGCAATACGTGGAACCATTTAATTGTGTGCAAATAGAATTATTAGTGTTAAACAGCAATACTTGAAAACATTCAACCGTGTGCAAACAAATGATTGATATTTCATAGATTGATTAGTGTTAAACAGCAATACTAGAAACCATTCAACTATGTGCAAATAGAATTATTAGTGTTAAACAGCAATACTTGAAACCATTTAACTGTGTGTAAATAGAATTATTAGTGTTAAACAGCAATACTTGAAACCCTTCAACTGTATGCAAACAAATGATTGATATTTCATAGATTTATTAATGTTAAACAGCAATACTTGAAACCATTCAATTGTGTGCAAATAGAATTATTAATGTTAAACAGCAGTACTTGAAAACATTTAATTGTGTGCAAATAGAATTATTAGTGTTAAACTGCAATACTTGGAACCATTTAAATGTGTGCAAATAGAATTATTAGTGTTAAACAGCAATACTTGAAACAATTCAATTGTGTGCAAATAGAATTATTAGTGTTAAACAGCAATACTTGAAACAATTCAATTGTGTGCAAATAGAATTATTAGTGTTAAACGGCAATACTTGAAACCATTCAACTGTATGCAAACAAATGATTGATATTTCATAGATTTATTAGTGTTAAACAGCAATACTTGGAACCATTTAATTGTGTGCAAATAGAATTATTAGTGTTAAACAGCAGTACTTGAAAACATTTAATTGTGTGCAAATAGAATTATTAGTGTTAAACTGCAATACTTGGAACCATTTAATTGTGTGCAAATAGAATTATTAGTGTTAAACAGCAATACTTGAAACCCTTCAACTGTATGCAAACAAATGATTGATATTTCATAGATTTATTAATGTTAAACAGCAATACTTGAAACCATTCAATTGTGTGCAAATAGAATTATTAGTGTTAAACAGCAGTACTTGAAACCATTCAACTGTGTGCAAATAGAATTATTAGTGTCAAACTGCAATACGTGGAACCATTTAATTGTGTGCAAATAGAATTATTAGTGTTAAACAGCAATACTTGAAAACATTCAACCGTGTGCAAACAAATGATTGATATTTCATAGATTGATTAGTGTTAAACAGCAATACTAGAAACCATTCAACTATGTGCAAATAGAATTATTAGTGTTAAACAGCAATACTTGAAACCATTTAACTGTGTGTAAATAGAATTATTAGTGTTAAACAGCAATACTTGAAACCCTTCAACTGTATGCAAACAAATGATTGATATTTCATAGATTTATTAATGTTAAACAGCAATACTTGAAACCATTCAATTGTGTGCAAATAGAATTATTAATGTTAAACAGCAGTACTTGAAAACATTTAATTGTGTGCAAATAGAATTATTAGTGTTAAACTGCAATACTTGGAACCATTTAAATGTGTGCAAATAGAATTATTAGTGTTAAACAGCAATACTTGAAACAATTCAATTGTGTGCAAATAGAATTATTAGTGTTAAACAGCAATACTTGAAACAATTCAATTGTGTGCAAATAGAATTATTAGTGTTAAACGGCAATACTTGAAACCATTCAACTGTATGCAAACAAATGATTGATATTTCATAGATTTATTAGTGTTAAACAGCAATACTTGGAACCATTTAATTGTGTGCAAATAGAATTATTAGTGTTAAACAGCAGTACTTGAAAACATTTAATTGTGTGCAAATAGAATTATTAGTGTTAAACTGCAATACTTGGAACCATTTAATTGTGTGCAAATAGAATTATTAGTGTTAAACAGCAATACTTGAAACCCTTCAACTGTATGCAAACAAATGATTGATATTTCATAGATTTATTAATGTTAAACAGCAATACTTGAAACCATTCAATTGTGTGCAAATAGAATTATTAGTGTTAAACAGCAGTACTTGAAACCATTCAACTGTGTGCAAATAGAATTATTAGTGTCAAACTGCAATACGTGGAACCATTTAATTGTGTGCAAATAGAATTATTAGTGTTAAACAGCAATACTTGAAAACATTCAACCGTGTGCAAACAAATGATTGATATTTCATAGATTGATTAGTGTTAAACAGCAATACTAGAAACCATTCAACTATGTGCAAATAGAATTATTAGTGTTAAACAGCAATACTTGAAACCATTTAACTGTGTGTAAATAGAATTATTAGTGTTAAACAGCAATACTTGAAACCATTCAATTGTGTGCAAATAGAATTATTAATGTTAAACAGCAGTACTTGAAAACATTTAATTGTGTGCAAATAGAATTATTAGTGTTAAACTGCAATACTTGGAACCATTTAAATGTGTGCAAATAGAATTATTAGTGTTAAACAGCAATACTTGAAACAATTCAATTGTGTGCAAATAGAATTATTAGTGTTAAACAGCAATACTTGAAACAATTCAATTGTGTGCAAATAGAATTATTAGTGTTAAACGGCAATACTTGAAACCATTCAACTGTATGCAAACAAATGATTGATATTTCATAGATTTATTAGTGTTAAACAGCAATACTTGGAACCATTTAATTGTGTGCAAATAGAATTATTAGTGTTAAACAGCAGTACTTGAAAACATTTAATTGTGTGCAAATAGAATTATTAGTGTTAAACTGCAATACTTGGAACCATTTAATTGTGTGCAAATAGAATTATTAGTGTTAAACAGCAATACTTGAAACAATTCAATTGTGTGCAAATAGAATTATTAGTGTTAAACAGCAATACTTGAAACAATTCAATTGTGTGCAAATAGAATTATTAGTGTTAAACGGCAATACTTGAAACCATTCAACTGTATGCAAACAAATGATTGATATTTCATAGATTTATTAGTGTTAAACAGCAATACTTGAAACCATTCAACTGTGTGCAAATAGAATTATTAGTGTTAAACAGCAGTACTTGAAACCATTCAACTGTGTGCAAATAGAATTATTAGTGTTAAACAGCAGTACTTGAAACCATTTAACTGTGTGCAAATAGAATTATTAGTATTAAAAAGCAATACTTGGAACCATTTAATTGTGTGCAAATAGAATTATTAGTGTTAAACAGCAATACTTGAAACCATTCAACCGTGTGCAAACAAATGATTGATATTTCATAGATTTATTAGTGTTAAACAGCAATACTTGAAACTATTCAACTGTGTGCAAACAAATGATTGATATTTCATCGATTTATTAGTGTTAAACAGCAATACTTGAAACCATTCAACCATGTGCAAACAAATGATTGATAAAAAACCAAACTAAACCAAATTAATCATATATATTTGATATATATGTATAAACAGGATTTAGCATTAGATAACCTGCAAGAATTGATATGCCATAAAATCCAATCAACCAACTTATAGTATGTAAATTATTTGTATTAGATAGGAAAACTTGAAACCATATAACTGTATGCAAACAAATGATTATTATTATTATTATGTTACCCCTTGCAAGTTTTTCACTCCATTGTTAGCTGATAGTCTTTCATTGGAGTCTGAATGACTGCAAATCTCCTCAAGTCTCCTGGACTCTTCTCAGTATTCTGGCTGATCTCAAAAATGCTGTAATTTGGATGATATCAGTTTTTTTTTTCAGTTCCCTGGCCAGGTCCAGGTACTTATCCTTCTTGCTTTCTTTCAATTTTACTCTGCAGTCTACAGGGGCAGCAAATTCTACAATTCAGTAAGTTCTCTCTTTTTGTTGACTATAACTAGTTCTGGTTGTCTGGCCAAGATTAGGTGATCTGTTTGTATCTCAAACTATATAATCCTGTATATCTTATAAGTATTACGAATTGTTAATTGAAGTTCTTATTGTTCATAAATGATTATTATCATTAGTTACTTGAAACCCTTTAACTGTTTGTAAAAAAGACTGAATAACCTAACAAGCGTTGACATACCATCAAACCAACCTACCAACAGATCAACCCGAATACTTTCACTTCTCTCACAGATTTCCATTTCTTTCTACTTTCTTACAAATATTTTGGGTTATTCCAAATGTTAGGTACAGTATGATAATCATTTTTTTTTTACTTTCTTTTTCTTTGAAAATTGTGGAAAATGAAAAAAAATGATTTCCCAGTTTTAAATTTTTTCTCAGTTGGTCTTTGAAGTCAGAACAGAAACATCAATGATGTTTGTTAAGAATGATTGGATTTAGTCTCCTTAGCTGGAATTCTAGATTTATTTGAATTTCATGGTCCTACCAATTATTTTTTTTTACCAGTGGTTGAGAAATATTTTTTTTGCCATTAACCTAATATGACTAGATTAAAAGATGCTGCACCACAGGAACTTTGGAAAGTATTTTAGCTGAAGTAAATAATGATATTTAAGAATATTTTTATCTTTTAGTATTATTATATTTTCTCCTCATTTTTGTACATTGTACATTTTTATTTTTTAGTGAATTTACTGCTGTTTTTACTAAATTATTGGCATTAAAACTTTAATATATATATATATATATATATATATATATATATATATATATATATATATATATATATAAAGGTTTATGGTTCTCACAAGCTCACTTTGGAGGACCAAATGTTGCAGTATTATTAAATAGTGCTCAATATCAATGATAGTGCTTTTACATATAGAAATATATATATATATATTATATTACATGGTAGTGTCTGTGACCTTGGGTTTCGTGCTTTCTGCATTCGTCAGGCTGTGTGAAAGTTTTCAAAAAAAGACGGATTAATATAAGTTTGAATGTTATTATGTTTCAAAAGCATACAAAGTTAGGCACACATGCACACAAACTTAGGTGCACATACACATAAATAACCCCCCTTTGAAAACCTTCACTCTTTCTGATGAATGCGAAAAAGAAAATATATATATATAATACCTAAAGAAACAGAAACTATCTACCTAGGTTTCACCTACCAGATCATCAGGATAATTCTGACTTAAAAGGATTGGCTCAAACGACATTTTATTAATAAAGCTGCCACCAGAAAGAATAAAATATTAGCCTAAAAAACAAAAATAAAAAAACAACAAACCAAAGCCACATTCTATTTGCTAAGTAGCCAAGCTTTGTTATTTTATATATATATATATATATATAATCATCAGCATCTCGTTGCACTGACAGCACAGATTTCCCTGACTCACTCTCACCACTTGTCCCTATCACCCATTGCTCCTGCTAGGTCTTGTAGACTGCATCCTGTATCCACACAGAGCTTTTCAGCCAACCCTAGCACGTCCAGCAGTGTCTCACATGTCTTGGATGGTTTTGGAGATGGGAGGTAAGTACCCATACAACTTTTATCTTGTGGGGTGTTGCTAATATATATATATATATATATATATATTTATACTACGCATACAAAATGTAACTGATTAATGCCTTCTAAATATTTTTGAAATTTTTGAAATTTTAAAATATTTAAGTAAATTAAATATTTGTTTTTGTTTTAATATATCTATTACTGCATCTTTACGTGAGATTATTAATTAAAATTTAAATCTAATTAAAAATATCTGTAATTTAAGTCTAAATGTAAAATTAATTTTTTTAAAAAATTGTTTTAAAATAAATTTACTACATTGCCAACCGAAAATTTAAATTTAAAACGGAAGTGGGCTTAATGAAGAGATAACTCTTCACCCCTCTTCTATCCCCTCCCACTCTTATGTGTCTACTCTAGTTTTTTTATCTAAAAGATCTGATGAAGTCCTGTTAATTTTTTTTCATGTTTTTGAAAATTTCAAAAATGCGTAACAGGATGGAAATAAATTTATAATCCTTTGTGATTGGTTTCGTTGTTTTTTCTTAAAGAAATTATTGCTCTGTATAATTGGTACATTGAGCTCTTTACCAGGAAGATTTAAATATTCATTCACGAATAATTTCTTGTCCTGATGGAATTACTCCCAACTCCGGTTTAACTGGACTAAGTATTCCCTTATATATATATATATATATATATATATACATATATAAATGCCCAAACTATTTTATATATGTTGATTATCCCGCATCATTTTTTTCTTACAATTTTTATAGTAAAAATGATGGTTTCATTTTTATTTTAATTTTTCACCTTTAGTAATGTCAACTTATATAAACTACTTCTGTTTAGTCATATGAGAATCAGCTAAAAAGTTTGTAGGCTGACCAAGATACTCTCATGGAATGAGACCAAACAAGATTTATTTTTCAATGTCGTCTTCTTTGCAATCCTCAGACTTCTTCCATTGGTGTTGCAGTGGCTGGATCCCATTAATCAAAAAATCATCAATAGCAGAGATGATATCAGCTTATGAACTTTTCAGCTTATGAATTTTTCAGCCCATCTTTGTAATTCAAATCTATCTATTTACTGTGTTACACATTACATTACATAGTTTATACTCTGGCCTTCTGAAGAGAATATCACTTGGGAATATAATTTTTTTTCTTCTCTTGGCTATTGTTTTGGAATTATGTTTTGCCATTACCTCAATATGATTATATTTAAAGAAGTTATAATCCTGGAACTTTGGTTGGTTGGTTGGGTTTTATGGCATTTGTCGGTTATTTAATGTCAAATCCCTTTTTATGCAAATACTTCTATTTCAAACAATTTAGTTTGGCATGAGCACACAGTTTAATTGTCAAAAACATTTCTATTTCAAGCTATTCAGTTTATTCAAACACTTCTAATTCATCTAAATACAAATACAGATTTTGTTTAAACACAGTTAAATGTCAAAACAGTTCTATATTAAAACAATTCAGTTTAGTGTAAGTAGAGTTTCAATAACAAAAACAGTTCCATTTTAAACAATTCAGTTTAGCATAAGCATGCAGTTTAAATGTAAGTAGAGTTTAATTGTCAAAAACATTTCTATTTCAAGCTATTTATTTTAGTCAAATAGTTCTAATTCAAACAATTCAGTTTAGCATAAGTATGCAGTTTAAATGTAAGTAGAGTTTAATTGTCAAAAACATTTCTATTTCAAGCTATTTATTTTAGTCAAATAGTTCTAATTCAAACAATTCAGTTTAGCATAAGTATGTAGTTAGTTCTAATTAACCCATAGATAAGGCCCTATCAGGAGCTACCATTCCGGGTGATGACACTGAAAGGGTTCTTCATATTCCCCAAAACCCCAGCATTACTGGAACCTTACTATCAGATTGTTTAGTGTCATCATATCCAGGACACTCGTTGGCAGGGTCTTACCCTTCTGCAGAGAAGCAGTCAGTGTATTCTACAGCCCCAGCCGACTGAGCAATGGGACTTTGGAAAGCATTTTACCTGCGAACATAAGAAGGTTTGGTTTTTTTATTTTGCTTTTTGTAAAATGGCATATAAAGCTAAATGGGTTATTTAAAGCCAAAACCAACCTTGTAGAAAAACAGTAGTGGTACTATTTAATCCATAGCTGTGGAGATAAGAAGGTTCATGCCTTTCCCAAGGGTATTAATCCAAAAGTGAATGCAATTCCATGACTGGAGTTCAAATTCACTTATTGCAATGTTGCTGTCCAGCACTTTAGCCCCTATACTGTAGGGTCACCCCCTGAAAACATAAGAGATTAATAATAAGATTTAAGAACTTTTCCTTTTTAATGAAATTGTAAAGAATAATTATCCATCCATGATAACTTACGCCTGTTCCCAGATTACTGTTCTTGAAGAACTAATGGTTCTTAGGTTAGAGGTCTATGTAATCAAACCATTTATAAAATAACATTTAGTCTACATATTTGTAGTCTATATATGTTGTAGTATATTATGTATTTTACACATGAGGTCTACATATATAGTCTACATGATCAAGCCATTCAATAAATAACATGTAGTCTTCATATGTCTAGTCTATATATGTTGTAGTATATTATGTATTTTACATGAGGTCTACATATATAGTCTACATGAACAAGCCATTCAATAAATAACATGTAGTCTACATATATGTAATCTGCATATGCTGTTGTATATCATTATGTGTGTGGTCTAAATATGAAGTCTGCATGATCTTACTCCTCTGCAGAGATGTAGCCCCAACCCAGTCACCTGGGGCTGCATCTCTGCAGAGAGGTTGGACCTCCCACAAAGAGTGTCTTGGATATGTCATTAAACAATCTGATAGTGAGGCTCCAGTAATGCTGGAGCTTTAGAGAATGCGGTGTACCCCTTCATTGCCATCACTCCCAGGTCCACTCTGATCCAGAATGGTAGCACCTGGTAGAATCCTATCAATGGGTCAAAAAGAACTATGTGACATTTAAACTGAGTGCAAACAAATGACTTATGCTAAATTGAATTACTAATAATAGAACTGTTTGATCATTTAACTGTGTGTTAACAGATGACTGATGTTTAATTGAATTTTTAGGCATACATTGCAATATTTGGAATCATTTAACTTTGTTGACTTATGCTCAATTGAATTGTTTGAAATATAACTGATCTTTTAACTATGTGTATCTACAAAATGTGTTTACAAATCATATATATATATATATATATATATATATATATATATATATATATTTACTAATCTAATATCTACCAGCATTCACAGTACCAAAAAGAAAAAGAAAAAAAACCCACCAGGAACAAGAGATAAGAGTATCTCGAATCACCACCCAGGGTAAAAAGAAAAAATATTATAGGTCAAAAAGAAAGAAAAGGCCAACCTTGTCAGACCCCTTGAAAAAAATCAAGGGATATGCAGTCAGTTGGTCAAAAGAAAACTAAAACCTTCCACGAATCCTGCAATGCTACAATTACAAGAGTGCTCAACACGAGTGGAGCCAATTATAAAATTAACTTAAATCGCGAGTCGGAAATCTTCTACTAAAATTTCACCTTATCGGATCATCAGGAAGTCTAACCCAGGGGTTAGACTTCCTGATGATCTGATTTGGTGAAACTTTAGTAGAAGATTTCCGACTCGCGATTTAAGTTAATTTTATATATATATATATATATATATAAACAGAATTTAGTATCAAATAACCAATAATGGTTGATACTATTTACCAACCCCTCCGCTCGGGCAGGATATGACACAAGGTCAATTTTTAAGCGAAGTTTAACAGGTTTGAATTCAGAGTTTTCCTTCTCCTAGACTAGTTGCCTAACCAAGGCTGAAGAACCTAGTCTGTCCTACTATTTGCTCATAGCTGGAGGGAGAATTATTGGATTCATACCTTTCCCAAGGGTATTAGTGCTATGTGAAATGCAATCAGTCTCGTCCAGGTTTTGAACTCGTGTCGCCATGTTCATTTCCTACGACGATAACGACTACACCACGGGCACCTCCCTAAATAATGGTTGATATGCCATAAAACTAAACCAAACCATGATCAAACCATTAATAAAATAACATGCTGATCACAGTCCCTACCTAGTTGTGTTTATATTAAAAAATTTGCATTCTTATCGGATTAAAAATTAAAAATTTGTAGTAGACTCTGCACTAGTTCTAACTGTATGTTGTTTGTTGGAGTTGAAAGGTGTTAATTTGGACCTTAGATGTCCTGAATGTTTAAAGGGAAGAAAATTATATTTCATTTTCAAAGTTGAGTCAATAATTAGTCATAGCATCAAAGCGTTTTTGTCAGCTGTTTATTGAGAATTAAAAACTAGAATTTAATGTTTGTAACAATGAAAAAAAATATATACAGTTGTATGACTTAATCAACAATGGTGTAGCTATAAGGTATTTTATTTGATGGAAAGGGTGTGAAAAAGGATTTTAGTGTTGTTCATTCAAATTTTATCTTGTATTTACACAGGAGTAGTTATTTACGGAACTTAACTCAGTTTGGCACAAGACCACTAGTGTGAGGGTACCCAGAGAGACTCAAACACATTAGGGGGTGTCCTTGTGGTGTAGTGATTAAAGCACTGGACTGTGGAATTGTAGTAAGCAAGTTTAAACTCCAGTTACACTATTACATTCACTTTCAAACAAATAACCTTGAGAAAGGTATGAAGCCCCTTATCCTCCCAGCTATGGGTTAAATAGTACCACTACAGTTCTTATAGTAGGATGTATATGGCATTGAATAAACAAAGAAGGTTGATATGCCATTAAACAACAAAACGTATGAATCAAACACACTAAGAATGGTCTGCTAACTTAAATTGCTAACCATTACACCACACAATTTTCCCAAATTGTCATCTACTAAGCTTAGGTTTGTTTGGCTTAAGACCTGAAGTGCAAGGTTACCCAATGCGAATTAAACTCACTAACCAAGCTTGTTAACTATTACATCATATAAAGCACCTACATTATGTTAGTAGTTTAGCTTAGTTTGACTCAAGTCTAAAAGTATATGGTACCAGTAATTGAACTAACCCAGCTTGTTAACTATTATACCATGTGAGGTACCTTATAAATTGGATAGTTTGCAACAAAGGATGATTGATTACTTCAAAGCTTTTTTAAAAAGATTGTGAAAAGGATTTTAACTGTAGAAAAGAAAAGATATTTTTTTACATATTAAAGTTGAATAAGGTTAATACATTCCGAAGTATATAGATCTAAAGTTTTAATTATTTTTAATTTCAAGATTTATCAATCAAATGAAGATGTGTGCACAGCTAAGGAACTTATATAAAAAAGATGATTTCCAGACTGCTAGCTTGATATAGATAATTAGGTGCTAATTGTTGATGCTTTCTGATCATTCATCTCAATACATTTTGATTAGCAAATTTAACTAAAACACAGGATTGCGCAAGTGCAGCACACACTAGATTCACAAGATGTAGTTTTCGCTGAAATTCATGATTGTACAAGTGCAGCGCCTTCTAGTTTCACAAGGTGTAGTTTTTGCTGAAACACAGATTTGTGTAAGTGCAACACCCTGAAGACTCACAAGGCATAGTTTTTGCTGAAACAAAAGATTGTGCAAATGCAATACCCTCTAGACTCACAAGACCTAGTACTTGATGAAACTTAGGATTGTGCAAGTGCAGGACCCTCTTGTCTCACAAGACCTAGTCTTTGCTGAATCATAGGATTGTGCAACTGCAGCATCTTCTTGACTCACAAGACCTAATTTTTGCTGGAACACAGGATTGAATTTGTGGTGCTCCTTCTAGGGTCACAAGACTTACTTTCTGCTGAACCTCAGAATAGTACAAGTGCAGCATCATCCAGACTCACAAGACCTAGTCTCTGCTGAACCTCAGAATAGTACAAGTGCAGCAGCATCTAGATTCACAAGACCTAGACTCTGCTGAACCTCAGAATAGTACAAGTGCAGCATCATCTAGATTCACAAGACCTAGTCTCTGCTGAACCTCAGAATAGTACAAGTGCAGTATCATCTAGACTCACAAGACCTAGTCTCTGCTGAACCTCAGAATAGTACAAGTGCAGCATCATCTAGACTCAAAAAAGACCTAGTCTCTGCTGAACCTCAGAATAGTACAAGTGCAGCATCATCTAGACTCAAAAAAGACCTAGTCTCTGCTGAACCTCAGAATAGTACAAGTGCAGCATCATCTAGATTCACAAGACCTAGACTCTGCTGAACCTCAGAATAGTACAAGTGCAGCATCATCTAGACTCAAAAAAGACCTAGTCTCTGCTGAACCTCAGAATAGTACAAGTGCAGCATCATCTAGATTCACAAGACCTAGACTCTGCTGAAACTCAGAATAGTACAAGTGCAGTATCATCTAGACTCACAAGACCTAGACTCTGCTGAACCTCAGAATAGTACAAGTGCAGCATCATCTAGATTCACAAGACCTAGACTCTGCTGAACCTCAGAATAGTACAAGTGCAGCATCATCTAGACTCACAAGACCTAGACACTGCTGAACCTCAGAATAGTACAAGTGCAGCATCATCTAGACTCACAAGACCTAGTCTCTGCTGAACCTCAGAATAGTACAAGTGCAGCATCATCTAGACTCACAAGACCTAGTCTCTGCTGAACCTCAGAATAGTACAAGTGCAGTATCATCTAGACTCACAAGACCTAGTCTCTGCTGAACCTCAGAATAGTACAAGTGCATCATCATCTAGATTCACAAGACCTAGACTCTGCTGAACCTCAGAATAGTACAAGTGCAGCATCATCTAGACTCACAAGACCTAGTCTCTGCTTAACCTCAGAATAGTACAAGTGCAGCATCATCTAGACTCACAAGACCTAGTCTCTGCTGAACCTCAGAATAGTACAAGTGCAGCATCATCTAGACTCACAAGACCTAGTCTCTGCTGAACCTCAGAATAGTACAAGTGCAGTATCATCTAGACTCACAAGACCTAGACTCTGCTGAACCTCAGAATAGTACAAGTGCAGCATCATCTAGATTCACAAGACCTAGACTCTGCTGAACCTCAGAATAGTACAAGTGCAGCATCATCTAGACTCACAAGACCTAGTCTCTGCTTAACCTCAGAATAGTACAAGTGCAGCATCATCTAGATTCACAAGACCTAGACTCTGCTGAACCTCAGAATAGTACAAGTGCAGTATCATCTAGATTCACAAGACCTAGACTCTGCTGAACCTCAGAATAGTACAAGTGCAGCATCATCTAGATTCACAAGACCTAGTCTCTGCTTAACCTCAGAATAGTACAAGTGCAGCATCATCTAGACTCACAAGACCTAGTCTCTGCTGAACCTCAGAATAGTACAAGTGCAGCATCATCTAGACTCACAAGACCTAGTCTCTGCTGAACCTCAGAATAGTACAAGTACAGCATCATCTAGACTCACAAGACCTAGTCTCTGCTGAACCTCAGAATAGTACAAGTGCAGCATCATCTAGACTCAAAAAAGACCTAGTCTCTGCTGAACCTCAGAATAGTACAAGTGCAGCATCATCTAGACTCACAAGACCTAGTCTCTGCTGAACCTCAGAATAGTACAAGTGCAGTATCATCTAGACTCACAAGACCTAGTCTCTGCTGAACCTCAGAATAGTACAAGTGCAGCAGCATCTAGACTCACAAGACCTAGTCTCTGCTGAACCTCAGAATAGTACAAGTGCAGCATCATCTAGACTCACAAGACCTAGTCTCTGCTGATCCTCAGAATAGTACAAGTGCAGCATCATCTAGATTCACAAGACCTAGTCTCTGCTGAACCTCAGAATAGTACAAGTGCAGCATCATCTAGACTCACAAGACCTAGTCTCTGCTGATCCTCAGAATAGTACAAGTGCAGCATCATCTAGATTCACAAGACCTAGTCTCTACTGAACCTAAGAATAGTACAAGTGCAGTATCATCTAGACTCAAAAAAGACCTAGTCTCTGCTGAACCTCAGAATAGTACAAGTGCAGCATCATCTAGATTCACAAGACCTAGTCTCTACTGAACCTAAGAATAGTACAAGTGCAGTATCATCTAGACTCAAAAAAGACCTAGTCTCTGCTGAACCTCAGAATAGTACAAGTGCAGCATCATCTAGATTCACAAGACCTAGTCTCTGCTGAACCTCAGAATAGTACAAGTGCAAGATCATCTAGACTCACAAGACCTAGTCTCTGCTGAGCCTCAGAATAGTACAAGTACAGCATCCTCTAGACTCACAATACCTAGTATTTGCTGAAACACAGGATTGTGCCAGGGCGGCCTCTCTAGACTCACAAGACCTAGTTTTTGCTGAAACACTGGATCGTGTCAGTGTAGTCTTCTCTATACTTACAAAATCTTGCTCTCTCTCTCTATATATATTTTTTCTTATGTCTGAAATTTTGACTGAGCCTATATATATATATATATATATATATATACTGTAAATCATGGCATACACGTCTACCTGGCATATAAGTTCATTTCAAGATTTTTAGCTTAAAATTCAGGGTTAGATTTATACCTGCTTTATTCGTCAACCTTTAAATATACAGCAGCTTACTATGACGTTCCTGTTTGCATTCAGTGCATCAGTTTTAAGGAACGGCATGAGCAATAGCGTTTATATAATATTTGATTTCTATTCCAGTTTTATTATTTTATATTATTCTGTGTTAATTTGTTAAATATTTGTCTCAACGAAACAGCTGTCCGATTTCTCTATCTCAGCACGCTGATGTCTCTAGATCTACAGTTGCCTGCTTCCTGCCTCTCAACAAGCTGACGTCTCCAGATCTGTAGTAGCCTGCTTCCTGCTTCTCAGCACGCTGATGTCTCCTGATCTTAGTATCCCACTTTCCTGCATCTCAGCGCGTTGACGTCTCCAGATCTGCAACAGTCCGCTTCCTACATCTCAGCACGTTGGAGTCTCTAGATCTGCAGCAGCTTGCTTCCTACATCTCAGCACGCTGACGTCTCTAAATCTACAGCAGTCTACTTCCTGCATCTCAATACGCTGACGTTTCCAAATCTCCAGCAGTCCGCTTTCTGTGTCTCAATACACTGACGTTTCTAGATTTCCCGCAGCTCGCTTCCTGGATTTCAGCTCACTGACGTCTCTAGATCTGCAGTAGCCCGCTTCTTGCATCTCAGCACGCTGACATGTCTAGATCTGCAGCAGTCCCCTTTCTCTATCTCAACACGCTAACGTTTCCAGATCTCAGCAGCTCGCTTCCTGCGTTTCGGTACGCCAACGTCTCCAGAAATCAGCAACGTTCACCCCAGAAGCAGAACAGACACGGCCGACAACTCAGGCTATTTAACCTCTGTAGCAACAATCTTGGCCCACAAGCAGACCAATAAACACTTATACGATTCGCCAAATAAAAATTCGGTATCTTAAGTTTACTCTCTTGTCTTTGTCATCCTTGCCTGGTTTGTGTCAGATTACATTCTTTATAAAAAGTTTTCGGAATCGACAAATTTATCGCCCCCCACCTCCTCCAACAATTCTAAAAAATCCTTATGAAAATCCTTCTGAAAAAAATATTTTGCCTTTTTTAAGAATTATTGTCACAATATTGTCCACTTACTTATTTAAAAAGATCTCACCTGATTATGGGACCCGTGAAGCTCAAAGTTGTGAGTTTTTAATCTCATTTAATTTTTTTTTAGTTTCTTTGGTTTTTTTATAGCGTATTAAACTTCGTGCTTTATTTTAACGTCAAAACCATCCTTGTAGAAGAACAGCAGAGATACCATTTAATCTATAGCTAGCGGAGGGGATAAGGGGGTTCATGCCTTTCCTAAGGATATGAGTCCAAAAGTGAATGTAATAGCGTGAATGGAGTTTGAAATCGCTTACTTCGATGCTGCTGTCCAGCACTTTAGCCATTACACATCGGTGACTTCTATACTTTTTATTTTTCAAGATGATTATATTTTTCTACACCTTCTGCATATTTTTAGTGTCATTAGCTCTTTTATTTCTCAGTCCAGTCGGCTGGGGCTATAGAATACACCGACTGCATCTCTGCAGAGGGGTAACCCCCGTCTCGCAACGAGTGTCTTGATATGACATTAGGTCATTTGATGGTAAGGCTCCCGTATTGGAGATTTGGGGAATGTGGAGTACCCCTTCATTGCCATCGTCCCCAGGTCTACTCTGAACCAGAATGATAGCACCTGATATAGTCCTATCTATGGATCAAAAAATAGAACTGTTTGACTATTTAAACTGAGTGCAAACAAATGGCTGATATTTTATTGAATTGGTAGTGATACATAACAATACTTGAAATCAGTTAACTTTGTTGTTAAATTGAATTGTTAGAAAGAGAAGAGTTTCATCATTTAACTGTGTGTAAACAAATGTCTGATGTTTATTTGAATGATTAGTTATACATGACAATACTTGGAACCATTTTAGTGTGAAGAAAAAAACGAGCTCATATATATTACATATATATGTATATTTGGCATTAAATAAATTACAATGGTTGATATGCCATAAAAACCAAACCAAACCATCTTTTATTTCTTATCAAATTTATTGTTTTTTTTCTAAATGGTGGGCATTATAACTTCAATTTTATATATATATATATATATATATATATATATATATATATATATTTGTGTGTGTATGTGTATGTATATATCTTTATATATACACACACAAGCCACTTTATATATGCAGATTATTCCACATCGTCTATACTTACCATATTTCAACTAATAACTATTGTTTTGTTTTTTTTTTATTTAAATTTTAACTTTTAACTTACGTGAGCATTTTTTTTAATAATCCGTACCTGTATACTGCGTTTCTGAGAGGAATATTATCGGAGTACAATATCTATTTTGGACCCTTTCCCACATCAATAATCATCTTATTTTTACCCACCTTTATTTTATGTCACTATGCTGTAAGGCTCACAGAAAAGCTGAAAATTAATTTTCAATATTTGCAAACATTTTCTGAGATCCGAAGAAATCCCTTGACCCCGGTATAATGTTACACCCCTAAATTCCTCTGACATGCTTGCACTCATTCAATCACTGATTATCTAACCTAGACCTTCTGAAGTGTACATAACAAGAGTGACGTCCCTTAATACGCGAGTTGAAGTAGCAGAAGTTATTTAAAGTGGTATCAAAAAGTAACTGCCGCCATGTTTGCGGGTCTTAGAATATGTCAACTGAATCCTCTGTAAGGAGTGGGTAAGACTGCCTTCACCTCACTACAAAGGCATGTTCTGGGTATGACATTAATCTCTATCTGGTATGGGGCTCTAGTTTTAGAAGGAGTGAGCAGTACTCCTTTTAGAGTCATTATTCCCAGATCCAATCTGAACCTGTCAACATCCTTTTTATAGGTCAAATTGATCTGTTTGAAAATTAGTCGAATAATATCGGAATGTTTGAAATCCACATAATTAAGTGTAGATTATTTGTATTAATCATATTCACCAACCCCTTCGCTAGGGCAAGATATGACACAAGGTCAATTTTTAAGCGGAGTTTAACAGGTTTGAATTCAGAATTTTCCTTTTCCTAAACTAGTAGCCTCACCAAGGCTGAAGGACCTAGTCTGCCCTACTATTTACCCATAGCTGGAGGGAGAATATTTGGATTCATAATCCTATTTAGTAACCCCTTCGCTCGGGCAGGATATGACACAAGGTCAATTTTTAAGCGGAGTTTAACAGGTTTGAATTCAAAATTTTCCTTCTCCTAGACTAGCTGCCTCACCAAGGCTGAAGAACCTAGTCTGTCCTACTATTTACCCATAGCTGGAGGGAGAATAATTGGATTCATACCTTTCCCAAGGGTATTAGTGCTACGTGAAATGCAATCAGTCTCGTGCGGGATTTGAACTCGTGTCACCGTGTCCATATTTGGATTCATAATAATTGATTTTATTAATAATCATCATCATCATATCGTGCTGGCAGCACGGATATCCCTGACCCTCTCTCGCCACTCCTCCCTCTCGTTCATCGCCCTAGGTAGGTCTTCAGGACAACATCCTGTATCCTCACATAGCTGCTGAATGTACGTTCGAGCTGGTCGTCCTGCTTTTGCGCGGCCATGTGTGGGGATCCATAAGAGTACATCTCTTATGAGTTCATCTCTGCTTCTCCAGCAGTGTCCTGCATGTCTGGTTCGTCTAACTTGAATAGTTTTCGTGATAGGGGGCAGGTGGCCGTACAGTTGGTGTCTTGTGAGGTGTTGCTGCCAGGACTTGTTCAGGATTGCACGCATCATTCTTGTGTAATTGCCATCTAGTTTCTTCTCCAGCCGTTTTGTTAGCGTCCATGTAGTGCATCCATATAGCAGTATCGATGTGACGGCTGCCTGGAAGAAACTGCGTTTCATTTTATCGGTTAGGTCTGATTTTATTAATAATAATTGAAGTTATATTGCCCTGCAGGGTGGGGCGGTAGAATACGCCGACTGACCTCTGCTGAAGGATATGACCAACCCTAACGAGTGTCATGAATAGGACGCTAAACTGCATTTGATGGTGAGGCTCCAGTTCTGGATCTTTGGAAAATGTGGAGTACCCCTTCATTGTCATTACTCCCATGCCCACTCTGACACGGATTGGTAGTACCTGTATAGGACTTTACACTCCTATAATTTAATGTGGGCGGTATGCCACTTGTTCCCACAACAAAGATGGCGGACGTAGTTTTACGCATGTCACGTGGTTCTCCAGGCCAATGGTTTCCCGAGACTGAATATGTGAGCGTCCGCCATCTTAGTTGTGGGAACAAGTGGCATACCGCCCACATTAAATTATAGGAGTGTAAAGTCCTATATGGTTTAAAATGTACTTCTTTTTATGATTAGAAACAGGCGGTTTCTCTGAGACTGGAAAAAGTCTCATAGTCAATGTATATGAATGTCTGCGAGACCCATCCATGTTGTTGCTTTTTACTCCTGTTGATTCACGCTGGAGGGAGTGTGTTGCCGCCGCGAAGAAATTGGGTAAAAGAGAGAAAGGGTGTTTGAAGACGACGTATTTATAGAAAATACGCGTCTTGTAGGTGGCTCCAAACGCAGGACGAAAATTTACGCGCGGACGTAGTTTTAAGCATGTCACGTGGTTCTCCTGGCCAATGGTTTCCCGAGACTGAATATGTGAGCGTCCGCCATCTTTGTTGTGGGGACAAGTGGCATACCGTCCACATTAAATTATAGGAGTGTAAAGTCCTATACCTGTTAGGGTCCCATCTATAGGTCAAATAGAATTATTTAATCATATACGACTACAGCAATTTAGTAAAATGGTATATTCTGCTTTTCGCGAATAACTTTCATAATTTTCGTTTGAATTTGTTTAAAATTGCACAGTTAACTCTTAACTGGATATCAATTCAATATACGTAAATAATCTGGCATTTCTTTCTTGATGATTTAAATTTATTTAATGATTTACATATGAGGTCATTTCATGAGTGTCAAAGTATTGATATAAAAAGGGTGAAATCTTTAGTGTTAAGAATATTATTGCCCAGTATAATAAATGGCAAGCGTTAAGGATATTATGGAGGCACAAAAAGCCATTTTCATGCGTTGTAGGAAGTTGGCAAAACTCATAACGACTTAACTGTTCGGATGTGATGCTCTCAATCTGCCATTTCGACGATAGCAAGACGAATTTGTTCAAAATGGTCCAAACTTGGTTCCAAACCTAAGACAACAGCTCGAGATGAATGTCAGATGATTAGGATCCTTATTTCTAATTGATTTGCCAATTGTGGTGAAATTTCCAAAGACTGGAATGATCCTGGTGTAGCTGTTTTTTGATCCACAAATCTTTTTCAGGTCGGATATGACAGAGGGATACCGATTTCGAAGCCACTACTAACATCTAAAAAGAAACGAAAGCGTTCAATATGGGCTTGAGATCAGGAAAATGGGTCACTTGGTCAATGGAACCAGGTCATTTTCAATAATGAATCAAGATTTTGTAATTTCAACGGTGATTATTAGCAAATTTATATTCAATCCTCGATACATTTTGAACACGCCTGGGATAAAGAATTATAAAATACCGACTTTAACTGAAATAAAATTGACTATGAGACTTTAACTGAAAATTGACTATGAGACTTTAACTGAAAATTGACTATGAGACTTTAACTGAAAATTGACTATGAGACTTTAACTGAAATAAAATATAAATATGGTAATTTAGTGACTTGCAGCAGAATTCGATTTCATTAAAAGGACAGATCAATCCTTATGTTTCGATCTATTATCGAAAGGTCATCTTTGCTGTATGTAAATAATTGAATTAAAGTTTAATTCAATTATTTACATACAGCAAAGATGACCTTTCGATAATAGATCGAAACATAAGGATTGATCTGTCCTTTTAATGAAATCGAATTCTGCTGCAAGTCACTAAATTACCATATTTATATTCAGGGATAAGTATTACGTTTAGATTGATTTGATTTTATTCAGCTGGTTTAACGTCATGTCAACTTCTGTTGGGTTATTTAATGCCGTACGTGTTCCTTTTTTTGCAGGCAATTAAATAGTTTCAACTAATAACTAATAACAATCCGTTGTGTACAGTTATAACTTCAAGTAGCTATTCTTGATACAAATAATTTGCACATGATTATATTGTTTCAAGTGTTCCTATCTAATACAAATAATTTGCACACAGTTGTATTGTTTCAAATATTCCTTTCTAATACAAATAATTTGCTTATAGTTATATTGTTTCAAGTATTCCTATTTAATACAAATAATTTGCACAAGTATATTGTTTCAAGTATTCCTATCAAATACAAATAATTTTCAGACGGATATAAACTAGTATTTAAAAAAATATATTCAATTGCTCGGAAAATAATGATCAGTTTTTGATTAAACATTTATTCATAAATGTATGTATTGAAATAGGGTTTTTGTCAGTTAAAATATGATCCCTGAACATCTATGTCTTTCTATCATCGATTAATAAGGCCTTTTTTTATGACTATATGATAAAACTCTAAAGGTTTTGATGTCAAGAAATCATTAAAGGTAGTTTCTACTTCTCCTTTAGAAGGGAATATTTTTTGGCGTAAAAAAATGCTTGAAAAAATTTAGTCGGTGTGTAAGATATCAGGAGAAAATAGTGGATGTGGCAAAGTCTCATATATCAAGTCAGTGAGCTTCTTTCAGTGTCATCCTGATAACATGTGGCCAAGCATTGTCATGAAGCAAAATGTGACCAAGCTTGAACCCATACAAATAAGTAAATTCAACGCTTCTTTCTTCATGTTCATGATTAGGGGTATCATATCCTTCCGGCTACTCAAATCTAAAATCACTATTGAAAAAACGCAAAAGAATTTTCCGTTAGCAATGCGAAAGGTATTTTTAAAAAAATTGATTCTGTAAACCATCTCGAAGATGACTTTGAAATGCTGAATATAACATGATGTAGCATTTATAAGATCCTCTCGTTAGTATAATTAGATATTTCCTTATTACTCATATTTAAAAGACTTCCAGTCTTTGACAACACAAAATTTTCGCTACGCTCACACGCAGTAAACCATCCAATACGTGGCCTTTCTTATATATATATATATATATATATATATATATATATATATATATATATATTCAATGGTACGTACATAATTTTCGAATCGCTTTAAGTAGAGTATATATCATAAGTTTTAAAAAAGGACCTTTCTGTTGTCAATTATTATTAGATATATTCCTCCATATTCCTTGCTTTTGCCACGCAGTTCTCTGATGAGACGTGACAGAAATAAGGGTCCTTTTTTCTTACTTATGATGTATGCTCTACTGAAAGCTATTCTTATATATATATATATATATATATATATATACTTCTCTTTAAGTCATTTCGGCCAACGTCAAAAGCGTTTTTCTTGAGTAAATATCAGTTTTGCGAAAATTATTATGTCTGACGTTATGTCACTCAAATAAATAAATCTTATTCATAATAGATTATTTAAAATAAGGCAACAATCTACATTTTAAAACAAAAAAAAATATTTAAGAAAAATATTTACTTCTTGAAAAGAAGAAAAATGGGCTTCTTTAATTCAGCATTTAAAATTTTACAATTCATAAATTTTACCGGGACATTGGCCCAGCGGTTAGGGTGTTCGCCAATGGCCCGGGAGACCTGGGTTCAATCCCAGGTCGAGTCATACCAAAGACTTTAAAAATGGAACTTGATACCACCTTGCTTAACACTCAGCATTATAAGGTACGGTTCAAGGTTAAAGTGGAGCAATCCTGGGAATGGAGTAGCGCCCTCCCCTACACCTTGGTGTAGTAGCTATCGAAAAGGGAGCCTTCGGGTCACCCTCGACTATGGTCGCTAACTTTTTTTTTTAATTCAGCAACCCTAAATTTAAAACTTTATCTGAACTAATAAAAACAATTTTTTTCCGGCTATATTATTTCCTACGTTTGTATCATTACCTCATGCATTTTAGTGTTCTTACCAGATATCTGGAAAGTGTTTCTAGGGACGACATTAGTGACAGCAAGTCTCCTCATATCTTCAGTTGCATTTTTGTAGAACATAGCATTGCCGTAATGTAGAGGGTGTCAATTCTTCTTTAGGTTTTCAGCTTCTAAAATTTGTCTTGTCTCAAACCGTACAAGTAATTTTAAGCACAGATTAAACTTTCATTGTTTTGGTTTCTTAGTGTAATGACATAGCAATTTCCATGGTTTATTTAAAGCCAAATTCATCCTTGCAGAAAAACAGTAGTGGTACTATTTAACCCATAACTTTTGGGATAAGAGGATTCATACCTTTCTAAAGGGTATTAGTCTGAAAGTGAACGTTATAACGTGACTGAAGTTTGCACTCACTTATTACGATATTACAGTTTCGCACAGTAATGTCTATGCCACAGTTACTTTCTCAAACTTTCGTGTTCCATTGTATCCTCGGTTCTTGGGCAAGGTCCTAGTATTTGTTTGTCTTAAATCTCAAGCTGTGGTTTGCTAACACGGCAGTATCTGCAATCTGACAGAATTTCTCTTTTAACAGCAATCCATGTAATGTGCTTGGCGTGATGACTCTCGGCCTTGAAATATTATTATCATGAAAGATATGTTCTTTTCATTACTGCATTTATACATCACAAACTTTCCTATGAACTAAAGAGAGTAATGGTGTTGTTATGGCAACTTGTCCAGGAAAAGGAAAATTCTGAATTCAAACCTGTTAAACTCCGCTTAAAAATTGACCTTGTATCATATCCTGCCCGAGCGGAGGGGTTGGTAAATAGGATTATGAATCCAAATATTCTCCCTCCAGCTATGGGTAAATAGTAGGGCAGACTAGGTCCTTCAGCCTTGGTGAGGCCACTAGTCTTGGAAAAGGAAAATTCTGAATTCAAACCTGTTAAACTCCACTTAAAAATTGACCTTGTGTCATATCCTGCCCGAGCGGAGGGATTGGTAAATAGGATTATGAATCCAAATATTCTCCCTCCAGCTATGGGTAAATAGTAGGGCAGACTAGGTCCTTCAGCCTTGGTGAGGCCACTAGTCTAGGAAAAGGAAAATTCTGAATTCAAACCTGTGAAACTCCGCTTAAAAATTGACCTTGTGTCATATCCTGCCCGAGCGGAGGGATTGGTAAATAGGATTATGAATCCAAATATTCTCCCTCCAGCTATGGGTAAATAGTAGGGCAGACTAGGTCCTTCAGCCTTGATGAGGCCACTAGTCTAGGAAAAGGAAAATTCTGAATTCAAACCTGTTAAACTCCGCTTAAAAATTGACCTTGTGTCATATCCTGCCCGAGCGGAGGGGTTGGTAAATATGATTAATACAAATAATCTACACTTAATTCCGATATTATTCGACTAAATTTATATAGTTGTGATATATAAATTTAAAAGAGAAGTTAATAATATTTTACAATGACACCCCTTTTTATAAAATATAAGCTCATACGTATTATTACAATTTTCTCAGTCTCATGAAGGTTTAGATTTGTTACTAGGACAGCATGAATTCTGAAGCGAAATAAGCGTTACTAGTTCGTAACAAAATGTAACTTAATATTGTAACAGAGGAATCTTCTAGATACGGTGATAAAATAAAGGTTAATGCTGGAATGAATTCTAAATAAAAACAAGCAAAAAGCGAAGCAAATAACTGGAGGTTTAGTTTAAACAGATGTGTTTTTATACATTATTTTTGGTAATGAGCAATAATTTACAAAACATATGTAAGTATAATTTACAAAACAAATGGTAAGTATTATTTTCTTATGTGTGTACAGTGTTTGAAAATGTTTTAGTAAACCTTTCAAAGCCCATTCGGCCATATCTCTGCCGAGAGGTAAGACTCCCCTAATAAGTATCCTTGAGGCCTAGTCGGCTGGGGCTGCAGAATACCCTGACTGCTTCTCTGCAGAAGGGTAAGACTGCCCCCAACAAGTGTCCTGGATATGACACTAAACATTCTGATGGCGAGGCTCCAGTAATGCTGGAGCTTTGAGGAATGTTGAGTACCGCTTCATTGCCATTGCTCCCAAGTCAACTCTGACCCAAAGTGGTAGCACCTGATAGGGTCCAATCTATGGGTCAAATAGAACTGTTTGACCATTCAACTGTGCGCAAACAAATGACTTATGGTAAATTGAATTGTTAGAAATCGAACTGTTTGACCATTTAACAGTGTGTGAACAAATAACTGATGTTTAACTGAATTATTAGTGATACATACCAATACTTTGAACTGTTTGACAGTGTGCTGAGAAATTATTAATATTGAATAAAAGTGTTTGATAGCAATAATTGAAACCATTTAACTTTGTAGAAACAATAGCAATGAGTAAACAAATTAGTTTTAATTCATTTACTTGAATAAAATTAGTGTTAAATAGCAATAGTTGTAACCACTTTACCGTCTGCAAACAAATCACTAAAGTTGAATAGAATTATTAGTGTTTGATAGCAATACTTGAAACCATGTAGCTATGTTCAAACAAATGATTAATAGCAAATAGAAATATTTGGCCCCATTTAACTGTGTGCAAAAAATGAGCCCTGGCTTGTTTAAAAATGTTATCTCAACAAAATGTGTTTACAAATCATATATTTGATTTATATGTATAACGAGGATTTGACATTAAACAACCTACAATGGTTGATATGCCTTAAAACTCCACCAAATCAAATCATATATATCTAATATATATATATATGTATAAAAAGATTTGGCATTAAATATTCTACAATGGTTGATATACCATAAAATCCAACCAAACCAAATCGTATATATAAATGATTTGGTATTAAATATTCTGCAATGGTTGATATGCCTTAAAATCCAATCAAATCATATCTATTTAATATATACACATGGGCACCTCTGGTGGTGTAACAGTTAGCAAGCTAGACTAGCAAACCTACATAAGTGAGTTTGAGTCTCATTGGGCACCCCATTCATTCGGCCTAGTGCCACATTGAAGCAAAAGAGCTTTGTAAATTACTATTTAATATATACGCATAAAAAAGATTTGGCATTAAATAACCCACAATGGTTGATGTGCCATAAACCCCAACCTAACCAAACCTTTTAATGCTTACTTGCGTGGCAGTCCTGAAATATCTAACAGAATAAAACTTATTTACTATCGAGTAATTTTGTGACTAATATTTTTGGTTCGGTATGTAGAATCTAACGTCTGCATTCTGCGACTGATGGACTGCTTCTGACTAGTACTGGGGATTTGGTCTATATATATACTCACTTGCTATTGATGGCAAAATAGGGAAAATAATTTCTGGAAACCATGACACACGTAGATCTTTTTCTATTTTGAGATTTTGGCAGACACGTGAGTCAGGGACCGTCACAGGTTTCCAGAAATGTTATTCACAAATTGATCTGTTTAACACTCAAGGTTCCAACAAAAATAGGCATGGTAACCATTTTCAATTTCCGGGGGATTTTTTAAATCTCTATTTCCAGATCTTTTTATTCAAAGACTTTTTCAAATTCTTGAAGTCCTACCGATTTATCCGAAGAGACAGCAACATCTATTAGCTAACAAGTTTTTTATCTTTATTTCCAGATCTTTTTTTATTTAAAGACTTTTTTCAAATTCTTGAAGTCCTACCTATTTATGAGAAGAGACAGCAACATCTATCTGCTAACAAGTTTTTTCTGTCTTTTGTTTTATTATTTTCTCCCTATACGAATATTTTTACAACAGTTTTAAGTGGTGATTCTTCACTGGAGACTAAATGATAACAAGTGTCCTCAGATCTCCGGGATTCTTGTCAGTATTCTAGCCGGTCTACATGCAGTGGTCTGGAAGGTCTCAGTTCTTCCTCTGATTTCCAATTCCTCCCGTCTTTTACAATTATTTTACACCCTACGATTTTTTAACACGAGCGTTTGCTAGAGAACTTTCATTGAAGTCGGAGTGATAGCAAGTCCTTTCAGATCTCCAAGTCTCTTCTCGGTATTCTGGCCGATGTGAACAATGCTGTAGTATGAATGTTTTCGATTCTTCCTCCGATTTCCAACTGTTCCAATCCTCTTTCCAATCCTTTGAGGACCATTCCAAGTCCACCAAATACAATTGGTATCACTGTCACCCGAATTTTTCCCACGTTTTCTTTTAGTTCTCTTGCAACGTCCAAATATTTGTTAATCTTTTCGCTTTCTTTTATTTTCACTCTGCGGTCAGCAAAATCCACTAGACAAGGTCTTTATTTTGTTTATTAGCTCTAGGTCTGACTTTTTGACAGGGATTATCACTTGATCTGACCTTTTGATTGGGATTATCATTTGGTCTGGCCTTTTGACTAGGATTATCACTTGGTCTGGCTTTTTGACTGGGATTATCACTTGGTCTGGTCTTCTGACTGGGATTATCATTTGGTCTGGTCTTCTGACCGGGATTATCAGTTGGTCTGACCTTTTGACTGGGATTATCATTTGGTCTGACCTTTTGACTGGGATTATGACTTGGTCTGGCCTTTTGGCTTGGATTATCACTTGATCTGGTCTTCTCACTGGGATTATCACTTGGTCTGATCTTCTCACCGGGATTATCACTTGGTCTGGCCTTTTAACTGGGATTATCACTTGGGCTGGTCTTCTCAGCGTGATTATCACTTGGTCTGGTCTTCTGACAGTGATTATGACTTGGACTGGTTTTCTGATCAGGATTAGTAGATCTGTTTGCATCGCAAAATTCCAGAGAATTTTATGCGTCTTATTATCCAGGACAGAATTTGCTCTGTGTATCTACCATTTGGTAGTATGGTAAAATTTGAATTTCTCGCATAACTGCCTATGGATTATTATTATTATTATTATTATTATTATTATTATTATTATTATTCTCTAGGCATTTTTCTGACCACTTTTTGAAGTATGGTGACTTTTCTCTTAAAGTAAAGTCCAGATTTGAACGAACATCGGGTGCTACCAATACCTGAAAAATTCCAGAATTGCTAGACGCATTGGAAGATAAAATATGTTGAACATTACACAAGCAGAGCGTATCGGGGCACCTCTGGTGGTGTAACGGTTAGCAAGCTAGACTAGCAAACCTACACGAGTGAGTTCGAGTCTCATTGGGTACCCCATTCATTCGGCCTTGTGCCACATCGAAGCAAAGAGCTTCGTAAATTATATAGGCGCCTTTGGTGGTGTAATGGTTAGCAAGCTAGACTAGCAAACCTACACGAGTGAGTTCGAGTCTCATTGGGTACCCCATTCATTCGGCCTTGTGCCACATCGAAGCAAAGAGCTTCGTAAATTATATAGGCGCCTTTGGTGGTGTAACGGTTAGCAAGCTAGACTAGCAAACCTACACGAGTGAGTTCGAGTCTCATTGGGTACCCCATTCATTCGGCCTTGTGCCACATCGAAGCAAAGAGCTTCGTAAATTATATAGGCGCCTTTGGTGGTGTAACGGTTAGCAAGCTAGACTAGCAAACCTACACGAGTGAGTTCGAGTCTCATTGGGTACCCCATTCATTCGGCCTTGTGCCACATCGAAGCAAAGAGCTTCGTAAATTATATAGGCGCCTTTGGTGGTGTAACGGTTAGCAAGCTAGACTAGCAAACCTACACGAGTGAGTTCGAGTCTCATTGGGTGTCCCTTTCATATGGCCTTGTGCCACATCTAAGCAAAAAAAAAAGCTTAGTAAATTACCACAAGCAGAGCGTATCATATGCTTAAAAACATAGCGGAGGTCTTGACATGTTCACCACAAAACGTAAACGAACAAAGATAAATAGATAAAAGGATTTTTTTCATATTTATAATATCTTCGTCTTTTTCATTGAAACTATCAGATATTTGTTTTATCTGTTGACCTTTTAAAACCAAATACTTTGAGAATAACTTAGCGGAAACAGTCTAAATAAATTCAAGCGTCTGCTTTCTTTTTTCACTTTTTTATCGACATTGTCAGATGAATTAGGAATTTAGCGGTTTGTAATTTCGTTTTTCGATATCAGAAACCAGTTATATGAAACCTGGACCGAGCGATTTTTTTCGGTGACTGAGTTCAGAATCGGATCGTTTCGGTAAAAAAAAAAAAAAGATTCTGTTAAGGTAAGTATATTTACTAAAAGAAGGACCTAATCTTTATTGTCGTAAGCAATAGATGTAATGACCCGCGTTCGAATGTTGGTATTTATTACTAAACCTTTTAGGTAATCATACGTCTCTCGCGACAAGAAAGCGACAACGTCTACAAGAGGCTGTTTGACAACTGTTGAAACAAAGCAACAACCTATCTGATCTTTTCTATTGACTTTATTCTCTTTCTCTTTTCAGATTATTCCTGGGAAATATTTAACATTTTGATATATTTAACCAAATATAGAGAAATCATGCCTTGGACGATAGAGCAAAAGATCTTTTGCGTGTAGACATATTATGAAATTAAGTCTTTTAAGATTGTTCAACCAAGATATTGAAAGAAGTTCTATTTCAAAATATTTCAAAACGGAAGTCAGATTTTCAAGTTGGATAACAACTTTAAAGCTCTTTTCACTTGTGAAAATCATTGGGCAACGGGTTGCTCGCCGTCTGAGCCTCCGATCACTCGGAGGGAATTTGCACGCATTATCTACAATTTTACACGTTTTATTCAACAGTACCTTCAACTGAACCTCGGACATCTGGAGCATGTACTCTTGTACTCCTCTTCAGATTTTTGGTTCATGTTCGAATTTAAATGTTTGCAGATCTGAAAAGATATCGAATGTATTAATTATTATTAAACAATACAGCATCGAAAACGTTTCACCAGAAAAAATATCATGTTTGTTTTGAATATATTTATTATATAAAATTTTCTGTTGGGTCGTAGTTTTTAGAGTTTTAAGTATTTATATTGCTGGTTACAGTGTTTTGATGCCATAGTTTGGTCATTAATGAAAGCTAATAATATCCGTTTTGATTGTATAATGTTCGACAAGAAATATCAAATTCCGGTATCTTTGGTTTAGAAGAAGATTATTTTTTTAATTGATGGAGCGCATTTATTTATTAGCGATACTCTCTCTTTATATGTTGTTGATGTCCTTGGGATGAGTCTAAACTGCCACTGGTGTCGATGCTCCAGTTCTTTAACTCTACAGAGTGTTAAGTACTCTTTTATTGTCATTACTCCCATGTTCACTCTGAACTACAGTGGTAGTACCTATTTGGATCACATTTGTGCATCAAATAGATCTGTTTAAAAAGTATTCGTATTCCATAGAATTGTGTGCAAAAAAGACTCTTAAAAACAACTACAAAAAAACAATAAAACAACTACAAAAAACAATAAAACAACTATAAAAAACAATAAAACAACTACAAAAAATGTAAATATGAACATACAATGAAAGTGATTCTCTAACCTCAAAATAACCCGAGATGAGTTGAAATGCCGTGAAAATCAAACAATCAATCAATAAATCACTATATCTCCTCAACTTTGTTCTCAACCCACTACAGGACTCAGGTTTCCCCCCAAATCAAATAATATTAGGAATTATGGGACCAACTGAGTTTTCCTAGTCATAGATCGAAGTTCTCCCACATCATCTATCCATATCCACGGGGCTGTGAATGGAGGTGAGGATGTCATGGCTTTCTTCTGGGTGAAATGAGGAAATCCTTGGCGCGTAATGATTAAAGTGTTGGAATGCGGCCTCAAAGAAAGCGAGTTCAAACTCTAGTCGCGCTGTTATGTTCGCTTTTGGACTAACGCCTTTGAGAAAGCCATAGAACCTCCTTATCACCCAACTATGAGCAAATACTATCACTGCTATTCTTCTACAAGGATGGCTTTGGCATTAAATAACCCACAAAGTTTGATATGCCATGAAAGAAAGAAAAGGGTGAAATGAAAGGTGAACAGCCTTTTCTTGAATTTGGATCCAACTCAACGATAGTCATTACAGGTCCCTTCCCTGTGTATGCGTTTTTTTTTTCGTCTACATACTGAGAGACTTATATGATAATTGCCATACATCGAGCACTCACATAGAATTATATAAAGTCTCTCAAATCCTCTGTATGCGAATATTCCAAAGCCATAGTCTCTGGACTCTCTCTCTCTCTCTCTCTCTCTCTCTATATATATATATATATATATATCATACCAATTGGGCGATTCATTTCTGATTTAGAACATTTCTTCGTATTTCCAACAGAAAGAGCATTAACGACCCAGCGTCCAGATATTGTCATTTGGTCCGTAAAATTAAAAAAAAGTTTTTATTATTGAGTTAACGGTCCCTTTTGAAGAAAATTTTTACTGGGCACATCAGTGTAAGTTGGAAAAATATGAGGATCCACGAGAACAATGTGACAGAAATGCCTTGATAACAAATGTATTTCCTATCGAAGTCAGATGCCGAGGTTTCATTACCAACTCAACCTTCGCTTTCTTGACTAATCTTGGACTTTCTCCATCAGACAGGAGGAAATACATAAAAAAAGATCTAATATAAGGTCTTAACTGCATCAGCGTGGATATGGCAATCCCATGGTAGTATTTGAGTTACTGCTTGGCCGATCTGGGTTAGTGGCCTCGAAACCAAGCCTGAACCTAGAGTCATCATCTCTGAAGTCTTTGTTGGAAGAAATGCTGCTGTGTAAACATCAGTCATTGTATAATACCTACATGTGTGTGAGTGTGTATTTGTGTGTGTGCGTTTGCCTATATGTGGATATGTTATATGATAATTGTTGCTTCTTATTAGAAGATGGTTCTCTAAGATTAAGATTTCATTATTTCGTAGGCATGTGTGTGCAGAGGCAGGCCAACTTCTCTTTGAGAGATTCACCGACATCATGTGACATTTAAACATTCTGTTGTAAGCTGCAGTACATGCCAAATTCTGATGCCCTTTCAAGTTTATATTCAAACCACTAAATGACTTGCAGACGTTACTACATGTTAGGTAGCTGTTCTTCTCATGTCTCGTGGGTTGGATAATGTTGTATGCAGCTTGATTCTTTTATGTCTGTGGGCTCATGTGTGGTTAACAAAACCAGCTGTTGACTGCAACTGTCAGATATATATATGTATATATATATATATATATATATATATATATAGATATTTACTAGTCTAATATCTACCAGTATTCACGGTACCAGAAAAAAACAAAAAAACCCTGGCCAGGAACAAGAGATAAAAATATCTCGAATCACGGTCCAGAGGAAAAAGAAAAAAGTTTTTTGGGGTAAAAAAGAAAGAAAAGACCAACCTTGTCCGACTCCTTGAAAAAAATCAAGGGGTACTTCGTCAGTGGCCAAAAGAAAACCAAAAAACCCTCCGCGAATGCTGCAATGCTACAATTACTAAAGTGCTCAACATAAAACAATGGAGCCAATGATAGATAGATAGATAGATAGATAGATAGATAGATAGAAGACCCATTTAATGAATTAGGTTAATTTGGCTTAAGGAGTTCGCAATAGGAAGCATTGTTGACAATTGTATATTTTTTGATAAAAAACCCCAATAATGATGGACCCTATCATGTCCCAGAACACTGTCTCGATAACCTTCTTTGTTGATCGCTGCGCCTGGAACATTTTTTTTTACCGGAAAATGCATTTTCAACTCAAGCTCTCTTGAGACCAACCCATTTGTAAACCTTTTTCTTTTACTAAAACATTTTATCCGTACAAATAACATATTCATCGGTAAATTTCACATATTTTGCACTTCTTAGCTACAAAATATTTTATGACAGACCTCTGTTCAAGCCTGGGGTATTTTGTTTGATTTGCCGCAATTTTGAGTTGTCCCACAACAAATATATTTGCGAGATTAGAATAATTTTTGCTATTAACCAATTTCAAAGAATGCAGAGGTTACATCTGGAAAAAGATTCTGAAAAAAATAATCTTACTTTTTTCAAAAGAATTTCGCTTATTCATTTAATGAGCCTTATATATATATATATATATATATATATATATATATATATATATGAGTGTGTGTGTGTGAAAGAGACAGACAGACAGACTATGTCTGTGTATGTTATATTTTTACCTTGGTTTTCTTTGGTTTATTAAGACCGGCATATCATCTCCTTATATATATATATATATATATATTGTCATCCACTGACAGACTGTTTCGTTCTATCAGAAATCTTCAATGTGGTTAGACAGGCTAGATTCCCGATATATATAGGCATAATGGTTAGGGTGTTCGCCAATGGTCCGGGAGACCGGGGTTCAATCCCAAGTCGAGTTATACTAAAGACTGAAAAAATGGTACTTGATGCCTCCTTGCTTAACACTCAGCATTATAAGGTACGGATCAAGGGTAAGTGGAGCAATTCACGATACAGAATAGTGCTCTCCTCTACACCTTGGTGCAGTAGCTATTAAAATGGGAGCCTTCGGATTGCTTTCGACTACGGTCGGCCAACTTACTTAACTTACATATGGAGCACATGGTGATATGGTTGGCACGTATGATATAGAATGAATTCAACATTGAAAAAGAAGCATATTGTGTGTCTGACGATTGGCCACTGCTCGTGAAACTGACAGTTATGCAAAAAATGTTTGCCGTATTTATCGACGTTGCTGTCAACAATTCCAGGATTTTAAAAAGTACATACACACTTATAGGCACACACACACACATAGATATATGTACGTAGGTATGCACAGATATGCATACACAGTCGTGCATATACACACACACATGCAAACGTACACACACGTTATGCGCGTACATATGTAAAGTTGGCTATCATAGTCGAGGGTGACCAGAAGGCTCCTTTTTCAATAGCTTCTACACCGAAGTGAAGGTACTATTTACCAACCCCTCCGCTCGGGCAGGATATGACACAAGGTCAATTTTTAAGCGGAGTTTAACAGGTTTTGAATTCAGAGTTTTCCTTCTCCTAGACTAGTGGCCTCAACAAGGCTGAAGAACCTAGTCCGTCCTACTATTTACCCATAGCTGGAGGGAGAATAAGGGGGTTCATACCTTTCCCAAGGGTATTTACCCGAAAGTGAACGTAATAGCGCGACTGGAGTACGAACTCGCGTACTACGATTCCGCAGTTCATCGCTTTAACCATTACACCACGAGGACACCGAAGTGAAGGTGAGAGCGCTACCCCATTCCCTGGATTGCTCCACGACCCTTGATCCGTAACTTATAATGCTGAGTGTTAAGTAAGGAGGCCTCAAGTACCATGTTTTGAGTCTTTGATATGACTCGACCTGGGATTGAATCCCGGTCTCCTGGACCATGGGCGAATACTCTACCCTTTAGGCCAATGGCCCGGTGCGAGTATATGTGTTTGTGTATGTGTTTTCTCGAAAGAATTTAATTGAATAAGACAGGCGAAAAGTTTATTATCATATTCATCACTTTTCTTCTCAAGTTAAAAGAAATTCCGTAAAAAAATATAGTTTGAAATTAGAACCCCTTGAGCGTTCGCTTGAAGTGGACTTTAGAGTATTTGCTTCCATCGACAGGAACTTCCTCGTTTACCCAACTCAGGGGACACTATTTGCACCCCTCACGTAACACACACACCTATGTTATGAAAGTGCTTTCCTGATAAATCAATTTATACACTTTTCTTACCAGTTTATTTTTACATACTTTCACTAAGTCCAACGCTTTATCATCATCATCATCATCATGTCGTGCCCTCACATAGCTGCTGTATGTATGTTCGAGCTGGTTGTCCTGCTTTTGCTCGGCCATATGTGGGGGTCCATAGGAGTATGTCACTTATGAGCTCGTCCTTGCTTCTCCAGCAGTGTCCTGCATGTCTGGTTCGTCTAACTTGGATAGTTTTCGTGATGGGAGGCAGGTGGCTGTATAGTTGGTGCCTTGTGGGGTGTTGGCGCCTGGACTTGTTGAAAGTGAACAAGTCCTGAACGCTTTATACTCGCCGCTAATATAAAAGAAATTGAACTTTTACAAAAACTAAATTTATTGCTTCACTCTAGAGAAGCTTGTAACGAGTATCGTCAAAGGAACTGTACACGAAGACCTGAGTTCAAACCCTGCACGTGGCCATTTGTTTTTCACTTCCTTTTGGAAAGACATGAATCCAAATCTTTTTCCTCCAATACGTCTAGAAGGGGTAAAGAATGAAGAGTTACAAAGAAATACTTTGATTTGGTTTGGTTTCTTTTGCTTAATGACATATCAACCTTCTTGGGTTATTTAATACCAGAGCTATCCTTGCAGAAAAACAGTAATGGTATCATTTAAACCTGTGAAAACTAAAAAAAGAATAAAAATTTTGATATAAGATTGAAAAAATTCAAAAGTGTAGCAGTTCCCAGAAACCTCACATGCCTGAAAGACAGACTTACCGGAGCTAAAGAGAAACTCTGTCTCACTTCAACGGTACCCTTCACACTGAAAGGACTCTTTTCCACTTGGCTGGTAGCAGCGAACATGTGTTGATCGGGTCTTGTGGACTGACACTTAGCCATGTCTGCTGCTTGCAAGCCGACACCGCCGAAACATATATTGCAATAAAAACCCATTGGACTTTAAACTCACCACCAACAGAAATGACAAATATGTTTTAATACCTTCTCTAGGAGATGCGACTATTTATATTGGTTGAAGGAAGAATTTTCATTCCCACCGAATAGTTGTTTAACTCGGAAATAAAGTTTTTGAGTTGAAAGGTATCTTCGTCTCTTTCCTTCCTTCCCTAATTCTTTTGCAGCCTTCACAAAGAAGACACCAATAAGGTAAATAGGGTAAGAAAAAGAGAGAAATAATAGAGGCAGATACTACAACAACCGACTACCACCAACGACTAAAAAAAAAAAAAATAACGAAACCAAACCAAATAACTAACATATCTTCCTACACCTCATAAACCATAGCGTGGAGATAAGGCAGTTTATACCTTTCCCGAGAGCTTTAGTCCAAAAGGGAAAGTAATAGCGCGATTAGAGTTCGAACTCTGTAAACCACTACGTCACGCAGACTCACCCGACCTGGTTTGGTTAACTGAACGTATATGACTCTTCTAATGACAGTGCTACGTTATCAGAAGTAGACCAGGTTAACAATGTTTCATTTCGTCCTAATCCACTTAGGAAAGGCATGAATCCACTTATCCCTCCCACACCTTTGAGTAAATTGTAGTCTTGTGAGAGTAAGCATTTGCACAATTTAATCTATAGAACAAAACGATGGCAACATCAAAACTACTAAAATCTATCAGTCGCACATGGAATGGCTAAAGGGAGCCAATCACAGTACATCTAATGATCACATGAACCCCTTGTAAAATCCTACTATAAACGCCGAATTCCAAGATTCTGCCTCTTTTTGCCTCCACCGACACAGCGTTTATATCGGACTGTGGTTTTCTGTGGATTGCCATCTTGCAACCAGCCCGAGACGGCGAGTAAGGAAGCTGCTCCTATGGAGATTAATAAAGAGAAAATAAAGAAATAAAATCAAATAAATTCAAAAAAGTGTAACGGTTCACAAGAAGCGAAATCTGCGCATGCTTGAGAGACAAACTTACTGGCAACAAATGGAAATCCGTTCTCTCTTCAGCTTTCACCGTAATACTGAAAGGACCCCTTTTTCACTCGGCTGCTAGCTGGTAATGCACGTGTTCTTCCAGTCACGGACTGTAGCAGCGGCCTCTGTTGAAAAACACTCAATGGACATGGCCATCGACTTTGAACTCACCACCACCGAAAATGACAAATATATTTCAACGCCTTGTCTGGGAAACGTGACGTATTTCTTTAGGTTCAGGAAAACATTACTCGCCACAGAATAGCCATTTAACGCTTAAAATAAAGTTGGAATTTAAAAGGAATCCTCGTCTTTTCCCTTCCTTCCTTCCTTCCTTAAATTCTTTTGCAGCCTTTCACAAAGAAGCCGACAAGTTAAATGAGGTAAGAAGAAGAACAGTTGAGTCAGATAGTATAAACCCTAAAAACCCCGACCAACGACGACGATGAACCAAACGAACAAAATAAAATTAAACAAACCTTCTTGTTCCCCATGTCACCCACTACTGCTTATGCCACTCTGCGACCCTAGAAACCTGTAGGAGTAGTGAGCCAACAAGTTCAAGGAGGAAACTGCGGGCTGTTAGGTTAATTCAATCAGCTGGATCCAGTGGATGGGACGGCTGTAGTATCAGCGGTACGGATCTGGTCGGGTGTGTCACGTCTCTAGACTGACATACCTCGAACCTCAGAGGGCCGTCCCCCAGGCTCTAATCTCCTCCTCGGGACTAGGTTTATCACCTGGTGCCTGAGGCGCACATTTATAAGGGAATGCCGACGGGGCCTGAGGCATTTTGGGGAATGCCGGGTGTGTCTGGGCTACGGCCCTGCACCCGAACCCATCTTACAAAAGGCCTTCTGCCACACCTGTCCGGTTTGTAGGACGGTCGACAAATACCGTTATCACGTTTCGTTCCTGTTGCGAGGACATATTTTTAACTACACAGCAAAGTCCGTAATAGCACGTTATTCGCAAACCATTTACTTTCTTTTTTCCTTTCTTGAATAATAAAATTGTTGAACTCAAAAAACGGCTGTTTTCCTTTCTACAGAAGCTGTCGACCCTGTTTGTTTTTCTAACTTAGCTAATGTGTATAGTCAAAACTTTAGGTTTAACCAAAACTACTTACAGGATAAAATCCCCAGAAAAAGCAAAATGGTAAATGTTCTTTTTTGCAGTAAAATAAAATTTGGAAGCGGTTCTATGTTGCCTTTTTTTAAATTTATTTTTCAAACCCGATAGATCATACTGCCAGACTATATATATATATGTGTCGTAATTATGTATTTTGAGGGAAGGAATAAGAATTAATTCAAAATAAATAAACATTAAATTTCTTTGGTAAAAATACAAGTATGATGTTTTGAAATTGCAAAATACAAATTCTATTATCTATTGTTCAAAGAATCTGATAATCTGAACGAAAAACATTTATCAATATCGGAACCAAAGTTCCACCCATATAAGCAGACAGTAGAATACAGTAGATTTTGTCTATAATAAGATTTGATTGTTTTGAATACAGTTGTCAGGTCTAAAGGTACTGGATTTTTATGAAAGTAACCCAATATATATATATATATATATATATATATATTAAATGATATACCTTATGGTAAGAAAAAAAAACTGGCAAGTGATTTGAAGATGAAAATATACACCGAATCACTGTCAAGGGGAAAAATATATATTGGAAAAAAATATATACATTGGAAAAAAAAAGAAAAGGCCAACCTTGTCATACCAACTGAAAAAATCAAAAGACATGCAATTGGTTGGTCAAAAGAAAAAAACACCGTTAGGGCTGCTAACCTACAATGCAAAAAGTGCACAATACTAAGTAGAGTAAAATAGTAACGATAATTACTTAGTAAATCAGGAACTAACCTTCTATAGTTTCGCCTAAGCGGCTCATCAGGATACCCTGATGAGCCGCTTAGGCGAAACTATAGTAGGTTAGTTCCTGACTCACCAAGTAATCATCGTTACTATATATATATATATATATATATATATATTGTAACAGTGTTGGTTGTCAGTAATTCACTTTGAAGGGTTTTGGCGAACTAAGCGCGATGTAATTTGGAGAGTGCTCAATATCTGTGATTGAGTTATTATATAATAATAATAATGATTGGCGGCCGAGTGGAGACCATCTAAACAACAGCATTATTGAAAACGGCCAGAATACTGAGAAGAGTCCTGGAGACTTGAGGAGACTTGCTGTCACTCAATCTCCAGTGAAAGACCATCAGCTTACGCTGATGTGAAAAACTGTAATGAGTTCATAAATATATATAAGATTTTATGTATTTAATGCCATGGACGTTTGTCTGCGACCTTACGTTTCATCAAAACCAAAGGTCGCAGACAAACCTCCATGGCATTGACTATATAAAATCTAACCTATATCTATATATGCGTGTATAACCTAATATATATAGATATATATTGTCATCCACAGACAGACTGTTTCGTTGTATCACCACACGTAGGATGCTTCAAGTTGGGATTGAAACCTGCCTAATTTTACGTTAGACTTAGCATCATAACGCTCAGCCACCAGTCGACATACGTCAGCTCGGGAATTATAAGGCATTATTTTGTAGTTTTCGTTTGATATATATATATATATATATATATATATATATATATTAGGTTATATATATTGTCACGTGGTCTACCAGTGAGAGGAGAGAAATAAGAAATTTCCCCTACCCCTCCGTGTTTGAATTAACAGGCCGCCAAAGACTGACTGTTACAAGAGGAATAAGGAATGTAGGTCAATTCCTCGCAGCCGAAGTAACAAATCCGGGTCAGAATGAAAGCCAACAGATGTTTGCACTCTGTGACCGGATGGATAAAGAAGGGGATATACTGGATAGAGATAGTAGTCCGAATGAATCGCCTGACAGGGTGAAGGAAAGAGAAATAGGCCGAATGATTGGTTGAAACCCTACAAACGGAAGTAGCAACCTTTTCGACAGCGGAAATAGGAAAAAAAGAATTTAGTTTTGAGGACGGAGGTCGCCGTGAACGGAAGGGCGAATCTCATGCCAAACTCCGGGCGAAGAAGCAGGACCGAGTTTTAGGATAGCAGTTGGTGTGACAAGATGTGTTGACACTGTTGCCAAAACTCTGGGTGAAGAAGCGAAATAGAGATCTTGGACAGACGCCTTCAAGCCGAGCTCCATAGAATCCCGCTAACCCGTTAAAGAAAATACTCTCAGAAGAAACCAGTCGTCGAAAAGCTAAGTAAACCTTAAAGCCGTTTTCTCTCTCCACCCTTCCTAAGTATTGCAATTGTATGTTCTCTCTCTCTCTAGAAAGTTGAAAGAAAAGAAAAAAGAAGAAAGAGACATTTATGTCGGAGACTGTTTACTGGGAAACATAGCCGACCCCTATAAATATTTATTTGGACCTTGGCGTATTAAAAACCTTGTTATATTTTATATCTCTCCTCGTGTTGAAATTTATTCATTGTGTTGTCTGCCAATCAAGTTGTCTTTTGCATGTTCCTTTTCAGCTTCATTCGCCTCAATTTATTCTCGCTAAATGTCCTATTCGCCCTTTAAAAATATTACACGGGAAACTGGAATTGTCGACTGCGATAAATAATATTTTTATATCTAAGCCTAGAGGCCCATATCTTCCATTATCCTTGGGGTAAGAAGACGAAGTGGTCTGGTGGGTGTGTGTAACGTGAAAAATGAAAACCCCTTGCCAGTGGCGGTCAGTCTAGCCCAAATTAACCCCCCACATTATCTGCCAGTTCCCATATGCCCGAGAAAGGACTCTTAACTAGAACTTATTCTGCGAGGGATCAAGTGCCAGACTGCCCCGACTTCACACGTGCGGAAAATTAACTCCCGTTCGGGGATAAATATTTTAATGCCACGTCACAATATTAATAGTAATAAAAAATACCCATTTTGAAATCATTTACGGACCTATAAATTTTATTATATATATATATATATATATATATATTTGTTACATACTAATTTTTTGAATTGGTATAAGTAGGGCATACATTGTTAGTTCTAATAAAGGACGTGACCTAAAAAAGGGTTCTTTTTTATAACTCACAATATAAGCCTTACTCAAAGCTATTCTAATATATATATCAATCAGTGGCGACTCTAGCCTATTTTTGCTACTCGTGCCCCCCCCCACCCTCTGTCAACTTCATTTTCCCAACCCGTGGTCCGTGGACCCAAAGTAAGTCATCATAGTTGCTATTGCGTGATTCTCCATTGTATAGCACAGATTGACAAACGTACCTTGCATGGTGTTTTTTTGTAAACAATCAAGATACTATATAATTTGTAGTCTTGTTAATACAGTAGATAAGGTAATTTTTTTCCTTTCAAAAGTATAGAAGAAAAGAGAAGATGTTCATTACTATGACGAGAAAAATATGTTTATTAGAATAAAGAAATTGATGACAATATACACAGACACAGCTAGTAGTTTCAATTTCGCTTAAAATAAAGATTATTTGTTGAAAATGTATTCGAATAAACAAATTTTAGTTACAGAATGTAATATATGCAACATTCATTAAAGAAATAGAGATCTGTTAGTGAAAAAACGAATCAAAACACGCCGTTTAACCAACATTTACCATAGCGATGATGATGACGTCGGCGACGGCTATAATCTGCTATCCCCCCCTCTCTCTCGGTCCCTCTCCCTCTTCCCAAGACAGTTGTCAGCAGTCACATTGCGCTAATTTTTTTGAGCACGGTATTCTGGTTTGCTTTTTCTATTGGCTACAGCCAAAAGCGCGATTTCGCTAACATTACTGTTATTATAAGGGTCTAGTGCTCGGCACGGATTACGCGTGTTCAACATTATAGCCGATTTTATGGGATGTTCAATGGATCTGACGGTGGCCGGACAAAGACCATCGGTTCAAAACAGCATCGTTGTATTATTCCCAGATATATTTATGAACTTTTGGCTACTTAGTTATCGAAACTTGAATAGATACGTAATTTAATTGAGATCAGACTAAGTATGTTTGCTTGAAATTAATGGATGATTTTTAATCTATTTTGAATAACATTGACCGAGTTATTGGTCGTTCCGGGCACGAGTAGCACTAGTCCCATCTCTGCCCCTGATATCAATATATATATATATATATATAATGAAACCTAGATAGAAACGCTCTTGGCCATGTAGGAATTATTTCCATAATATCAGCTCTATCTCATGTATTGAGCACTTTATTACATTTTAGCTTAGGTAATTCTGTTGGAATTTTTTCTTTTGACAAGACATACGTTCCGCTTGCTTATTTTCAAGTAGTACGTGTGTTTTTCGGCTTTTCTTTTTTTATGAAATTTTTTCCCAGATATCAGTTAGCAGAATTTGAACATTGTATAATCTGGGGTTTTTTACACAACGGAATAATAGATGAGATATAAATATTATATATATATAGTTTGGAAGAAATTTTAAAGGCTTAAATGGTTGATTCATACGCTGCAATTTATTCATTATCATTCATTGATTCTCATTTGAAACACAAATTATATTCATTTTAAAAGCTCTAAAAGTTGCAAATAGCAAAATTCAAAATTTAACAGTGATAGTTTTCAAAAAAAAAAAAAAATTCTCAACTTGTAGATTTAAAAAAAAAAAAAATTCTCAACTTGTAGTTTTCAAAAAAAAAAAAAATTCTCAACTTGTAGTTTAAAAAAAAAAAAAAAATTTCTCAACTTGTAGTTTTCAAAAAAAAAAAATTCTTAACTTGTCGTTTTCAAAAAAAAAAAAAAATTCTCAACTTGTAGCTTTCAAAAAAAAAAAAATATCTCAACTTGTAGTTTCCAAAAAAAAAAAAAAAAAAATTCTCAACTTGTAGTTTTCAAAAAAAATAATTCTCAACTTGTAGTTTTCAAAAAAAATAAAAAATTCTCAACTTGTAGCCCAATCATAAAATTCAACTGTTGACTCATATTACGTTTTTTATCATCTTTTTTTTTACTGAAGATTTTCTTTGAATCTTTATGTCTCTTCAGAAATGTATGAATTTACCTAACCCTTTCGCTGGAGACAAAACGTGATACAAAGTTAATTTTTAATCAGTTTATAGTTGGTTTGAATTTAGAGTTTTCTTTCTCTTAGACTGGTTGCCTTACCAAGGCTAAGGTACCCAGTCTGCTCTACTATTTACCTATAGTTGTAGTGTAAACAATAGATTTATTGCCTTTCCCAAATGGATTTACACCAAGTGAAACGCAAATAATTATATCCAAGATTTGAATTTGAGTCATTGATTCCATTTTCTACGACGATAATCGTTACATTAAGCACACCTCATATCTTCAAAATGAATTTATATCAACTTGTTGAGACCCGTGTAAATTACACAGATTTTTCAAAATGTTTTTTTACACTATTCATTTATTTCAACATGCATCTAAAATAAACACCATCGATCCATTGAAGCTCAATTCTTGTCTGCAAACTACATTCTTGGCGACTGTTTTCCGTTGTCTAATACTTTGTTTGTTTTAACCACCTTCACTCTCAGATCTGAAAGTCTCCGAACTCTAAAGAAAGCAATATACAATTGACCGTGACTAAATACCGCATCAGGTAAATATAGTCCTAACTTTTCAAATGTTTGCCCTTGAGATTTATTGATAGTTATTGCGTATGCTAACCACACAGGAAACTGATGTCGTTCTAATGTAGAGGGAAGATTGAGGTCGCTTGGGGCCAGTTTGAGTCTGTGTATGAGAGCGTTTGTCTTTCAAAGGCCCGGATATCAATGCAGCGGTAATACAATGTTGGTCCATGACAACTACTAGGCTATTTCCAATGCACAATCGATTTTGTATCGAAATGTTCCTTAATAACATAATTATTGCGCCGGATTTTAGTTTAAGGTTATGAGGGGGCATTATGATATTATATCAGTTATAATAGTTGATTATAATATATCAGTTATTATTGGCGATTATAGTATTATATCAACCAGAAAAGTTGTACATTATATTTAGAGTTGTATATAATGTCTGTGTGTGTATGGGACTCCAAATTCAAATTTTTTAAACATGAATGTAAACATTTTTTTCTTTACAATTCGACAAATTATTGTATATATTAATTTAAAAAATAAGTAAAATTTTTCCAAGGATAATATCATAGCATTTTTAGCATTTTTTATTTCAGAATTCATGGCCATTTTTAAAAAATTGGAAATTTTAGAATTTCTAAAAATTTCATGACATAATTATTCAGACCCTTATCTTTATAGAAAAATTTAAAAATAGTGACTTCTATATATTTTGTTCAGATTTCGTAAAATGAAATATGGAGGGGAGGTTGACTAAGTAAAAATAACAAGTATTTCTCCAAATACATTTTAGGAAAAACTTATTTTAAACATAAATTCGTCGAAAACATACTTATTTCGGCAATAATGTCTAATAAAGCTTTGCATTAGACGTCAAATTTGATTGGTTCTTGCTTACCAAGTTTCTCCAAGCGTAAAGGTCGTGCGAAGGGGAAGTGCCCGTGGTGTAATGGTTATCGTCCTAGGAAATGGACACGGCGACACGAGTTCAGTGATTGCATTTCACATAGCACTAATACCCTTGGGAAAGGTATGAATCCAATTATTCTCCCTCCAGCTATGGGTAAATAGTAGGACAGACTAGGTTCTTCAGCCTTGGTGAGGCAACTAGTCTAGGAGAAGGAAAACTCTGAATTCAAACCTGTTAAACTCCGCTTAAAAATTGACCTTGTGTCATATCCTGCCCGAGCGGAGGGGTTGGGTAAATATGGTAAAGGTCGTGCGAAATGAGTAGACTGTTCGCCAATGGTCCTGGGTTCAATCCCATGTCGAGTCATAACAAAGACTCAAAAAATGGTATTTATTGCCGCCTTGCTTAGCACTCAGCATTATAAGGTTAGGATCAAGGGTAAAGTGGAGCAATCCCGGAAAAGAAGTAGCGCCCTCCCTTACACCTCGGTGTAGTACCTATTGAAAAGGGGGCCTTTGGGTCACCCTCGACTAAGGTTGACAACTTTACTTATATAGGATCATAATAGTTGCTTGGTTGGTGGGTTGTTTGAGTTTCACGGCACATCAACTACTATGGGTTATTCAATGCCAAATCCGGTTTACATATATGAATTATATATGATTTGTAACCATTTTTTATATGAACTCACTTTTTCTTCAAAAACTCACTTTTCTTTTAAATTCATGTTTTGATCCATTCGACTCACAAGTAGGACCCCAACAGGCACCATTACTACGGGTCAGAGTGAACCCACTACAAGTTGTAATTGTTGAGATTTATGGTTGATAATAATATTATATCAATCTTAATAGGTGATTATAATATTATATTAATTATAATTGTTGATTATGATATTATATCAGTTATAATAGTTGATTATAATATATCAATTATTATTGGCGATTGACCATCCGTAGAATCCTAGAAGGCGGGAGGGAAAAAAAACCTACAGGCGACGTTACTATTTGTCGATTTTACCAAGGCCTTCGATTCCATTCACAGAGGGAAGATGGAACAAATCCTACTAGCATACGGCCTACCAGAAGAAACCGTAGCAGCAATAATGATTCTCTACAGAAACACCAAAGTGAAAGTGCGGTCACCGGATGGAGACACAGAATACTTCGACATCGTAGCAGGAGTACTACAAGGGGACATGCTAGCCCCATACCTCTTTATTATATGTCTAGACTACGTACTTCGGACATCGATCGATAACATTAGGGAAAACGGCTTCGTGCTGACGAAGAAAAGGAGCAGAAGGTACCCCGCAAAAACAATTACCGACGCCGACTACGCCGATGACATAGCGCTACTGGCCAATACACCCAACCAAGCCGAAACACTACTGCATAGTTTGGAACGAGCCGCTGCAGGCATTGGACTCCATGTTAATGCACACAAAACTGAATTTATGTGCTTTAATCAGAAAGGCGACATCTCCACACTAGACGGAACCTCCCTGAAACTGGTTGACAAATTCACCTACCTAGGAAGCAGCGTCTCATCAACCGAAAAAGACATCGACACACGGCTAACGAAGGCATGGACGGCTATCGATAGGCTTTCGATCATCTGGAAATCAAACCTGACCGATAAAATGAAACGCAGTTTCTTCCAGGCTGCGGTCGTGTCGGTGCTGCTATATGGATGCACTACTTGGACGCTGACTAAACGGTTAGAGAAGAAGCTAGACGGCAATTATACAAGAATGTTGCGAGCAATATTAAACAAGTCCTGGCAGTAACACCCCACAAGGCGCCAACTGTACGGTCACCTACCACCTGTCACGAAAACTATACAAGCTAGACGAACCAGACATGCTGGACACTGCTGGAGAAGCAAGGACGAGATCGTAAGTGATGTGCTCTTGTGGACCCCCGCATATGGCCAATCAAAAACAGGACGACCAGCTTGAACATACATACAGCAGCTATGTGATGATACGGGATGTAACCCTGAGGACCTGCCGGAGGCGATGAATGATAGGGAGACGTGGAGAGAGAGGATCAGGGATATCTGTGCTAGCCGCAAGACATGATGATGATGATGAAATATCATATCAATCAGAATAGTTGTACATTATATTCAGAGTTGTATATAATATCTGTATGTGAATAGGACTTCAAAGTCATTTTTTTAAAACAGATATAGATATATATTGAATAATAATAATAATAATAAAGTTTCCCTTCTAAAGGATGGCTTTGGCATTAAACAATCCTTGTAATTTGATATGCCATTAAACTAAGAAACCAAATCAAGTACTTGGTGATCGTTTTCTGATCAATGGTCGCATCTTTAATTGAATTGTTTGACTTTCATACGTCCAGTTTTGTAACATAACCATATATTAATACGTGAAATATACGGATCTGTGAAATGTACATAATGTTCATAGAATGTTCATAATGTTCATACGCATAGGAATCCGAAAAACACGAAACACTGACGACTCTCTTGGTTCAGGTACGAAACGTTTATTACCTTCTTTAAGTTTAGGTTTTTCGACACGAGGAGACAGAGACACAATTTTTCTATGCTGACTGTTCGTCCATCGTCAGCTTCAACTCACTGACCCAACCAGCGTGCGCGCACACCCCGCAGTCTACACTGCACTGAACGAAAAATCAACTTGCTTCGTCTAGCTTAAAATCTCAACAAACTGCTTTTATTCAAAATCACTAAGAATCCCAGCCTATCGCTTCCGGGCATGACATCATTCACATCCCCCAGTTTCATTTCTTATCGGGAGTTTTTATTGTGACATCTGTGATTGTCACATCCACCCCGCACGCGCGTGAACACCTGCGTTAATGTCTGCACCTCCCTATGCACTAAGCCGAAAGGTTTTAAGCCTAACTAAACCGAAAGATAAGATATATAAAACGAAAAATGATAATATAAAAAACATCCTTCCGCAATTATATAACAGCTTGACGGAAGAACCTTTTTTTTTTTAGTACAAAAGATCTCATTTTTACACTCAAGATTTTTTCATATATTCCTAAATCCGGAGACGAGGGTGGCCTAATTGTAAAGGTTCTCAAGAATGAAATCAGCGAAGCAAATTCAAACTCCAGTTTGAGCAGTTTACATTCACTTTGCAGTAATGCCCTTATTTTTGGTGTCCTTGAACCTTGGAATCGACAACTCATGAGGAATATTGTGAACTTAATTACCACGACCAGAAAATCCACCGAACATTGTTCGTTGGATTTTCTAGTCGTGGTAATTCAATTCACAATATCAATTCCTCTACTTGAAAAATATGTACATCTATTCCCTTGCCCCTGAGGTATAATAATTACATGGATACGTATTTCTAAGCTTCTTGGAAAGACGTGGCCTGGGTGGGTGACCGTGTCCTCTGGAAAGAGTACGGATGTAACTTGCTAGACATTTAGGTTGTTTGGCCGCGCAATTACCATGACTGGTTGATTTGTTCGGTGGATTTTCTGGTCGTGATGATTCAATTCACAATATCAAGTCCTCTACTTAAAAAAATAAAAATATGTACACAATGAGGAACAGTATCAACCCTAACTCTCCTTCACAGTCGGTGTATGCCATAAGGTCAATATTTTAGCCAAAAAAAAAAAAAAAATAACGCGAGACAGGTTGACATGCCGTTAAAATCAATCTGTCTTGAAAAAAAAAAAAGGAAAACTGGATTCAAACCAGCTTTTGGTTTGAATCCAGTCTTCCTTTTTTTTTCAAGACAGATTGATTTTAACGGCATGTCAACCTGTCTCGCGTTATTTTATGCTGAGAGGCTAGCGAATTGCGTTTATTCTACGTTCATATTTACATGTTTGTCTAGTTGTTATTTGAGAGTTTATAATTTACAGTACAATCGAGTATGAATAATTCTTAAACAGATGTATTTGACCCATACATGTAACTCTAACAGGTACTACCTGACCATCTCGGTCATAGGGGACTTGGGAGTAATAAAAATGAAAGGATACTCTTCATTACCTAGAGCTCCAGAAATAGAGGCTTATCAGATGTATTTTAGTCCCATACCCAAGACACCCTTTTTGTGGGGTTTTTAAACCCTCAGCAGAGAGTATTCTAAGCTCTGCCCTACTAATTACCCACAGCTGAAAGGAGAACAGATGAATTCATGCCTTTCCCAAGGACCTTAGCGAGAAGAGAAAACAAAATAATCTCATTCATTATCATAAATGATAATGGATGAGTACAACTTGTCGCATGTTACTTGGAGTGAAGATGGAAGCTGTCAAGTTAAGGCCTTTGCCAAAAAGATACCATGAAGAGGAATTACTTTTTATAATACCTCAACAACCATCCATCGAGTCAACAAGTTTGCGAGTCGTCTAGTTTCTAATAATGCCTACTCTGTTCTTGACAAACGAATTTAACGTTTTTTATTACACTTGAACAGGTTTTTATTCCGTCTCCAAAAATGCAACATTCCTTTCTGAACAACCTACGATATTGTAGGTGGGTGTGAGGGGGGATAGATAAGTAGCTGCCCACACCTCCTGCCCCGAAGATAAATTTGAGTCATTCCGTAAGGGTTGCGAATGTGTAATCTCTACTGCTGTCTAAGAGGGGGGCTACTAATAGATGCATTACTGAGGAGCGAGAGGGAAAGGAAGCTGTTCAGATAAAGATAATGTTATAAAGAAGATGGAAGATAAGTTAAAATTAGACTGACCTCTTTCTCTGTCTAATGCTATTACATGTACTAGTGAAGGGTGAAGGGACGATGACTACGGCGGTGAAGGAGTGAGCAGCATAGTTTCTTTTATCTATTTCTTGATGAATTATCTCCCTTTACAATATGGATTATCTCCCCTTGTACCGAAGTCTTCTTTTTGCCCTGGTTGTTCTCTTTTTGTCCCTTCTTCTCTTCCTAGTCTCTCTCTTTTCTTAACTACTTCAACTTTTCTTTTTTCCTCTCTAATTCATTCTTTCTGATTCGTTCTCTTTCTTTTTCCGTTCTCTTTCTTTTTTCGTTCTCATTTGGTGTTTCTTCGTTTTCGTTTGCATTTATTTTCTTCTTAGGTTCTGTCTAAAGAGCATAGAATATGCCGACTGTATTCCTGCAGAGGTTAATACCCTCTACACACACGAAAATGGATTGTTCTGACTATGGCAGTAAACTGCATCAAAAGGTGAGGCTAAAGTTCTGAAGCACTGGAGTAGTAATTTACTAAGCCTTTTGCTTAGATGTGGCCCAAGACCATATGAATGGGGCACCCAATGAAACTCGAACTTACTCATGAGGGTTTGCTAATCTAGCTTGCCAACCATTACACCATCCGGAGAGTGTAAATAATTACTTTGTTGTCATTACTATCAGATCTACTCTGATTTAACCCATACCTAACAGCTATGGATTAAATAGATACGAGGATCATTAAATAAGTTTCCAGACTTTTTTCGTATGGGTACTTTTATTAATAGTACACACATTAAACTCTAGTCCCCTTCGAAGTAATCTCCTCCGGCTGCAATGCACTTATTGTACCATTCCAACAACTTCTTGAAGGTCCCATCGAAGTCCTCTTGTGTGAATGTGTCAATGACTTTCGTCACAGCCTCTTTCATCCCCTCAAATGTCTCATAACAACAGCCTCTGAGCTTAGGGAATAGCCGAAAGTCACAGGGAGCAAGGTCTGGACTATGGGAGGCTGACGAACTGTCTTGATGCCCATCTAGGTCAAATAGTCTGTGACAAGGATGGAGTTGTGGACTGGTGCATTGTCCTGGTGGAAATGCCACAGACTCGATTTCAAGAGTGCCGGCCTCTTGCGACGGAATCTCTTCCTGAACTCCCTTAAAACCTCAGCATAGTAACCCTAACTCTAAACCTTTAGCCAGTCAACTGTGGTGTATTGACTTCCTTACTCCTCCCACACCTCTCATCATCCCTCACAGACTCCCTACCTTCCTTGAATCTCTTATGCCACTCAAAAACTGATACTCGGTTCATGCGAGATGGTCGAAAAGCAGTCTGAAGCATTCCATACTTTTCTGTGGCATTTTTCCAAGTTTAAAACAGAATTTTATTGTATATCGTTCTTCAAAAGTGTCAGATTGCATTTTTGAAATTCACCAGCTGTGACAATCAGACTTTAGCAGGGTGTATTCTAATTCCTGCTGTAGCTGTTCATTTGATTCTGAAATCATAAAAACTAGTCAGTCATCTCATAAGATATATAGCAATAACATAGGGAATTTTCAAGAGTCTACGACAATTTTTAATGTCAGTACAAAAAAGTATGGAAACTTATTGAAGGCACAACGTATGTTTGAAAATTATTAGTATGAATCCACTTTATGCTCCAGGTAGAGGTTAAATAGTGTCACCACTGTTCTTCTGCAGAGATGGCTTTGACATTAAATAACCTTCGAATGTTGCTATACCTTTAAAACAAAGAAACTGATACCGAATTATTAGCAGTATATAGAAATACATAGAATCATATTAATCCTATTTACCAACCCCTCCGCTCGGGCAGGATATGAAACAAGGTCAATTTTTAAGCGGAGTTTAACAGGTTTGAATTCAGAGTTTTCCTTCTCCTAGACTAGTTGCCTCACCAAGGCTGAAGAACCCAGTCTGTCCTACTATTTACCCATAGCTGGAGGGAGAATAATTGGATTCATACCTTTCCTAAGGGTATTAGTGCTACGTGAAATGCAATCAGTCTCGTTCAGGTTTGAACTCGTGTCGCCGTGTCCATTTCCTTGGACGATAACGACTACACCACAGGCACCTCCAAATCATATTATAGAATCATATTAATTGCGTGCAAACAAATGATTTTTTGAAAACCTAAAACTGTAAGTTGGCCGACTATCGTTGAGCGGAACCCGAAGGCTCCCCTTTCAATAACTACAACACCAAGGTGTAGGGGAGGGTGCTACTCCTTTTCCTAGATTGCTCCAATTACCTTTGATTTGAAATTTATAATGCTGAGTGTTAAGCAAGGAGACATCGAATACCATTTTTTATGCCTTTCGTATGACTCGACCTCGGATTGAATACATTAACCATAATAACAATAGAAGTTAAATATCAGTAAAAAAGTAAAGTTGGCGACCTTAGTCGAGAGTAACTCGATGGATCCCTTTTCAATAGCAACTACGCAGGAGTGTAGGGAAGGGCGCGATTCTATTCCCTAGATTGTTTCGCTTTATCCTTGACCCTTGCCTTATAATGCTGTGTTAAGCAAGGCGGCATCAAGTATCATTTTTTAGTCTTTGGTATGACGCGACCTGGGATTGAACACCGGTTACCCGAACCATTAGCGAACACTCTACTCATTAGCCCAATGGCCCGGCTTGAGAATATCTACTTGAAACTATAATTGTTTTAAAAAATTCAAATCATTTGTAATTGAAAACCATATAATTACTTGAAAAAAGAAAAAAAAAGACTTGCATTAAATACCCCAACAAGGGTTGATATGCCGTAAAACCAACCAACCAACGGAGGTGTCCTCGTGGTGTAATGGTTAAATCGATGGACTGCGGAGTCGTAAGCGAGTTTGTACTCCAGTCGTGCTATTACGTTCACTTTCGGTCAAATACCCTTGGGAAAGGTATGAACCCCCTTATCCTCCCAGCTATGGGTTAAATAGTGCCACTACTGTTCTTCTAGGAGAATGGCTTTGGCATTAAATAACCTAAAAAGAGTTGATATGCCATTAAACAAAGAAACCCAACCAATCGTTCATTCTTTTCTCTTCTTTCTTTTTTTCTCCGGCTTGTTATCCTTTTTCTTTATTCACCCTTGTAGGATGGGGTCTCAGGAGTAAACTGAACGATCGGGTAACTGGGCAATGCCCGACGGCCCAAAGCACTAAGTAGTAAAAGTCTCAGAGGCCGCAAAGGAACTTATGTGTTATGAATAAAACGATTTAGCCTCACAAGTCCCCGTTGTTTTTACTAATATAGTGTGCTAAATAACTGTACTCTGAAGCATTTGAGATAAACGCTCAAAGAGATTTTTCTGTATTTTTGAGAGATAGAACTGAAGAAAATAAATGCTTGGGTAACTTTGTTCATATCTGTATGGAATTGATTGTAGGATTGTGGTCAGGGGTCTAGATATCTGTCAGATCACCCCCACTGGGTTTTATGACAGAGTTGATAAGTACCATGTTTTTTTTATGTCAGCATCACCAATTATAACATAGTCTGGGGGCACCTGGTGTGATGCAATGCTTTGCATGCTTGTCCAGCGCGTCACTAGTTTGTCAGATTCACAGAATGCCCTATATACCCGGATATTGCTATCTTTGCCCCAGACCTAAGCTAAGTGAAAGATATAATTATAATTTAGCCCAGACTCGTCGATGATTTTCGAGTATAAGAAGCTGGCTATTAATCATCACGGCTATGACTATGTTTATCCCAGAATAGACCGAAAAGTATTTATTTTCTAAGCTTAATTTTACTTGGCACAAGATTAGAATTATATATCTATCTAACTCCAAGGCAGGATGTTGCACAAAGCAGAGCCGAGCAAGGAGATACCTTGACACAATTTATATTCATAATCTGTCTATATTATGTACTACAAATATCAATATTAGGTTGAAATTTAGGTCTAAGAAAGTCACATGATTCACGAGTATAGATGGTAAGTAAAGTTGTCTCCCTTTAGTCGAGGGCGACCCGAAGGCTCCCTTTTCAATAGCTACTACACCGAGGTGTAGGGGAGGGCGCTACTCCTTTCCCTGGATTGCTCCACTTTACCCGTGATACGTACCTTATATTGCTGAGTGTTAAGCAAGGAGGTATCAAGTACCATTTTTAAAGTCTTTGTTATGACGCGACCTGGGATTGAACCCAGGTCTTCCAGATCATTGGCGAACACTCTAGATGGTAAACTATATAAATTCTTATTTTTAGTCAATATAACCCGGTTAAAAAGTTAAACAAATATCATTTAAATAAATATTTTAAATAAATGGTATAAATTTAGGTGCGGCAAATTCCAAAAAGTCAGTGAATGTTATACACAAGAGATTTTTTTTTCGGAATTTCGTAACCGAAAAGATTTAGTGCGCATTATGCACGAATGCGTGTTACACACGGTTAAATACGGAACCCCTAAATCTCAATTTAGGTCTATCTTGGCTTATCTTTCCATTATTGAAGTGGCAATTTAGTAGTTGTCTGAGCGGTCTTCCGAGGTCTTCCTTTCAATGTAACCTAGACGCTATCGTAGGTCCTTTTCTATAATGAAATCTCCTCCTCCTTCTCCTCCTCTTTTCGTTCTCTCTTTTCACCCCTCTCTTTTTTTCCTATTCCTTCTTTCTCTTATCTTCCTACTCTTCTGCCTTATTAACTCCTTGTTCTTTTCTTCTTTTTTCTGTTCTATTTCTACCATTTGTTCCCCCCACTTCGACCGAATCTGCTATCTCTTCCTCCTCCTCCTCCTGCTTTTTTTCTTTTGTCTACACTTCCTTCTTTCCTTTTTGTCTCTTCAAATAATCTTCCACCCCTCTCTTTTTTTTCCTATTCCTTCTTCTTTCTCTCATCTTCCTACTCTTCTGCCTTATTAACTCCTTGTTCTTTTCTTTTTTTCTGTTCTATTCCTACCATTTGTTCCTCCCACTTCCACCGAATCTGCATTCTCTTCCTCCCCCTTCTCCTCCTCCTGCTTTTTTCTTTTCTCTACTCTTCCTTCTTTCCTTTTTGTCTCTTCAAATAATCTTCCACTCCTCTCTTCTTTTTTCCTATTCCTTCTTCTTCTTTCTCTCATCTTCCGACTCCTTCACCTTACAAACTCCTTGTTCTTTTCTTCTTTTTTTCTGTTCTATTCCTACCATTTGTTCCTCCCACTTCCACCGAATCTGCTATCTCTTCCTCCTTCTCCTGCTTTTTTTCTTTTCTCTACCCTTCCTTCTTTCCTTTTTGTCTTTTCAAATAATCTTCTTTTCACTTAGTCCACTCATTCCACCTCCAATTCTTTCTTTCTTTCCCGCTACTTTCCCTTTGTTCAATTTTCCCCCTTCTTCTTTTCCCTCTCTGCCATCTTCTTTTTTCACATTCTTTTTCTTCCTTCTCTTCTATCTCCTTTCATTCCTTCTACTTCTCCCTTTCTTCCATTTTCCATTTTATCCTTTATTTCGTTTCCCTCCAATTTTTATTCCTCTTTCTCCTTTCTCATTCTTCTTGTTTTCCTTTCTTTTTCTCTTTTTCTTCTCCTTCTTCTTCCCCTCCTTTGTTTCCTCTTTCTCTCATCCTATTACCCTTCTCCCTCTCATCCTTATTCTTCCATCCTCCTCTTTTTCCCTTTCCCTACTAATTTTTCATCTCAACTTCTTTCCTCGGTTCTTCGTTTCACTCTTACTTCCCTCTCCATCCTAGCATTCTTCGACCTCATTTTCACCTCCTCTCCCTTTTCATCCTTCTTATTCTTTCATCCCCCCTTTCTATATCCTATTAACGTTCATTTTCTAACCCCTCTTCTCCTCCTCTCTTACATTTCCCTCTTCTCGTTCTTCCACTTCTCTTCCTTATTCTCTTCTTCTTTCCTCTGCTTCTTGTCTTATTCTTTTTTTCCCTCCTTATTTTTCTCTTTCTTTGATTGTTCTTTGTCTCATCTTAATTCCCCTGTTCCTTTCTTTTACTTTCCTTCTCTTTCCATTGTTATTCTTCCTGTATTTTTCTTTTATCATTCTTCCCCTCTCTCTCATCCTCTTTCCAACCATTTCACTCTTCTTATTCTTCGTCCTCTCCATTTCTTCCGCCCTCTTCTCATTCTTCCTTTCCTTGTCTTTTCTATTTTTTCTTCTCTGATTCTTCTTTCTCTTATCCTTATCCTCCCATACCTTTTTTCTTTCTTCCTCTTTTCCTCTTCTCATTCTTCTCCTCTTACTCTTCTTCCTTTCCTTCTTCTCCCCCTCCTTCAACCTGTAACTGTGGTAATACTCGAAACATCTGCCAATATTCCAATGACATCTTTGCCAATTTTTGTTGCCTAACATTTAATCTTTCTCCGAGTCAGAGTGGAGGGAAGGCAATGGCTAATGTCAGGCAGTAGTGGAAACTAAAAGGTTTGTAGCATTGCAATATGAACGAGCCACACAGATGCATATTGTCTGGACTGAGTCTGTAGGAAAAATGAACGCACAGACCTCCAGCAGATGTAGCAAATAAAAGATAAATGTGGAAAGAAAAAGACAAGAAAAGCAAAAACAAAACAAAGCAAAACAAAAATAGAGTTAAATGAGATAATGTAGACAGAATTAGAAATAAACCAGAGTATCTATTGGATTCCTGGTGTAACAGCGGTCAGCAATGATATCCATACTTCTATTTGGAAAGGTTTGGTTTGGTTTCTATATATAATGGCATAACAACCTTCGTGGGTTATTTAATGCCAAAGTCATCCTCGTAGAAGAACAATTTTGTCACAATTTAACTCATAGCTGGGCGGATAAGAGAGTTCATAGCGTTCTCAAGGGTATTAGTCCGAAAGTAAACGTAATAGCGCAACTGGGGATCAAACTCACTTCCTACGAAGTCAAAGTCCAGCACGTTAGCAGCAACGTCTCGAGGATTTTCCTTTTTTTTTTTTTTTGGAAGGAGTGAATGAAAGATTCCGAATAAGATTTCCTATTAACCTAAATTATGTCGAAAAGGTACTATTTACCAACCCCTCCGCTCAGGCAGGATATGACACAAGGTCAATTTTTAAGCGGAGTTTAACAGGTTTGAATTCAGAGTTTTCCTTCTCCTAGACTAGTTGCCTCAACAAGGCTGAAGAACCTAGTCTGCCCTACTATTTACCCATAGCTGGAGGGAGAATAAGGGGGTTCATACCTTTCCCAAGGGTATTTGCCCGAAAGTGAACATAATAGCGCGACTGGAGTACGAACTCGCGTACTACGATTATGTCGAAAAGGTGGGTGATTAAAAACGACTTTCAGTGGAAATGCAATCCTCCAAAAGTTATATGGCCCACAGAATACACTAACTGCATCTTTGCAGAGGGATAAGATTCTCCCAACGAGTGCCCAAGATATGACAATAAACAATCTGATCGTGAGTGTCCTGGAGTGGTAGCACCTGATAGGGTCCTCTCTATAGGTCAAATAGAACTGTTTGACATTTAAACTGTGTGCAAACAAATGACTCGTGTTAAATTGCCTTGTTTGAAATAGAACTGTTTGATCATTTAACTGTGTGAAAAGAAACGATTGAAGTCTAATTGAATTGTTAGTGTTAAATAGCAATACTTGAAAACATTTAACAATTTGCAAACAAATGATTAATAGTAAATAAAATTATTCGTATTTGACAGAAATAAGTGAAACCATTTAACTGTGTGCCAAAAAATGAGCTCAGGCTCATTTAAAAATCTTATCAACAAAATGTGTCTAGAAATTATATATTTGATATATGTATAAAGAGGATTTGGTATTAACTAACCTACAATAGTTGATATGCCATAAAACCAAACCAAACCACATAATCTCCACATGCTATTCTATTGTCATCGATGTTTTGCTTTAACATAATTGGTTCTTATGACATTGTTTTGAGCTACAATTTGAAGAGATTCAGTTTCTAAGAATTAATTTTTATTTATTGCGGACTTTTTGTCCTCATCTTGGTAGTTTTTGTGTTGTTTCTTCTTTCACGACGTTTCGGCCAAATTTCACCTCTGGTGCGATAGACAACAACTATGGAAGGCAGTAATTACTGGGGATACGGTTATAAGACTCAGCATTCCTATCCGAAGTCACGGTAAATCACCTGAAGAAGGCCTGAGGTGAAATTTGGCCGAAACGTTGTGAAAGAAGAAACAACACAAAAACTACCAAGATGAGGGGGAAAAGTCCGCAATAAATAAAAATTAATGAGCCTCATCTCAAAATGAATCCAATTAAAGACAAGATTCAGTTTCTATTTCTAGATTTCCATTTCTTAGACACGTCCCTGTTTTCTTGCGTGAAATATCGCCAGTTTATCGCTTGAAATATCCATGCAGTTATATTTCTTCTGATTTTTGTTTCCTTGTTTTTGTAATTTTCCTTTTTGTATTTATTTGCCAACGCTGTTATTGACTGCAGTAATTAATCTTTTTTTGTTTTTTTTTAATATGCTCCTTAAGTCTTTGTGTTGATTCTTCAACCCAATCCTCAATGCTGGCGAGTCCTCTTCCTCCTTCTTTTCTTGACATGTATAGTTTGTCTATATCATCTATCAGATGTAAAGGCTTATGCTAGGCCATAAAATTTATTGTCCTTTGATCCATTTGTCTGAGCTTCTCTATTGTCCATTTTGACCTGAGTATCTTACAAGACGGACTACCCAAATGTTTATCTCTTTGATGAAATTTATGCGCTTTTAACAACTAACCTAATCCCGGCCAGAAGACCAGATCTTATAATAATCAAAAAAAAAAAAAAAAACCCAAAGAGAATGTGTAAAATTGTCGACTTTGCTGTCCCGGCGGACCACAGAATTAATCTGAAGGAAAGTGAAAAGAAGGATAAGTACATCGACCTTGCTAAAGAATCGAAAAAGGTGTGGAACATGAAAGGGACGATTGTGCAGATTGTGATTGGTGCTTTTGGCACAATAACTAAAGGATTATTAAAAGGCCTGGAGGAGTTGGAAGTTGGCGGACGGGTAGAGACTATTCAAATGACAGCATTGCTGAGAACAGCCAGAATCCTGAGACGAGTCCTGTAGACTTGAGGAGACTTGCTGTCACTCAAACTCCAGTGAAAAACCATCGGCTAACACTGATGTGAAAAACTCTAAAGGAGTAAATAATAATAATTATAATAATGATAATAATCACATTATAAGCGAATGCAGCAAATTAGCACAGAAGGAGTATAAGACTAGACACGGCTGAATGGGCAAGATGATCCACAGGGAAATGTGCAAGAAATTGAAATTTGACCATACAAACAAATGGCATATGCACAACCCAGCATCTGTCCTAGAGAATGGCACACACACTCTTATGGGACTTTGACATACAAACGAATCACCTAATCTTGGCCAGAAGACCAGACCTTATGTTACATAGCCATACATGAATATGTGAAATCGATATATTCATATTGGTACGCAAAACGTTCATAATGTCCATAACGCACATATGTGGATAACATAGGAATCCCGAAACACGAAAAACACTTACGACTTCTTAGTTCAGGTACGAAACTTTTTATTACCTTTGAGTTTAAAGGTCTTTCGACATAAGGAAGACAGAGGCACAATCTTTCTATGACGACTTTTCCATCTACCCCCCACCACCACCATGCGCGCCAATTAATTATTTCAATTTAATAATATTTCATTATTTGCCCCGTTATAAGTTTTCAAGTAACGAATAATACTATTTAGTAAACAACTATAGCTTCGAGTAATTATTCTTCATACAAATAATTTCCATTTATATAATATCAAGTGTTCCTACCTAATACTGTTAATTATATGGTTTCAAGTAATTATTATTATCTTATAATAGTCCTTTGTTCACACATGTACCATACCCATACTTGAATAGGCGAAATGTACATGGGATGTTCATAACATATATACATTGAACATAGGATCTCGAAACACGAAAAACACTTACGACTTCTCAGTTCAGGTACGAAACTTTTAATTACCTTTGAGTTTAAAGGTTCTTCGACACAAGGAGAGAGATACACATTCTTTCTATTCTGGCCTTTTCATCTGCTCCCCACCCCTCCGTGCGACACCTGCCAAAGGCCTCGGCGAGCAAGCGAAAGTCAACCTTCTTCTTCCGAGGCAGGAACCGAACTAACTGACTTTTTCAAATACCCAAAATCCTCCGCGCACGCTTCCGGTGCATGACGTCATTTGCATTCCGCGGTCACATTTCCTATCTGGGGTTTCTATTGTGACATCTCTGAGTGACACGTCCGCTCCGCGCGCGCGTGAACACCTGCGCTCCTGTTTGCACCTATCTAACCCATGCGCTAAGCGAAAGGTTCTCAGCCTAACTAAACCCAAAGGCAAGATATATAAAACGAAATCCCTCGGCCATTATATTACACTTATAATGATCAACAAAAAAAAAAAGAGAACTTGCAAAATTGTCGACTTTGTTGTCCCGGCTGACCACAGAATAAAACTGAAAGAAAGTGAAAAGAAGGATAAGTACCTGGAGCTTGTTAGGGAATTGAAAAAACTATGGAACATGGTGATAATTATACCAATCGTGATTAGTGCTTTTGGTACAGTCTTCAAAGGATTATGAAAGGGACTGGAAGACATGGAGGTTGGAGGACGAGTGGAAACCATCCAGACTACAGCATTACTGAGAATGGTCAGAATAGTGAGAAGAGTCCTGGAGACTTCATGAGACTTGCTGTCACTCAAACTCCTGTGAAAAACATCATCTAAAACTGATGGGAAAAATTCTCAAGGAGTAAATAATAATAATAATAATAATAGTGAGCAATTATTGCAAATTAGCACAATGTGAGTTTAAGACTAGACACGAATAGGTGGGGAAGTTGATCCACTGAGAATTGTTTGGAGGTGTCCTCGTGGACACCGGACTGTAGAAGCGTCGTTAGCGAGTTCGAACAACAGTCGCGCTATTACGTTCACTTTTGGACAAATACCCTAGGGAAAGGTATGAGCCACCTTATCATCCCAGCTACGGGTTAAATAGTACAACTGTTGTCCTTTTAGAAGGATGGATTTGGCATTGAATAACCCAAGAATGTTGATATGCCATTAAACAAGCAAAGTCAATTGAGAATTGTGCAAGAAATTAATATTTGATCATAATACCCTCACCAAAAAAAGCACTAGATATGGATATAGATAAAGACAGTTCCTGCTGGGAGAAAGTTAGGAAGAGATCAAGCTGGGTTACTTGGGCAATGGAGTCTGATATTGAATGACCTGAAATCATTGATGAACCCAGGAACATCAGTGATGTATCGCAATTCATGTGTCTTAGAATATCGTTGGAGTCAAATTTATACTTTGTCATTTTCAGAATTTTGAGCACTGTATTTATTTGTGACAGGTTCTTGCAAGAATCAACAATAAAAACTAGAATGTAAAAGAAAGATACCCAAAACGAAGCATAACAAATAAGCAGTAAAAATAATAAATTTATAAATATATATATATATATATACTAATTCCTCCACACGAGCAGGATGTGACATAATAAATAGTAAAAATAATAATAAATCTATCTATCTATCTATCTATCTATCTAGTTTTCCTTCTCTTCAACCGGTTGCCATATTTAAAGAGCCCTACTGTTTACCCATACTTTGACGAGGAAGAACAGATTGATTCTTATCTTTCCAAAAAGGTATTAACACTATCTGAAATGTTATGGGAATTGCCAATGGGGTCAAGCATTTTTTGTGATGGAGACATGTGTCTTGACTTGTGTGTGGCCTCTCACAATGACTTAGTAGAAGTCAGATAAATCTCCCTAAGCCTCTCATTCTGGGTTTATTAATTACATCAAATTCTGCATCAAAAATTAATTTTCTTATCAGGTCCACTAAATATGCCCTCTTTTAATTTAGCTTCAGACAAACCAAGAAACTTTTGTCCTAAGTATACTCCCCCTGGTAAAAATTATGAAATTAGAATAATCTGAGGAAGTTCACTTTTTTTTATTTAGCAGAAAATAAACTAATAATAATAATAATAATAATAATATGTTTCAAGAAAAGAGGGAGGAAGAGGACTTGCCAGCATTAAAGACAGCGTTGACGCATCCATACAACGACTCAAAGACTATATGCAAAAACACGAAGGAGGACTCATTACAGCCACCAGACACGAAATTGAGAACACGATGAACAATAGAGTGACAATAACTAGGAAACAAAAATGGGAAGGAAAACAACTCTATAGGCGGTTTAAACAACTAATAAACAATATCTCACACGACAAAACTTGGACATGGCTAAGAAAAGGAAACTTTAAGAGAGAAACAGAATCTCTCCTAATAGAAGCACAAGACAGCGCCATAAGAACCAATCATATCAAAGCAAGAATAGATAAGACTCAACAAAATAGCAAATGCAGGCTATGTGGTGACAGAGATGAAACCATCAATCATATAATAAGCGAATGTAGCAAATTAGCATAGCGGGAGTATAAGGCGAGACACGACTGGGTCGGTAAGGTGATTCACTGGGAAATGTGTAAGAAATTTAAATTCGACCATGCTAACAAATGGTATATGCACAACCCAGCACCTGTCCTAGAAAATGCCACGCATAAACTCCTATGGGACTTTAACATACAAACGGATCACCTAATCCCGGCCAGAAGACCAGACTTAATAATAATCAACAAAAAAAAAAAAAAAGAAAAAAAAAGAGAACTTGCAAAATTGTCGACTTTGCTGTCCCGGCTGACCACAGAATAAAACTGAAAGAATGTGAAAAGAAGGATAAGTACCTGGACCTTGCTAGGGAATTGAAAAAACTGTAGAACATGCAGGTGACAATTATACCAATTGTAATTGGTGCGTTTGGAACAGTAACTAAAGGATTGCTAAAGGGACTAGAGGACTTGGAAGTTGGCGGACGAGTAGAAACCATCCAAACGACAGCATTATTGAGAACGGCCAGTATACTGAGTAGAGTCCTGGAGACTTGAGGAGACTTGCTGTCACTCAGATTCCAGTGAAAAACCATCGGCTAACGCTGATGTGAAAAGCTCTAATGAGTGAATAAAAATAATAATAATAATAATAATAATAATAATAATAATAATCCCCAAACTCATAGGGAGTGAAATAATAGTAAAAAACGGGGGGAATTGAAAATCGGAGGACGAGCGGAGACCATTTAAACTACAGCATTGTTAAGGTCAGCTAGAATACTGAGAAGAATCCGAGAGACCTGAGGAGACTTGTTGTCACTCAGACTCCGGTGAAAGACCATCAGTTTTAACTTTTTTCAAATGCCACTATAAAAATAGATTTAAACTCATACGAAAAACGTTAATAATAGAAAAATTGATTACAATAGTAGGATAAAATTAATGGTATCCGTATTACTAACAATACTACAAATAATTATAATAAAAAGAATGTGGAAAGAGACCATTGAAAAAATATAAAAAGATTTTTTTCTCTCCATTGTGTGATGGCTATGAAGAGACGCTGATCTCTCTTATTGAGTCACCAGCTGAAATAAATCTGTAATTTCTAAATGACGGTTATTTAAGTTTTTCACTTATATATATGTAGGAAGAAATGAGTTGAATCTGAAGAAATGTGTTTGATGGTTTGTTTATTTGCCGATGCGTTTTGACTTCAAACTTTTTCTGAATGCAAAAATGTATTATCGAAATTATTTTAGTATGAGAAATAATCATGATAGATAAACTTTGATTCAATTAAAAGTCTTCATCCGGGCTTTTAGATCTTGCTATTTGAAAAAACCGATTAATACTGGTTGATATGTTCAAATTGCATCATGTGATATGATGGAATTTTTTTGAAAAGCAAATGGCGTTTTGTGGTTTGAGGAACGGATTTGTGACGTTTTATTGCTTTAAATGTTTAGAGAAAGGGGAGCTAATTTATAATGTGAATTTTGAATTCTTTTAATATTATTTCACCAAGTATAGGAGAAATACACACACACACATATACACACACATATACACTTATATATACATATATATTGAAACATATATATATATATATATATATACACATATATATATCCATATACATATATATATGTAGAAAAATTGATAACAACGATTCAAGAGGAAGGAAAGATTTATTGAAGTCGACATTATAGCGTTTCGGTTCTACTGAACCATCATCAGAACCATGAGGGGTGATATTAGCGATTTTAAGTCAATGATGGATGTTTAAAAATGCCATATACAAAAACCGAGGGGAAAATTTGTATAAGAAAAAGTTGGCCGTTTAATTGGTGAATCAGCGTTTGTTGTTTTAAATTACGTCATTTGACTTATTAGGAATATTGTATAGTTTTTACGTTACACACACACACACACACACACACGCACACATATATATATATATATATATATATATATATATACAAATGTACATATATATTTATATATGTGTGTGCATGTGTGCGTGTGTGTGTTTGTGTGTGTACGTGTGTGTAGACGTTTACCAACTCCTCTACAATGTGATGCATGTTCAATTTTAGAGCGGAGTTTAACAGGTTTGAATTCAGAGTTTTCTTTCTCCTAGGCTAGTTTACATATCAAGGTTAAAGAACCAAATATGCCCTACTGTTTACTCATAGCTAGGGGGGATTATAGTTGGATCCATTCCTTTCCCAAACGCTGTGTGAAATGGACACAGGATTTGAATTCGGGTCGCCACATCCATTTCCAATGTCGATTGCCATTACACCACAAATCCCTCTAAATATATATATATATATATATATATAAGCTCTCCACCCCCGGGTGGATTGAGCGCTCTCGCAAAAAAAATTAACGGTTACTACCCGCGTAATGCAAAGCTCTTCTAACGAATTGAGCACTCCGGTCTACGTTAGCCTAAAATATAAACAAATGGCAACATTTAATATGTATACATTAAATTCACTCACATCCGGATTGCTGGTGGCTCTGAGGTAACGTTAGCAAGCTGACATAATGGTAGCCGGGTTTTGCTGCCAGCTTGAGGTATTGTGGGTGTTTTGCCACACTGATGAGTTGTGATACAACCAAACAGTCTGACTATGGATTACAATATTTTATTTTTATTTCGATAACTCTGGCGGCCTGAAAAAAAAAAGAATAGTTAATGCAATTTGTAAATAAAAAATATATATTAGAAACCGATATCTGGAAAAAATTAATTATAAAAAAAGACTTAAAACATCCGTACTGCAGGAAATAATCAACCAGTACTGCAATGCCTAGCCAAAAGAAAAATTTACCTAAGCTCATACATACAAATGCTCAGTGCACTCAGTAGAGCAAATGTCATGTGATATGGAAAGTCCAAGTTATAAAAAGAATTTCTGGAGAAGGGAAGAGAGAGAAGAAGAAGAAAAAGAATAAGAAAAAGTAGACAGATAGTCTACGAAAGGAGAACTTACCAGAGGAGTCAGGCCAAAGGACTCGTTGTAGGTCAGCCAGTCACGGGTGAATGACTATGGTAATAAAAAACAGAGGTCCCAAATCTTCGGTGTAGGTGTGGAAACATCGGAAACGGATTTGTCCCCCCCCCTTCGACACCAAGCGGAAGTAAGGGACGACTAGCGGAAGTAAGGGACGACTAATCGGCAGTCAAATGCGACGAGGTAAAGACGAGAGTTGAACACCAGGCACGAAGATGTAAAGCCGACGAATATTGCGGCCTCTATTTTGGGATAGGTTCCAAAAAGGGGTCTCACACCAGACGCACAGCTGTGGAGACGAAACCAGCGAATAATCACGTTAGAACAACAACAGAAAACCAGAAAAAAATCTCTAGATCTATGTCTGTTCTCTTTCTCTCTTCGTGACATGTTGTTTCTCTTCGTCCATCTAACGCTGGTGACTCAGTTTCCATACTCTGTTTGTTTCTCCCGACGACTACTTTAAAAGTGTAGTAGCGATTAAACTTTTGTGTTAGTGAACCAAGATGAAGTTTTGTGTGTTTGTCACTTTTTCCTGCGGTGAGGGTCAATGAGGGTTCGTTAACTACTTAAGATGTAGTGATACACGCATAAACCCGTTCAACCTGTACTGGTACAACCGTACATTTGATGTGCAACAGTACACAAAACTAGAATGCCGAAAAAAGCCAGAAATTATCTACCCAGGTTTCACCTAATGGATCTTAAGGATAGTTCTGTCTTTTTTATGTATTCTCTCTCGGTATATATACATGTGTGTGTGTGTGTGCAATAGTCGACCATAGTCGAGGGTGACCCGAAGGCTCCCTTCTCGATAGCTACTACACCAAGGTGTAGGGGAGGGCGCTACTCCTTCCCAGGATTGCTCTACTTTACCCGAGGGGGTGTCCTCGTGGTGTAATGGTTAAAGCGATTGACTGCGGAGTCGTAGTACGCGAGTTTGTACAACAGTCGCGCTATTACGTTCACTTTCGGGCAAATACTCTTGGGAAAGGTATGAACCCCCTTATCCTCCCAGCTATGGGTTAAATAGTACCACTACTGTTCTTCTAGGAGAATGGCTTTGGCATTAAATAACCTAAAAAGAGTTGATATGCCATTAAACCAAGAAACCATCGATTTTACCCTTGATCCGTACCTTATAATGCTGAGTGTTAAGCAAGGAGGCATTAAGTACCATTTTTTGAGTCTTTGATATGACTCGACCTGGGATTGCACCCAGGTCTCCCGGACCATTAGCGAACACTCTAAACGTAGTATATTTACTCTTCTTTGCAAACCCCATAACTACCAGATTCATGTAATATCTAAAGATTATAATTTTAGTTGTCTATTTATTGCAACCTTTTAGACTGTCAGTCTTAAGCCGTTAATAGCTGTAATATAAATTTGGAATTTATCTTTATTTGATGAAGGATTGTCAACCAATATTAAATTTTGAAAAGTTTTAAAATCTTAAGTACAGTTGCTTTTTTTCATAATTACTCAGACCAACTGTCTATGGTCTTCATTAAACAAATAATAATATCATCTTTGATATAATTCATAAATGAATAATATAATAAATGAACATAATATAACATAATAAACGAATAATATAATATGAATAATATAAAATGATATAATAATATCATTTTATCATAACTACTCAGACCAACTGTCTGTGGTCATCATTAAATAAATAATAATATCATCTTTAATAATAACAATCATTAATAGCTGATACATTTTCATCAATATTTCTTTCATCTTAATTTCACTTACTTTTCATCACTACCCAAACTGTCAGTCTACAGTTGTTAGTAACAGTAATATTGTCTTGAATTTTATCATTATAATGGCTGCAATAACCAGTCCATTGCCAGACGAAAACGATTTTAGGAACACCAGTGAGTGAGATAGAAAGTGTGAAGAGTGGAGTAAGCTAAGAATTTTAAAAAGTGTCCTTATTTGTAGTCGAAGGATTTCGCCTAATAATTCAAATAAAAAGTATTCTTTTATTTTATGAATTGTCTTTTTTTTTTAATCTATTTTTTGCTTACATTTAAAATAGTATATAAAAATATGTAACCCTATACTGGTGAAAGGTTTAAAATATTTTTAGGATTTTTTTTCGGTTTCCAATAAATTTTCATCTTTTACAATTAGTGCTTTGTTACAAAACAATTTCTTTTGTTAATGATTTTCGAAAAAGTGGCATAGTTTTTATTCAAGTTTTTATATTCCTTTAAAAGAATTAAACGATAAAAGAATCAAAGAATTTACGTATTACAAAGAAGGAATGAATCAATCTCTTCTCTCACCAGTTATGGGTAAATAATCGGGCAGACTGGGATCTTTGGACTTGATAAGGCAATCTGTTTAGGAGAAAGAAAACTCTGTTTTCAAACCAACTCTAATCTGTTTAAAAATTGTCCTTGTGTCACACCCTACCTATGGCGGAGAGGGTAAGTACAGACATCAGAAGTAATTGTTGGCCTTCACTAAACTAAAAATGACAGCAAGTCTTCTCAGCTCTCTAGGAGTCTTCTCAATATTCTAGATTCTTATTTCTTATTATATGGTATATTGTCAAGCATTATTTACCACAATACACAGGATTCCTTTATTTATCGATACGAGTTACCATTTTAAAAGAAATAGTCGTTTGAATTGGTACAATGTCGAACGTTGTTTCGATTTTTGATTTTCCAATAGAATTTGACGTTGGAGTTCACTTAGTTTAAGTTTAACATCACTGATTTAACGCTTCTTTACTGACAACACTGACGTCCCACGTGAATTTCTCGGAAATTTTATTTCCAATTCTACGTTTAGTGTCCTGACATCGTCATCTCGTCAGTTAATTCAATTTCGGTTTCTTTTGTTTAATAGTATACTATTAAACAACATTCGTAAGTTGAATGCCAAAAACATCCTTTTTAAAGAAAAGTAGTGGAGAAATAATGGGGGATCATATTTTTCCCAAGAGTCGCCAATAGCCCGGGAGACCTGGGTTCAATCCCAGGTCGAGTCATACCAAAGACTCGAAAATGGTACTTGATGCCTACTTGCTTAACACTCAGCAATATAAGGTACGTATCAAGGGTAAAGTGGAGCAATCCAATGAAAGGAGTAGCGCCCTCCCCTACACCTCAGTGTAGTAGCTATTGAAAAGGGAGCCTTCGGGTCGCCCTCGACAACGGTCGCCAACTTATTAGTGTAAACTTAGCCGTAATACTCAAAGTGTAGTTAGATCTCCCTTACTAAAATATCGCAAACCAGAACGTTAGCTGCTACGACACGAGGACCCCACCAACCCACAGTTAATTTATATCTTATATCAATGAATCAACTCTTCGTTCAGCTATCCAAGATTCTTCATTTTATTATTATTATAGTAGTGTACACTTTATGAGTTTTGTACCAGCAGTGACAAGTGGTTTTAACTAAGTGATAGCAAGTCTCCTCATTTCTTTGACTGGAAGTGCAACCGAGGAAAACAGATTTGTTCCTCAAGAGTTGATATAATTGTGAGCTTAGAGAGATATACACTTGTAGATCACGGAGACAGAGAGCTCTATGCATTCACTGAATTAGTATTTTAGATTCTTATGTTTCATCTTGCAAATCACCCTAGTAAGATAAGCCAAACATGTTTGGCACTACTAAGAATGAGCTCAGAAACGACATTCTCCTATGCACACACTGAATTACTATTCAAGATTCTTATGTTTATTATTATTTGAAGTAATTTTTAACATTACCAATTTTTGGTTGTAGTTCTTTAATTTTAATCTAAATTGAATTTCATTGTAAAAATCAATGCTACTAATACTGTTATCATCATCATCATCATCATCATCATGTCGTGCCGCTAGCACGGATATCCATGACCCTCTCTCGCCACTTCTCCCTATCATTCATCGCTTCTGGCAGGTCTTCAGGGCTACATCCCGTATCCTCACATAGCTGCTGTATGTATGTTCGAGCTGGTCGTCCTGTTTTTGCTTGGCCATATGCGGGGGTCCATAGGAGTACATCACTGATGAGTTCGTCCTTGCTTCTCCAGCAGTGTCCTGCGTGTCTGGTTCGTCTAACTTGTATAGTTTTCGTGATGGGAGGCAGGTGGCCAACCAAGCAAAAAACCCAAAACAAAACAAAACAAAAATACTGTACCGAACTATCGCGGAAAAATCAAGGGTATTTTTAAATGGTTAGATTTAATCTTCTGTCAGCCTTTAAATACATTTTAGCACAAGCGATAGAACAGCCGTCCCACCCCACAACAAAACAAAACAAAACCAAACAAAACAAAACAAAAAAACAAAAAATGAACAAACAGAAAAAGAAACAAAAGAAAACGAAGCAACAACAACAAAAAACAAATACAACAGGTTTCCCGAGGCAAAAAAGGTGGATTTTTTTCATTTTTTTTATTTCCAATCCGCGCTGATTACTAACGTTCGTAGATTGACAGTATTAATAGCTGCAATGAAAGGCAACTAAAATTAAAATGATAGAAATACTCGGGTGAGTCAAAAGTTTGGCAATATTTCAAGTAGCAATTTATTAAGCGCTTTGTTCAGATGTGGCACAAGTCCATATGAATGGAGCACCCGATAAGAATCGAACTCACTCATGAAGGTTTGTTCGTCTAGCTTGTTAACCATTACACCAGAGGTACCCTGCAATATTTCAAGTAACCAGGTTAAACCAAAAGATTTTTTTTTTTTTCGGATTTTCACTGACGATTTTTGGCGACTTTGTAACTCCATAGAATTACTTTGATACAATTTGTTTTATCATTGCTCAATTATAAATTCTTTATTTTTATAGATAACATATAAACATTAATTGTTTATCCTTTATTTTTACACTTTTGATAATGAATGGTGAAAAACTTTCGATTAAAGTCATTTTATGCTACATTTTAGCAAAAAAGAACTGAGTGCAAGGGTAATGGCGTAAGAAATTCCGTTGTGAAAGGCTCAGCAACTGTCAACGAACGCGAGGTACAAAAGTGGTTCAGACATTTCAATGATGGTGACATTAGCCTCGAAGACAAAGGGCAGAGATACCTTCTGCTGTGGAAGATGAGGCTTTGCTTGAAATGGTTGAACAACAGACAAGCACTAGTACTCTTAAAATGTCGACAGAACTTGGTTCTTCATAAAGCACAAACAATCGATACTTACATCAGTTTGGTCTTGTGAACAGATACCAATGTACTAGAAAAACGAAATAGCTTGAAATATAGCAACATTTTTGACTCAACCGAGTACTAATAAAAAAATTAAGAATGGTTAAATGGATCCGTGTTGTGTATGTCAAAGAAATATTTGTTAAAGCCTAATGAAGCTGATTGGTCTACTGGATACTCATCATTCTCACTGATTGTCTATATAAGGCAAGCTAACATTGTCGTAGATGCTAACTTTGGATGAGCTAGTGTTACGGAATGTCATCGGTCGCTTGACCGACGGGTATTGAAGGGGCGTTGGCTCCGGAGGATTCTCCAAATCCTGAAGCCATGGACGACGTGGGTAGGTACCCATCATTGGCATATTGTCGGCTTCATCGTAATCGTCATCTTCAACTATTTCCGAACTTTGCTGGGTGCTACTGCTGGCCGTAGAAGTAGTGATGGTCCGTTCACTCGAAGAAGCAGAAGTAGCAAGGTTTTGTGGATGGGTTATGCCCGGTGATCCTGACTGTGGCAGCTTCGGTTCTACAATGACTGGGGGTCTTTGCATTGTTTGAGAGAGGAACTGCTGCTGCTGCTGTTGTTGTAGCTGCTGCTGCTGTTGCTGCAGCTGCTGTAACTGCTGTTTTTGTTGTTGTTGTTGCATTAGGTAGTGTTGTTGTTGTTGTTGTTGGTAAACTAGGCCAGGATCCGTTGGACTACGTGATATAGGAGTACTTGTGTAAGGAGCACCTCCCCTGACATTGTTCATCGAGAAGTTTTCCAATGGGATTGTTTTGTACTGGGCTCCAACAGTTACCCGTGATGCACTTGGACCTGTGGGTGGTAGATGGCTATCAGCAGGGCCTATACCAGGGATAGTCCCTTGCATGGGTTGTTGTATCTTGGGCTGAGGATCCGGAGCGATATTTCGGGGAGTTTCGACGCGTCCAGTTACAGGTTCGTAGTCTGCGTATCCTGGTGCTTGAGATGGGTCTGGTTTGGAAGAACGTCCGACGGTCATCACTTGGGTTGGTTGGTAATGGTGATGTTGGTACTGCTGTTGAAGCTGATGTTGGAGTTGTAACTGATGTTGGAGTTGTTGTTGAAGTTGCTGTTCTTGCTGGTGCTGCTGTTGTTGTTGTTGCTGCTGCGGCGGCTGCTGCTGCTGCCGTTGATAATTGGATTGTTCTGCTCCCACTGCTACCGCAACGGCTGTTCCTTTAATTGACGATTTGGGTGTCTCCTCCGATGAAGTAATGATTGTCGGGACAATCCTCTCCTTGCCAGACGGTCCATCGTCGACGATGTGAGTAGTTGGCGATATCCTTACTCTTTTCGGGGAAGGCTGTGGTGTAAGTTTGTTTTTGTCATAAGTCTTGGTCGGATAACCACCGTCAACAATTTCCAAGTCGCATACCGCTGGGGTACTCTCGCTCACCTCCGCCACGGGGACATCTTTCAAAAACTCATCATCCTGTCAAAAAGAATAAAAGAAATGGAATTAGTTACAGTATCATATTTACCAACCCCTCCGCTCGGGCAGGATATGACACAAGGTCAATTTTTAAGCGGGGTTTAACAGGTTTGAATTCAGAGTTTTCCTTCTCCTAGACTAGTTGCCTCACCAAGGCTGAAGAACCTAATCTGTCCTACTATTTACCCATAGCTGGAGGGAGAATAATTGGATTCATACCTTTCCCAAGGGTATTAGTGCTATGTGAAATGCAATTAGTCTCGTCCAGGATTTGAACTCGTATCGTCGTGTCCATTTCCTACGATGATAACCATTACACCACGGGCACCTCCACTAGTTACATTATCGCCTAAAAATAAGAACAATCCTAACAATTTTGAAAATAAGAATTAGTTGAGTGATTAATTAATCGATTTTGATTAGTTTGGTTTGGTTTGTTGGGTTTATGGCATATCAACCTTTGTAGGTTATTTAACGCCAAATCCATTTTTATACAAATAGTCTGTTCTATTGAAAACAATTCAGTTTAGCATAAGTACACAGTTTAATTGTCAAAAACATTTGCATTTCAAACTATTCTAGCAGTTATATGTAATAATTCAGTTAAGTATAAATACAGTTTTAAATGTCGAAAACAGTTCTATTTCAAATAATTCAGTTAAGCATAAGCACGCAGTTTAAATGTAAGTACGGTTTAATTGTCGAAAACATTTTTATTTCAAGCTATTCATTTTAGCATAAGTATGCTGTTAGTTCTATTTAACCCATAGATAGGGCCTTATCAGGTGCTACCACTCCGGGCCAGAGTGAACCTGGGAGTGATGGCAATAAAGGGGTACTCCGTATTCCCCAAAGCTCCAGCATTGCTGGAACCTCACCATCAGATTGTTTAGTGTCATATCCAGGACACTCGTTGGGTGGGGAGTCTTACCCCTCTACAAAGAAGCAGTCGGTGCATTTTACAGCCCCAGCCGACTGGGCAAATTGATTTTGAAAGCATTTTCTCAATAATAGCATGAGAGTAACCTCGTGCTACAAAGTATAGTTTTAATTGTAATTTACGAAGTTTTTTGTTTAGTTGTGGCACAAGGCCCTAAGAAGGGAGCACCCTATGAAACTCGAACTCACTCATGAAGGATTGTTAGTCTAGCTTGCTAACCATTACACCACCAGGGTTGCCCTAATTTACGAAGCTTTTTGCTTAGATGTGTCACAAGGCCGTATGAATGGGGCACCCAATGAGACTCGAACTCATTTGTGTATGTATTTACCAACCCCCCACTCCGCTCAGGAGGGATGAGACACAAGGTCAGTTTTTAAGCGGAGTTTAACAGGTTTGTATTCAGTTTTCCTTCTTTTAGACTGGTTGCTTAAACAAGGCTCAAGAACCTAGTCTGCCCTACTATTTACGCATAACTGGAAGAATATTTGGATTTTTGGATTCATACCTTTCCCAAGGGTATTTGTGAAATGGGAAATGCAAATAACCTCATCCAGAACTCATTCGTGTAGGTTTACTAGTCTAGCTTGCAAACCATTACACCAGCCGAGGCGACCATAATACTGTTTTAGTTTTCCAGTTTTTCAGTTCGGTATTATCTGTGAAGATTTTTCTAGGTATTATCGCTTGTGAATAGGAAAGGCTTTCTTTGCGATATTTGGGTTGAGAATATTCTTAATGAAGTTAGTTGTCTGTTGGTTTTGTGTTTAGTCTACTCAATAAATATTCAATTCTCTGGGAATGCGATTGTGTTTATTTTTCTAAGTTAAATTTGAAAGTCATGCATCATGTACAGCTTAGTTAAGAATTTAAGTTTTGTTCCTTTACCTGTGCAGATTGATTGATTGGTTTGTTGATTGATTGATCTTAACGGCATGTTAACCCGTCTAAGGTTTTTTTTATGCCTTGAGATTAGGCAATTGCATTCATTGTACATTTTTATTTACAACTTTTGTGTAGTTACAGGAGAACTTTTTTCAGTCATGTATCAAGCATTTTTTATCTAAAACTAACAATTTGCTGACAGTTGTACGATTTCAAGTATTCCTCTCCAATAGTAATAATTATATGGTTTCAAGTAATTATTTCAATTTAATAATATTTCATTATTTGCCCCGTTATAAGTTTTCAAGTAACGAATAATGCTACTTAGTAAACAACTATAGCTTCAAGTAGTTATTCTTAATACAAATAATTTCCATTTATATAATACCAAGTGTTCCTATCTAATACTGATAATTATATGGTTTTAAGTAATTATTATTTTATAATAGTCCTTTGTTTACACATGTACCATACCCATACTTGAATAGGCGAAATGTACATGGGGTGTTCATAACATATATACATAGAACATAGGATCTCGAAACACGAAAAACACTTACGACTTCTCAGTTCAGGTACGAAACTTTTAATTACCTTTGAGTTTAAAGTAAGGAGAGAGATACACATTCTTTATATTCTGGATTTTTCATCTCCCCCCCATCCGTGCGACACCTGCCCAAGGCCTCGGCGAGCAAGCGAAAGCCAACCGTTTTCTCCCGAGGCAGGTCTCAACTCAACTAACTGACTTTTTCAAAATCCCAAAATCCTCCTCGCGTTTCCGGTGCGTGACATCATTCGCACTTGCTAGCCCCGTTTCCCATCTGGGCTATTGTGACATCTCTGAGTGACACGTCCGCTCTGCACGCGCGAGTGAACACCTGTGTTAATGTTGCACCTAAGTAACCCATGCACTGACCTGAAAGGTTCTCGGTCTAACTAAACCCAAAGGCATAAAACGAAATCCCTCGGCCATTATATTACACACACAGTTATGTGTTTTTAAGTAACTAATAATCCTTAGTAAACAATTATAACTTCAAGTAATTATTCATGATATAGATAATTTAGTTATATGGCATCAAGGTTTGGTTGGGTTGGATTTTATGGCATATCAACCAGTTTTAGGTTATTTAATGCCAGATCCACTTTAAACATTTATATTAAATATATATGATTTGGTTTAGTTGGATTTTATGGCTTGTCAACCAGTTTTAGGTTATTTAATGCCAGATCCACTTTATACATATATATTGAATATATTTGATTTTGTTTAGTTGGGTTTTATGGCTTGTCAACCAGTTTTAGGTTATTTAATGCCAAATCCTCTTTATACATAAATATTAAATATATATGATTTGTCAACGCATTTTGTTAATAACATTTTAAAACCATCTTATGCTTATTCTTTTGCATACATTTAAATAGTTCCAAGTATTGCTATGTCTCGCTAACCATTCAATTAATCATAAGTTATTTCTTTACACACAGTTAAATGACCAAACAGTTATATTTCACACTATTCAATTTCGCATAAGTCATTTGTTTGCACACAGTTTAAATGTCAAACATTTGTATTTGACCCATAGATCAGATGTTTTTCAGCCCGGGTCAGAATGAACCTGGGAGTAATGACAATGTAGGAGTAATCCGCCAGAGTAACTGCAATTGGGTTGAATGACAAGCGAACACGAATCCTTCACTTAAGCGCTGTTGCTTATCATAAACCAGGCAAGTCTATAAATTGAAACCGTGGCCCACTGTTTCAACTGCTTTCCTTTCGTAACATGCAACCAATACGCCCATATACAGTTATATGACGTCAAGTATTCCAATAAAAAAATGAATAATTTTTAAGCAGGTCTATTTGACCCAAAAGTGGGACCCTAAAAAGTAGGTGTTTACCAAACCCCTCCTCCACGAACAGGTTGTAACACAAGGACAATTTCTTAGTTGATTAATACTGGTTTGAATTTAGAGTTTTCCTTCTCCAAGAGTGGTTGCCTTACCGAGGTTAAAGAGTCAGTCTACCCAACTATAGCCGGAGGGAGAATAGTTGGATTCATACCTTTCCCAAGAGTATGAGTGTTATGTGAAATACAATCGGCCTCGTTCGGGATTTGAACTCGTGTCACCGTGTCTGCCCTCCTATTTACCATTAGTTGAAGGAAGAATAGATGGATCTATGCTTTTTCAAAATGTATTTGTATGAATGTGAAATACAAAAAGCTTTATGAAAGATCTGAACTCGGGTCGCCGATTCTATTTCATACAATGATAACCGTTTCACTAAGCGTGCCTCTTAAACAGTTATTATTCCTTCGGTTCCAATTGGTCATGGAAGTAATGGCAATGAAGATGTACTGTACACATTAACCCAGAACTTCAGGGAGAATCTCATGTGGCGTAATGGCTAACGTGCTGGACTGTGACATCGTAGTAAGCAAGTTCGAACTTCCTATTTGAACTCTGCTACGTTCACTTTCGGACTATTACCAGTGGGAAAGGCATGAACTCCTTTATCCCCTCAGCTATGTGTTAAATATTATGTGTTCTCTTCTACAAGGATAGTTATGTCATTAAATAACCCGCGAAGGTTGATATGCCATTATGCAAAAGAAGCAAACCAGAGCTCTAAAACTGGAGCCTCACCACTAGATGCAGTTTAATGCCATACTCAGTACACCTCTTTTTTTGGGGGGTATCTTACCCCTCAGCAGAAGATGTAATTGGTGTTTTCTAGGCCCCACTAAAAAGGCTGTATTTAAACTGTTGAAAATCGAAAACGAAATTACAACTATTTCGATTCTGGACTCAGACGTCGTGAAAGAGTTAAAAAAAAAACTTATCGTAAAAAAATGATATGAAACCAGAATGACAGCAATGGCTGATAAGGCTGACCAAATGTTAATATGGCAGCAGAAATTGACACAGATATATGCTCACAAGTCATTGACCTTTGACCTCCACTTTTTCACTCTTTACGATACAGATTCTTGGCAGCGATACAGCGACTGATATAGGTGTGCGAATGTGTGCATCCGTATGCGTGCATATTTTAGTTTGTGTGTGTGTGTGTGTGTGTACATGTATGTATACTGTACACGCATGTATGTGTGTATAACTTTACATATATGCACATTTGAGAGTTCGTACGTGTATGAGCCTGAGTTTGTGTGTATGTGTATGTGTTTACCCAACCCCACCTCACGGTCAGTATATGACACAAGGTCAAGTTTTTCGAGCAGAGTTTAACGGGTTTGAATTCAGTTTTACTTCTTCTAGACTGGTTGCCATACTAAGACTAAAAATCACAGTCTGTCCTACTATTTACCCAAAGCGAGAGGGAGATTTATTGGATTCATACCTTTCCCAAGGGTACTTGTGCAATGTGAAATGCAATCAGCCTTTTCAGGGATTTCAACTCGTGTCGCCGTGTCCATTGTCTACGACGATAATCATTACACCACAGACTCCTCTATCCGTGTATGGGTGTGTGTGTGTGTGGCTGTGTGCGAATTTGTATATATATTTGACTTACGTGTCTGTATGCTCGTACATGAATGCGAGTGTGCGTGGGTGCGTGCGCTCGCGCATATATGCGTCGTTTTATTCTCCAGTTTATAGCGACCGGAATAAAGGAATCAGTTACGGAATTCAAAATCCGACCCAAACAAAATTTGAAGCCGTATGAGGATTCTTTTTGAAAATCAACGTCCATCTTTTATTCTTAAGTCGTTATTCATCCGAGTTTTATCAGATGGAATTTAGTTTGTTTTTTTTACAAGAAAACACAGTTTCTGTACGTCCATTGACACATTTTAACGGATAGGTAAAAAAGATATATTCGAAATATATCATATTGTTAATCCTGTTAAAAGTTAAGCATTGGCTTTCCGATAATTTGTATCTATCTATCTATCTATCATAACAGACTTTCTTTCTGTCTATCAATCTGTCCTAACAGGCTTATTTAATTCCAACTGAACTAGATTCCATTTATAAAGTACCACCTGTTATGCCCCTCATCAAACTTAGGAATGTCAAACAAAGTACTGGAAAACATCTCTCCCCGCCGCACACAAACATACCCACTAGATTCCACAGTATTTCTCAATATAAGTTAAAGTATCGTTGTATTTTCTTCTTCCCGACTAGGATTTTTTAATAGATTAAATTTTCCCGGAAAACATTATTACGTGCCTCACATTTAGAGAAATTAGTTAAGTCTGGACTCACATCTTCTCCTCCTCCTCCTCCTCCTTCTGAAGATAAAACATGTGTGATAAAGAGTTCTCTTCAAAACCTGATGATGCCAGAAATGAATATATAAAATACAAATAACACATTTGGCACTTATCCTTAGGCAGGTTTTCATCATTACCTTTTTTTTAAGGTGGGGGGTATTAATTCATTCGTTAACCATAAAATTACCAAAACAACCATAAAACTTAACATCATTAATGTCTACTGGCGTCATCTTCTGCCTGTTTCTCCTTTCTTCTATCAATCTCTCTTCTCTCTTCTCTTGTCTCTCTCTGTCTCTCTTAGTATGGTTCTTTTGGTTTCTCTATTTTCTCCACTATCACCTTTTTTTTTTTTTATCTCTCTTTAATTTAGACTTTGCAGCAAGAAAATCAGTTTTTTTCTTTACCGTCCTTAGAGCATTTTACTGTCTCTCTCTCTCAATACACACACACACACACACACACACACACACACACACACACACACACACATATATATATATATATATATATATAATGATAATAAACATAACTTTTACTTTCCTCTTAGCAATCAACTTTTAAAAATTTCCTTCCTTTTTAGTATACTCTCTCTCTCTCTCTCTCCCTTTCTGTCTGTCTGTCTGTCTGTCTGTTTACTAGTGCAGCTTACGTCTTTTATCTTGGTCACCCACTCTCTTTCTCTCTCTCTCTCTATTGTTTTCTATTACCTGCAATTAACTTTTTTCTTTTCAGTTTAACGGAGTTACGGTGGTGTCGTGGTAAACGTGCTAGACTACAACATCATAGTAAGTGAGTTCGAACTTCAGTCACGTTATCACGTTCACTTTTGAATTAATACCCATTGGGAAGGTATGAAACCCCTTAACCTCCCAATTGCCATTCTCCTACCGAGCAATAAATAACTCAGGAAGGTTGAAATCAAACCAAACCAAATATTCCATTAAACTAACAAACCAAACCAAACCAAACCCAATCAAACCTAAATAAAATCACTTCTATTCTCCTACAGAGATTGCTTTAGCAATAAATAACTCACGAAGGTGGAAACCAAACCAAACCAAATCAAATATGCCATTTAACAAATAAAGCAAACCAAACCAAACCAAAATAAACCAAACCAAATCTTTCCAGTTTACTGCTCTTCTACTCTTTCTGTCTTTTGTCTTTTTTACTTTTTACTTATACTCTCTCTGTCTCTATCTTTGCCACACTTTCCTTTTCCTTTCTATTGAAAATTGCTTTGTCTCTTTCTTTGATTTGTTAAAGCTTTTTTTTCTCAGTTTTTTTTTCCCGGTCTCTCATTGATATATTTCACTCCCTCTCTCAACTTCTTTGCCAAACTTTCTCTTCAATAGTTTCTTCCTTTCTCGCACTTTTTTTTTTTACATTTCTTTCTTTCTTTCTTTTTTCATACTTTCTTTTTTATTTTTCTCTTATGTTTATGTCTTCCTTTCGTTTTCCTAATTTTTTTTTTTTCTTTCTTTCTTTCTTTCTGTTTTCAATTTTTCCTTTCCTACTTTCTTTCGTTAACTCTGTTTTTTTCTTTTATTATCTTTCTTTCGTTAACATATAATCTTTTTCTTTCTTTCTTTTTAATTATTTTTCTTTATTTTTCTTTCCCTTTCCTTTTTCTTTCTTTCTTTCTTTCTTTCTTTGTTATTCTTCTCTCTCTCTTTTACTGTCTGTCTGTCTCTCTTTACTCTTCTACTCTGACATTTTTTTGTTGATCTTATTTTCTTCCTCTCTCGCTTTCTTGTTATCCCACTCACTCTTCATTTGTGTTTTCTTCCTTCCCTTATTCATCCATATACTCTTCCTTCTCCCATTATCCAACATGTCACATTTGTCTCTCTTCTTATTTTCGCACTCTCTTCCTCAAAACTCTAATTTCTTAGTCTTTTTCTTTCACCTTCTGTTCCGCATTCTTTTTTCCCACTTTCCGTCTTATACTTCCCACAATGCATTTCTTTTTCCATCGCTTCTGTTTTTGTAAACTATGTGACTTAATTTGCCGGTAAATAATGCTTAAGCATGCGTTTTTCAGAAACGCAGAAGAAATAAAAACACAAATATGCGAGTAATAATTATATATATATATATATATATATATATATATATATATATATATATATATATATATGTATGTATAAAGAAAAACAAACAGAAAAAACTAACAAACAAAACTATTCATTTACACTCAGTCAGCTTTAATCGATTGTTGGCAGTCAGAAGAATTTCAAAACAAAAGAGAGATGATGTTCTCAAAACAAGAAGCATACGTCGACTAAATTTATTTATCTTAGTTTTTTTTTCAGATCTATCTATCTATCTATCTATCTATCTCGGTTTGTTAATATCTCTGTAAATCTCTTTAAATCGCACACTCTTTCTCTCTCTTTATATATCATCATCATCATATCGTGCTGGCAGCACGGATATCCCTGACCCTCTCTCGCCACTCCTCCCTATCGTTCATCGCCCTAGGTAGGTCTTCAGGACAACAACCTGTATCCTCACATAGCTGCTGAATGTACGTTCGTGCTGGTCGTCCAGCTTTTGCGCGGCCGTGTGTGGGGATCCATAAGAGTACATCTCTTATGAGTTCATCTCTGCTTCTCCAGCAATGTCCTGCATGTCTGGTTCGCCTAACTTGAATAGTTTTCGTGATAGGGGGCAGGTGGCCGTACAGTTGGTGTCTTGTGGGGTGTTGCTGCCAGGACTTGTTGAGGGGTTGCACGCAGCATTCTTGTGTAATTGCCATCTAGTTTCTTCTCCAGCCGTTTTGTTAGCGTCCATGTAGTGCATCCATATAGCAGTATCGATGTGACCGCTGCCTGGAAGAAACTGCGTTTCATTTTATCGGTTAGATCTGATTTCCATATAGTCGATAGCCTATTGATAGCTGTCCATGCTTTCGTTAACCTCGTTTCGATGTCCTTTTCGGTTGATTCGACGCTGCCTTCCTAGGTACGTGAATTTGTCTACTAGTTTAAGAGGGGTTCCTTCTAGAGTGGAGATGTCCCCCGTTTGGTTATAGCACATATATTCCGTTTTGTGTGCATTAACATGGAGGCCTATGCTTGCTGCTGCTCGTTCCAAGCTATGCAGAAGTGTTTCGGCTTGGTCAGGTGTATTTGCCAGTATCGCTATGTCATCGGCGTAGTCGGCGTCGGTAATTGTTGTTGCGGGGTATCTTCTGCTTCTTTTCTTCGTCAGTTCGAAGCCCATTCTCTTTGATTTTGTCAATCGATGTTCTAAGTACGTAGTCTAGACAAATGATAAAGAGATACGGAGCCAGCGTGTCCCCTTGTAGTATTCCTGCTACAATGTCGAAGTATTCTGTGTCTCCATCTGGTGATCGTACTTTTACTTTAGTGTTTCTATAGAGAATCGTTATTGCCGCTACGGTTTCTTTAGGTATGCCGTACGCTAGTAGGATTTGTTCCATCTTTCCTCTGTGAATGGAGTCGAAAGCCTTGGTAAAGTCGACAAATATTAATGTCGCTTGTAGGTTCTTTGCCCGTACACCTTCAAGGATTCTGCGGATGGTTAATATTTGTGAGGTCGTAGATCTATTTCTTCGGAAGCCATTTTGGTTTTTTCTAAGTATGTTGTCGATTTTGGGTTCTATTCGGTTTCGTAGTAGGGCATTGTAGATTTTGGCAGCTATGGATGTAAGTGTTATGCCTCGGTAGTTTTTGGCTAATCCGAGGTCCCCCTTTTTAGGGGAGGGGAGTATGCATCCCTTCGTCCATCTATCTATCGGATTTTGAGGAAAACTGCAGGACTGGACGAAATTCCCCCGGAAGTATGGAAGACCAGACAATTCGACGACATACTGCCCCGACACTGCAACGCAGTATACAATCAAATCTTTATATATATATATATATATATATATATATATATATATATATATATATATATATCAGTTAATATCTATGTAAGTCGGTTCAAATCTATCTATCAATCTACCTATCTATCTAAATCGGTTTGTCAATATCTACGTAAATCTCTTTCAATCACTCTATGTCTGTCTGTCTGTCTGCCTATATATATATATATATATATATCAATTAATATCTCTTCAAGTTGGTTCAAATCTATCTATCTATTTTAAAAGAGAAATCTCAAGACTCTGAGTTTCACGTTGCCGATTCAAAGTGTATCAGCAACGTAAATCTCAGAGTAGTGAATTTTTAACTTGTTTTATTGTGATTTTCTTCTCTGGCAGAATTATTGCAATATTACATTGTACTTTTATGTAGAGAGTCCTGTGAGGACTTTTTTCTGATAAGAACGCTTTTATTGTTAAATTCTAAAAAATCTCTCTCTCTCTCTCTCTCTCTCTCTCTCTCTCTCTCTCTCTCTCTCTCTCTCCACATATATATATATATATATATAATAGAAAACCCAAATATTCCAAATGTTAATTATTTATTCCTGATGGTAAAGTCAATGTTAAAACGCTTCGGTTTTATTAAACCTTCATTGGGACTTTATGATGGAGAAAAAATGTTGCTTGAACAACGTTGGATGTTCTTAATAAAATAACGGTTGAGAAAGTATATACAGAGAAAGAACTCATAACAGTTCAATCAGTGATCTTTCTTTTTAAAAACTATTAAGATATTGGCACGGGCAATGATGAGTCTAATTTCTTAAAGATATAATGGATTGAAAAATGATGAACGTATTAATTGTCAGAATTTCTGAGAAAAGTAGAAGGAAAAGAAGAGAAAAGAAAAGAAAAAGAAAAAGAAAAGAAGAAAGAAAGAAGAAAAGAAAGGAAAGGAAGAAAACAAAACAAACAGAACACTCGTAATTAAATTGAGTATAACTCTTACTAATATCGAACGTAAGTATAACGTTACATCTATTTATTATTTATTAAGTTGTACAATAATATGTTTATAAAAGTAGTAATCATGATGATATCATCATCATCATCATGTCGTGCTGGTAGCACGGATATCCCTGACCCTCTCTCGTCACTTCTCCAGCAGTGTCCTGGATGGTTTTCACGATGAGAGGCAAGTGGCTGTATAGTTGGTGCCTTGTGGGGTGTTGCCGCCAGGACTTATTCAATATTGCTCGCAACATTCTTAATCCCCCTTTTGATTAATTTAGTGTTGGTGTCGTGGTGTGAATAAAAATCTACGTGGTCATTTTTACAGGTAGGTTTATGGTAGACTTTGAATTGTAATTTGTCGTTATTTCTTATAAGGCAGCTAAAAAAGGTAAAAAGTTGGTGGTTTCAAGCTCATGTGTGAACTTTATGTTAGGTTCTGTTAAGTTAAGTCTCTCAGTGATCTTTATTACGTTAAGTTTTTGTGGGTAAATAAGTAAAATGTTGTCTATATATTGGAAAGAATTAGAATTACTTGGAATTTGAGTCATACCAAAGACTCAAAAAATGGTACTTGATACCGAGTTGCTTAACACTCAGCATTATAAGGTACTATTTACCAACCCCTCCGCTCGGGCAGGATATGACACAAAGTCAATTTTTAAGCGGAGTTTAACAGGTTTGAATTCAGAGTTTTCCTTCTCCTAGACTAGTTGCCTCAACAAGGCTGAAGAACCTAGTCCGTCCTACTATTTACCCATAGCTGGAGGGAGAATAAGGGGGTTCATACCTTTCCCAAGGGTATTTGCCCGAAAGTGAACATAATAGCGCGACTGGAGTACGAACTCGCGTACTACGATTCCGCAGTTCATCGCTTTAACCATTACACCACGAGGTCACCCTCAGCATTATAAGGTACGTATTAAGGGTATAGTGGAGCAATCCTGGGAAAGGAGTAGCGCCATTCCCTAATCCTCGTTATTGAAAAGGGAGCTTTCAGGTCACTCCCGACTACGATCGTCAAATTTACTTTTTTTTTAATATATATTTAAAAGGACAAGATTTCAAGATAAATGCATGCTAAACAGCTCTAAAAGGAGAACTCATATGCAAACCAAATTTCTGTTTATAAAAAGTGTTGTGTTGGAAATAGCAATATAACTTGCATAAAGTACATATTTTAATTAATTTAGAGATGGGTACGGGTAACAATGTTTATTCTCCGTAAGTGATCCTCTCAACGTTTTATACATTTATCAACCGCTATGTTAGTGTATAGGGATTTGTTTTTCATATTAATGTTATGTATTTTGTTAATAATGTTTTTTGTTAATTTTATGTATTTTGTTAAGTATTTTGTTTTTTATATTAATATTAAGTCCCATTGGCCTAGTGGCGAGAGTGTTTACCAATGGCACGGGAGACCTAGGTTCAATCCCAGGTCGAGTCCCAAAGACTTAAAGATGGTACTTGATACCTCCTTGCTTATCACTCAGTATTATAAGGTACGTATCAAGGGTAAAGAGGAGAAATCCTGGGGAAGGAGTAGCGCCTTCTCCTACACCTCAGTGTAGTAGCTATTGAAAAGGGAGCCTTCGGGTCGCCCTCGATTACGATCGCCAACTTTACTTTTCTTATTTTGTTGAAGAGTGAGCCAGAATTATTGATATGTGATAGTACCTGACACGGAATAGTGATTTAGTATAGAAATTTGTGATATTATGGGTGTGAGGGGACATATAGTATGCCACAGATAAACGGTCTCAAAGGAATCTCAGGTTTATGGGTTTTAGGAGGACCATAAATATTCGGGCTGGTAATTAATTAACGAAGACCAAAATTTCTCCTTTAAAAGACTTATTAAAATCATTCCCATTTTTTAGAATAATTTGGGGAGAGATCTGTTCATAAATGTTATAATCATCGAGTAATTCCAATAGGTTCTGATTATAGACAGTTGAATCCAAGCCAACAACACCACTACATTTATCAGAAGGCAATATAACAATATTGTTGTTTGAAAACAGTTTTTAAGGCTGTTAAGTATCTTTTTGGCAAAATGTGTTTTTCGGTTTGATAACTGGTAGAAGAAGTGATTATAACTTGTACAAAATCCGGGTCATTATATCTACAATGCGCATCAATTAATTTTCCCATTTTCATGGTTTTCCACACTAGTTGCGATTTTCAAACTGAAACTAAGGTTTTCCGTCTCCAATGTGCTGAGTGTGATGTTAGAAATGTTTATAAAATCATTTCTACCTAATTTTTATCTAGGGAATAGAGCATAGGTTGTCAAATAACTTCTCCAATAAGGAAATTTTTGAACGAAGCAAGCATGAATATGAGGAGGCATTGAAGAATGACGGATATAGGATCAAATTAGAATATCGGGATGGGGAGGAAAGTAATACGCAAAAAAGGAGAAATAGAGCTAGAAAAATATTATGGTTTAATCCCCCTAACAACATGGAGGTAGTCAATAACTTAGGGAAAGAATTCTTTAAGTTGTTAAAAAGAAATTTCCCCAGTGAGAACCGGCTACATAAGATATTTAATAAGAATTGTGTTAAATTAAGTTATAGTTGCATGCCCAACATCAATGGCATAATAAATAAGAGTAATATAGCTAAACTAAGTAAAGAGAAAAATAAGGTGATTGCTAAATGTAATTGTAGGGATAAGGTTAGATGCCCGCTGGAAGGCAAATGTAAACAAGAATGTGTGGTGTATAAAGTGGAAGTATATAGTGATCCGTCTCCAATATGCTGAGAGTGATGTTAGAAATGTTTACAAGATCATTTCTACCTAATTTTTTTCCCAATCACTGTTATTACATAAAGATTTTAATTTAAATTTTAGTTTGGAAATATGGTCGTAAAGATTAATTTTGGACACTTCAGATATAAGTCTCTCAGCAGTACTTCGGTTTCGGTTTCTTTGTTTCATGGCATATCAACCTTTTTAGGTTATTTAATGCCAAAGCCATTCTCCAAGAAGAACAGTAGTGGTACTATTTAACCCATAGCTGGAAGGATAAGGGGGTTCATACCTTTCCCAAGGGTATTTGCCCGAAAGTGAACGTAATAGCGCAACTGGAGTATGAACTCGCTTACTACGATTCCGCAGTCCATCGGTTTAACCATTACACCACGAGGACACTGAGCAGTACTGTAGAACATTCACATTTTGTGTCGTAGTTCTAATCAGTAATCTAGCTTTATCAAAGGTTTGTTCTTCAGAAAACTTTAAGAAATTTGACACAATTCAAACATCATATTACCTGTGCCAATCCCGTGATAGTTTTCAAAAAGCAAAAAAAAAAAAAAAAAAAAAAGAACCATTAATTGAACTGTTATGAGTTCTTTCTCTATACATATTTTCTCTTCTCCTGTTATTTTAATAAAAACATCTATCGTTGTTTAAGCAACAATTTTTCTCCATCATAAAGTCCTGATAAAGGTTTAATAAAACTGAAACGTTTAACGTTGACTTTACAATCATAAATAAAGTCATCGCATTTTTTGGAATACTTCATTTTTCTATTTTCTTCATACTGTCGGATTTATTTCTATAATCTACTTCCAAATATATATATATATACATAGACACACGCTAAAAGTATGGAGAAAAAGCTTGACAGCGATTACACAAGAATGCTGCGAGCAATATTGAACAAATCCTGAAGGTAGTACCCAACAAAGCAGCAGCTTTACGGCCACCTACTACCCATCCCAGAAACTATCCAAGTTAGAAGAACAAAGACGAACTCATAAGTGACATACTCCTGTGGACCCCATCACATGGACGAGCAAAGGCAGGACGACCAGCAAGAACCTATATACAAAAGTTCTATGCCGATACAGGATGTAGCTTTGAAGACCTACCAGGAGCGATGGACGATAGAGACGGGTGGCGGGAGAGGGTCAGGGAGATCCGTGCTGGCGGCGGGACATGATGATATATATATATATATATATATATATATATATATATTATAAGAGTGTTGGTTGTCACTAAATCACTTTTTGGGTATGTGTCGAACCAACTGCAATATAATATGGAGAGTGCTCACTATAGTTACGTATGGACGTGTGTTTAACCTCATAAAAACACGCATCCATACGTAACTATAAAACATACACACATACGCATATACTCACATACATTCACACACAACTACACATAAACGAAATCCCAACGGTTTTTTGTCTGTATTTTTTCGCATTTTCGATTTTCAATTCATTCTTAACTGCCTGATGATTGTTGTTTTGCAAAATAATCCATGAAACCCAGGGTCGCGAACTATTTTCCATTGAGTATATATATATATATATATATATATATATATATATATATATATATATATACGTATGCTCTCTTTGTCTTAGTAGCTCTCAAATTTGCACACTCATACATGAGACTGAAAATAAGTGTACGTTTTATAACTATTTTTAAACACAAGTCTATATATTTTCGCTACGCTACCACATGTATCTTCTCAAAAAAGAAAAAAGTCACAAAATAAGAAATAAAAATGTAAACAAATTATATACATATCTTCCTTTAATCTCAGTATAATTTATGTCTCTGCTTAATCTTCTTATATTCTTTTTCTTAGCACCTAAAATATCTTTTCCTTTCTGTCTATTAAATGATAGAGATACCACTATACAAATCGGCCTTTTACAACATCTCGACAGACATTCGGCAGGAATGCACGCAGAAGAGAAAAAAAAATGTAACGATCCACTTAGGACTTCCACATAACACTTTTAATTATTTTTCTTTCTAAAATCTTTTTGAGGAATTTGGACGATTCTGTTCGCTGGAAGATGGTCGACAAGAAACCAGTGCCAAGAAAAAAAAAAAACAACAAAAAAACAAAACAAAAAAAACCCTCCTCAGAACATGGCACCGGAGAAAAATGTTTATCTTTCGGTTTACGCGTTAAAAGAAGAAGAGATTAAATTTCAGTTTTATTTAGTGAACATTTATTTGTTTACTTACGTCATATTCTATCTATCTATCTATCTATCTATCAAGCGCGCGAACTAGCTCAATGGGTTATTTATTCATTTATCCAATTATATTATCTATCTATCTATCTATCTATCTTGAACACTGGCTCGCTGACTCATATTTACTAACCCCTCCGCTCGGGCAGGATATGACACACGGTCAATTTTTAAGCGGAGTTTAACAGGTTTGAATTCAGAGTTTTCCTTCTCCTAGACTAGTTGCCTCACCAAGGCTGAAGAACCCAGTCTGTCCTACTATTTACCCATAGCTGGAGGGAGAATAATTGGATTAATACCTTTCCTAAGGGTATTAGTGCGATGTGAAATGCAATCGGTCTCGTCCAGGATTTGAACTCGTATCAACGTGTCCATTTCCTATGACGATAATCATTACACCACGGACACTGGCTCGCTGATTAGTCTCAATGGGTTATCTATTCATCAAATTCTTTCTTTCTTTCTATCTATCTATCTACTATGAGAAAAAACAAAAAAGAACAAGAAACAATGACAACTTTCTCTGTCTTTAAAGACACTGATATTTCAATTTTACCTTTGAAAATGACGCATGATGGTTAAAAAAAAGTCTGATATCTTTAGTTGAGAAAAAAAAAAGAGATTTTATCAAAAATAACTGATAGGGATATATTTATTAATGGAAGATATATATATATATATATATATATATATATATATATATATATATATATATATATATATATTAAACGCAGATGATATATTGTTGATAATTTCTAAACAAATTTGAAACATAAATTTACGTAACGACAAAAGAAAATTATCATAAAATAATGATTAAAACAAATATTTAAGGAAACATGTTTAAAAGAAAAATTGACAGTACATATATATATATAGCGAGAGAGAGAGAGAGAGAGAGAGAGAGAGAAAGAATGCGAGGAACCGTCGTGGCTAAAATGCTGGATTGTGACATTCTGATAAGCGAGTTTGAACTCTAGTCGCGCTATTACGTTCGATTTCGGACTAATACTCTTGGGAAAGGTATAGATCCTTTTATCCTACTCAGCTATGGGTTGAATAGTGCCACGACTATTCTTCTTAACAACGGTGGCTTTGCCATTAAATAACTCACGAGTGTTATATAGCCGCATACATATACATATACAAATATAAGCAGAAACATAACCAAACATAATATACGAACTTCAATGAAGGAACACCCTTCTTTATAAAAATATACTTCTCACACTTTATCCTCGAAAGGGTTGATGTTGGTTGTGTGTGAGAGATGAGCTGGAGACAAGGATGGACTGTTATTTTGACCTAAAGTTCTTCTGACCATAGCAGCACTTCTTCCTCATCTCGGCTGGGTTGCTCAACCGTGGGTCACTGAGAGCCCAAAGCCCCCTGTCTGCCACTGGCTCTCAATTCGGCATCTTGTCACTAACTGACTCAAGCCGTCTGTATGCTGGTTATATTATTGTTTAACGTCCACCTGCTTCCGCTGTTCTTCAGCTTATTTACGCAGGTGCATCTCTTGATTGACGGCTCGTTTGAGGGTCACTATGTTACAACGAGTGCTGATATGTCATTAAACAAATCAAACTATATATATATTTATATATATATATATATATAATTTTTAATGCTAATAAGCCAGAACACTCTTACCATTTTTAAAATAAAAAAGTTCATTTTGTATTAAACCAAAATACAATTTCATGAATTCTAGTTGAATATTATACTATGAAAAGCATACATTATTAGTTATTATTTATTACTAAACTACAACTACTTAAATCCCCGACAAGAAAAATCAAGATTAGCTTTAAAACATTCCTACCAGATAGAATTTTAAAAATATTTCGTAGTGATGTATATATTTTTGATCAGATGTATATTCATAATTTTTGTATCAATATTTGAGTCATTTACAGAGATTCAAATCCATTAGTAATGGTTGGCTAGTCTAGTTTTCTAACCATTAAATCACTCAATAAATAACAATGCTGTTGAGCTTGGTTGTAAATAATATCTAATGATAATCCTTTTGATGAAATGTTCTATAAGAAAGAATAAAAATCGGGTATCTTTAGTTGAGAAAAAATGAGTTTGTTTATTCAAAAATAACTGATAGGGATATATTCATTAATGGACGATATATATATATATATATATATTAAACGGAGATGACATAGAACTTGGTTGGGGCACGCCCCCCGGCTTTTTGGCTGGGTCGTCTGGCATTCGTGCCGGATGGGTGCTCGAAACCAAGAGCAAACTCGGGGCCGAATAGGCCCCCAGCTTCGGCTGGGCAACCTTCGGGTGGGCGAGCTGCACTTTTGTCCCCTTTGTAAGGCACTAGACCAAGCGTCTAGTTTAAGCCGTAACCTGGCATACGTGCCCGGACCCACATTTGGTTTCGTGAAACTGCTTGCCTCATCAGGCTCACATTGCACTAAGTGAGCCGATGAGCAGCACAGACAAGCAGGGTTCGAGTCTCGGCTCGTTCCCAACCTTCCCCTCCCCTTTATCCCCACTTTAATTGGCCTTCGGGCTTTTGACCTTGTGTCAAGTCGTGTCTGGTGGGAGGCAGCGACAAATATCTGACATAGAACTTGGTTGTAAATAATACCTAATGATAACTCTTTCGAACTAATGTTCCATTAGAAATAATAAAATCTGGTATCTAGTCGAGAAAAAAATGAGTTTTTTCATCAAAAATAACTGATTGGAATATATTCATTTATGGAAGATATATATATATATATATATATATATATATATGTGTGTGTGTGTGTGTGTGTGTATTAAACGCAGATCACATAGAGCTTCTGGAAAATGCACCTACCCAAGCCGAATCCCTGCTGCATAGTCTGGAGCAGGCAGCAGGTGGCATTGTTCTCCATATGAATGCAGACAAAACGGAACACATGTGTTTTAATAAAAAAAAAAGGAGACATCTCCATACTAAAAGATTGTTCTCTGAAACAAGTTCACCTACCTTTGAAACAGCATCTCATATACTGAAAATGATATCAATATGCGGCTTACGAACGCATGGATTGCTATCGAGAGGTTATCGATCATATAGAAGTCAGACTTTTCCGATAAAATAACATGCAATTTTTTCCAGGCTGCAGTCGTATCAATTTTACTATATGGATCCACCACATGGACGCTGACAAAGCTGATAGAGAAAAAGCTAGACGGAAATTTCACAAGAATGCCATGAGCTATATTGAACAAATCCTGAAAGCAGCATCCCACAGAACAGCAGCTGTACGGCCTCCTACCCCCACTTCTCTAAAACCTTCAAAATAAGACGAACAAGACATGCGGGACACAGTAGGATAAGTAAGGAGGAACTTATAAGAGACGTTCTCCTATGGACCCTTTCACACAGACGTGCAAGTGTTGGACGACCAACTAGAACTTATCTACGATAGCTCTGTACGGACACGGGATGTAGTCTAGAAGACCTGCTGGAAGCGATGGATGATAGAGACGAATGACAAAAGAGGGTTAGGGAAATCCGTGCTAGCAGCACATGATGATGATGATGATGATATATATATTCGTGTGTGTGTGTGCCCGTGCTTAAGTGTTGGTTGGTTGGTTGGTTTTATGACATATTAACCTTTATAGGTTATTTAACGCCAAATCCATTTTTGTAAATAATCAGTTTTATTTAAAACGATTCAGTTTAGCATGAGTACACAGTTTAATTGTCAAAAACATTTCTATTTCAAACTATTCAAACAGTTATATATAACAATTCAGTTGAGTGTAAGTAAAGTTTCAATGTCCCAAACAGTTAAATTTCAAATAATTCAGTTTAGCATAAGCACGCAGTTTAAATGTAAGTACAGTTTAATTGTCAAAAACATTTCTATTTCAAGCTATTCAGTTTAATCAAACAATTCAGTTTAGCATAAGCATGCCGTTAGTTCTATTTAACCTATAGATAGGGCCCTATCAGGTGCTACCACGCCGGGCCAGAGTGGACCTGGGACCGATGACAATGAAGGGGTGCTCCGTATTCCTCAAGGCTCCATCATTACTGGGACCTCACCATCAGACTGTTTAGTGTCATATCCAGGACACTCATTGGGAGGGGTCTTACTCCTCTGCAGAGGTGCAGTGAGTGTATTCTACAGCCCCAGTTGACTGGGCAAGTGCTTCAGTGTGTTGTTCTATAAAGAACGTAACCCTAAATAAGGTACAACTTCGTCATCATCATATCGTGTCGCTAGCTCGGATATCCCTGACCCTCTCTCGCCACTTCTCCCTATCGTTCATCGCCTCTGGCCGGTCTTCAAGGCTATATCCCGTATCCTTACATAGCTGCTGAATGTATGTTCGAGCTGGTCGTCCTGCTTTTGCCCGGCCATATGTGGGGGTCCATAGGAGCACATCTCTTATGAGCTCGTCCCTGCTTCTCCAGCAGTGTCCTGCATATCTGGTTCGTCTAACTAGGATAGTTTTCGTGATGGGAGGCAGGTAGCCGTATAGTTGGTGCCTTGTGGGGTGTTGCCGCCAGGACTTGTTCAATATTGCTCGCAGCATTCTTGCCGTCTAGCTTCTTCTCCAGCAGTTTACTTAGCGTCCAAGTAGTGCATCCATACAGCAGTATCGATACGACCACTGCCTGGAAGAAACTGTGTTTCATTTTATCGGTAAGGACTGATTTCCATATGATCGATAGCCTATCGATAGCTGTCCAAGTGCACGTAAACTTCACACAATGTTATTTGTTTCGTCCTAATAGTAAAATAAAACACTATTTATCCGTTGAAAGAGGAGTTCCTATGGCGTACTGACTAACGACTAACACTGCGACAACCTAGAAAGCGAGATCGAACTCGAATCCCGCTATTACGTTCACTTTTGGACTAATCCTATTTACCAACCCCTCCTCTCAGGCAGGATATGACACAAGGTCAATTTTTAAGCGAAGTTTAACAGGTTTGAATTCAGAGTTGTTGCCTCACCAAGGCTGAAGAAATCAGTCTGTCCTACTAGTTACCAATAGCTGGAGGGAGAATAATTGGATTCATACCTTTCCCAAGGGTATTAGTGCTATGTGAAAATGCAATCATCTTTCGGAAAGGTATGCACCTTCTTATCCCCCCAGTTATGGGTTAAGCAGTACCACATTTCTTCTACAAGGATGGCTTTGGATTTAAATAACCTACTAAGGTTGTTATGCCGCTAAACAAAAGAAAGTGACTTATCAGTTGAAGTGATTACGTCATTCACTCGCCTGATTTGAGGATCCATTCTCTTTGTCTTTTGTCAACTATATCGTTTTGCAAGGAGAAAACCATTTCACACATAAATCTTCCAAATGTTGTAGAGAGGAATTTCTTGTGGAATTTCTCGAGTCTACAATTTACCAACAAGTCGACAATATACTTCTTTTATAAATTTCGACCGACTGAGACAGCACGGAATTGAAAGAGCTAGGGCCGGCCATCTTTGTTAAATGTCGAAGATTCTGATAACGTGTCGAAGCGTTTAAGTTATCCACTCTTAGAACGCTATTTTCGCAGACAGAACAGTTTACCGGTACTGTTTTTAGAACTACAAAGAAGATAAAATAGTTTAAATCGAAAATGTCAAAAGAAAGTTGCATCCTTTTTTAAACACCTTATATATATATATATATATATATATATATATATATATATATATATAAAGTTGGTGTTTTTAATTTATTTCTCTTTACTTTATTCCTTATTGGCGGATGCCCAGGTCTTAAATCTACGTAACACTTGAAATTTGGCAAGTGGCCAAGGAGATCGGTATGTGTATAGGCCTTTTAAGTTGTTATGTTTATCTTCCATGCGAGAGAAAATAAAAAGGAATATTTTCTTCCTTTTTACATTCTTTTATCTCTCTTCTCTCTTCACGTTCCAAAGACCGTCTGGCAATGCAAAAATTCTCATTTCCTTTTCTTTGTTTCTTTTTTTTATTTTCTCATGTTTTTCTTTTATCGTGTTCTTTCTTTTTTCTTTGTTTTTGTCCGCTGCCATTTTTTTAATCATATTCTTTCATTACTTATGCTATTTTCGTCTTCTTTCTTTCTTTCTTTCTTTCTTTCTTTCTTATTATTTTTTCTGTTTTCCATCTTTTTATCACCTTTTCTTGTCCGCTGCCATTTTTTTAATCATATTCTTTCATTACTTATGCTATTTTCGTCTTCTTTCTTTCTTTCTTTCTTTCTTTCTTTCTTATTATTTTTTCTGTTTTCCATCTTTTTATCACCTTTTCTTTTCTTTCTTTTCTTTCTTTTCTTTCTTCTCTTTTCCTTTTGACAATGTTCTTTGTTTTCCCCATTTCTTTCTTTCTTTCTTTCTTTCTTTCTTTCATGTTTCTTTTTATTATTGATTTCCTCTTTCTTTCTTTCTTTCTTTCTTTCTTTCTTATTTTTTCTGTTTTCCCCCTTTTTATCACCTTTTCTTTTCTTTCTTTTCTTTCTTCTCTTTTCCTTTTGACAATGTTCTTTGTTTTCCCCATTTCTTTCTTTCTTTCTTTCTTTCTTTCTTTCTTTCATGTTTCTTTTTATTATTGATTTCTGTTTTCCTCTTTCTTTCTTTCTTTCTTATTATTTTTTCTGTTTTCCCCCTTTTTATCACCTTTTCTTTTCTTCCTTTTCTTTCTTCTCTTTTCCTTTTGACAATGTTCTTTGTTTTCCCCATTTCTTTCTTTCTTTCTTTCTTTCTTTCTTTCTTTCTTTCTTTCTTTCTTTCTTTCTTTTATGTTTCTTTTTATAATTGATTTCTGTTTTCCTCTTTCTTTCTTTCTTTCTTTCTTTTAATCATATTCTTTGTTTTCTCTCATTTTCTTTCTTTCTTTCTTTCTTTCTATTATGTTTCTTTTTATTATTGATTTATGTTTTTTCCTCTTTCTTTCTTTCTTTTTTTCTTTCCATATATGGCTCTTCTTGATTGTACAAATTCTTGCATTTTTTTAAATATATAAAAACAATACACGGAAATACAGAAAATATGAAGACCTGCTTTATGACTAAAAAGCCAATTATGTCACCACCATTACCATTATCACGAACACGCTAATACAAATTGCAATTATTTTCATTGTAGATATTTGAAAGCTTTTCATTAACCGAACCTAAAGCCCAAATGATGAAGAAGACGGAAACTTAGGGTAAGAAGATTGTGTTGCGGAAATTTTCTAAGAATTAGAATTGCTTACCTGGCCTTTTGCCTTGAAAACTAATATTTAAAAAGTATACCAACTACTAGTGGTATCACCGTCACATTTTATATATTCCACTGATTTTTCATCTCTCTGGCAAGATCCAAATATTTGTTAATTCTTATTATCACTTGTGTATTTTTATGCTAGGTCTAACACTAAAGAATGAGTAATAGCAAGTTTCCTCAGGTCTATAGAACTTTTATTCTTGCTGATTTTAACAGTGCTGTGGTCGAGATGATCTCGATTTTTCTTCTGAATTTCATTTTTCATCACTCTCTTTTCCAGAACTTTGGTGACAATTCTAATGGCTCCAACTAATATCACTATCACTCTCATATTCCCCAAATTTTTCAGCTCTTTGGCAAGATCCAGTTATTTGTCTGTTTTTCGCTTTATTTCTAGTGTCCTCTGGAATAGCAAAATCCACTCGATAACGAGTTCTTTTTTTGTTAATCAATGATAATTAAAACAATTATTAAATGATTTCTGGTCCGTTTAAGAATAATGTTACCTCCAAACTAGTCGTTTACAAATCATATATTTAATATATATATATATATATATATATATATATATATATATATATATATATATATATATAAAGAGGATTTGGCAATACCCCACAAGAGTTGATATATATGCATGAGTCTATATATTATATGTATACATACATACATATATGAAAAAATAAAGTTGATGACAATAGTCAAGTGACCCGACAGCTTCCTTTTCAGTAGCTACTACACCGAGATATAGGGAGGGCGTTATTCCATTTCCTGGATTGCTCCACTTTTCCTTTGATCCGTACTCTTTAATGCTGAATATTTGGCAAGGCAGCATCAAGTAACATTTTTTGAGTCTTTGGTATAACTTGACCTGGGATTGAACACCGCTCTTCCGGACAATTGGCGAACTATCTACTCATTAGGCCAATATATATATATATATGTATATGCATGTGTATATATTCATATGCATACACATATATATATATATATATGTCTACATACATATGCATATATATATATATATATATATATGTGTGTGTGTGTGTGTGTGCTTATGCATATCAACATTATCATCATCAAGTTACGTTGCTGGCACGGATTTCCCTGACTCTCTCTCTCTCCATCCGTCTCAATCATCCATTGCTTCCGGCAGGTCTTCCAGACTACATCCAGTGTCCACGCAGAGCTTTTGTAGGTAAGTTCTTGCAAATCAACCAAATATACCATAAAAATAACCAACCAACCAACCAACCAACCAGACTAAATTTACCATTTTCCGAGTGTTATCAGGTGTTGTTCCCCCATAATTGGTTCAAAGAGTTAGCATAACGGTTATCGCCGCAAGAAATGGACTCAGCGGCTTGTGTACAAATACTGAATTGATCTATTTGCGTCTCACCTCGTGCTAATGCTCTTGAGAAAAGTGTGGACCCTTTTGTTCTCTCCCAACTAACAAATGGATAGATAGTAGGGTGGACTGCGATTTTTAGCTTCGGTAAGGCAACCAGTCAAAGATAAGGAAAACTGAATTCAAACTAGCAGTGGGGGTGGGGGCTCCAATGGCGTTGTGGCTAATGTGCTGGACTGTGACATCATATTAAGCGAGTTCGAACTCCAGGTGCATTATTACATTCACTTGCCCAGTCGGCTGGGGCTGTAGAATACACTGACTGCGCCTCTGTAGAGAAATAAGACCCCCCACCCCCAACAAGTGTCCTGGATATATCACTAAACAGTCAGATGGTGCGGTCCCAGTAATGCTGGGGCTTTGGGGAATACGGAGCACCCCTTCATTGCCATTGCTTCCAGGTCAACTCTGGCACGGCGTAGTAGCACCTGATAGGGCCCTATCTATGGGTTAAATAGAACTAACGGCATACTTATGCTAAACTGAATATCTTGAAAAAGAAATGTTTTTTGACAATCGAACTGCGTGCTTGTGCTAAACTGAATTATTTCAAATAGAACTGTTTTTTTGGCATTGAAACTGTATTTACACTAAACTGAATTGTTATATATAACTGCTTGAATAGTTTGAAATAGAAATGTTTTTGACTATTAAACTGTGTACTCATACTAAACTGAATTGTTTTAAATAGAACTGATTATTTACATAAAAATGGATTTGGCATTAAATAACCTACAAAGGTTGATATGCCATAAAACCCAACTAACCAAACCAAACAATTACATTCCCTTTCGGACTAATACTCATGGGCAAGGTATGTACCCACTTATCACCATGTTATGGGTTAACTGGTTTCGTTACCGTTCTTTTACAAGGTTGGTTTGGCATTAAATGACCCGCGAAGGTTGATTTGCCATTAAACAAAGTATCCAAATCAAACTAGTACTTCACTTAAAAAATGATTTTGTGTTACATACTGCCCTTGGCATAGTGGTTACGTAAATACATGACGTTGTTCTGTGCTTCAATCAAAAACGATTCTGTTTCTCTTTTTAGGTTTTCTCTACTTAGCCTCGTCCATGTCATCTCAGGCGCAGTATCGTTAGTTTGTCTCATGAATTGTCTATGAAGTAGTTTTTCTTCCTATTTTTTCTCGATTTCATAATTCTTGTTTTTCTCTGAGTGTTTATTTTTGTTGCAGTTTTGGGCTGTTGATTTTATGCATTTGTGTTTTGGTATCAAATGTCTTGTGCCTATCATTGGAAAGTGAATGTCAGGAAGCCTCCTCAAATCACGAGCAGCCTTTTCAGTATTTGCACAAATTCTTCTATTCATACTTACAATATCACGCATAAGTAAGTACACCCTGAACATTTTTAAAATCAATTTTCTTCCGACCCAAACACTCTAAGATTTTCATTATTTCAAAATTGAATATTTCACTATCACCCATAAGCAAATACATTTCGAATAATTTTTTTTATAAAAAGTCAATTTTCTGCTAACCCAAACATCCTAGGATTTTCATTATTTCAAAATTAAATATTTCAGTATCACCCATAAGCAAATACATCTCGAATAATTCTTTTTATAAAAGTCAATTTCCTTATTACCCAAAGATCTCAGGATTTTCATTATTTCTTGAGGAACATTATACAATCAAAATAGACATGATTGAATATTACAGTAACTCCTATAAATAAATGCATCTAGAAGAATTTCTTCAATAAAAAGTTAATTTTCTTCAAAACCAAAGATGCCAGTTTTTTTCTTATTTATTTTGCAACCTAAACCGATATTATTAGGTATTATCTCTTACCACACTCTAGAACACTGAAACTCAGTAACCGATAATATTATTATGTAACAGTCCAAACAGTACAGCTCTCATAGACATTTATACAATTTTATTCTAAGTTACAGTTTCAGTGCTGCAGAGTTTGGTAATAAATACTATCTAATAATATCCGCTAATGGAGACCGGGGTTCAACCCCTGGTCGAGTCATGCCAAAGATTCAAAAAGCGGTACTTGATACCTCCTTGCTTAACACTTATCATTATAAGGTACATATCAAACGTAAAGTGGAGCAATCCAGGTAAATAGTACCAAGCTTCCTTACACGTCGATGTAGCTATTGAAAAGGTCCTCCTCGACTACAGTCGCCAGCTTTACTTACTTTTACTTTCAGAAATAAGATTCTGGTGTATTTGGTTAATAAGAAAATTAACTATTATAAAATTATTCGGGGTGTGTCATTCATAAGTTCAACTTTAATAAATATTTTTACACGAGTGAATTCGAGTCTCATTGGGTGCCCCATTCATACGGCCTTGTGCTACATCTAAGCAAAAAGCTTTGTAAATTATTACTAAACTTGGCGAAGTCTGATACACCGGCCTTTGGTTCCTTACAATCTGCGCTGTTAGCACAGTTGTTTCCAAGTAAAGTTCAACCTTACTTAACTTCTATTGTCTGACGAAAACTGGTCCTTTCAGCTTGACTTGATTATAAGTCACAGGTGTACTTATTCATATTTACCGACCCCTCCGCTCGGGCAAGATATGACACAAGGTCAGTTTTTAAGCGGAGTTTAACAGGTTTGGATTCAGAGTTTTTCTTCTCCTAGACTAGTTGCCTCACCAAGGCTGAAGAACCTAGTCTACCATACTATTTACCCATAGCTGGAGGAAGAATAATTGGATTCATACCTTTCCCAAAGGTATTAGTACTATGTGAAATGCAATCAGTCTCGTCCAGGATTTGAACTCGGGTCGCCGTGTCCATTTCCTACGACGATAACCATTACACCACGGGCACCTCCATACGGGTGTACTTATTTGTAGCCAATCACAAAGGAAACCTAAAGTTTGGTTATAAATAACACCTAATTGTATCCTTTTTTTTTTCAAGAGATTTGCCTGTATTAAATGTGTATTGATAGATTTATAATGTTTTAATCGATCTATGATGTTTCAGTTATTGACCTTGTTTTTCAAATGAACTAGTGTAGTGAGTTTGATCCTCATTTGGTTGTAGCCTTGTGCCAGGCTTTTCTAAACTGAATAACTACCACAATGCAAAGCCACTCTGTTAGCGAGGCAATAGAATAGGCTAACTGCACACCCCATAGATGAGTAAGACCTCCGCCATAAAATAAGATATCTTGGTATGACATTAAACTGTATCCGGTGGTTAGGCTCCAGTTCGGCAACTGAGAAGTGTGGATACTCCACTTTGCAGTCATTATTCTCGAATCCTGGAGTGACAGTACCTGTTTGGGTTCCATCAATTATTAGTGATAGATAGGAATACTTGATACCATACAACTGTGGGCAAATTATTTGTATTTAGAAGAGTTACCTGAAGATAAGATTGTTTACTAAGGTTAATTAATTACTTCAAACTTGCGTGCAAAGTATTGATGTTAGTGAAGAATATTTGTTTGTTTGCTTGTTTTTTTATGGCATATCTACCTTTGTATGTTATTTAATGCCAAATCCATCTACATACAAATAAACAGTTCTATTTCAAACAATTCAGTTTAGCATAAGTACACAGTTTAATTGTCAAAAACATTTCTATTTCCAGTTATTCAGTTTAGTCAAATAGTTCTAATTCAAACAATCTAGTTCAGTATAATTATAGTTTTTTCTTTACACACAGTTAAATGTCAAAATAGTTCTATTTCAAGCAATTCAGTTTAGCATAAGTACGCAGTTTAGTTCAATTTAATCCATAGATAGTGCCCTATCAGGTCGCCAACTTTACTTACTCTTACTTATGATTGTAATCAAGCATTTACAAATGAATCAAATTTCGGAATTAAATCACCCATAAGGATATGGTATACCATTAAATGAATCAAATAACGCCTTAAATGAATCAAATTTCGGAATTAAATAACCCATAAGGATTTGATATGCCGTTCAATAAACTAAACCAAAAAAAAAAAATTATTTCTTTCTTCTTTCTCTTTCCTTCTCTCTCTCTCTCTATATATATATCTATATCTATATATATCTCTCTCTATACATATATATATATCCCACACACACACACATACACAACATACTAATATGCATTCCTTCGAACGAAATGCCGAATGAAGCAATTAAGTAATTACTAAATGAGTTAAGCAAATTTGTCTTCAGGAAATAAATTCTCTCTCTCTCTCTCTCTCTCTCTCTCTCTTTCTCTCTCTTTCTCTTTCTCTCTCTCCTTCTCTCTCTCTCTCTTTATTTCTCTTTTTCTTTCTCTCTCTTTCTCTCTCTCTCTCTCTTTCTCTTTCTCTTTTTCTCTTTTTCTTTCTCTCTCTCCTTCTCTCTCTCTCTTTCTCTTTCTCTCTCTTTATCTATCTCTCTTTCTCTTTTTCTTTCTCTCTCTTCTCTCTCTCTCTCTCTCTCTCTCTCTCTCTCTCTCTCTCTCTCTCTATCTATCTATCTATCTGCCAGTCTGTCTCAGTATGTATGTATGCATTTATGTATTTGTCTTTTTATCTCTCTGTCCGTCTCTCTGCCGATCCGTTTCACTATCTATCTATCTATCTATCTATCTATCTATCTATCTTGACAAAAAATAAAATCTTTTTGCATATTAGTATGAATATCTTAGGAAGTAAAATATGTTGTGCCTCCTACTACAGTCACGTGACCAAGCTCGAGATTATTTTTGTATTTCTTTAGTTTTTTTTTTTTTAATACTAATTTCCTTTATTAAAAAAAAAAACAAAAAAAAAACACGTTGGTAGTTTCTATTCTATTTTGCATTCTGACGAAAAAATTTTTTTTGAGGTTTCTCGGATATTGACTAACCTCCCCTTCGCCGTTATACCCAATTTCTCCGGCCATCCATTTGCCCGCTATGAATGTCCGTAGACAACAGACGCAACCGATATTAACCTGAATTCCAACTAACTTACTTGTCAAGAATGCCGGAAACGATGCCAAATACAGAAATGCTTATGGCAAAAGAATCAGAGACAGCATTCTGTTCTCGCCCTCGCTACCACCTGTCTCTTGCTCCCAAATAAAAACAATAAATAAATAGATAATTGAATAAATAAATAAAAACAGAAATAGACGCGTTGTTTTTAATGAAACCTCTTATAGTATTTTGTCCAACAATTACCAAATAGTTATCCGGAAACTCATAAAAATAAAGTTACAGATGTATGTCACTAGAGCTACCCCCCAAAAAAAAGAGTGTGAGTTCAATACCCGGTGAAGGCAGTGGTGAACTTTCAGAGGGGAAATTAACAGGAGATAACTGATAACTGACATCCATTAAACATGGCTCGTGGAACTAGAACAGTCAACCCCGGTGAGCGAAATAAAGAGCTAAGTTCGACATTCTAACCACCTAAAGATGGTCGGAGCGTACAACGGCCGAAATGTTGCGATAAACATGGCGACAAAGAAGAGGACAATGGTCCGAAAAATGTAAATAATGTACATAATACCACATCTCAGAAATATAGACAGATATTCTGATTTAATACTACTTATTTGCACACAGATCTATTTGAGTCATTGATCGGACCCAAGCAGCTACGACCAAAAAGAAATATTTATTCCTCAATATAATTTGTTTTCTTATTAAGGCACATAATTTAATGATCTTATAGATGTAATATGACATAGCTAAAATTTCAATGAGAATATTCAGTTAATAATTACGTGTTAGACTACTGATATTGATTAGCCAAACTGTAATAGAGATCTAGGATATTAATGCATCTTAAATAATATGGGGTGGGAGAGTCACCGTGACATAGTGGCTAATGGTCTGGGCGGCGACACCTTATTAAAGGAGTTCAAACGCTAATCGCGTTAGTACGTTTACTTTCGGACTAATGCCTTTAGAAAAGGTTGGAACCTCCTTTATACCCCTCAAAGCTATGGTTTAAATAGTGTCTCTGCTATTCTTTTACAATGATGGCTTTGGCATTAAATAGGCTAGCACACCCACTGGTTCGGGCATAGTCCAAAAAGGCAGACTTGAGGCCGTAAGGCCCTAGACTTCGGCTGGGCCACCTTCGGGTGGGCGAGCTGCATCATAGTCCAGCAGGGCCTTGGCTCATGCCCGACCCCACTCCCCTAAACCCCCACTATAATCGACCTTCGGGTCATTGACCTTATGTCAAATCCTGTCAGGTGGGGGGCAGTGACAAATATTGGCTTTGGCATTAAATAACCCACAAAGGTCGATATGCCATTAAACATCGTAACGAAAGGAAACCAAACTAAACCTTTTAATATTTGCTTTATGATGTAACATCTTGTTTCTCCAAACAGGGATCGTTTTCTACCGCCAGCCATCTTAGAATAAATCTGGCCGTGTCGGAAAGCAATTCAAAAGCCTAGGAAACCAGACGTTTCAACTGCAGCAGGTATGAAAAGAAATCTGTCAGAAAAGCTACCAGTACCTTACGGATTTGTGATCCCCAACCTGTCTGGCAACGATACCATTATCAGTTGTCGATTTTATCTTGATGTCATCAGAAAAGGCGTCACTAAGCTTCACCAAACAAAACATTTGTTATGCCTCCCGGTCTCTTGGTGCCCTTACCTCGATCTAATCCTACAGGCTCCATTTATCAAAATAACCCAGATAGAAATTTTGTATATCTTTCCTCGATCCACACAGATAGATGCATATGTATGTTTTTTACGCGTGTTAAGGAGGAGTATGTATTTACTCAACCCCTCTGCCACGGGCAGGATGGGGCACGAGGTTAATTTTTAAGTGGAGCATCGCTTATTAGAGTTCAGAGTTTTCTTTCTCATAGACTGGTTGCCTAACCAAGGCTCATGAACCTACATGGGAGAAGAAGAGATTGATTTATATCTTTCCCAAGGGCATTTGTGCGAAGTGAAACGCAAACAGTATCATCCAGGTTGGTCCCAGTTCTCTAAGGCAGTAGAATATACCAACTGCATCTCTGCAGAGAGGTATGACTCCCTCAATGATTGTCCTGGATATCACACGAAACAATCTGGTGCTTTGGGGAATGCGGAGCATTCTTGTGTAATTGCCGTCAAGCATTTTCTCCATACATTTTGTGAACGTCCATGTGGTGCTTTCATATAGCAGTATCGACACAACTGCTACTTGGATAAAACTGTGTTTTATTTTATCGGTCAGGTCTGACTTCCTTATGACCGATAGTCTATCATTAGCTGTCCATGCCTTTGCTAGTCGCGTGTTGATGTCTGTCTTGGTTGATGAGACACTACTTCCGAGGTAGGTGAACTTGTCCACTAATTTCAGAGGACCACTATTTAATGTGGAGATGTCGCCTCTTTGATTAAAGCACGCGCATTCCGTTTTGTCTGCGTTAACATGGAGAGCTTTGCCTCCAACTGCTCGTTCTAGGCTATGTAGAAGGGATTCGGCTTAGGCGGATGAATTTGCTAGAAGCGCTATATCATTGGCGTAGTCCTTAATAGCTTGTGCGGGGTATCTTCTGCTTCTTTCTTTTGCCATCTTAAAACCGTTTTTCTTTCATTAAACCTATAGACGTTCTAAGTACGTAGTCTGGACAGATAATTAACAGGTATGGGGCAAATGTGTCTCCTTTGCAGCACACCTGCGATAATTTGCCCAGTCGGCTGGGGCTACAGAATACACCGACTGTACCTCTACAGAGGGGTAAGATCCCACTAACGAGTGTCTTGCTAAATAATCTGATGGTGAGGTTCCAGTGATGTGGAAGGTTTGGGGAATGTGGAGTACTCCTTTTGACCCGGAGTGGTAGCACCTGATAGGGTCCTATATGTTGGTCAAATAGAACTAAACAGTGTACTCATGCTAAACTGAATTTTTAAAAACAGAACTGTTTCGACATTTAAACTGTGTACTTATGCTAAACTGAATTGTTTGATATAGAATTGTTTTATGAACAAAAATGGATTTGGCATTAAAAAAAACCTATAATGGTTGATATGCCATAAAACCAAAGCCAATCAAATCATCCAGGGTTTGAATATCGGGTGCCGAGTCCATTTCCTACGGCGATAACCATTGCGCTGTGTATCTTCATTGGGGGAGGGTGTATGTATGCATGTGTGAATACCTAAGATGATACTTACCCGTGTCTGTGTCTCTTTATCGGAGACGTACCACACAAGATGTGCATGAAAACACACGAGAAGGCTGATGGTCAGGAAACAGAGGCCAATACCCAACAGAGCTTTTCCGGCAGAATAGAGCGCACTAGAAAAACAATAAATAGAAAAATAAATAAATGAAACCAATAGGTTGTTTGTTTTAAAGAGCAAGACATAACAGTACTTACTACCCACGGAAAAAAACTATAGAATTTGTACACTTAGAGAATGTTCCCCTTGTTCTTTTTTTCATTATTTTAGCAGTAAATAATCTAATAGATAAAATGCCAAACAATTTTTGCCAATCATCATCATCATCATCATGTCGTGCTGGTAGCACGGATATCCCTGACCCTCTCTCGCTACTTTTCCCTATCGTTCATCGCATCAGGCAGGTCTTCTGGACAACATCCTGTATCCTCACATAGCTGCTGAATGTATGTTCGTGCTGGTCGTCCTGCTTTTGCCCAGCCATGTGTGGGGGTCCATAAGAGTACATCACTTATTAGTTCGTCCCTGCTTCTCCAGCAGTGTCCTGCATGTCTGGTTCGTCTAACTTGAATAGTTTTCGTGATAGGAGGCAGGTGGCCGTACAGTTGGTGCCTTGTGGGGTGTTGCCGCCAGGATTTGTTCAAGATTGCTTGCAGCATTCTTGTGTAATTGCCGTCTAGCTTCTTCTCCAGCCGTTTTGTTAGAATCCATGTAGTGCATCCATATAGCAGTATCGATGTGACCGCTGCTTGGAAGAAACTGTGTTTCATTTTATCGGTCAGGTCTGATTTCCATATAATCGATAGTCTATTGATAGCTATCCATGCTTTCGTTAACCGCGTGTCGATTTTTGCTAATAGTACTATACATTCCGGCTGGATTTTACAAACTAGTGACAACAGAGAGAAGGGCATCTTTTTCTTACCAAGAAGACTTATATTCACTTATTTGGATACCATGACAACTGTTTCTCTTCATGGTGTCTATCGAGGGAATAGGGGTTTCTTGGCGATGCCCATCTCCTCTGTCATAAACTTTTAGGACATTTGGATGACATACGGAGTGTTTCCTTATATATATCCGAGCAAGGGGTTTTGTCAATTTTACCCGTTGACTCGTCAAAAAACGTGACAGTCTATACTGTGTTATATGGTACCAGCAGCAAACTAAAATCCTGACTTGACCTATAAAACGAGATAGATTGTCTTTTTACGACGTTACATAGCTCCAACTTAATAACATTACCCGACTGTGGTTTAAAGAAGTACAAGACTGGGAACGACTGGGTGGGAAAGAAGATATAAAATTCTCCCGGATTTTATGTTACAAACACATCACACTATCTCGGCCAGAGGACCAGACCTAGATTTAATATAAAAGAAAAAAAAAACTTGCCAACTAAGAAATTTTACCGTTTCACTAGAAAGTAAAGAAAATGAAAAGAATACTTCGATCTTGCCGAAAGCTGCAGATGCTGTGGAACATGAAGGTGACAGTGATATAAATTGTAGTTAAAGCGCTTAGAACGGTCCGTAAAGGCTTGGAAAGAGACTGGAGGAATTGGATATCACAAAGGAAATCGAGACTATTAATCTGCTGATGCTGTGGAACATGAAGGTGACAGTTATATAAATTGTAGTTAAAGCGCTTAGAACGGTCCCTAAAGGCTTGAAAAGAGACTGAAGGAACTGGGTATCACAAAGGAAATCGAGACTATTAATCTGCTGATGCTGTGGAACATGAAGGTGACAGTTATATAAATTGTAGTTAAAGCGCTTAGAACGGTCCCTAAAGGCTTGAAAAGAGACTGAAGGAACTGGGTATCACAAAGGAAATCGAGACTATTAATCTGCTGATGCTGTGGAACATGAAGGTGACAGTTATATAAATTGTAGTTAAAGCGCTTAGAACGGTCCCTAAAGGCTTGAAAAGAGACTGAAGGAACTGGGTATCACAAAGGAAATCGAGACTATTAATCTGCTGATGCTGTGGAACATGAAGGTGACAGTTATATAAATTGTAGTTAAAGCGCTTAGAACGGTCCCTAAAGGCTTGAAAAGAGACTGAAGGAACTGGGTATCACAAAGGAAATCGAGACTATTAATCTGCTGATGCTGTGGAACATGAAGGTGACAGTTATATAAATTGTAGTTAAAGCGCTTAGAACGGTCCCTAAAGGCTTGAAAAGAGACTGAAGGAACTGGGTATCACAAAGGAAATCGAGACTATTAATCTGCTGATGCTGTGGAACATGAAGGTGACAGTGATATAAATTGTAGTTAAAGCACTTAGAACGGTCCCTAAAGGCTTAAAAAAAAGACTGGAGGAATTGGATATCAGAAAGGAAAGACCTGATCATTAAGACCACAGTTCTTATAGATAAGCTAGAATATTTTTTTTTTAAAAGTCGTGGAGACCTGAGGAGGATAGCTGCTATTCAGACTCCAGTAAGATACTATATGAAACTGTTTTAAAGACTTCTTGGCATGAAAACTCTAAGATGTTTTTTATCAGGCAGGCTTTCAAAACTGTTAATCTGAGGCAGAAATGCATTGATGTCCAGAGATCATATTTTGATTGATTAAACACTTGTTTCAATTCATTAACTCAGAAATTAAAACAACCTATTTTCAAATTATACTTTCACGTTATTACTTTTGTTGCCAAGAATTTTTGTTACTACAAGCTCAATCGGCTGAGGGGGCGGGAGCATGAATACGCCGGCTGCATCTCTGCAGAGGAGTAAGACATGTCTAACGAGTGTCCAGGGTATAATATTAAACCATCTGATGGTGAAGAACAACTGCTGGAATTTTGGAGAATGTGGAGTGCCCGTTCATTGCCATTACTCTCAGGTCTACTTTGACTCGGAATGTTTGTACCGGCTAGGGTCAAACTTATTGGGCAAATAGAACTATTCAACAATTTACTATACTTAAAGACATTAAACTGTGTGCTAACAAATGAGCTGTAGTTCGTTTAAAAAATGTCACAAACAAACTATTCGTTTACAAAACATATACATATAAAAGATATATATACTAGATCAAAATTTGTTGATAGTTGTTGATTTTTATCCAAAATTTTTCTATAGTCTTCAGATTTCATTCTTCCCTTTATCGCAATTAATTCTCCAGTTTCCCTTGAGCCAAAACAACACGAAAACATCATCGAACTGCTTCCATGTTTTATGTTGGCACTGAGTTCTTTGGGAGGAAAGCCTCACCCTTCTTGCGCTAAATCTTCTATACATCATTACGTCGAAAAAGCTACATTTTTCTTTCATCACAACATAGTAATTGTTCCAAAAAGCAATTTTCTATATCCAAGAAGATTTTGTTCAAGTTAAACCGAGCAACAATGCATCATGGTTTGTAAATAGGGTTTCGTCGTGGCCGCTTTCCATACAACTCCTTTCTATTTAAACAACGTTGTATTGTACGAGTACTTAAGCTGATACTCATCGAATCCAAAGTTTCGGCGATATCTTTCAAAACGACTGAAGGGTTTATCATATTTACACAACCCCTCCACTCGGGCAGGATATGACACAAGGTCAATTCTTAAGTGGAGTTTAACAGGTTTGAATTCAGCGTTTTCCTTCTCCTAGACTAGTTGCCTCACCAAGGCTGAAGAACCTAGTCTGCCCTGCTATTTACCCATAGCTGGAAGGAGAATAATTAGATTCATACCATTCCCAAGGGTATTAGTGCTATGTGAAATGCAATCAGTCTCGTCCAGGATTTGAACTCGTGTCGCGATGTCCATTTCCTACGACGATAACCATTACACCACGGGCACCTCCATTACACCACGGGCACCTCCGACTGTTGGGTTAATATTAACCTCGCGACACAGTTTTTGTGCAGTTCTCGGTGACAATTTGTGTCTTCTTCTCTGTCGTGCCAAACAGTTTAAACTTCTTTATAACGAACTGTACTGTAGATCTTGGGATTGCTAATCGGTTTGAAATAGTGCTGTAACTATTTTCCGACTTGTGGAAGTTAATAATTTTCGGTCTCAAGTCAACGCTAAGCTCCTTTGTCTTCCCCATAGTGTTGTTAACGTAAGAATAACTATTGGGATACTCTATGCACCACGTGATGTTCTTTGCTTGAATTATAGCAAATATTTTACTGAAGGAATATTCTCTAAGGCTTCACCGATAGAATAATTTTGTAAATTACTCACACGAATCAATTTGATATGATATTTTCAACAATACAAATATTTTTTTTGGTTTTTCTATTCTGGAAATTTCGCCAGTCAAATTTGTTGTTTTTGTATACCGTGATGAGATCAATCACAACAGTAATACAAATACATATTCAAATACAAATACAGGCGGACTCTGTTGTTTCAGATACGAACGGGTTCACTAATTTCTGGCTTCGGTCTGTGGCGACACGAGGAGAGAGACACAATTCTTAAAAATCATTGCTAATCATACTATGCTAACTCCAACCCAACGCACGGCGCATTTTGTGATGTCTAAGATCTCGGTCGGTACTGATCCGAAAAAGCCAACTACATCTTTCAACGGTTAGAATCCAACTCTCGTCTTCTATGGTCCAATCTGACTCTTTTCAAAATCCTCAAATTCTCAGGACCATCTCTTCTGGGCATGACGTAATCTACACCCCAGCCCCATTTCCGGTCTGGGGGTTTATTATACTTTGCGCGTGAGCATAAAATTGTACTCAATGACTCGAATAGTTCAAAGCCTTATCAAACTGAATGATAAAATATAATTAACGAAAAATGATTAATATAAAAAATCATTCCTTAATTATATAGCATTGTATTTAAACACTTGTTCTAAATATTGAGTGGTATATTTTTTTCTTGTGCTTATTAACATATAATAAAACCTGGCATCTTATGGGCATTAGATTCTGAGGAATGGATCAAAATATTCAAAATTGTTAGGTGGACGAATGTTGTATAGCAAAAAAAGACCACAAAACTGATGTATAAAAATATAATCAGCTTTTTTTCTTTTCCTTTTATTACTCAAAATATATGTTGCCCTGTCAGCTGGGGCTGTAGAATACATTGACTGCACCTCTGCAGAGGGGTAAAACCCCCCACCATAACGAGTGTCCTGGATATGACACTAAACAATCTGATGGTGAGGTTCCAGCAGTGCTGGAGCTTTGGGGAATGCGGAGTACCCCTTCATTGCCATCGCTCCCAGGTCCACTCTGGCCCGGAGTGGTAGCACCTGATAGGGCCCTATCTATGGGTTAAATAGAACTAACAGCATACTTATGCTAAACTGAATTGAGTAAACTGAATGGCTTGAGGTGGAAGTGTTTTTGACGGTTAAACCGTACTTACACTTAAACTGCGTGCTTATGCTTAACTGAATTATTTCAAATAGATCTGTTTTTCGACATTAAAAGTGTATTTACATTTAACTGAATTATTACATATAACTGCTTGAATAGTTTGAAATGGAAATGTTTTTGACAATTAAACTGTGTACTTATGCTAAACTGAACTGTTTTCCATAGAACAGATTATTTACATAAAAATGGATTTGGCGTTAAATAACCTACAAAGGTTGATATGCCATAAAACCAACAAACCAAACCAAACCATCAAAATGTATGGACGAATAAGAATAAACGAATTTCGAAGAAAGCTGAGCTGCTCACACAGAGGCCGAGATACGAATCTTCGGTGAATCCTTTTCTGCTTTAGATCAAAACTTTCCTGGTTATGTAATATCCCGGACGCACACGCAAATTCTTGTGTTCATGCCTTCACTCAGCCACCTACACATTATTCATGGACATGCCTCATTCTAGCATGTCACCCACGCAAATTCTAGTAGTCACACCTCCAGCCTGCCGGCTACACAATGCACGTGATCACGCTTCCTTCTAGCACGCCACGCAAAGAATATACACAGTATTTCCGCCGAGAACATTTGTGTCCTGTTTACTTTCAGTGCATTTCCTGTTATTTTTGTTCCCAGTGTCCGACTTCAGCAGCTGCATTGATAGACGTTAAAGGGGTCTTCAAGTCAACATCCAACACGAATACTTCTATATTTTGTTTATATATATATATATATATATATGTTGTATATTGACCTTCGACCCGGCCAAACATGCCATTCCAAAGTGATGCACCGGAAGGAAGTAACACATTCCGATGGTAGTTATGAGAAGAAATCGCGTAGGTGGGCTTGGCTGAAAATATGGGACAAGGTAAAATCCCATGGTACACTCATAGACCGGAAGAGAGTGACCTGTGAACTGCAAGACTGTTTTTTCCGCTTGATGACGATCAAACATGCCATTCCAAAGATTAAGTGGGCGATTGAACTATTATATAACTCGGTGAGACAGGAAGTCAGTGAGTTGGAGATCAGAGAAGTTGGAGACAAGATGCGGTAGAGAAAGCTCGCATCCAGCGGAGTAAGCCCCTGGGCCTCCGGTTGAGCAGCTCAGGAGAACGAGAAAGAACCAACGCTGATGGCCATAAGAGTGGGGGTCAATATGTTGCAGTTCTGTTCGGTCTCTAACTCCCTCTCACACATAAACCTTTCAAATAAAGTCAAAGGTATATTTTTTTAAAGAAGTCTTCGCTCGTCTTTATTATTGTGTCGTTATGATTCTTTCTGCAGGTATATGTGTATATATGCATATTTATTATATGAGTATACAACATTTATAGCACGGTTGTTTTGGTCTCAGAGTTTTCCTTTTCCTAAATTGGTTGCTTTACCCAGTCTGATGTACCACTGGAAGGAGGGAGAACAGAGAGATTCATGACTTTTCAAAGAGCATAAGGGCGAAGTGAAACACAGCGCCGTCCATAATTTAAACCCGAATCCCCGATTCCATTTCTTAGAATGATAACCGTTACGCTAAGCCCGTCTCTCTCTTCTTTCATCTCTCTCTTTCTCTCTCTCTCTCTCTCTCTCTCTATATATATATATATATATATATATGCTTTTGCCAATGGTCTGGGAGACCGGGGTTCAACCCCAGGTCGAGTCATACAAAAAAAAACAAAAAACAAAATAATATCAACATTCAACATAAGGACCTCGGGTACGTGGAGCAATCTAGGGAAAGAAGTAGCGCCCTCCCCTAAACCTTGGTGTTGTAGCTATTGAAAAGGGCGTCTTCGGGTTGCCCTTGAGTACGGCCGGCCAACTTACTGATTCATATATACTACAAACTTCCTTGGCCTGTGTTCCGAGACATGTTTACGACTTTAACTTCCTAATCAACAACAAATCCTGTACCGAGTGACTTTGCAGACAGTTAATTCATAACAAACCTAATACTCTTATGTTACAATTAGTTTTATCTGAACCAGGTTGAATTCATTCATCTAATCAAAAAAAGCCTCTTTAGCAACTCTAATTCTAAGGAAAAAAAAAGACTTATCCCGTAACCTGGTTTAATCGTTGTGTAGACACTCATGTAGTGTGTCTTTGGTACGAATATTCAGCATGGTTTCAATATTACATCAGATTTTTAAGTGAATAGTTTGTAGGTAACATTATTTTTACAACGATCTTGAGCTCACTTGTTTGCACACGGTAAAATGGTTTCAAGTATTTCTATCTAACACTTATAATTCTATTTGCACACAGTTAAATAGTTTCAAGTATTGCCGTCTAGCATTAATTGTTCTATTTGCACACAGTTAAATAGTTTCAAGTATTGCTATCTAACACTTATAATTCTATTTGCATACAGTTAAATAGTTTCAAGTATTGCCGTCTAACATTAATTGTTCTATTTGCACACAGTTAAATAGTTTCAAGTATTGCTATCTAACACTTATAATTCTGTTTGCACACAGTTAAATGATTTCAAATATTGCTATCTAATATTTATAATTCTATTTGCACACAAGTTTCAAGTATTTCTATGTAACATCAATAGTTTTATTTGCCTACAGATAAATGGTTTAAAATATCGCTAACACTATTAATTCTGTTTGAGATATAGACGGAATTCGAAAAGGTACTACCACTTTTCCCACTTGCCATACAAAGATAAATGAGCCAGCCAACCTTACTATTTACCAATAGCAGGATGTTTACTGCGTGCGAGTTTTTCCCACGGGCGTTTGCTGGTCTTTCACTGGAGTCTAAGTGATTGCTTTTTTATTTAAATCAAGGCTGAAACTCTAGATTTGAAAAAGAATGATTTAAAAGAAGACGCGTGTACAGTTGAACAACTTATAAAATTAATAGATGATGCCTTGACGTCTTCACTGCTGTTCAGGCTTCGTATAGACAAATTCGGTGGCAATTCTTGAAACATCTTGACCAGAAGCCTTGATACTTTCAAACAAAATATCTTTAATAAAACCCAAGAGTGCGCAAATACCGCATCTTCCACATTTTCTAGATCTAGCTCCGTGCGATTTTTCTCCTTTTTTCCTTAAGAGAAAATTCTTTTCTACTGTAATATTTGAGGATGTGGGAAACATTGAGGAAAATACAACGACGCAACTTCGCAACCATATGAAGAGTGGTCCAGTCGGCCGGGTCTACATAATACACCGACTGTATTTCTGCAGAGGGGTAAGACTTCTCCCACTAACGAGTGACACTAAAAAATCTGATGGTGAGGCTCCAGTAACGCTTGAGCTTTGGGAATGTGACGCGCCCTTACATTGCCATAGCTCGATGGTCCACTCTCGCCCGGAGTGAGAGCATTTGAGAGGGTCCTATTTAAGGGTCAAATAGAACTGTTTGAAGTGTTTTTATATTAAACTGTGTGTAAAAAACTGTACTGATGCTAAACTGAATTGTTAAAAATAGAACTGTATGGTCATTTAAACTGTGTATTTATGCTAAAGTAGATTTTAAAATAGAAGTGTTTTTATATTCAACTGTGTGTAAAAAACTGTTCTGATGCTAAACTGAATTATTAAAAATAGAACTGTTTCGTCATTTAAACTGTGTACTTATGCTAAAGTAGATTTAAAAAAAGAAGTGTCTTTATATTCAACTGTGTGTAAAAAACTGTCATGTTGCTAAACTGAATTGTTAGAAATAGAACTGTTTGGTCATTTAACTGTGTGTAAACAAATGACAAATGTTTAATTGAATTGCTAGTGATACATAGCAATACTTGAAAAAATTAAACTGTGTGAAAACAAATGATTAATAGTAAATAGAATTATTCTTATTAGATAGAAATAAGGGAAACCATTTAACTGTGTGAAAAAAAAAATTAGCTCAGGCTCGTTTAAAAATGTTATCTACAAAAATGTGTTTCGAAATCAAATATTTAAAATATAAGTATAAAATGGACGTTGCATTAAATAACCTTCAAGGGTTAATATATCATAAAACCAAACCAAACGATGTGAAGAGAGGCGTTTCAGAAGTGTTCTAAGCATTAAAAAACCCGCAGAAATAAGTCTACTGAATGTCAAGCGTTCTGTTTTGAAGTAAATAAGCGTTTTGTTCTTTTTTTTTTTTTTTGTTTCTGTTTTGTTTAGTATATCTTCAGTCTCAATTCAGCAAAACAACCTGTACGCTACGTAGAAAGGAAGTCCGAGCCTTCATGTAATTTTCCTCATCCTTAGAGATAACATGGACTCAGCATGACAAACCCATGAACTAGAAGGTTATATTAAGAAACACCCATCCGTCACATACCTAGGTATAAAGATAAACCCGTAAACTATTCATAAAAAACATTTATTTTGAATAACAAGTGGTTGGGTTGGTTGGTTGGTTGGGTGGTTGGTGGTTGGTTAGTTGGTGGTTGGTTGGTTGGTTGGTGGTTGGTTAGTTGGTGGTTGGTTGGTTGGTTTGTGGTTTGTTGGTTGGTTGGTTTACGGCATTCAAACTCTTGTTGGGTTATTTGATATAGAAGTCTCTCTATTCTATCTCGGTAAATATTTCTTCATTCTCATATTACAAGAAAAACATTTCTGACGTTAGAAATCTCATTAGAAACAATCATCTTTTTGGTAATAAAAAACAAAATATAGGTCAAGTGAGATGATCGTTTCTTACTGCTGGTGTCTTGTAACTTAGTAAAACCAGATAGACACCGGTGACTAATATCATTGCTCAGAAAGATGGGAAATTAGACCGGGTCATCGATACGATTTTCATTGTATTAGAGTAGTTTTGAAAGTATAAATAGATATTTAAATGTTTTCTCTTTATATCATTTGATGTTAAGGAAATATTTTTGTAGGCTAGCATAGTCGAAAGTTAAAAGTCGTTCATTACACACGATATATGATAAAAATAGAGGTAGTTTATTACTGGAGTATATATATATATATATATATATATGTTGGATATTGAAGACACCTTTGATATCTATCCATGCAACTGCGGAAGTTGGACACTGGGAATAAAAGTAACAAGAAATTGTGGGGATTAAAAAGAAATAAAAAAAAGACAATAACATAGAAAGTAAAATAAATGAATGCAAAAAGTAACAGTTTCCAAGCAGACTTCTGACAGGAAGCTAAATTGGTGCATGTTTAAAAAGAGGGGCTTCCTGGAGCCAAAGAAGAACTCTTTCTCATTAAGTATTTGCCACCTAGGCAGAAACAAACGACTTTTTCTCTTTGCTGTTAGTAGGAAACCCCTGTCCATGCTGACTCCCGAACTGAGCAGCACGTGTTCCTCCTACAGGTAGCAGCTTCTACTAAATATATCCACTGAACACACGACGGACCTTCAAACTTGTTTCAAACGCTTTGATTAGGGGAGCCGACTATTTCTACTGGTTCAAGAAAACACTCCACACCACAGAATTGTCATAAACTTCCAAAACAAAATTTATGTCTAAAGGTATCCTTGTCTTTTTTCTTCCGTTCTTAATTTCCTTACAGCTTCGACAGGCAAAAAGAAGACAAGTCAATGAGGTGATAAGAAAAAGAAGTCAGTTGGCAAACCTCAAAATTTCCTAATGATACAAAAAATGAACAATAACCATAAATAAACATTTTTCAGTCCTATAAAATACACCTAGTACCTAAAGTAAACAGGATGCAGGTGTTCTAGGCAGAAATGCTGTGTAAATTGTGTGGGTGGTATTCTTGAAAGAGGCGTGATCATGTGCATTGTGTAGGCGGTTAACTGGAGACATGACCACGAGAATTTTCATGTCACCCGGAATATTATATAGCTAGGAAGGTTTTGATCTAAAGCACAAGTGGTTTCACGGAAAATTCGTACTTTGAATAAATAAATATATATATATCCTAATACAGTTTTATCAAAAATCACTTCTGAGGTTGAGAAATTGTCATTATAAATTAATTTCTACTAAGAATATCATTATACTCTTCGTCTCATCAGATGACTTCACACGTATAATTTGAGGTTAAAAAACGGCAAATATGGATTAAAGTCTCTATATATATGCATGAAAAAAAAAACTATATAAATTCATATTCTCCGGCGAAAGCAAAGAGGGTTAAAACAATAAAGTATTAGAAAAATTTAGAAACCAAGTAAAGGGTGTTTCTGTAAATTAACCCATCCTAATTTGAACATTTGCTAGACTTTTCGTAGCAGGTGGAATTTTTTGAATAATGTAAGCATGTAAACTAAACTATTATCTTCATATATTTTTCTGTTTACTCTTTTTACATGTGTTAAATCCCTCAGTTAATTGGGCCATCATCATTCTTCTTAAAAAAAAAATTTTGACATCCACCAAAATGAAGCGCAGTTTCTTCCGGGCAGCGGTTGTGTCGATACTGCTGTATGGATGCACCGCATGGACGCTTACGAAGCGGCTGGAGAGGAGGCTGGACGGAAATTACACAAGAATGTTGAGAGCAGTATTAAACAAGTCCTGGCGACAACACCCCACGAGACTCCAACTGTACGGACACTTGCCCCCAATCACAAAAACTATACAAGTTCGACGAACCAGACACGCAGGACACTGCTGGAGAAGCAAGGACGAGCTCATAAGCGATGTACTCCTGTGGACCCCCACACATGGATGTGCAAGAGTGGGACGACCAGCACGAACTTACATACAGCAGCTATGTGAGGACACGGGATGTAACCCTGAAGACCTGCCGGAGGCGATGAGTGATAGGGAGAAATGGCGAGAGATGGTCAGGGATATCCGCGCAGGCAGTGCGACATGATGATGATGATGAAGTGCCTTTAATCTACCAAAAACTGGTCAAAAGAAATTAATTAAAAAACCGTAATTTCGAAATAATATCTAAAGTTCCTAGAATCTCCTTCCCTTCACACTGAAATAAATGTTATCATTTCCCATAAAAATCATCCAAAATCAATATCCTTGTTTTTATCTAGAGTAGGAACCTCAGTAGCCCTTAATCAGGATAATTTAAATTTACTTTTATGTCTACATTTAAACACCAATTCGTTACGTTCACTAAGTAGTAGCCGATGATCTTTCTAATTTTTTCATCGATACACAAGTTACATCTGCCATTGGAGTTATTCGTGGTTGAAGACTGCCTGACTATTTTCCACTCTATTTGAGAGATTAGTCCCTGATCTTTAAGGTTCCAAAATATTTAGATAGAGCGGTTTGGTTTCTCAGTTGCGGACTGGAGAGAGAACGTCAGTGATTATAGAGTCCTTGTTTCCAATTTCCAGCGGAGATACTTATATCAACCCTCTCCCCATCATTATCATATTCCATGGGGGAAATGCACACTTGGTATACGACGTTCCTCGAGTTGAATCGTCCGTCTAAGGGGCATTCCCCTTTTCTTCTGCAGTTACAGGACATCTCATCTGGTCCCCAATTATTCCTATTTAATTTCTAGTAACCTCCTGTTGTGGTTGTTTAAAATACTATGCATATTATTTGTACAAGAGTAACTAATTTTTACAGTGTTCCTATTACAAAAAAAATCTTAATGGATTGTCCCTATTAGTGTGCCTATCCAAGAGGTTTAGGAAGTATTTACATATGCTAATGTTAGTAAGTTTATAGAATGGCGGGTAAAACCAGATTACTCTTTTACTTCTATTTTTCCTCGTCTATTTGAGTGATTATTATTGGTATCACTTACCTTGACGAGTGCGTGGGTCCCACAACTACTACTTCGTCCATAAGAACCAGAGTTCCCTGGGTTCACATACTTCAGTCTACCTTGGAATCCGCTGTTTTTGAGGGTTTCATCATATAATCTTTTGCTCCCCACAAATTTTTTTCACATGAGGATAGTCTATTTATCCTCTGGTTCAAGGTATGAGGAATCTGCTTCAGTATCGATCTTGGGTGGTTACAGTCAATATTTACGTAGGAGGGGGTGTAATTGCTCTTACTAAAAGGTTTGAAAGTGCCGTTATCTCTACTGAGTGTGTCATCAAGAAAGTCAATTATCTTTAGGTTTGAGGCTATTTCAATTCGTTGACCTAACAATTTAAATAGCCTGATAATCTATATTTTAGAGGTATTGGAGCCGTTACTATCCAGAACGAAGATAATTCCGTCATCTCGTTTAAGCCCCACCTGCTCTAAGTTGACAATACGACCCAACGTGTCCAAGATAGAAATCCCTATTAAGTCAGCTACCTGGGCCGAGACGTAAGCGCCCATGGGTACGTCGAAGTGGTCAACGCAACTTTTCATCCAAGTTCTACGATTATCGGCTAGAATATTTCCTACATGCTTGGATAATTTTTTTCGTATATTCCGTAATGAGGTTCAGGATTTTTAGTAACAATTCCCAAGTAAAGGATGAGTTAAAATCTTTGATATCGAATTGGATGAATGTAGATCTCTTTTTATTCTTAATTTTTTAAAACCAATCAGTAGTATCTAGGGAGTTTTTCCACAGGTTGTATTCTGGGCCATTTAGTTTTCTAGACGTAATTCTCTGCATTAAATCCTTAGATATTAAGCCTAGTTCGGTCTTGGTGGGTTAATTAGTCTGGCCTGTTTCCTATCTTGGAAGTTCTGCTTATGCAAATGTAAGCACATTTTTCTTTTAGTTTCCCTAACCTATCTACAATTTGTAGTTTGCTCACGAATTTAGCCGTATCTCTGTTAAATAGTGCGGGGTGTTGCTATGGTCACTTCTATAGGATTCTATCATCTTATTTTTAAGAGTTTGCTTATATTCATGTGGGGTAACTTGGTATGTTCTTGGATTTATCTGCTCTAACCCAAATTTTCCTGGATTTCCTCATTCGTTCAATATATATTTATATATAGGTAATATTCGGTCAGGTTAAAAAGTTTGGAGTAATTCTCTCAGGACCAGAAAATCATTCAAGAGCTGAACATTTAAATTTTCCATTGGGTCTGAAGAAGTCCTGTATTAATAATTTTTTTCTTCATGTTTTTGGTTCACACCAGAAACTGAAAATACGGGATCGAAATAAATTTATAATCATGAATTAACCGGTCTTTGGTTTTTTTCTTATATATATATATATATATATATGCAAGGTATTCGTTGGGGAAAATTACATCAATTCTACTGTTATAGTACAAGTTAGTGTGGCTAGCAGGCCCTCCTTTATATCCCGGTACCATTTTATTACTAATTTCAATAAATAATAGTGTAATTTTTTTCCCTCTTTCTACTTACAGCCTGGTCGGCTTGGGCTGTAGAATACACTGACTGCATCTCTGCAGAGGGTTAAGACCTCACTCCAAGGAGTGTCATGTATATGACGAGAAACAATCTGATGCTAAGGCTCCAGGTTTTGAGCTTTGGGGATGTGGAGTACCCCTTCATTGCAATTGCTTCCAGGTCCACTCTGACTCGGAGTGGTAACAGCTGAGAGGGTCCTATTTATGGATAAAATAGAACTGTTTAACCATTTAAACTGTATGCCAACAAGTAACCTATGTTAAATCAAATTGCTAGAAATAGAACTGTTTGACAATTTTTTTGTGTGTAAACATATGACTGACATTTGATTTAATTGTAAGTAATACATAGCAATATTTGCCACCATTTAACTGAGGGTGTCCTTGTAGCGTGACGGTTAAAGCAATGGACTGCGGAATCGTAGAACGCGAGTTCGAACTCCAGTCGCGCTATTATGTTCACTTTCGGACAAATACCATTGGAGAAGGTATGAACCCCCTTATCCTCCCAGCTATTGGTTAAATGGTCCCACTACTGTCCTTCTAGAAGGATGGATATGGCACTTAATTAGTCAAGAAGTTTGATATGCCATTAAACCACCGAACAAACAAATCAAACACATTAAGAACGGTCTGCTAACTTAGCTTGTTAACCATTACACCACACAATTTGGCCAAATTGCCATCTTCTAAGCTTAGCTTTGTTTGGCTCAAGGCTTGAAATGCAAGGTTACCCAGTGAGGATTGAACTCACAAACCGAGCTAGTTAACCATCACATCATATAAAGCACCTACATTATTTTAGTAGTTATTTACTAAGTTTAGCTTAGTTTGACACAAGGTATAGGGTACCAGTTCGAATTGAACTAGCATAGCAATTAAATAAACAAACCATATGCAAATAAAGCTATTAGTATCAAATATTTGAAACCGTTTACATGTATGTAAAATAGAATTATTGGTAGGACATGATAATTCTTGGAACCATTTCACTGTGCAAATGAATGATCAATGATGAATAGAATCATCATCATCATCATCATCATCATTATGTCGTGCCGCCAGCATGGATATCCCTGATCTTCTCTCGCCACTTCTCCCTATCATTCATCGCCTCTGGCAGGTCTTCAGGGTTACATCCTGTGTCCTCACATAGCTGCTGTATGTAAGTTCGAGCTGGTCAAGAAAGTAGACGGCAATTACACAAGAATGTTGAGAGCAATATTGAACAAGTCCTGTCGACAACACCCAACAAGACACCAACTATACGGCCACTTGCCTCCCATCACAAAAACTATGCAAGTTAGACGAACCAGACACGCAGGACACTGCTGGTGAAGCAAGGACGAGCTCATAAGTGATGTACTCCTATGGACCCCCACATATGGCCAAAAGCAAATGAATAGAACAATTGTAATCACATCAATGTGTGAAAACAAATGATAATAGAAATAGTTGTGCTAGATTCCAATTATGGAAACTATTTAACTTTGTCGAAATACTTTAGTGCAGCACCACGGGGACAACCCTCAATATTTGATTGTAATCTGGACTAAGTGGAGTTCCAATGGCGTAGTGGCTAACATGCTGGACAGTGATATCATAGTCAGCGTGCTCGTGCTCCAATCGTGCAATTGCGTTTACTTTCGAAAAAATACCCCTGGGGAAAGTTATGAACCAACTTATTCTCCACCAGCTAAGAAGGTGAGATAACTGTTTCTTTTAGGTTTTATCCTACTCTGCTGCAAAGTGTTTAAAAAACGATTTTAAATGGTTTGTTTTTTCATATATATATATATATATATATATATATATATATATATATATATAGTGACTGCCACTTCTTTGCCATAGAACGTCATCTCATTTCCGAAGAAAGCGCCCGTGGAAGTATATGTGACTCCTCAGGTTAAATTCCTCATTGCAAGCGCTGCCAAATTTGTGACACGCAAAATAACTCTTTGGGGTTGACAGTAAATTCTTCCATTCTCATATCGCTTTTCAGACCTGTTGTAGATCCTAATTCTTTGTCACAGAATTGATACGAATTATCTCAAGATTATCTGTGGAATGACCAGTGTAAAATTAGCCTGAGATTGTTTGGTCACATGTAAACAACCGGACTTCCTAGTCATATGAGATCTCATGAGAGCATCATATGAAAACTCATGAGAACATGTTTATAACGTCTGCAATAAGATCCGGTTGTAAACAACCGGACCTTATTGCAGATGTTATAAACATGTTCAAGTTGAAAATGTCCCAGACTGATGTCAAGTTTCCTTTTTGAAATGTTCGTTTCAAGATAAAGCGTTCGATTTTCCGAATTGTTACAAATACTTTATAACCAGCGTTGCTCACTTTTTTTTACCAGAACATTGTTTTGCTTTATTATTTGTCAAAAGTTTATAAAGCCAAGACCAGAACAAAAGCAATTTTACTGTAGCTTGTTCCACTATCTGATTTTCTTCCTGATTCTTTTTTTTTTTCTTTTCTTTTCTTTTTTTAAAATTTGAATCTTTCTAAATTCGGGAACGGCATTAAAAATTTTCAGTGTACTGTTTTACTTTTATGAGAGGAACATTAAGTTTTTATTGCGCATATGCGACTACAGTGTTGTGCATCTTCGAGGGAACACAGTGATTGCCCTTGTTTTTGACTTGCAAGTGTTTATGATTGTGCTTTGGTTGGTAACACACAGTACACCTTATTTTTGACAGTCACTTAGGACAGAAGAGGAGATGAAACTGAAAT